>JAJHZJ010000532.1:0-695000 GCA_023548195.1 Bettongia penicillata ogilbyi | reverse complement strand
TATTTTAATTTGCAAATTAAGTTTGCAAACTTAAAAATGATTTTTGAGCAATTTTATGCTGATGTAATATTTTGGAAATATTTTGGCATAGCATCTCTCTGTTTTCTCTTTTAAATTAATATTTTCATGCAACAAGTTATATATCTCTATTCATTTTAAATGATAGCATTAATATATAGTGAATCTTCACAGTGTTAATGAAGGTATTTATTACTCTTTTTCCTCCCTTAAGTGTTTTCTTGTGACCATAGCTATATAGAAAACAGATTCCTGAAGGAGTCAGTTTCGTGCTAGTTTTGGGATCTAACAATGCAAGAATTAATTCTGCATATTAAAATTTCATATGAGATAGTTTTATATTTATGTCAGGTAAATGATTAAAATTTGGGATTTGTTGATGATTTGTCTAATGAAACCTAAAAATAAGAGACGACTATAATCTAGAGTTGGTAGGAATATAATAAGGAAGGAGATACAGTCTAATGAGCAGAGTTAGGAAGTACCATTTTCTTTTCTTCAGTGGTATAAGGACTAGATATTTATCCTTTACTTTAGTAAAAGGGGAATGATACTTGTTACCACTACTGCTTTAAAAGTAAGAAGCAGTAGAGAATTAGGAGTTAAGGACTGTAAAAATATTTGGAAATCTTTAGATTTCCAAATCTTAAATCTAGGGTTTCATTTTCATTTCAGAAATTGAAGGAATTGGTTTTTTCTAAACACAAAAGCACAAAGTTTATTTAATTTCTAATTTTAAGTAGTTTTAATTAGGGAAAAACCTTTATTCATTAACTTATATTAATACTTTGTCATATTATTTTGTAGTTTTGTGAACTCTAATTTGTTGGCTACTATGTTAACTCTGAGGAGTTAAAACAAATTGTTTAAAAGCATTCGGATTTTATATTTAAGGTAGAGAAATCAACCTGTATTGGGAAGATTTGATGAGATTTCTAAAATTGTCACTTCAGTTGATTATAATTTTATTATGTTAAGAACTATTTCTGATCAAAAGGCAGACTTTATAGATAGATTGTGAATTAGCTTTGAGAGTAAGTTGTGACTTTGCAGTGACAGTGCATTCACAAGAGCTCGCTGTTTTTTTTATCATTTGGTGTGGGGATGTGTAAAATACCGTCTAATGAAACTACTTGATTGTTATTTGTTCTACTAATTAAGATTTTAAATCAATAATCATTTTTTTAAATATTTATGTATGTATTTAACTTTTTACATTCATTTTCACAAAATTTTGCGTTCCAAATTTTCTCCCCTTTTATCCCCTCCCCCCACCCCAATACCCCAAGCAATCTAATTTTCCCTATCTCCAGTCTACCCTCTCTTCTGTCATCCCTCCCTTCTCTTGTCTCCATCTTCTCTTTTCTCCTGTAGGGTCAGATGACTTTCTATTAATCATTTTTAAAATTTATTTTAATAGTTTATATAGGTATGTGTGTATATATACATATATGTAAATATATAAAATGGGGCCCATTTACTTTCAAAACTATGAAAAGTTAAATTGAATATATGCTTTTTAAACGAGGTTTAAATAGGGTTTCAGATATAATTTGAAGTCTAAATTAATTTATTTCATAGGTACTAATTTCAGAATACTTTAAAAACTAAAGGGGACCAAAAATTGTTATTTAAATTATGTTTTAATTAGAATTGAATTAAAAGAAGTCTTCTAAAACCATTTAAAAAATTTTTTCCATATGAAGTTCAGGTTTTTAAACTCTGAAATCATTGCATAAATATAGGTTTTAACTAAAGTAGGCATGATGCTTTAATAACTCAGATTTATATAGTGATTTATAGTTAGAAAATGTTTCGCATACATTCTGTAGTAGTTTTGATCCTCCCACCAATCCTGTGAAGTCAATTGTAGCATACTTACCATTTTGTGGATGAAATAACGGGCTCAGAAAATTGTTAAAATGTCTTGTCTAAGGTGATGGAGTTGTCTTCAAATATTTGAGCGTTTATTGCATAGAAGAAGAATTAGATATCCGTGTGGCTTTAAAGTCCAAATGGTTGGGAGTTAACCGTTAGGTCTTATGACTCAATGTCTAGTATTCTTTTCACTATTATCATGTTGCTTATTATATTTAGAAAGGTCTTTGATAACCACTTACATCTCTGAAAAAATCATCGTCTTTCCTTGAAGACCTCCACTGAAAAGGAAACTCCCAGTTCCTGAAGTAACCCATTTCACTTTTGAAAAGCTCACACTGTTAGGAAATGATTTCATAGATTGCACTGAGTTCTGCCTCTCTTCAAGAGCTGCTCATTTTCAGTCAGCCCACAGACATTAATTAAGACACTTATTATGTCCCAGGAATTATGCCAAGTGCTGAGGATACAAGAAAAAGCAAAAAACACAGTCCCTGCCCTCAAGGAGCTCACATTTTAATGGGGAAGGTACCATGCAAGATAAACATGTACACAAAAGATATATACAGTATAAATGGGAGATAATCCGAAGGGAAAGCACTATCAGTGGGGATTTAGAATGTCCTTCCTCTTACAGGAGGTGGGATTTGAGTTGAGTGTTGAAGGGACGACAGAGAAGCTAGGTGAGGTGGGAGGACAACATTACAGATTTGTGGTACGGTCATTGAAAAGCCAGGGAATCAGGAGATTGAATTTCTAGTTTGAATTATAGCAAGGAGGCCATTGTCACCAAATGGAATCAGTTGGAAGAAGGTTTAAGGTAGGAAAAAGCTGGAGAAGTTGAAAGGGAACAGGTTGTTAAGGGATTTAAAAAGCCAAACAGGAATTTAATATTTGATCCTGGAGGTAAATAGGGAATCTCTGGAGTTAATTGGATAAGGTTGTGAGAGATGATCGCTGAAGATCTCTCTCAGGAATGAAGCCTCTTCAAGGCGTTGTTTCTTGTCTTATTGAAACATTTGCAGCAGGTTGACCTTGTAGAAGAAATGTTTTAACATATTCTGTACTTTTCCAGACTACTCCCTGTATTTTCCCAAGATTACCCCCCTTTACTTTCACAGACTGCCCTCCGTATTTTCCCAGTCTTTCCTTACCTCCCGCCTCCCCCCCTTGATTTTAGGCACATAGCAGGGAGGAATAACACCTCCTCCCCCCTTCTTTTTTTTAGGGCTAATGTGTGAACACTGTCTTTGTTCTCTGTGGCTGGGGTAGATTGCAGTGAATATATTGTACTCTCAGGGCTTGCACCAATGAGCCCTGAAGAAGGGGACTAAGGAGGGGGGATTGGCTAGGGCCTATATAATCAGCTGAGCTAACACAGCCCCTCCCTCTTCAGTTGGTGCCATCTTTCAGGCACTCTGAGGGAGCCCTTTCTCAGAAAGTCAGTAAACAAACTCTTCTTTTTGCTAGTATCTTTGAGTCTCTGATTCATTGATAAGGGTCTCTACCCCACATGCAGTGACATGTTTAGACCATCTGAGGAATATTAATTTGACAACTGAAAGAGGATGAGCTGACATAGGGAAAAATTTGAGGCAGGGGGATCAACCAGAAGGCTATTGCAATAGTTCAAATATGAGGTATTGAGGGCTTTCTCCAATCTGATGATCATATTACTAGAGAGAGACTCACACCTACATTGGATTTAAGTGAGGCAGAGTTGTACAACGTCATCAACCTCACACTCTCTTCCTGAGTCGTTGAAGTTCAGGGGCAATAAAAAAGTTAGGACAACTGGTGGATGCTTTGGCATCTTCGGTGTCTGACCATGCTCGAAGTACTCTACCTTGCTCAGCCCTCCCTCACTCAAATCAAAGTCATCTGCAAGTCATGTCATCATCTTGATGTCATGGTCCTCTTAGAGAACGAAATACAAACACAAATACTCCACCATACCTGCTTTGGTCACCTAATAGCTGCTGGAATAAATTGCTCTCATCTGCCTATTCTGTTAGGGGAAGACTTCTCATGCTCGGGGTAGATTTCCCCCTAGCCTCAACTTTACTTAGCCCTTCTGCCAAAACAAGTATATTACAGAGTAGATGGAAGGCATTTTAAGAAGGGAAGACAGCAGCTAATATGGAAAGGCCTCTTGGAGGAGGTGGGGTTTGAGTTGAATTTTCAGAATTGAGAAAAGGAAAGATAGAGAGGTTAGTGCTTTGGCATTCCAGTCATTAGGACAGCCATTGAAATGGCAGGGAATCAGGTAACAGACTATTGTGTGTTAGGAACATCAAAGTTAGTGTAGTTGGAATGCAGAGTCGTAGGAGAAGGAGAAGTAAAGTGTGTTAAAATTGTATCTCATTGTGGTCCCCCAACTACTTTCCCTCTTGTAGTTAGTATAGTAAGTTTATAAGTAGCCAGTATAAAGGGACAGTAGCAGGAAGTCAGTTTGCAAAGTCACATACAGATTGTCCCAAAGGTATCAAAAGAGCACAGTTTACAAAATGTTTCATGTATTAGCCAGAATTCACATCCATGAGCTGTCTAAGCACTGCTGTTAGGATCTTGGTCCTATGATATGTAAATGCCAGATAAATTCCAGACTTCCACAGTTTCAGATCAGCACAACATCAAAGCTGGTAACTTTGGGATGATGACTTTGAATTTCACTGGTAACTATGAGGTGATTTGTATGTGTTAATGAAAAAAACCTAAGATGGAACAGTTAGAAGTTAGTCTGTTTTCCCCCAAAAAACTTGACAAAGTAATGCCCATAATTCCATTCAATGAGTGGATGATGTAAGTACATCTGGAAGTGAAAGTTAATACAGTGGATGACTCTCAGGTTTCAAGAAGATCTTGATAAGCTGGGATGGTGGACCAAAAATAATAAGATGAAATTTTAAAGGGAAAAATGTAAAGTCCTCGAATGAAGCATCAGGTTCCCCTCCTGTCAAGCACTCTTCTATCTTTAACAGGTCCATACTGCTGAGTGCTCTCAACTTTAATCCATGGTGATGTGAGTGATACTTTGTGCCTCTCCCACCTCCAGTCCCCTTCTCCAGCACTGCCCTGACCACCCTATCACCTTTAACCAAACTGCCATCTACCTATACAGCAAATGTATCCCATTTGCTGCTTGTCTGTACCTTATTAAAATGTGATTGCAGCTGTTTCCTGTTGCTAGTCATGATCATTCCCAGCAAGTACCCAAACAGGGAGTGCTTGCCACCATTTCATAATTTCATAAATTGATTATCAATTCACAAAGTACAAGGAGATTGGAAGGTTAGACCCAGGCCAGGCTATGTGGAGCTTTAAATGCCAAGTAGTTTGACTCTGACTCTGGAAGGTGATAGAGAGCTACAGTAAGCAGGGCAGACTTGAAACAGACCTGCTTAGGGAAATCACTTTGGCACCTGATATATGAGGTGAGCAAAAATTGAGAATAACCCAGAGGTTGTGGTCCTGGGTGAGTGGAAGGATGGTGGTGTCATCCACATAAAAGATAAATTCAGAAGGGGGAGGTTTGGAGGAAAAAGACAATGAGTTCTATTTTTGACATGTTGAGTTTGAGATGCCTGTGGGAAACCCAGTTTGAGAAGTCTAAGAGGCAGCTGGAGGTGCTGTATTGTAGCTGAGCATAGAGATTAGAGCTTTGGGAATGATATGTGTCGAAATGGTAATGCAGTCCATGGAGCTTGATGAGATCCACAAATGAGACAGGATAAAGTGAAAAGAGAAGTCCCAGTATTAGAAGCTATGAAGTGGATGAAGAATCAGTAAAGGAAACTGAAAAGAAGAAAGAAAGATACAGGACAGTAGTTAGCAGGCATGGTAGGATCAAGGGAGAGGGGTTGTTTTTTTTGTTTTTGTTTTTTCAAGGATAGGGGACATGTGTAGGTAACAGGAGAGGAGACAGTAGATTAGAGATTGAAGATGGGAGGGATCAGTGATACTGGGGGTAATTT
This sequence comes from Bettongia penicillata ogilbyi, assembly GCA_023548195.1. Lineage (NCBI taxonomy): Eukaryota > Metazoa > Chordata > Mammalia > Diprotodontia > Potoroidae > Bettongia > Bettongia penicillata. The sequence continues at coordinate 689,130 of JAJHZJ010000532.1, read as the reverse complement.
GCTAGAAAAAGTTGGTTTTTTAAAGATTAAAGTGTACAGCTTTACATTTTTCCCTTTAAAATTTTATCTTTTATTTTTGGTCCACCATCCTAGTCTGTCAAGATCTTTTTGGATCCTTAAAGTCATCCATTTCACTTCCAGATGTACATCATTGGCAAATTTGACAAGCATGCCTTTTATGACTTCATTCATTGATAAAAATGTTAAACACCATCTGACCAAGGACAGATTACTATAATATTCCATAGATACCTCCCTCTAAGTTGACATCAAGCCTCTAAAGACTGTTCTTTGGGTCCTTTTATTCAACCATTTAAAAATCACCCTTAGTGAAAAATTTGAATTAATGAGATTTTCTAAGGAAACATTTGTAGTACATGTTCACATTTATACATTATAAATTTGTGCCTTCAATTTAATTAATTGCCTACTATGTTCCAGGTACTACTCGGCACTGGAAATATAAAGATTTGAATTTTAATAGCTAATAGTAATAGTGAATCATAAATATACCCCTTTAAGGTTTTAAAGGTACTTTAATGAATATATTTACCAAGTTTCTTCCACTTGTCATGGGGTAATCTTACTTTCATTCCTATTTGTTCCTTTTTCAAAAAATTCAATTTTGTCTTCGTTTTAAGTTTCACATTATCTCTTCTTTCATCAACTCCCCAACCATTGAAAAGGCAAGAATTACAATATCCATTATATGTATTAAGTCATGCAAAACTATTTCTGTATTATTCATGTTAAGGAAAAAAGGAAGAAAGAGGAAAAGAATATGATTCAGTCTGTATTCTGAGACCATTAGTTCTCTTTCTGAAGATAGATAGCATTTTTTCATCATGAGTCTTTTGGAATTTTGGGGCATCATTATTTTGATCAGGATTACAAAGTCTTTCACAGTTGATTATCTTTACAATATTGTGGTTACTGTTTAAATTGCTCTCCTGTCATGCTCACCTCACTTTGTATCTGTTTGTTCAGGTTCTCCTGGTTTTCCTGAAACCAACCCCTTCATCATCTCTACGGCATAATAGTATTCCATCGCATTCATGTAGCATAACTTGTTGAGCCATTACTGAACTGATGGACATCCCTTAAGTTTTTAGTTTTTTGCCACCACAGAAAGAGCTACTGTAAATGTTTTTTACGTATGGGTCCTTCTCTTTTTTCTTTGATATCTTTGGTACGTAGACCTAGTAGTGATATTACAGTTTAGTAGTTTTTTGGACATAGTTCCAAATGAGTCTCCAGAATGCTTGGATCAATTCACAGCTCCACCAACAGCTCATCTCTGTTCTGTGTATCTCTTCTCCCATCCCCCTCTAACATTTGTCTTTTTCCTTTACTTTCATGCAGTTTGCTGGATGAGGAGGTATCCCAGGGTTATAAAATTTGCATTTCTCTAATTATTAGTGATTTTGAGCATTTTTTAGCATGCCTGTTGAAAACTTCGATTTCTTCCACCAAAAACTACCTGACAATTTGGAGAATGACTCACATTCTTATAAATTTGGCTCAGTTCCAAAAATATTTGTATTTGAGACATGAGACCCCCGTCAGAGAAATTTTCCACAGTTTCTTCCTAGTTTCCAGATTTTCTTCTAAGCTGCATTGTTTTTTTTTGTGTATGTTTTAATTACATGAATCAAAACTGTTTTACCTCCCATGAGCCTACCTCTCTATCTGTTCTTTGATGATGGGCTCTTCCCCTGCTCGTAGATGTGACGGTTAATTTCTTTTTTGTTTCCCTAATCTGCTTATAATATCACCCTTTATATCTAAATCATTTTGAACATATCTTGGGATATATAGTATAAAACTAGTTGATCTGTATCTAATTTCTGCCAGACTGTTTTCAAGTTTTCCCAGAAAGTTTTTGTTCTTGCATTCTTGCTACAGTAGCTGAGATCATTCCTATTTGTTCTGCAAGTTAACCTAAGGTAAGTATTGTTACCAAATTAGAGGTTTTTAACCAAAATAAAGTTCTAGATTTAGTTATTAAGAACCAACTAAGCGTCCTTTTTAAGCGTTTTGCCATGGTCTTAATTTCTTTTCTTTTGCTCTTGCCTTCTTTTTTCTTTTTAAATCTTTTTGTTTCTGAGTATAAATGGACTTGGAAGCAAACGAAAAAGGAAATATTCAGGGCTCTTTAATTATGCATTCTTAAGTATAGAAGTTATGAAATCCTATTTATTTTATAGCTTCATCATATATGTATTTTACTAGAAGTCAGTAATGATTCATCCCTTGACTCACTCTGTTGCTATCTTATGTGCTTATTTGCAATTTGGTATAATAATTTGCATTTTATATCTATCCTTTCTAGAATGTGAGCTCCATGAAGGTAGAGCAATGTTTTCACCTAAACTTTGCATCTTCCACACACAATTAACCTGTAGTTGTGCACATAATTGAATAAATCTTGGTTGAATTTGGCTGAATCATCTCTTATAGTAACCTAGTCATTTAGATGGGGAAACTGAGACACTGAGAGGTGAATTGACTTTAAAGAGCCAAGCAAGTAAAAAGATACAGCCAAAGAAAAATTGTAGCACCCAGCTTTTTCTTCATTTTCTGAATGAAAAAAAAGTTATGAAAACTTCTTTCTTCATTGTAATCACCAGTTTCATTTAATGTGATTTATTTGACTCAGTGAATTTTATTGTTTTATTAGAAAAATTATTTTTGTAAAATGTATAACTTTAAATAGTGTGTGCATTTCTTAAACAATTAAAATGTTTTAGAACCAGAACTGTTTCTGTGAAAACTTAATTCTAGAATTTTAACTTAAGATAAGAAAATGCAAAACTTATGAATATTCAACATAAAGTTATCCTCCCCAGGGATGCGTTATGTGATTTGGGATATACTTATGGTCATCAGACTCATTTTAATACCTTGAAGAGGAAAAAGGAAGCAGTTAAGTCTTATAGAGTTTAATATAGTAAATAATAATTGTAATGAGCATTTCATTCTTATAAATAAATGCAACAATGAAAATGTTTTTCTAAGTTTTGAAAACAACTTGTGGGTGTTTACTTAAGTAGGTTTAGGTAAGTTATATATATCTGCTCTCACAGATATATGTACATATATTAGACTATATTAGCTTTTTTTAATGAGTTTTTTTAACCTAAATTGTATTAGGTTTTAAATGAATAAAATATAAATTTGTGAGGTGTTATTCAATAAAGCATATACTGTTCATTGACACCTGAGCCTACTCTGCCCTTATTTTTCCAGATAAGAAAATAAGGGTCTCACTGGATACCCTGAGATTTGTCCATATATTTGTCTCAGATAGTCCTTGAGATAGAATGAGAACCCATACCTTTGGATTAGCATTTCATTACTCAGGGACATTTCACTACTACAGTTGTAGGGGCCTTCATTTAGTTTGTTGAATCACAGTTGTTCATTAGGTCAGACAGGTAAGAAGTAGCATAATTTTTTTTTCATAATATTGAGGGACATATTTGACACTTTTTTTAAAGTAAAAGAATGCTTATGTGTTAATGAAAGGGCACCATAGAGCATTTTTAAATTGGACTATTAAAAAAGATAAATAGGGAAAATACATCTTACCAGAAGGAACCATAAAATAAAGATTTACTATCATACTGAATATATGTGTGTGTATACACCAAATGATATAGCATCTAAATTGCTAATGAAAAAGTGGTTACAGGAAGAAAATAGTAAAATTATAATAGTGGAGGACCTCAATTTATACCCCCTCAAGCCTAGATGTATCTAACCAGAATTTTAGAAAAATTGGATGTGATTTGATAGATCTCTGGAGAATATTGAATGGAAATTGAAAGGAGTATATCTGTTCCCAGTTATGCATGATACCTCCACAAAAATTGAGCACATATTGCATAGAAAACACCGAAGTACAGAAAACAGAAATATTAAATGTATTTTTCCTATGGTAATGCAATAAAAATACATTCATTAAAAAGTTTTTTGGCGCATGCATGAAAAAATTAATTGAAAACTAACTTAATTCTAAAGAATGGGTGGATCAAAGTAGAAATATAGGAACAATCAATAATTTCCATTAAAATAAGGTTGACAAGTAAAATATAAAAATTTTAGGATGCAGTCAGATCAGTCTTGGGAATATTTATATCTAAATTTTTTTAATCAATAAAAGAAAAAGCATACCAATAATTTAGACATGCAACTTTAAAAAAAAAATCTCAAGCTGGAAAACCAACAAATTAAAAATCCTCAATTAAACACCAAAATATAAGCCCTAGAAGTCAGAGGAGAGTTTAATGAAAATGAAAGGCTAACAAAATTTAATTAATAAAACTAGTTTTAAAAAGCTTTAATAAAATAGGTAAGCCAATAGTTAATTTGAATAAAAGAATGCCAAATTATTGGTATCAGAAATGAAAAAAGATTAATAACCAATGAAGAAAAAACAATTGTTAGTTCTTTCACCTAATTATATGTCAATATAACTGACAATGTAAGTGAAATGAATGAATATTTACAAAAATATTAATCTCCCAGGTTAACATAGGATAGTCGATAGAATACTTAAATAAGTGCATGTTGGAAAAAAAAATATTGAATCAGGCATAAATAAACTCCCATAGGGCAAAGCAGGAGCCAACAGATTTTAAGCTTTTAAAGAAAAAATTAATTCTGATACTAAAATGTTTGGGGAAAGAAAATGATAAAGAGAGGATCCTGCTATAGTCATTCTATAATACAAATATAATCTTGATACCTAAACCAGAAAGAGTCAAAGTAGAGAAAGAAAACTAGACCATTTTTTCTAATGTATATTGATTCAAATTTTTAAGATGAAGCATTACCATGGACACTTCAGCAATATAACACAAAAGATCATATACTGTGATCAGGTTGGATTTATATTAAGAATGCAGAACTGGTTCAATAGTAGGAAAACTATAATGTAATTGGCTATATTAATAACAAACCCAACAAAAAACATGATTATGTTGGTAGAAGAAAAGACTTTTGACAAAACGCAGCACTCATTCCTATTAAAAACTCATTCCTTAAGTCTTTGCAGTAAAATCAGGGGTGAAGCAAAGATGTCCATTATCACCATTACTATTCAGTATTTTACTAGAAACGTGAAGTATAGCAATAAGGCAAGAAAAAGAAACTGAAAGACCAGGCACAAGCAAAGAAGAAACAAAGCTGTTTTTGATGATGATGCAACAGTTTACTCAAGAGTACCCCCAGAGAGTCAGCTAAAGAGCTGATTGAAATAGTAGCAACTTCCACAAAGTTGCAGAATATAAAATAAGCCTGCACAGTTTCTATATTACTAACAAAATGCAGCAGGAAAATACATAAAGATAAATTCTGTTTCAGAAAACAACAGATAATATAAAATACTTGGGAATCTACCTGCCAAGGTACACACACAGGAATTATATGAACAGTTACAAAACACTTTTTACACAAATAAAGATCTAGATAATTTTTAACTGCTCCTGGATAGGCCAGAGTAGCATAATAAGAATGATACTGCTATCTCAATTAATTTACTTATTCACTACTGAACCAATTAAACTAACAAAGAGAGAATTACTTTAAAGAGCTAGAAAAAAACAATAAAATTCATCTGGAGGAACAAAATCCCAACAATATGAAGGGAATCAAATAAAAAAAAGGTGAGGGGATTAGACCTCAGATTACACCAAAAGGCTATATTGTATTAATCGAAACAATTTGGGACTAGATAACAAGGAGAGTGGTTGTTAAATGAAACAGAGTAGATAAATGGTATAAATGAACACGGTAATCTAGTGCTTGATAAACCCCAAAATATCAGCTCAGTTATTGGAGCAAGAACTCACCATTTGATCAAAAACTACGGGGAAAATTGGAAAGTAATCTGGCAGAAATTAGACATAGACAAGCATTTGACGTGGTATACCAAGATAAGCTCAAAATGGGCACATGATTTAGAATAAAGGATGATATCATAAGCGTGGAGCATGGAAGAAATTACCTGTCAGATTTCTGACTGGGGAAGAGTTCATGACTGAATAAGAGAGAGAGAGAAGTTTACAGGATGTAAAATATACAAATTTTATTACATTAGAAGAAAAGGAAATTAGACAAAAACTTTTGCAAGTTTCTCAGATAAAGGTCTCATTTTTAAGATATATACACAAACAGTTAAGTTTCCAAGAAAAAAGCCATTCCCTAATTGATAAATGGCCAAGGAATATGAACAAGTAATTTTCAAAGGAGGAAATCAAAACTATCAATAGTTATATTAAAAAATGCTATGAATCCCTAATAATTGGAAAAAATCAAATTAAAACAACTCCGAGGCACCCATATTGCCTAAGTTGACAAAAGAAAGTGACAGATGCTGGAAGGGATGTGGAAAGGTAGGCACAGTCATGCATTGTTAATGGAGCTTCGACCCAGTCCAGCTCTTCTGCAGTGAATTTGGAACCATGTCAAGAAGCTGTTAAACAGCATTCTCTTTTACCCAATGATACTACAACTAGATCTGTACCCTAAGGAAACAAAAGAAAGATGGAAAGTACCCATATGTACAACAATATAGCAGCTCTGTTTGTAGAGGCAAATAATTGAAAACTGGAGTGTCCATCAATTGATAATAAGTGAACAAATTGTGGTATGATTGTGATATGGAATGCTGTGCTGTGAAAAATAATGAAAGGGACAGTTTCAGAAACACCTGAGAAAACCAATCATAGTGAAGTAAGTAAGCAGGACCAGGAGAACAGTTTGTACAGAAATAACAATATTGTAAAAATAACCAACACTGAAAGACCTGGTAACTCGGATCAATACACAGTAATTCCAAAGGACTCATATAACATGCTTCTTACCTCCATCTAGATTGAAAGCTTATGGATCCAGATTACAGGTTGAAGTATAAATCTCTTCGTTCCTTTTTCTTCCTTCCCTCCCTGCTGTCTTCCTTCCTTTTTGACTTAGCTAATGTAAGGCTTTAATTTGCATGACTATATGTATTTGTAATGGGTATTGTCTTTTTGTCTTCCCTGTGGAGGAGAAGGGGAGAAAGGAGGAGAAATAATTCAATATTGAAAATACAATTGAATTTTTTTTAAGAAAAGTATTGAATTCTTGACAAAAGTGTGTCAATGCAGTGGTTTTGTTTTTTTTCTTTTATTCCAATCATATAATTTTTGTTTTGATCATTTGCTTTGCTTCATATATGCAAAGTCACGTAAGAAACAAAGTTTCCAAATCATGAACTGTCTATTACTGTTAAACTGGTCCTTGGAGTGCAAGTGTTTGATAAAATTTTAATGGCAAAGGGACTTTGAATACTCAACTAATTGAATTTTCTTAATTATCTTTAGAATAATGGTTTCTCAACATTCCTCTTCCAGATATTCTTAAAGACTAAAACATTTATTTAAATGACTATTTCAGTTTTTACTCATAACCTAAAATCAGTCAGTAAAATCTTGATGTTTCATCTCACTCTAAAAAAATTAGCAAAGAGGACAAAAGGTGGGAATAATCAATGTTGCAGGGCTGTAGAAAGTTAGGTAACTAATGCACTGTTGGCAGAACTGTGAATTGTGTAAAACTGTGCAGCCATTCTGGAAAACAATTTGGAATTATACAAATCAAGTGAATAAGATGTCCAAGACCTTTGTCCCATTGATTCCACTGCAAGCCAAGAAAGTCCATAAGAAGCTACAAGCATTCTAAGCTATGTCTCATCCTTTCATAGCACAGTCTCAGTAGAGCTGGAGGAATAACCACTTAGCATTCTTTGTCTTCATTCACCAAAGCGTTATGGAACACACATTCTGTGATGCTTATTTCTTAAAACTTACCTACTATCATTATTTTCTCATTTCCGTGCCTTTGTTCCTGCTGTCTTTGTATTTGAAATGCCTTCCTTCCCCTTCTTTGCTTTTTCAGTTCCTAATTCCTTTAAAATTCAACCCAAATATTACCTCCTCCATAAATATAGCTCTTCTTCCTGGTAAGCACCTTCCCTTTTAGATTTTGAATAACACTTTATTTGCTAATATTTTGTATCATACATATATAGAAAGAAATCTCAATATACATGTATACATAAATAGAATTTATTTTAAATAAATTCTATCTTATCTATGTGTTTTATTCCCCTTTTTATAAGTTCAATAAGGGATAGGGACTGTTTCTTTTATAGTGCCACACCCTGTTTTGTGCTAGTAAGTACTTTAAAATAATGGGTTACCGAGAGTTTTAAAGTTTGTAAAGTGTTTATTGACTAAGTGAATCACCATATAAAGATTGCAGTTCTTTGCAAACTTTCTTCTCACATATATTCATATACCAACACACCTTTTTAAGATAACATTTGACTGAGAAGGGAGGGAAAGGTGAATGTCTTTGTCATGGCTTAGTTACAATTCAAAAATTTACTATGTGACCTGTTTTGGGCGGTGATGGTTTTTGCTTTGAAAAATGTCCTACAAAATGCAAAATTTGACTGCAGAATAGAGCCTATCAGAAAAAAATTACCGTATTGCTTACATAATTTCCTTCTTTCCTGTAGTATTTTCTTTTTAAAATATGGTAAATGGAGGCTTCCTGTATGTAGAAAACTCACCCAGAAAATTTGTCTGTCAAAGGAAGGTAAGAAACTGGACAGTAGCTTGAAGGTGCTTTGGAGTTACTGTGTGAGATTGGTTTTGAACTGTGCATGTTTGAACAAGTAGAGAAAGAAGCTATTGGAATGTAAAGAAAAAAAACAATTTAGATGCTTACAATAATAGCTAACATTTTTACATACGTGTAGCCTTTTAAGCTTTGCAAAGCACTTTATGTGTTATTTCATCTGACCATCACAGCAGCTTTGGGTGACAGGTGCTATTATCATGCCCATGTTACAGCTGAGGAAACTGCCTGGGAGAAACTAAGTGACGTGCCCTGAGTCACAGGGCTGAAAAGGATCTTAGGCAGGATTAAATTAAAGTCTTCTTAACTCCAAGTATCATAAAAGACCCGGAGGAGGGCCGAGGAATGGAACCTAAACCACATACGGAAGGATGAAAGGAGATACCTTCTGAAATGTGATGAAAGGAAGAAAAGTTTACAGTAGTTGGGAATTTAATCATTTGTGTGAAAGACATGCTGTTCAGATGCTAGCCATCCTTCCAGAACTCAACTAATACCCATCCTTCTTGTTTCCTAGAGTATTCTGTGGCCATACTCCTGAAGGGGAAATTTTCCTCTGGACTTTTGTGCAGCTACCTATAGAATTCATTTGGCAATTAATTTTTTTTTATAAATTTATTTATTTAACTTTTTACATTCATTTTCACTAAATTTTGGGTTCCAAATTTTCTCCCCATTTATTCCCTCCCCCCACCCCAATACACCAAGCATTCTAATTTTCCCTATCACCGATCTGCCCTCTCTTCTATCATCCCTCCCTTCTCTTGTCCCCATCTTCTCTTTTGTCCTGTAGGGCCAGATGACTTTCTGTTCCCCATTAACTGTATTTCTTATTTCCTAGTAGCAAGAACAATACTCAACAGTTGTTCCTAAAACTTTGAGTTCCAAATTCTCCCCAACCCTCCCTCCCCACCCATTCCCTTTGGGAAGGCAGGCAATTCAATATAGGCCAAATCTGTGTAGTTTTGCAAATGACTTCGATAATAGTCGTGTTGTGTAAGACTAACTGTATTTCCCTTCATCCTATCCTGCCCCTCATTGTTTCTATTCTGTCTTTTGATCCTGTCCCTCCCCAAGAGTGTTGACCTCAAATTGCTCCCTTCTCCCATTACCCTCCCTTGCATTATCCCTCCCTCCCTGCTTATCTCCTCCCCCACTTTCCTGTACTGTAAGTAAGGTTTTCATACCAAAATGAGTGTGCATTTTACTCCTTCCTTTAGTCGAATGTGATGAGGGTAAAACTTCATGTTTTTTTCTCAGCTCTCCTGTTTTTCCCTCCACTAAAAAGTCTTCTGCTTGCCTCTTGAATGAGATATAATTTCCCCCATTCCATTTCACCCTCTCTCCTCCCACTACATTTCTCTCTCACCATTTACCTTAATTTCTTTTAAGATATGGTCCCTCCTATCCAATTCACTCTGTGCTCTCTATCTCTGTGTGTGTGTGTGTGCATGTGTGTATGTGTGTGTGCATGCATGCATGTATGTGTATGTCTGTGTGTGGTCCCACCAACTACCCAGATACTGAAAAGTTTTAAGAGTTACAAATATTGTCTTTCCATGTAGGAATGTAAACAGTTCACCTTTGGTAAGTCCCTTATGACTTCTCTTTGCTGTTTCCTTTTTCATGCTTCTTCTCATTCTTGTGTTTGAAAGTCAAATTTTCTTTTCAGCTCTGGTCTTTTCATCAAGAATGATTGAAAGTCCTCTGTTTCATTGAAAGACCATTTTTTCCCCTGAAATATTATACTCCGTTTAGCTGGGTAGGTGATTCTTGGTTTGAGTCCTAGTTCCTTTGACTTCTGGAATATCCTATTCCATGCCCTTCAATCCCTTAATGTAGAAGCTGCTAGATCTTGTGTTATCCTGATTGTATTTGCACAGTACTGGAATTGTTTCTTTCCAGCTGCTTGCAATATTTTCTCCTTGACCTGGGAACTCTGGAATTTGGCCACAATGTTCCTAGGAGTTTCTCTTTTTGAATCTCTTTCAGGCGGTGATCGATGGATTCCTTCAATACTTATTTTGCCCTCTGGTTCTAGACTCTCAGGGCAGTTTTCCTTGATAATTTCATGAAAGATGATGTCTAGGCTCTTTTTTTGATCATGGCTTTCAGGTAGTCCCATAATTTTTAAATTGTCTCTCCTGGATCTATTTTCCAGGTCAGTTGTTTTTCCCATGTGATATTTCACATGATCTTCCATTTTTTCATTCTTTTGGTTTTATTTTATGATTTCTTGGTTTCTCAGAAAGTCATTAGACTCCATCTGTTCCATTCTAATCTTCAGAGAACTATTTTCTTCAGTGAGCTTTTGAACCTTTCTCCATTTGGCTAATTTTGCTTTTGAAAGCATTCTTCTCCTCATTGGCTTTTTGACCCTGTTTTGCCAATTGAGTGAGCTTATTTTTCAAGGTGTTATTTTCTTCAGCATTTTTTTGGGTCTCCTTTACCAAGGTATTGACCCATTTTTCATGCTTTGCTTGTATCTCTTTCATTTCTCTTCCCAGTTTTTCCTCCACCTGTCTAACTTGATTTTCAAAATCCTTTTTGATCTCTTCCATGGCCTGAACCCACCGGACATCCACCTCAGATGTCTGGGATAGAGAGGCCCAGACCTCCAAGTCTTTCTCTGATGGCAAGCATTGTACTTCCTCATCAGAAATGAAAGGGGAAAGGAACATCTCTTCCCCAAGAAGGTAGCTCTCTATGGTCTTATTTTGCTTCCTTTTTCAGGGCACTTTCCCTGCCAGTTACTTGACCTCTGAGATTCCTGTCCACCCCCGCCTAGATCCGCTCAGCTAGTGCTTGGGGTCTGAGATTCAAATGCTGCTTTCCAGCCTCAGGGCTTTCTGCCTCTGAAGTGGCTGCTATTCAATGTGAACTTAAGTTCTGGTGCTCAGGTGGGGGCAGGGTCACCTCCCAGGCTTAGTTCCCTCAGGGGCTTTATGCAGAGACCTTTAGTAATGGAGTGGGTGGGGGCAGGGCTGCCTCCCAGGCTCAGTTCCCTCTGGGGGTTTATGCAGAGACCTTCAACAATGGAGCCCCTGCCTACTCAGGGAGTCCCGGGCCTTTGCTGCCTCTACCGCTGCCTCCCGAGGGGGCCCGAGTCACAGAGACACCCCGCTCCCCTCTTGGCCAGCCCAGAAGTCTCTCTCACTGACCTGGAGCGCCTGTGGGTGGAGGGACCTTCACAGCCGCCGGAGGTTACATCCCTGACGCCTGCTCGGATCTGCTCCTCTGGGGCCGTGCGGCCAGGGCTGGGCAGGGGTGTGCTCTGCTGTCCGGAGCGTGACGGACCCTTGGGGACGGCTTTCCAGGGCTCTCTGGAATGGAAATCTCCTCCACTGTGTTGGTGCGCAGCTTGCTCTGCTGCAGAATTTGTGGGGAGTTCTTTTTACAGGAAATTTCTCGGCTGTGGATTCGGAGCTAGCATACATGAATCTTTCTACTCTGCCATCTTGGCTCCTCCCCCTCATTTGGCAATTAATCACAGGCTGGCTTGTGTGTCATTAAAAAAGCATATACATTTTGTAGTTTGAAGGAACTTACATATAATATTATTAATGTCTCTTATCATTATTGAACTTTTTAATATGCTTATTTCCGATCTGACCAACTAGAATTGTAATAAGCTCATTGAGGGTAGAGAACATTTCTAATACTTGATATCTTTTGTCTTGATATTACAGTCATTTCTCACCAGATAGTAAACCTTTCATGTGAATAAACGCATGCACACACAAGCAGTGGACACAAAATTAAAAGTACTTGATACAGAAACTTTGTAGCTATTGAGAGTGTAGAAAATATTCTATCCTAATACTTTCTTTCCCTGCCATAAAGGAAAAGAGGCCTGTCTTGCAGGGTCTATATTTTTTTACTCAGAGTTCTGCTTCTTTTCCGTTATTTTTACATTTACATTGCTGTAGTTATTGGTTCTGCTTATTTTTGTCTGCATCATTTCATTTGCATAGAATTATAGATTTAGAATAGGAAGGGACATTAGAGGTTATTTCATCCAACCTCTTATTTTTACGAAAGAGGAAACTGATTCTCAGAGGGGCAAAGTGAATTTCCCATAGTCATACAAATAGTAAGTCACAGAGCCAGGACTTCCAAATTCTTTCTCTCCCAGACCTATTTCTTTGATCACTTTGGGGTACGGACCTAATAATGATACTTCTGGGTCAAAGGGTATGCACTGCTTTATAGTTCTTTGGTTATGCTTCCAAATTTTACTCCAGAATGTTTGGACAAGTTCGCAGCTCCCACCAACAGTACTTTAATGTTCCTATTTTCCCACATCCCCTCCAGTGTTTATCATTTTCCCTTTTTCTCATCTGAGTCAGTCTAATGGGTGTGAGGTAGTGTCTAATAAGGTTCTTTTTACTTGCATTTCTCTGATTATTGATTTAGCCTTTTTTTCATATGCCTGTTGAAAGTTTTGATATCTTCCTCTGAAAACTGCCTCTTCATACATCTTGATCATTCATCAGTTGGAGAATGGCTCTTATTCATGTGAATTTGGCTTATTTCCTTATGTATTGAAGAAATGAAACCTTTATCAGAGAAACTTGCTGCAAAAATTCCCTCCCCCCTCAGTTTCCTGCTTTTCTTATAATTTTGACTGCATTGGTTTGTTTTGTGCATACACTTTGTAACTTTCTGTAACTAAAATTATCCAGTTTAATGAACTCTTCCCCTGCCTGTAGATCTGACAGGTAATTTCTTCCATGTTCCATTAATTTTCTTATGATACCATCTTTTATGTCCAAATCACATACCCATCTTGGGTCTTGGTATAGTGTCAGGTACTGGTCTTTGTCCATTTTCTGCCAGTCTACTTTCCAGTTTTCTCAATAGTTTTTGTCACATGGTGAGTTTTTGCCCCAGTGACTGGTATCTCACTGTGCTCATTTGTACTGTCCTTCTTTAAATTGTTTACTAATCTGGACCATTGATCAATCACTCTATTTGTTACTTAGTATCAAATTGTTTGGAGATTACAGCTTTGTGGTATCGTTTGATATCCGGCACTTCGAGGCCCCCTTCCTTCATCTTTCTTTTCATTGATTCCATTGCTATTCTTGATCCTTTTTCTTAAGTTGAATTTTTTTTCTAGCTCTATGTGATAGGTATGGCACTGAATATGTAAATTAATTTAGCTACTATTATTATTACTATGTTGGCTTGGCCTACAAAGATACAGTTAATATTTCTGATGGTTACAGATAATGCTTGCTCTTGATTTTAGATGAATATTTCTGATTTCTTTTTTTAAAATCGGAAATGGTGTAGTACTTTGTTAATAGCTTTTTCAGCATTTATTGAAATAATATGATTTTTATTCTTTTTGTTTTTTATTTGGTCAATTTTTCTTGTAGTTTTCCTAATATTGAACCAGCTCTGCATTCTTGGTATAAATCCAGGCTGGTCATAGTGTATATAATCTTTGCTTCATCATGTAAATCTCTTTGCTAGTATTGTATTTAAATTTTTTGCATCAATATTCATTAGGGAAATTGGTTTATAGTTTTCTTTTTTCTGTCTTGCTTCTTCTTATTTAGATATCAAGACCATATTTGTGTCATATACGGAATTTGTGTGGCTCCATTCTTTACAACTGTTTTTTCAAACAGTTTACGGAGTATTGGAATTAAGTATTTTTTAAGTGTTTGGTAGAATTAACACGTAAATCCATCTGGTCCTGTTTTTTAATTTTCCCTCCCTTAGGCAGTTCATTTATGGCATCTTTAATTTGCTTTTCATATGATTATGTAAGTATTTTATTTCCTGTTCTTTAATCTGTCCAATTTATATTTTTGTAGGCAGTCGTCTCCTTCATCTAGATTGTCAGTTTTATTGGTCAGAATTGCTCCTAACAAATGCTTCTATTTCATCTTCCTTGGTGGTGCATTCACCTTTTCATTTTCATATTAGTAATTTGATTTTCTTTCTTTTTAAAAACCAAATTGGTCGGTTTGTTTTACTGCTTTTTCAGATAGCTTCTAGCTTAATTTCCATTGATTTTTCTTTAAAAAAAACTTTGATTTTCATTAATCTTGTGTGAGTCTCAGGATTCCCATTTTGAAGTTGAATTAGAAGTTTTTAATTGGTTAGTTTTCTAGGGTTTTTTTTAATTACAAGCTTACTTTTTTAATCTTCCCTCTCTTTTTTTAATAATGTAAGTGTTTAGAGATATAACTATCCCCTTAAGTCCTACTTTAGCTGCATCCCACAGATGTTGGTATTTTTGTCTCATTGTTATCATTATCTTTAATGAGATTGATTGTTTCTATGATTTGTTCTTTGACCCACTCATTCTTTAAGATTAGGTTATTTAGCTTCCAATTAATTTTTATCTATGCTTCAAAGGTCCTTTGTGGAATATAATTTTTCTTGTATTATAATCAGAAAAAGTGTATTTAATCTGCTTTTCTGCATGTGTGAGATTTTTATCAGCACAGCTGAAATACGTGTATTCTTTTGTATTCCCATTTAATGTTCTCCAGAGGTCTGTCATATCTAACTTTTGTAAAATTCTGTCACTCCCTTATCTTTTTTTCTTGTTTATTTTAAGGTTAGATTTATCTAGATTTGAGAGGGGTAACCTGAGATCTCTCACTTTCATAGTTTTACTATTTCCTGCTGTAACTCATTTGATTTTTCCTTTAAGCATTTGTGTGCTATGCCATTTGGTTCATATATGTTTAATATTGCTGTTAATTCATTGTCTATGACTTGGTTAGATTTTTCTGCATCTGTGTGTAGCACATTAAAGTCTATTACTCTTCTAGTTTTACTACTTCTCCCATTTCAGTTTAATTTTCCTTTTAAGTATTTTGATTCTGTGTTATGAGATGCACGTGTTTATTAAGTATTTATGTTGATTCATTAACCTGTGATGCCTTTAAGCATAATATAATTTCCCTGCTTATCTCTTTTTATCATGTTTAAAGCATATGACCTCATTTGAAATTATAATTGCTACACCTGATTTTTGAGTTCTTCTGAATGTAATAGATTTTACTTTAGCCCCTTATTTATTTGTATGTTAATCTTTGTACTTCAGAGCCCCTTTGTATTTCCAGCCCCTTGTTTATTCATATTCATAATCTTTGTTTTTCAGGTAGGTTTCTTATAAATAATAAATTGTAAAGATTCACATCCAGTCTGCTGTCTTTTCTAACTTTATGGCCAACTTAATCCCATTAACATTAACAAGTATGATGGTTAATTGTATATTTCTACTTATCTATTCCTCTTGTAATTTTTCCTTTCTTTACACTCCCACCTGACTTTGTAAATAAGAAAGTGGTAACAAGGAGGTTTTGTCAGACACTTGTGATTTTTTCAATTGAACATCTTGTTTTCTTTCAGTTGCAGCTCTTCCTCTTACTTTACCCTGCCTCTGATTCCATATTTTTATCTTCTTTCCTTTTAATTTTCCCTTCATATTTTTCTCTCCAATATTCAAATTTGTTATGACAGTGACTATTCCATTGCCTATACTGCCTTTTCTTAGACCCCTCTCTACCTCTCTCATGCCTCTGTCCCTTGCTATTTAGTTTTTGAATTTAATGTGTATTTCCATTCCAGAATCATTGGGTGTTTTTTTAATAGGTTCAAACTTCCTTTACTTGATTCAAATCAAAATGTAAGCTTTATGCCTCTTTTCCCCACTCTTTCCTCTGTGGGTATATATTCTTTATCTTATGCATTTCTTTTATGTACTAGTAGTTTTTCCCCCTTTTTTCCTCTTTTCTGCCCTGGTTTAGTTCCCTGCTCCTCTCATCTTTTGTCTTCTCATAGGACTAGTGGAACAAAATTATCCACAGACTGTCATTTTTACTTTTCTCTATGACCTTTAATGATTTAGGGCACTGAAAAGACATTTGTATCATATCCCCCAATATGAAAACAAGTAGATTTCTCACATATTCCATTTTATTTTATTTCATTATTTTTTAAAATTAATTTGTTTTCAGTTTTCTACAATCACTTCCATATGTCTTAGATTTTCCCTTCCTCCCTCCCCCTTTCCTCCCCAAAATGGCATGCAATCTTATATAGGTTCTACACAAACATTCTTATTAAATATATTTTCACCTGTCATGTCTTAGAGAAGAATTAAAATGAATGGAAGAAACCATAAAAAAACTGAAGCAAAACATAACACAGGAGAAAATAGTTTGCTTCATTCAACAGTCCATTGGGAATTTTTCAAGTCCTTGCATTGCTGTGAAGGGCTAAGTATACCAGAAAAATTCCTTGCACACTGGTTATTGCTGTGTACAGAGTTCTGTTGGCTCTGCTTCTTTCACTAAGCAAGAGTTCATATAAGTCCTTCCAAGCCTCTCTGAAGTCTTCCTGTTCACTATTTCTTATAGCACAATAGTATTCCATTACATTCATATACCACAACTTGTTCAACCATTCCCCAATTGATGGGCATCCCCTCAATTTCTAGTTCTTGACCACCACAAAGTGAGCTGCTGTAGATATTTTTGTACATGTGGGACCCTTTCCCATGTTTATGATCTCTTTGGGATACAGTCCTAGAAGCAATATTGCTGGGTCAGAGGATATGCATGTTTTTGTAGCCCTTTGGGCATAGTTCCAAATTGCTCTCCAGATTGGTTGGATCTGCTCACAGCTCCACCAACAATAAATCAATCTTCCAGTCTCCCACATCTTCTCCAACCTTTATCATCTTCCTGTTTGGTCATGTTAGCCAATCTGATAGGTGTGATGTGGTACTTCAGAGTAGTTTTGATTTGCATCTCTCTAATCGATAATGATTTAGAGCATTTTTTCATATGAGTACAGATAGCTTTAATTTCTTCCTCTGAAAACTGCCTATTCATCTCCTTTGACCATTTATCAGTTGAGAATGACTTGTATTCTTGTACATTTGACTCAATTCTCTATAGAGAAATGAGGCCTTCACATTCACTAGGTGCAAAATTTTTTCCCAGTTTTCTGCTTCTCCCCTAATCTTGGTTGTATTGGGTTTGTTTGTGCAGAAACTTCAATTTAACGTAATCAAAATCATCCATTTTGCACTTCATAATGTTCTCTGTCTCTTGTTTGGTCAAAAATTTCTCCATTCTCCATAAATCTGACAAGTAACCTATTCCTTGCTCCACTAATTTGTTTATAGTATCAATCTTTATACCTAAATCATGTATCCATTTGGACTTTATTCTTGTGTATGATGTCAGGCATTGGTCTATGCCCATTTTCCATCACACTGTTATCCAGTTTTCCCAGCTGTTTCTGTAGACAGTGAGTTCTTATCCCAGAAGTTGGGGTTCTTGGGTTTATCAGACAGTGGATTGCTATATTCATTGACCACTGTGTCATGAGTACCTAACCTATTTCACTGGTCTATCCCTTTATTTCTTAGTCAGAAGAATGGTTTTGATGATTGCTGCTTTATAATATAATTTGAGATCTGGTAGAGCTACAACACCTTCCCTTGCATTTCTTTTCATTAATTCCCTTGATATTTTGGACCTTTTGTTTTTCCAGATGAATTTTGATATTATTTTTTCTAGCTCTAGAAAATCATTTTCTGGTAGTTTGGTATGGCACTGAATAAGTAAGTTAAGTTTAGGTAGAATTGTCACTTTTATTACATTAGCTCAGCCTACCCACGAGCAACTGATGTTTTTCCACTTATTTAAATCTGACTTTATTTGTGCGAAAAGTGTTTTGTAATTGTGTTCATATAGTCCCTGGGTTTGTTCTGGCAGGTAGATTCCCAGATATTTTATAGTGTCTTTCATAGCTTTAAATGGGATTTCTCTTTCTAGCTCTTGCTGTTGGGCTTTTGGTAGTAATATATAGAAATGCAGGTAATTTATATGGGTTTATTTTGTAACCTGCAACTTTGCCAAAGTTGTTTATTATTTCAAGTAGTTTTTTACTTGATTCTCTGGGATTCTCTAAGTATATAATCATATCATCTGCAAAGAGTGACAACTTAGTTTCTTCTTTGCCATTTCTAATCCCCTCAATTTCTTTTTCTAATTGCTACAGCTAACATTTCTAGTACCATATTGAGTAACAGTTGTGATGATGGACAGCCTTGTTTCACCCCTGATTTTATTGGAAATGCATCTAGCTTGTCCTCATTACATATAATGCTTGCTGATGGTTTTAGGTAGATACTGCCACTTATTTTATGGAAGGCTCCATTTATTCCTATGCTGTCCAGTGTTTTCAATAGAAATGGGTGTTGTATTTTGTCAAAAGCTTTTTCTGCATCTGTCGATATAATCAGTCATGATTTCTGTTAGTTTTGTTGTGGTGGTCAATAATGCTGATAGTTTTCCTAAAATTGAACGAGCCCTGCATTCCTGATATAAATCCTACTTGATCGTAATGTATTATTGTCATGGTAAGTTGCTGTATTCTTTTTGCTGATACCCTATTTAAAATTTTTGCATCTATATTCATTAGAGAAATTGGTCTATAGTTTTCTTTCTCTGTTTTGGCTCTTTCTGGTTTAGGTAGTAAAACCATATTTGTAACATAAAAAGAATTTGGTAGGACCCCACCAATTTTCCCAAATAGTCTGTGTAGTATTGGCATTAATTGTTCTTTAAACATTTGATAGAATTCATTTGTAAATCCATCTGGCCCTGGAGAATTTTTCCTAGGGCGTTCCTCCATGGCTTGTTCAATTTCCTTTTCTGAGATGGGGTTATTTAAGTATTCAACTTCCTCTTCTGTTAATCTGGGCAATTTATATTTTTTAAAATATTTGTCTATCTCACTTAGATTGTCAAATTTGTGGGCATACAGTTGGGCAAAGTAATTTCTAATTATTGTTTTAATTTCCTCCTCACTGGAGGTGAGTTCACCTTTTTCATTTTTGATATTAGCAATTTGGTTTTCTTCTTTCTTTTTTTAATCAAATTGACCCAAGATTTATCCATTTTATTGGTTTTTTTCATAAAACCAAATCTTTGTTCAGTAGTTTTTTTAATTTCAATTTTGTTAATCTCTCCTTTGGTTTTCAGTATTTCTAATTTGGTATTTACTTGGGGATTTTCAATTTGTTCTTTTTCTAGGTTTTTCAGCTGCATGTCTAATTCATTGATCTCCTCTTTCTCTGTTTTATTTTTGTAGGTGTTCAGTGATACAGAACTTCCCTTAAGAACTGCTTTTGCAGTGTCCCATAAGTTTTGGTGGGTTATCTCATTGTTGTCATTTTCTTGAATTACAATTGTTGATTGTTTCTATGATTGGTTGCTTAACTCACTCATTCTTTGGGATTAGATTATTTAGTTTCCAATTAATTTTTGGTCTATCTTTCCGTGGCCTTGTATTATATATAATTTGTATTGCATCTTGATCTGAGAAGGATGCATTAACTATCTCTGCTTTTCTGCACTGAATTGTGAGGTTTTTATGCCCTAGCACATAAATCAGTTTTTGTATATGTGCCATGTACCTCTGAGATAAAGGTATATTCCATTCTGTCCCCATTCAGTTTTCTCCAGAGATCTATCATCTCTATCTTATCCAGAGTTTTATTTAATTCCTTAATTTCATTATTTTGAAGTTAGATTTATCAAGTCCAGAGAAGGGGAGGTTGAGTCCCCACACCAGGTCTCTTTTTTCCTGTAACTCCGTTAACTTCTTTTCTAAGAATCTGAATGCTATACTACTTGATGAATATATATTTAATAATGATATTGATTCATTTTCTGTGGGACCTTTTAGCAGGATATAGTTTCCTTTCTTACCTCTTTTGATTAGACCTATTTCTGCTTTTGTTTTGTCTGAGATTAGGATTGCTACCCCTTCTTTTTTTTCACATCAGCTGTAGCATAATATATTCTGCTCCAACCTTTTATCTTTACCCTGTATGTATCCTCCTGTTTCAAATGTGTTTTGTGTAAGTAACATACTGTTGGATTATGGTTTTTAATCCATTCTGCTATCTGTCTCTGTTTTATGGGAGAGTTCATCCCATTCACATTCACAGTTATGATTACTGTGTCTTTCCCTCCATCGTCTTTCCCCTCATTTATGCTTTTAGTTCTCTCTCATTCCTTCCCCTCCACAATAGTTTTAAATTTTTACCACCAGTCTTCCCTCCTTTCTTTCAGCCACCCTCCATTTTACTCCCCTTTTCTTGTACTGCTTCTTCCCGCCCTTTTAACCTCCCCTCCCTTTTCTTTCCCCCTTCCCCTACTACTGCCTGTAAAGTAGGCAGATTTCTGTACTTGTTTGTTGTTCCCTCCTTGAACCTAATCTCAAACAATGGTCATCTCCCTCCCCTCTTTCCCTGTAATGTAATGTTTTTTGCCTCTTCCTGTGATGTAATTTACCTTTTTCTGCCTCCTTTTCACATCTCCCGTATAGTCTCTTCACATCCTTAAATCCCATTTTTATCATCACATCATTTAATCTATAGCCCCTCCCTCTATCTGTGTATATCCCTTTTAAATATTACAATAAATGTACAAGTATATGTATAGTTGTCAAGGTTAACAAATAAGTCTTTCCTTATATGGATGTAAACAGTTTGCCTATATTGAATAACAAGGTTTTTTTTCCCATTTACTTTTTTATGCCTCTCTTGAGACTTATCTTTGAAGATCAAATTTTCTATTGAGCTCTGGCTTTTTCTTCAGGAAGGTCTGGAAATTTCTTATTTCATTGAATGTCCATCTCTTTGTCTGAAATATTAGGCTCAGTTTTGCTGGGTAATTGATCCTTGGTTGCAGTCCCAGCTCCTTTGCATTACAGAATATCATATTCCAGTCCCTCTGATCTTTTCATGTAAAAGCTGCAAGGTCCTGTGTGATCCTGACTGTAGTTTCTCAATATTTGAATTGTTTCTTTCTGACTGCTTGCAGTATTTTCTCCTTCACTTGATAGTTCTGGAATTTGGCAGTGATATTCCTTGGTATTTTCAGTTTGGGATCCCTTTCAGGAGGTGAACGGTGGATCCTTTCCTTGACTATTTTGCCCTGTGAATCTAGGACCCAGCCCTGGGTAGTTTTCCTAGATGATTTCATGGAAGATATTGTCCAGACTCTTTTTTTTCCATCATTGTTTTCTGGTAGACCAATAATTCTTAGATTTTCTCTTGTGGATCTGTTTTCCAGGTCAGTTATTTTTCCAATGAGATATTTTACATTTTCTTCTATGTTTTCATTCTTTAGATTCTGTTTGACTGATTCTTGGTGTCTCATAGGGTCATTAGCTTCTACTTGCCTAATTCTAATTTTTAATAGATTGTTTTCTTCAATTAACTTTTGCATCTCCTTTTCCATTTGCCCAGTTGTTCCTTTTAAGGAGTTATTTTCTCCAGTTAGGTTGTGCACTTCCTTTTCCATTTTTCTAATTTTCCCAGTTTGGTCTTGTGCTTTGTTTTTCATTTGTCCAATTTTCCTTTTAAATTCTTCCAGATTTCTTTTCTCATATCTTTAAAATTATTGGCCAGTTTTTCTTCTACTTCTTTAATTTGGCTTTTGAAATCCTTCTTGAGCTCTTCCAGTTCATATTCCTTTCTGATTTTTCAGATAAGAGTACAGTCTTAATGCTGTCCTCTTTGACATTCGTGTTTTGGTCCTTGCTCCCACAGAAAGATTCTATGGTCTTTTCTTTTGTTTTGCTTCTTGCTCATGATAATCACCCTTTTCCCAGCTTTTAAAGTGGATCTCTACTTCTAGGGCACAGGGAGCTCTGTCCCATGGTTCTTTTGCTTAGAACTTGAGGCTTTGTGTATTGTGGCCTCTGGTTCTTTTAGCTAGAAGGTAAAATGCTGCAGCTTACCAGGTGCTGAGCTGGTTGATGTGCCAAACCAGAGGATAGGTGAGTTCTTTCTGAATTTCCTCAGAGTTACCCTGGAGTTTGCTGCAATAAGTGTGGGGGAGGGGTGGTCTGACCACAGGAAGTCTCCTCTCCTGAGCTTGAGCATAGGCAAGCTCAGTGATTGGTGAACCCCATCTATACTAGTGTCTTCCCAATTCCCCTACCTGTGCTGAGGCACGCCTGGGCTCCTGGTGTTGGAGATTACGAGCTCCACCCCACTGGGGTTCAGGATCTCCTCCTGGTTTGCTGAGGTGTGGCTGTTTGGGACAGCCACAGCAAGAGGGTACCCCCTTTGTGATTGTCCTATCCTCATGGGTTAAAAGACTGTTTATCCCTTTGGCTGATCCCACTGTTCCAGATTTTTCCTAGGGAAGTTTTCTCTGGGTTTTTCAAGTTCAACATGGGAAGAAGATAGCATTTACAGATCACTCTGCCATCTTGGCTCCTGGAAGTTCAAGTAGATGACTTACAGACATTTAATCTGCCAGCTGATAGTCTCAGGAGTGGCTGCTGTAGTTACCTGGGGTTCTGCAGTTCTCTCTCGCTTAGTTCTACTGGACTCCCATCCTGGGCTGATATGTTTGAAAACCCCCAGTGCTGCTCCTGCTTCAGACCACCCGGGGCTTCCTGCTCAGCTTTGCTATGATGGGGTCTGCGCTGATCTGACCTGTGCAGTGTGTGCTGCTCCAGCCCTGCGAAACAGATTCTTCCCTTCGACCTTCTAGGCTTTCCTGGGCTGGAAATCTGCCACGCTCTGTCTCGTATTCAATTCTGCCACTCTAAAATTTGTTCAGATTCTCTTTTTAGTGGTATCTGAAGGAGTTTGTCTTAGAGTTTAGGTGAATACTTGCTCTCACTCCACCATCTTGGCTCTACCCTCATAATTCCATTTTAAAAGAATCTATTTAGATACTTGCCTTGGTGCCCTTTCCATTTCCAATTGTCTGTTCAACTTTGTTTTGTTTTTTCCCCCTCAGCAATGCTTGGGAATTCTCTAGCTCAGTAAAGATACATTTTCTTCCCTGTAAAATTTTACTTAGTTTTTCCAAATAACTTGTCCTGAATTGTAAGATTTTTATCTCTTGCCTTTTGGAATATTATGTTACAAGCTCTTCTCTCCTTTTGAGTTGTAGCTACTAAGTCTTGTGTAATGTTTGTTCTGGCCCCATTATACTTGAATTCTTGGGTTCCTTCCTGTTTTAATTTGCATTTCCCTAATCAGTAGGATTTAGAGCATTTTTTTCATGTGACTAGAGTTTTAATTTCTTCCGAAAACTTGCTGTTCATATCCATTGGCCATTTATCAATTGGGCAGTGCTTCTTAGCTTTATAAGTTTCACTCAGTTGCCTATATATTTGAGAAATGAGGCCTTAATCAGAGAAACTTGACTGTAAAAATATTTTCCCTGCAGTTTTTTCTTTTATTCTATTTTTGACCATATTGGTTTTGTTTGCATAAAATCTTTTTAATTTCACATTATCAGAATTATCCATTTTACTTCCTTTGATCCCCTCTGTCTCTTGTTTGGTCATAAATTCTTTCCCTTAACCATAGATCTAACAGGTAAAATTTTCCATGCTCCCCTAATTTGCTTATGCTTTATGTCTATATCATGTATCCATTTTGACCTTATCTTGATATATATAAGGCTCGTTTCTGCCAAAAATGCTTTCTAGTTTTCCTAGCAATTTTTGTCAGATATACTCCCAAAACTTGGATCTTTGGGTTTATCTAGCACTAGATTACTGTGATCATTTATTGCTTTGCATCACTTACCTAATCTATTTCACTGATCCAAAGAATGGGATATTCTTAAATCCCATTGTGATGTTCTCGGGGGTATGGCCCCCTCTGTGTCTAAGCATGCCACTGTCTTCTCGCAATTAGAATAGAAGTAGTCAGTTTAATTTGTAATAGGATCATAGATGCAGTTCTTTCAGAAGGGTCTTCTGAGATGCTGCCTAGTCGCACCCACACAGTTTTACAGATGAAGAAACCGAATCCTTGTGAGGTTGTAACTTGACCACAGTGAAGGCCATAGAGCTTGTATTGAACCTCAGGCCTCTGACTTCAGATACTATATTCTTTAGACTCTTCTCTGTTGCCTTCCAGAAAAAGGAGGAGAAGTTGATGAAGTCAGATAAACAGTGTTATTAAGCATCTCCCACGCTGGGGACACGAAGATAGATAAAAAACAAAAACAGAGTTTGACAGCAAAGATGGTAAAAATCTATTAAGAACCTTAAGATTTAAAGTCATTATTTAAAGATCTTAAATTGTAGTATAATTCACTTCTCTTAATGTCCCATACCAAAAGCCTCATAATAGCATGAAGGTGATCCTTTGTATTTAAAGATTATGCTAATCAAACTCAATTTCCTTCCAATCTGGAAAGACCCTAAGTCTTTCATCCGAATAAATCAAGGACCAAGTTTGAAGGGAGTTCTTCATGAGGTTAGCCACCAGTTGGTTATGTTTTTAGCTAGAGCAGCAATTCATGAAGACAATCTACTAAGGAATCAAAGGAGATGAGGTCAGGGTCACTGGAGGCTGCACCCACAGCAATGGATCTTTGAAATATAAGAAACTCTTAAAAAGCATGTACATGTACAAAATGGCACAGTAGATACAGCTGTGGGGTAGGAGCCAAAATCTTCAAATGTGACCTAGGAAAGTCACTTAAACTCTTTGCCTCAGTTTCTTTACCATGATGATAATAACAGCATTTGTCTCACAGGGTTGTTGCAAGTATCAAATGAGATATCTATAAAGCATTTAGCACAGTGTACTAGCACAGTGTTACGTAGTACATACTAGGCATTATATAAATGCTTATTTCATTCCCTCCCCTTTCCCTCAAAGGAAGAAAATCTTAGCTTGCTCTAATCATAACCAAACCATCAAAAATCTACTAAATCTTGATTTGACTAGTGATTTATGAATTGAATTTAATAATGAATTGAATTTTGACTCTAGCCTCTTAATTCCAATTTCTCATTTTAGAACTTGTGTGTATATTATATACAAATGTAGATACTTTGGATATTTGAGAGTATGATATTTTAAAACATTTCTCTGCTTTTTCACCGTCCTGTCTGATTACCATCCTCAGTTTCATCTACCCCCCCACCTGAAACTTTGGACTGTGCCAGTAGGTCTGTTAGTTCTGGGAATCCAGACCTTCATACCACTTTCCTAGCTGCCTTCTCATCGTGCCACCTGGCTTTTATTCTCCACCCACCCAGCCTCACCCAGACGCTAGAGGGGCTGTATATACCCATTGATACAGCAATACCACTATTAGGTCTGTATCCCAAAGAGATAATAAAAAAAGGGGAAAGGATCCACATATATAAAAAATATTTTAGCAGCTCTTTTTATTGTGGCAGAGTTGGAAATTGAGGGGATGTCATTCAATTGGGGAAAGACTGAGCAAGTTGTAGAATGTGGTTGTGATGGAACACTATTGTGCTATTAGAATTAACTAAGGAGATGGTTTCAGAAAAACCTGGAAAGACTTATATGCCAAGTGAAGTGAGCAGAACCAGAAGATGATTGTACGCAGTAACAGCAACATTGTAATGTTGATTCAGTGGGAAAGACAACTGCACTGATCAGTATTGTTCTGAAGGATTCATGATGAAAAATGCTGTCTACCTCCAGAGAGAGATCTGGAGAACTCTGAATGAAAATTGAAGTATAATTTTCTCACTTTTTTGTTTCTTTTTTTTTCAAGCATGGCTAATATGGAAATATATTTTGCATTGTTTCACATGTATAATTGATAATCACATAGCTTACCTTCTCAGTGGATGGGAGAAGGGCTAGAGATCACTGAGGCAGCCAGGGGCACAGTGGATAAAGTGCTGGAGAGGAGAATTCAAACTTGTTTTTTAAAAAGGCTAAAAATAAATAAATAATGGATTTTAAGAGAAAACAAAGTCAACAATAAATAATAAATTCCACCTTTCTCTTTCATCGAGGAAAGAGTACTATTTACTGAACTTCTTAGTATAATTTGCTAGATTTCAAAGCTTCATTATTTTGGTTATTTCTCTTTCCCATCAATTCTACAACCTACTGCTGGTGTTGCTTGAAAATTGAGTCACTAGGAGACAGACCCCTTTTATCCTCAATATTAATTGCAGTAATAGCATTAGGTAGTGAAAATGATTTATTATTTTTGTTATTCTTTTACTTTTGTGAATGTTTAAAAATTCTTTAATATGTGCCTTCACCATATTCTAGAAAAAAAGAATTTGCTGGTCTTAGAGTCAGGAACCACTAGTTCAGATCTCATTTTAGATTACTTACAAATTGTGACCATACAAAAGGCACTTATGTCTCCTAAAGCCTCAGATTCCTTAGCTTTAAAATAGAAGTAATATAACACTTGTCTCACAGTATTTGTTGTGAGGAAAGCATTGTTCAAGCTTTAAATATCTCTCTCCTCCCCTCCCTTTCCCTCTCCTCCCCTCCCTTTCCCTCTCCTCCCCTCCCCTCCTCTTCTTCTCCCCCTTTCTTCTTCCCCCCTTTTCTTCCTCCCCCTCCCTCCCTCCCTCCCTCCCTCCCTCCCTCCCTCCCTCCCTTCCTTTATCCATCCCTTCACTCGGGGTGCTCTACTCTGACAGGTCAGCTTTTGCTTTGTCTTGTCTGGGTCCCAGTCCTCTGTGCTGTTTCACTGACAGTGCTATACCATGCCACTTCAGTGTGTCCTCCCCGCTTCCAGTTTCCTACTGTGTGTTTGGTTGCTCATTAAAATGTAAGTACTTTGAAGGCAGGAGCTATTTTGCTTGATTTTGCTTGTATACTCACAACTTAGTACACCACTTGACACAGTAAGTGGAAATTTTGTATTTCTTAGCTATAGCTGAAAATGAGGGAAGGCTATCAGAGGAAGGACTAGGAGAAAGGAAAAATAAGAGTGTCAGGGAAAAATGTGACAGAGTGAGGATAGACACAAAGGAAGGGAGAGAGAAATAAGAGTCATTGTGAGTAAAAAGGCTCTTGGAGGTCAGAGACGGAGAAGAGGGAAAAGGAAAGCAGAACTTTTTAAGAAAAATTGCTTGTAACATCCATAATACAGATAACTAGAAGAATATTAAGGCATATTATCATCTATAATGACTATCCTTAGCAGAGTTTATTATTTTCAAAATGCCATAGTTTTATTTCGTAAATGTTAACCTCCTTTGAAATTCTAAAGCTTCTATAAAGAATGACCGAAGTTTGAAAAATCTACTTTAGGACCACATAAATACCAATCAGTTTACTGGTTATATCTTTTCAAGTTTTTTTCCACATCGAAAACATCTTTAATTTCTTTAAGATTAATCTAATTGCAGATGATAGGGTCAAAAAGAAAATCTTCTCTGAGACTGTGTTGCAGTCATAGTGAATTGGCATTGAAATTAAGAAGACCTGGGTTACATGTTCCATTTCTAGCTTTGTGACTGTGGGCAAACAACTTAATTTCTCAGTAGCCACAGAAAACTCTCAAAGACTGTAGTTTTCAAAACAGTTGTAGATGTAAGTAAGTAAAGGATATTTCCATAGCGTTTCCTTGACCAGTGATTCACAGGGCTGGACCAGCAGAAAAAGAGAAGGGGGCAAGGGAGAGAAGAATAGAGTTTGAATAAGTTATTTATCCCCTGTTGGCCTTAGTTTTCTATTCTGTACACTATGGGACTTGAACTGTGGGATCACAGAAGTACTTTTGATTTCTTAGGTTGTATGAAAATCCCATGTGTGGGAAAGCATTCTGGATTTGGAATCAGAGGATTTGAGTTAAAATGCTAGTTCTGCCCACTATGTAGCTTTGAGCTAGTGACTTACAGAATTATTCAGATAAAGCTAGAAATAACCTTAGAGGTCATACGGCCCAACTCATATTTAATAGTTGAGGAAACATGTTCTTTAAAGGTTAAGTGATTTGCCATAGTTAAATGGCAGACAGGATTCAAATTTAGGTCCTAGAACTCCTTCACCATTCTCCCCAAACTTCATCTGTAAAATGAAGAAACTAGTCCAAAGGACCCCCAGTCCTAAATTTGTAAAACTGTGATCTACTATGTAAGAAGTTCTTAATTTTTGTGTGTGTGTCATAGACATCTTTGGCTGCCTTTTGGTGAAGCCAATGGACTCCTTCTCAGAATAACATTTTTAAATACATAAGGAAACTACTTATACAGAAGTATACTGATCATAATATTTTAGGAATTAAGTTCATGGATTCCAGAATAAGAACCCCTGCCATATATTTCTAGCCTAGATCTATTTAGGCATCAATAGTAACGCTTCTGATTTATGTAGTTTCTTTCAAATCTCTCAAAATAATATTTGCTATTATACAATTAGACTTCCAGATGACTATATTTCAAGTCCTTTAAAAAATATTAATAATGCAGTCCTTTCAAGTAGCATACCAAGTTTAGTATTTCCATCTTTGCTTTCTGTAGTTGCCCTGCAGTGAACTATTTTTCATGGAGTATTTTTTGCATACTACCCAAGTTGTAGTCATTCAATACGCTGACCTGGTTAAACTTCAGGGGCTAGAAAGACTAGAGAGCGGATTTGGATCTGGGCCAGGATTATTCCTGGGGTCTGCTCTGGTCCCAGATGGGTCTAAAAAGTCTGAAGCATTTCCAAGGGAAAGGGACAGTGCTAGGATACCCTTTGTAATCCACATAAAGTTGCTTTATCATTAGTATTAATCAACAACAAACTGGAGTAACAAGTTTTTTTTCTTCATTTTCTTCCTTTCTTTTTTAACTGCAGAGGCACATATATAGCTATGGTAAGTTCCCCCTCTTCTTCCCATAGGGAAAATTACTCACTGGGTTCTGTAAGTGATCAGAGTTGAAATCTCACCTCAGACAACTTGACACTCACTAGCTGTGTGACCTTAACTCCAGTTGCCTCATTCTGGGTCATCTCCAGTCATCCTGATGAATATCTGGTCACTGGATTCAGATGGCTCTGGAGAAGTGAGGCTGATGACCTGCACAGCCCTTCCTCACTCAAAACAAAGTCAAGTGCAAGTCATGTCATTATTTCTCTGATGGCATGGCCTTCTTCGGCAATGAAGGATGAACACACACATCTACAGAACAGTATCATTTCATTTTTATTAAATTATGTGAAAGAATCAATCTTTTATAGTCAACATTTCCCTCCTCTTCCTGTAAACCTCCCCCCCTGCCAAAAAAAAAATACAAAACCATTCTTTTTACCCGTGATCTAATATAGAAGTTCTTAACCATGAGGTCCATGAATATATTTCAGAGGATCTGTGGATTTGTGTCCAACTTTACAAAAAATGTACTTGACTTTTAAAGCAGTCCATATATTAAAATGCAGAACACTTAACTGTTGTGACTAATTTCAGTTCATATAATGCATTACCTATTGCATTATTGTGGCATAGAGGTAACCCTGGATTCATGAAGACAAATGCTGCTGGAGCATAAGCGTTTTTCCCTAGGTGCTATAAAACTAGAAAAGTTGTTAATGCAGAGATAGTGAAAGACTGCACACTTATTATCCATGGATTAGCCTAGTTAAGATTGAAGAGGTTTATGCTCAACCATGGCCACTTATGAAGATAGTCAGTACTGCCTTCTCCGAATCCCGTGCTCAGCCTCCATGCCTCTAAACTTCTTTGTCTAACTTTGGTAACATCCTTTTTATGTCATAAGGGATTATACTTTGCACAGGTGTATTAAATCACAGTTTTAAAGTATAATGAGCACAGACTTTTGAGACTTTTTAATTACTTTATAATCAGTTACACACAATTTAACTAGAAATAACTTATCTTGATTACAGATACAGCCACAGTATACCACTATGCTTCCCATCTTCCCAAACCAGTTTGTATTGTTCATATTTTAAGAATCTGTGATGTTTTCAAAATTGTTTTTTTCAAGCTATGACAGGTTTTCTGTAGGAAAAATAAAATTTATTTATTAAAGAAAATATGATTTATTTGTAGGTTGATCAAAGAAAAGTCAATGTATGAAAAAGAAGCAAAACAGCAAGAAGAAAAAGTTGAGAAAATGAAAGCTGAAGATGGTGAAAACTATGCCATTAAGAAACAGGTAAAATTCTATTTTAAATAAATGTAAGGAAACCCTAATTGATTCACATACATATTTAAATTAATCAGTGTTTTCCCAAACAAAGCTGATGTGAAAGACATCACATTAAAGTATCTTATAACTGTATATTTCTGCAAATAAGATGACTCACTTAGAATGGCAACTGAGATAATTATGAAAATACTTGGTAAATTCTCATGGTATATTTGTTCACTTGAATTCAGCAAATGTTTATTAATCACCTAAAATGTGTAAGGGATTATGCCAGGGATACAGAAACAAAAGTAAGGCGCTCCTTGCCCTCATGCAGCATTCCCTCTTCTTAGGCGATGGCAATAGAGATAAATAACTAAAGGGAATAACAGGAAGGAATCAGGGAAATTTAAAGAAAAAATGGGAATTGTGAATGGTGGAGCTGAGCAGAGCACATCCTGAGCCTTCCCTGATAACCTCCAGGCCAGAGGTGGAGTGTTAAGTTTAAGAACCAGCTAATAATCCTGCCCAGCAGAAACATAGAATGTATAATGGGGAAATAGTACCAGAGAGGTAGGTGGGAATCATGCTATTGGCACTAATTGATTGTTAATATTAATATGAAAATACTACTACTAATAATAAATATTAACAATTAATAGCCAAGATATGAGTAGTTGGCATTTTATCTGAAGACAGGAGGGAGCCATTGAAGGCTTTTGAATGGGAAATAGCATAGGTAGACTTGTACCTTGAATATTTTTGTAGTGTGGAAGACAGATTAAAGAGAGGGGAAGCTGGAAACAGAGAGAACATTTAGGAAACTATTTCAGCAGTCAGGGTGAGAGGTGATAAATGCCTCTGCTAGGGTGATGACCGTGTGAATGGGGACAGTAGGACGGATGCTAACAGTATTTTATAGAAGTAAAATTGACAGGTCTTGGCAGTTAATGGATAGGATGGAGGGAGGTGAGGAGGCAGCGGGAGATGGAGAAAGAGAACAGAGTTAAGAAAGGTTCCAAGGGCCAGATGGGGGAAGGTGTCACAGAATCATTCAGAACTGGAGTTTGAGAGATCAGGAATGGATATATAGCTTTAGGAGTTATTACTGAATGTGAGCCTAGCAAGAGATAGAACCTAGAGGACTCAGGCCAGAGTTGGGGCTTGGCGAGTGTGAGAGGCATGAGGAACCATGAGAAGGTCTGGTCAGTCGGGAGAAATCGGAGAGAGGGGGCTCATACAGGCCAAGAGAGAGGGTCTAGGGAAGAGGAAGTTGTTAAAAGTATCAGAAGTTGCAGAGAGGCCGACAAAGGTGAGGACTGAGAAAAGGTGCTCAGTTAAGGGGTCATTAGCTACATTGAGAAGCCACATGGCCGGGGTTTGGGAAGTGGTAGAACAGACAGCAAATGTAGATGTTCTGGGAGTTTGACAGTGAAGGGGAAGGTTGAGAATGTAGCTAGAGGGAGATACAGTCTCAATTTTAATTTTAAAATATTTATTCATTTTGAACTTAAATAAAAAGATCCCCAAAAAGAACGTTTGCATATACACAGCACAATGTAAGAGTTTCCAATATAAAACCATGAATTTACGTTTCAGTTATTTTTTAAACTGTGTAATAAATACTATTATTTTCAAAACTACATTCCTCTTCTGTGCTTTCTTTTGTTCTCTGCTGTGCACTTTTTTTTTTCTCCTTCCCTCCCTACTCCACCCTAGAGAAGGCTACCATTAGACACTTGTTTGCATCTGTTTATGGGTATAGATAGCATCTTTCCTCATAGGGCCTTTGTGGTTGATTTGAGTATTTATAATACTCAGAATGACTTAGTTGTTTGAAGTTGTTCTCAGGACAAGATTGCTGTTACTCTCTACAGTGTTTTGATGCTACCCTCTTCACTCTTCATTATTTTGTGTAAGTTTTTCCATGTTTTTCTAAAATCATCCAGTTCATCATTTCTTGTAGCACAATAATATTTCATTGCAATCATATGCCACAGCTTGTTTTACCATTCACCAATTGACAGGCGTCCCCTCAATTTCTAATTCTTTACCACCACAAAGGGAGCTGCTATCAATATTTTTAATTAA
Organism: Bettongia penicillata ogilbyi; assembly: GCA_023548195.1. NCBI lineage: Eukaryota > Metazoa > Chordata > Mammalia > Diprotodontia > Potoroidae > Bettongia > Bettongia penicillata. Next base: position 656,439 of record JAJHZJ010000532.1, on the reverse strand, counting down.
TTTTTAATTTTCAATATTGAGTTCCATAAGCTTTTGAGTTTTTAATTTTCTCTCTACCCTTCCCACTCCCCAAGATGTCATACAATCTGATATAGGCATTCATATGAAACATATTTTCATATTAGTCACGTTGTAAAGAAAAATTAGAATCAATGGGATGAACCACAAGAAAGAAGAAACAAAGCAAAACAAAAAGGAGAACAAGTAGTACACTTTGATCTGCATTCATACTGTAGACCTTTCCCTGCATGTGGATAGCATTTTCCACCACGAGCCTTTTGGAGTTGTCTTAGAACCTTGCTTTGCCAAGAAGAGCTAAGTCTATCAAAGTCAGTCATCCCACAACGTAGCTTTAACTATGGACAATCTTCTGGTTCTGCTCACCTCGTTCAGCTTCGATTCAATTCAATTTCCAAGTTTTTCTGAAGGTTGCCTGGTCATCATTTCTTATAGCGCAATAGTATTCCATTGCGTTTATATACCACAAATTGCTCAGCTATTCCACAACTAACAGACATCCCCTCAATTTCCAGTTCTTTGCCACCACAAAAAAGCTGCTATAAATATTTTTGTACATGTGAGTTCTTTTCCCATTTTTATGCTCTTTTTGGGATACAGCCCTAAGTGGTATAGATCAAAGGGTATGCACATTTTTATAGCCCTTTGGACATAGTTCCAAATTGCTCTCCAAAATGGTTGGTTCACAAATCCATCAACAATGCATTAGTGTTCCAATTTTCCTGTATCTTCTCCAGCATTTATAGTTTTCCTGTTTTGTCATGTTAGCCAATCTGATAGATATGATGTGGTACCTAAGAGTTGTTTTGATTTGCAGTTCTCTCATCAATAATGACTTAGAGCATTTTTTTCATATGACTGTAGATAGCTTTAATTTCTTTGTCTGAAAATTTCCTGTTCATATCCTTTGACCATTTATCAATTGGGGTATAAACATTTTAGAATATATAAGTTATTTTCCTTTTTCCCCAATCACCTTGGGATGTAATAGTGGTATTGCTGGGTCAAAGGTTGTATAGTTTTATAACTCTTGGGGCATAATTCCAGATCATTTTTCAAAATGATTGTATCAGTTCAGTTCCCATCAACAGTGAATTAGCATCCCAATTTTTCTACATCCTTTCCAGCATTTGTTGCTTTCGCCTTCTCAATCTGATAGATCTACAAAGTGTTCCATAATTATGTTCATGTAGTTCCTGGTTTGGTTTTGGTAGGTATACTCCCAGGTATTTTATATTCTCTGTAGTTATTTGAAATTGAGTGTCTCTAACTCTCCTTGCGGGGTTTTGTTAATGATATATAGAAGTGCTGATGATTTATGTGAGTTTATTCTATATGCTGCTACTTTGCTAAAAATTATTGGTTTCACTAGTTTTTTAGTTGAATCTTTAGAATTTTCCAAGTATATCATCATATATCATCTGCAAAAAGAAAGTTTTATTAACTCCTTGCCCATTCTGATCCTTTCAGTTTCTTTTTCTTGTTGCTATTGCTAGCATTTTTAATACAGTATTGAATAATATTGGTGACAGTGAGCAAAGAAAAGTTTTTTCTAAGGATATGGGAAAGCTGATATTTTTTTCATAACCAGAGCTGATGGTGGTAAAGTGGCAAAGGCACGAAACGAACAAAAGGACGAGCTAGTATCAAAGTACAAGTAAAAGGAGTGACCTTTTTCTGAGATCACAGCAAAAGAAAATGGAAGGGAGAAGAGTTTTAAGATATAAAGTAGAGAAAATAAAGGAAATCCCAGCAGTAAATATAGGTGATTACTATGTTGATGGAAATATCCCTATATACACCTTCAAGGAATACTGTTTTGTTAATAATTCTTAGAAATGCTAGTTTCCTTCATTTTTGTAGCTTCATTTTAAAGAATTTTAGCATTGCGAAGTTCCACCACCCTACTAGGCAAGAAATATTAATTGTCTGAGCTATTTCAGAAATCTTCCTTGCTGAGAATGTGTATTCAGTCTGTCAATAGATGTACCTGATGGTGTAACATCTGATCATTCTTATGTAATTTCTACCCAAGCTAAGCATTTCTGCCAATGAAAGGTCTAGTTTATCTTTCAGGAAATAATAGGAGACTTGTTACTTAAAATTATGCTACATAAAATTCCTTTATCAGTCATCTCTATTTATCTTTGATTCACAGATTTTATTTAGCAGAAAATAGTGCTTATGTTGATTGATAAGCAGAAGGAATCTTTAGATATGTTTTTGGAAGAAGTGGCCAGGGGTATGTGTTTAACTCTAATTACATAATTGTAGAATTTTTAAAATAGGAAAATATTCCTTCTCTTAGTTTTTTTTTTGTCCTGCAGTAGGAAAAATCATAATTTTTTATTCTCTGTAGTGACCCAGAATGAACAGGTATGGATAGGGTGAAATCTGTGCATCTGAATGGAATACCCACATCAGTGACATCATAGATACATTGATGTATTAATGTATGTATTTTTTATTACTCAAAATATACTCTCCTGGTCTTACCCTAAGCTACTTTGTGGATAGTTTTGTTACTGTTGAATGAAAACAGATATATGGGTGATCCAAAGTATAATGGAAAACTTAATGTAGAATTAATTTAAGTAGGCTGTAGTAGTGATTTCTGTGTAATAAATGGCCTAAATGATATCACATGAGAAATATAAGCTGGAAAAGGTATGAGAATCAATCATATATCTCGGGGAGGGAATAACAGAGAGTTCAAGTGCTGTACTAATACTAATCTGCTATAAAAGACATAGAGGAGAAGCCCCCAGCACACTGGAGAATCTGTGAGAGAATAGAGAAAAGATTCACACAAGGATGGGGTGCATGTGAGTGGGTTGTGATCCGAACTGATAGAAGGTACAGTCATATTTTATGAGATCATAGAGGCAGCCAGGCAGCACAATGGATAGGATGCTGGGCCTCGAGTCAGAAAGGTCAAAGTTCAAATTTGGGCTTAGATATTTCCTAGCTGTGTGACCCTGGGCAAGTCACTTAATCTCTGTCTGTCTCAAATTTTCTCAAATGGGGGTCATAATAGCATCTATTTCACAGTGTTGTGAGAGTCAAATGAGATAATTTGTAAAACACAGTGCCTGACACATAGTAGGCATTTAATAAATGTTTATTTCTCTCCTTTTCATTTCCCCTCTCTTTCCCCATCAAACTATAATATATCTTAAATATACCACATAGACTTCTATCTTATGAGTTGTTAGCAACAGAATTATAAAAATTACTAAGTAGAAACTACAGTTACCTCTTTGACTTAACAGAACTAATGGAAAAAAATGTTTCTGTACAAATTTTATAGGCTAATAATATATAGTTTTGTTGACTTCAGTAGTGTTTAATAGGACTTTGCCGTTTCTGAAGATTGAGAAGGCCCAAAGTGTGTAAACCACCTCCCTGTTACTGTGTATTCATGATTAACTTGGTAAAAAAGGCTTATACAGAAGAGATATCTGGCAAGGTGTTAAGGATATCCTTATTACCTTTGTTCATAAAAAATGAACATTTATTCCTATAACTTCAGAAGAGAAGAATTTAATTTCACAAAAGCATGAAACTACCTGGATAACTTTATTCTTTCTGACTGAAGCTTAATTTAAAAAATTAAATTTCCAAATAAGTTCACCTCAAGAACATCTGGTGTTAAGTCTCTCCTGAACCCTGCTTTGGTAACACTTGTTTTGGACTGCCTAACCCTTTACTGGTTAGAAAATAAACTGAAGAGTGCTACCCTCCTGATCCCTCCTCTGATGGATAATGAGGTAGAATCGCAGTCTTGTGTTTTGACACTCTTCTGTATTTATATTGTCCATTGCTATACAAATGAATGAATTGTAAATTCAGTAGTCTGATTTGCAGAAAAAAAGTAACAAAAGAAACTACTAAACAAGGAAAGATTTGTAATGTTTTAAAAATCTTTTGTTCTTAGCAAAAAGGGAGGTGGAACTATGTAAAAAGTAAGCATATTTTGAAATGCAGTGTAATTGAAATCCTTCCGTATTTGCCTATTGGTTCTAAGATTTTTTTTCCTAAGAAAATAAGGGTCTTTTTTTTCTTAAATCAGTTCAAACCACAAGAGAAATAGAAATGTAATAAGCCTCTTGTTAAAAGTACACATTTCAGGGGCAGCTAGGTGGTGCAGTGAAAGGAGCAAGGAGGACCTGAGTTCAAATCCAGCCTCAGAAACTTGACACTTAACTAGCTGTGTGTCCTCGGGCAAGTCACTCAACCTCAGTTGCCTTGGCTCCCCCCTACCCAAAGCTCAAGTTTCACATCCATTTGAGAAAAGGTCTTTGTTTGTTTTAAAACATTTTTGGTAAGCTACTTTTGCAACAGTTCCTAGCACATAGCACAACAGGGCTTTGCTCATAGTAGGACCGCAATATTGGTTCCTTTTAATTTAATTTAAGGGAAAAACTCCTACATAAAGAATTTTGTACCATTTTAAGAAAAGTTCACTTTTAATGTGAAAATCGGTTCAATATGAATGTATACGTAGAGCCTATATTACTGGCCGCCTTGGAAGGGCAGGTGGGGAGAGAGGGATAAAATTTGGAACTCAAAATCTTATGAAAATGAATGCTGCAAACTAAAATAAAATTTTTAAAAAGTTCAGACTTATAATCATGTGTCTGTCCCATTTATTGATTGGGTTTCACACTCATAGATTTGATTATTTTTTTCTTCTACCATGATTTGCTTCACTGTACTACACTTCATACAACCAGTTTTGAACAATGGATTTGGATTCCAGAAAGAATATGCCCCAGCATCAGTGTTCTTGTGTTTAGTTCTGTAGTGTTCAGGTTCAGAGGGGTGCCAGGGTGGTAATTTGACTCTAACTGCATGGTGAGGATAATCTCTTTCCTAAAATGAAGCACAAGCTCAAGTAATAACTTTTTATGCATGATAAGCATCGAAAATATGAACCTGCTGGTCTTGGCTTCTCGTTTTTCTTTACCTTTGTCTTTCAGGGAGAATCTCCTGCCGTGCGCACACGATGTGATCAATAACTCAATAGCTTTTTTCATGCAGTAATTATCTCTATGTGGTATTATCTGAACACTGTTTTTCTTTATTACTCAAAAGATGCAGGAGATATTTATATAACCAGCTGATCCCATTTTGGATGAAGGTGCTTTGTGACAGCAGGAGAAATAGTTTCTTTTAAATAGCCTTTTTAAACTAACATGCTTTGGAAAGCTTTTACTTGTTAATTTTCACTTAGCATGGAAAAAGATGAATACCAAGATACTTCATTTATTTAACTCAATTTTTAAAATTTTATGGTAAGCTTTAGGATAATGTCAATCAGGTTTTTCTTACGCCACTTTGATAAATGTAGGTATTTTAAGCAGTTCCTTGTTGAAGAAGTAGAGTATTATTTGTTGAATATTCAAATTAGAAAAGCTCTAACAATTTTTGATTTCTCTAAAATATTTATTTACTAAAGGTTTTGAATACAGTACATTCCAAGATAGCTCATTTTGTAAAACCTTTAACATCATTCTATTTACAGACAGAAATTTTGCAAGAGTCTCGGATGATGATTCCAGACTGTCAGCGCAGACTGGAGGCCGCGCGCTCCGACCTTCTGCAGCTGCTGGTGCGTAGAGTGCAGGCCTGGCCCAAACCCTAACTCCTTACAAAAGAGCTGTTGGAGATCTTCAGTTCAGTTGCACTATGACATTATTACATGGCAAAAAAATTGTATTGTAGATCCTGGTCTTAGTTGTCAGCTGTAGCGATGCTTTCAAACATGTTTGTCCCCTTTGTACAAACTTAACGTTAAATATAAGTGAATTTGAATTAATAGCTGTTAGAGGATGCAACTGTGCCACCTTTTTTAAAGATTCATTTCTTTCAGCAACTCTGAATTACTTGGTTACATTCACTTCCTGCTTAAGTATTTTATTCTACACATAAAGGATAAATATGGACTTTCCATCTGAAGTACCTAAATGTTTCACATTAATATGGAACTTTTAAAAAAGAATCCAGATTTTTTCAGACCCAAATACTCATACCAGTCTAAGATCTAATACTAAATAGATATTGCCTCTGTTCCCCCCCCACTCAGTAGTATTTGTATCTAGATTAAAAGCATTTTTACTGTACATGCAGGTATTAAGACGTCCTGATTCAGAGGAGAAGCTGTTCTATAAATTAGGAGGTTTGAGGAATAGGTCTAAACAGTTTTTACTTTGTTCTTTTCCAGTTTTTTATACACAGGAAATTTCAAGCATTGCTAAAATATTCACAAAGGACCAAAGATGTGCACCATTACTTAAGTAGTAAATGCTGTGATGAATTCTAATCTCTCTTCTGCTAATCCTAGTTTGGTATTGGCTTTTCTTTTTTAAATCCAGGTATATGATTAATTTCGTATAGGAAACTCTGTTGGGCACACTCCTGCCAAAGCAGATCAGTAATTGTTTTGCAACTTAAAATCTTCCAGAATTAACTGAACCACAGAGGAACTGAAGTGGTTTGTCCTGGTTCACATAACTGGTACGGCGAACATGGAGCTTGGATTTAGGTCTCCCGCTCCATCCGTTATGCCGCGCTATCTTTTATTTGTTTCTTTACCTAATTTCTAGCTATACAGTTGTCTTCCTGAAATGTTATTTTCCTACATAATTTTTTTCAAAAGTCTTTAAAAAATTACCCAAACCATATTTCTAATTTTTTCATGAGATATTTTAAGATTGTTAAATATATATAGGTATATATGTGTGTATATATACGTAGTATGTATTCTTGTATGGCAGCTATAGACTTTATTTGTCTTGAATATACATATTACATTGAGCCTAGATCTATATTTAATAAAGTTTTCAAATTTTACTGTATTCTTGGACAATTTTCCCCCAACTCTATAGCATTTATTCACTTATATAAACCTTTCAAGAATCTTTAAAACTATTGTAAAGGGGAAAGACAGGAAGAGACTGTTTTGAAACAGAGGCATAAAAGTGGAGTACCTACCCAATTAAAATACTGTTTTGGATAACAGCATACTCATTAACTCCATAATTGCTAGAATGGTAGCCTAAGAGGTAGGAGCATACATTATACATGATACCCAAAACATCAGTGTCCTCAGAGAAGATAAAAAGAATAAGGACCTGGTGTAGGTTAATAGAGAAGTTTAGGAAACAATTAAGTTAGCCCTTTTTCAGTGTGTTACCTGCACACTTTTTAATACATGAAAACTTAGAGCAAGTTTATTTTCACTTTGTTTCTGTTCCCTCTAGTGATTCACTATTATAATCTTCAACATATTTGTGATTGGCCACACATTTTTTTCTTTGTCTATATTTAAATTTTTAAAAAAACCAAAATGCCTATGATTTGCACAAATGTAGCAGGCTAGCCTGATTTGTCACCTGTTATCATGCCATGTAATTGGTAAGCATCCTTTGAAAGATAGTATCAGGGAAAATAATACATAAAAAAATCCAGAGAAATAGGAACATTGACTTTCCTAAGTAACAATTTAACCAGAAGAGTGCGTTCTTTTCCAATCCCAGTTCAGTAACTCATTTATTCATTTCTCTATGGCATAAAGACATGAGTATTTTGTCATAATATTAAACGTTTATACCAGGTCTGTAAATGTTCCTAAATGTTCAAAAAATTTGGCCAGATGATAAAAGTAATACTATTTTAAACTGAAATAATAGACAAGTAATTAAAATAGTAATTTACCTTTTATATCATATAAAATATAATTTATATTAAAATGATTGAATTTTTAAAATGTTTTTATGAAAGTTTATTTAAATAGTTACTGCCTTACTTAATTCCTGATGGTGTCATAATTATCATTATAGTAAGGATATACTATACAAAAATTCATTAGAATGCCTTATTCATACAGTAATATCCAGCTACAAAAAGTGTCATCTCCTCTATCCTGAAAGGGACGTGATTGAATTGGTCCGGGTCTAGAGATACAACATGATACCTGGTGGTCAGGTCCTCTGATTTATAAGATTTCCATGGTTGTTGTCAATGCTAGAATTGTAACAAATGACTTTGTGTCAGATGACTCATAGTAGGCATTTAATAAATACTTTTTGAATTTAATTGAATTGGAAAGAACTCATTTTTATTATTTTATTTTAGGAAAATGAAAAAGACTTGGAAGAATCTGAAGAATATAAAGAAGCACGTTCAGTTCTGGATTCAGTGAAGTTAGAGGCTTAAAATATTTCTCAATACTGAATGATTTTTTTTTTCATTAAATATGGGGTCCATTCCACATTTTATTATGATTAGCCACTGCTTTGTGTGTTCAAGTAGTGTGAGAATGTGATTCATTTTTCTTCATGTAGTTGCATCTCTTTACTTTTTCTTAACTTAAAAATGTACCGAATAAATGGGTTAGTCTGATACAGATGCTTATTATTTTGTGTTTTACAGAAGAGTTTTATTTGACTAAAAGTCTGTCCTGAAAAAGAATCATGTTTTTACCTAAAAAGTAAGATGAGCAAGATTGCATTTGAATTTTTTACTTTGATATGTTGGTTCCAAATCATGCTTCTGGTAAGCATGATTTGGCTTAGAAATTATTTTTCTTATCTGGAAAATCAAACTTTGATCATTTTGGGTTATATATTCCAAATAAGGTGTGTGTGTGTGTGTGTGTGTGTGTGTGTGTGTGTATGTATGTATGTATGTATGTATGTATATATAGCATTGGGGAGAGAAAAGAAAGATCGTTCTTGGGGATAATACTGTGTATATTTTCCCTTCACAATGAAGACCCAATATTGCCATTAACTGGAATTAAGTAAATGGATATTGAAACCATTATAAGTGATTAATAAAGTCTTTTTTCAAAGAAAAACAGAAGTATATAATAAGTATGTAGCAAAAAGACAAAAGTATATGTCACCACAGAGAACTTGAAAATAAGACTCTTCTTAAAAAATCTCTTGTGATTTGATTAGATAAATGCTAAAGTCTACTCTTGATTATCTATTCTCATGTAGGGAAGAATGTATCTTTTTTGGCATAAAGATATTTATCTATTCAACTATGAGGTTATCTGGGCTACTTTTGCAAAGTACATATGATTGATCCTATTTATAAGATTCATTTTTAAAAGTTTGTTTAGTTTTCATGTAGTCCTGGGAAAAACGCATACTAACCTAGCATCACCAAACTTCATAGGAAGAGATATTAGTCTTAACAAGTAACACCAATACCAGCAGAGTTCAAATTTAGAAAATTATTAGCAGAAAAACTCTGGGAAATGTTTTTTGCTTTGATTATGTGATAGATAATAATAAGATGTAAGTAATTAATTGTATCCTAAATAGGACTGTCATATAGTGACTTGTCTAATCTTGAAAATTGTCAATAAGTACAAGCTAGTAAGCAATGAAAATTACAACATCCAAGTACATACTATATGTATATGTACATATTTATGTATTTATTTTAATGTCTGAAAAAATTTAAAAGTACACAGTAGTGTTCTGCTACATGCTAGATACCATTTTCAAAAGCTCCAATATAGTACCATGAAGCTGGTGGACGTGGAAAGGGTAGGGGAAATAACAAAATAAATCTCCTCATACAGCAGATGTTTCCATCAAAGACTCACCTCTAAGATGAAAAGTAAACTTGAAGTATTTTCCTTCCTTTTTTAAAAAATCTTTTTAAAAAGACTAATTTTTTAAAAGACAGGTTAAGAAATTTATAAATTAATAAACATGACTGTAGTTTGACATACCTGATTGTAGGAATTGAATTTGTGTAATTGGAAAGTAAAAGATTTTAGAGCGCATTATAGTTGTTTTCCAGTTATATAACTAGTAAGTTAGATAAATGTGTGTCACCAGGAGGAACATAGATGCCCCTTCACACAGTAACCAACTTATAAATAACATGTTGTAAATAAGATCTGCCTTAGTAAATGTGGTTTCAGACTTTTTAAGGATCCTTTCATGTCCCTACTGTTTTTTAAATTTTGACACAAACTATTCTTTGTAATGACCATCTTATTCATTCAGACTTGAAATCCAAACTCAGAAAATTTCTGAAACAGCTTATAAAATGGATAGTTTATGAGGATATCGGCAATCCCTGGGAGTCACCATGATTGCACTAGGCACAAATAATACTAGACTAATATTTAATTTTTTAAACAGGGTTCCTAGACTAATGATCATGGAAATACCATGAACATCATCTATGTGGATTTCAGCCTGGTAGCTGATAGTTTCTCATTATAACCTAAGGGTATATTGAAGGAATATAGGTTAGATTACAAAATATATTGAATCTGTTTATTATTGGTTAAACAGAAGGATCCAAATAATTTTTATTAATGTATTAGTTTCTACCTGAGGGTCTTCATTGGTATGCTAATACAGGTCTATCCTTTGCCCTGACTTGTTAAATATGTTTATCATTGACCAGGAAAAAGATATATAAGTTGTATAAATTTGCCAAAAAAACCAAAACAGAACAAAAAAGCTCAAACATTAGATGAGACTGTTACAGTGAAAAAGATCGTAGCAGGCTAAAATGGGGCAGTACTGACAAAATGATTTTTAATTAAAACCAATGTAAAGTCTTATTGAAAAACTCAACACAAGTGATGGATGGAGGATGATGCTGAGATGAGGAGGCAAGGCAGGAATTAGTAGCAAAAGAAAAAGAAAGTAAATTTGTACTTAAGACCTTCCATATAACAGCTGAGAGTTTTTATTCCAGCTTTGGTGGGAATTTACCTGATTTGGCTAATTACAAATCTGAGAATTAGCCATAAGAACTTAGATTCAAAAAAATGAACTATGCAACTGCAGGATGGGGAAAGAGGCCCAGTTAGCTGTGATAGCAACAGTATTGATGTAAACACTGACACTTGCTTATATGACTTTGGGCAAGTCATCTAACCTCTCTACAAAAGATCACAATTGCAGTAAATATTGAGAGCAAAAAAAATTTCACGTAAACACACACTTACACTATCTTTTTGCCTGTATTGAGTAACGAGTATGTGTGCCCTACATGTAGGTCAATTTGACTCTTATGGGAGAAGTAAAAGAGTATGAGAGGGTCACTTTTCTTTTATGAATTATCATAGGGAATGAAGTAGAATGAAGTGATTCAAAGAAATAACCAAGGATAAAAAATTTTGAAGAAGCAGAAAGAAACCTGTGCCAGTAGGTTGGAAACTGGAAAAATGTGACAGAAAGGAAAAAGAAGTGTTGTAGCTACATATTACTGGATTCATCAGTGTAATAGATAACTTGACCCAAGCATCTTTTTTGCAGCATCACCTCCGCTCAGACACCTTCATTGAAGAAAAAAGGTGCCATGACCTGAAGCAGCCCTTTCCTTTCTTTGGCAGCTAAGAACAAACCTAATCTTCATTGGATGTGTCAGCTCTTCATATGTTTGAAGAGAATTATCGTGTAGACCTGAAGATTTCTACAAACCAAATATATCTGTTTCCTTTAACTCTTCATATAGCATGACCTTCCAAGTCTTCTTAATCTCAGTGCCCTCTACTCGCTGAACTGTACCTTATCTATGTCCTTCTTAAGAGTGTGGCACCAAGAACTGGGCATGTTACTCCAGATAGTCTGAACAAGGCATAGTAATACAATAGGAATGATCACCTCTCTTAATAAACATTTTTTAAGTGTCTCCTATGTGTCAGACATTGGGCTAGTTGCTAGGAATACCAAAAAAAATGAAACAATCCCTACCCTCAAGGTGCATATATTTTATCAAGACCACCTGATTTATCAGGCCACACCATGACCATGTTTTTTTTTGAAGTTGATGTTTTAGCAAATGTAGGGCTTTACATTTATCCACATTAAAGATTTTACCTATTATTTCTAGCTTCCTAAGGTATTTTAAACTTTGTGTTACATCATCTAGTTATCCCTCCCAGCTTGTTATATCTGCCAGTTCCCAGGATCTTCAGTGCTCAGCTACAACCAAAGATGTTTGTACTCTTTGATCTCATCCTCACTCATAAGTTCTATGTTCACAGTCCATAACTGGAATTCTCTCCTGTCAGTCACTGCCTTTACTTCATCTTTCTATCCTAACCTGTTTACACAGGCTGTTACCTCTACAGTGTCCTCATTTTTTATCCCTCAGAATCTTGATTCTAATTTTAACCAGTTCAGATTCATCCAAACAGCAATTCTTGATTGCTTCTATGATCTGTCTTCTCTCTTCCTTCTTATTTGCTGCTTGACACCATTCAAGCCACATTCAGATCCTTTCAGCTAGGCTGTAGATATGAACACCACAGTTATCTCACCATCTGCGTGGTACCTCTTTGCTTTTTGTGTCTGAAGCAGCACCCTCTGGCCTGGACTTGTTACCAGCCCCCAGGAGAGTGAGTGAATGCCAGCTCAGCTCGCCTACTGTATCTAACTTGCCCCAGACCAGACCATGATCTATCCCATCCAGCCAGCTATGCCAGCCACCTTGCCATCTGCCCTAGCAACAGAGGACTGATAAAAGACTAGCAAAAGAGAAAAACTGAGCAAACAATCCAGGAAAAACCAACACAGTAAGCAAGTTTTTGAAAAGAAACTAAGTTAAATAACTTCGAAGGATGGTAAAAGTGTTACAAGAAATTATATGAGGGCCCCCAGCAGTGACAATAGAACAACCTCAAGAAGCTTCAGAATACTTTATATGAGCAATAAAGTAATTATTAAATATTTAAAAGAAATGAGAGTTGAAATTAGAGCTTGCAGAGTGTGAATCAGTATGACTAACGAAAGATTGTTTTTACAGTAAGTGGCAGAAAAACTCTCCAAGATGGCAGATTCTCTTAAAAAGATAACAACTGGAAAATAAAAATAGAGAAGTAGAAAGAAATACAGTTGAATGAAATTTAAAAAAAAAAATTGGACAAATACATGAAAACTCTTCAAGAAAAGAATACTGAAGAGGATATGAAAAAAAAATCTAGAAATTAAAAATCTGCCCAAAAAATATGACGAAAACTCCCAGATGTCATGTTTCAAGAAGTCACATAAGAAAATTAAAAAACATTGGAACCAGACAAAGTAAGAATGTGACAGTCTGATCAGAAAATTCAAATTTAATTTATCAAGAAATACAGTCTAACTTCATAAGTGTACAACTTCACAGAAGTGTTGCAGGCAGAAAACATCACTACCACCAAAACCTTATACATGCTAAGGAAAATCAATCAGAATGAATGCACAAAATCAAAGGAGGATCTAGAATGTATTAAAGAAACAGATTTACATCCTAAGTTAACAGCCTGCAACACTCTAGTGACTGAAAAACAGTTGAACTTTGGGCAAAGCTGTAAGTAGGATATCAAACATGCAAATTTACCTAACAGAAGAAAGGCAAATTAGATAATGAAAAACTAAATAACGAGCTTAATGCTTTCCTGCCACTAGGGGTAGACTCTGGATTTTTAAAGCAGAAACAGAAACAGAACTACTCCCTATAGATTGCTGCATAGAAACAGGGCTCAACCACATATTCCTTTGAGCACTAAGAATCAGTGAGCAGTGGAGCTCACTCATGCCCTGGGCACAAGTATGAAGTGAGCTGTTCAGGAGGCCTCAGACCAACACGAACTCCCATCATCTCATCAGTCTGTCAGGCAAAACAAATTCCTGGTTGAAGATACCACAAAGAAGAAAAGCCAGGCCTTAAGCAAGAGTATGGACTATCAGCTATTTCATCAGATTGAAAATAGCATCCTGATTACAGAAGGATTGAGGCCAATAAAAGCCTAGTCAGCCCCTGTATTAGCACCAAAGGAGACTGATGGGAGTGCAAAATCACAAACCAAAATGTCAGACCCCAGTGAAGAAATACAACGGGTTGAGAGAAGGGCACTCAGTCAGCAAGCATCTATGAAGAGCTTGCTCTGTGTCAGACGCACTAGAAAGCCATGTTGATACGAAGAAAAAGTAAAAATTATTTCTCTCCGCCTACTTGGGCTTCAGTTCTAACGGGAAGGGAGGATACAACCATTTATATACGTACATGCAAGGTACATACCAGATGCATGCAGAATAGATGGAAGACGGCCTTAGAGGAGAAGGGACCAATAAAGGCCTTCTCGTTTTTTGCTGAAGATGGTACTAGCTGAGACTTGACTTAGAAGCAGAGGTGAAGGAAAGCACTTCAGACTAGTTCTGGGGAGTGGGGGAAGAAAACTAGTGCAGAGACTGAGATGGAGATCCAGTGTTTGAGAAGTAGCAATTAGGCCATAGAATGTATCGAGGGGAATCGTGCGTAAGAAAATTGGAAAGGTAGAAAGGATCCAGTTTGTGAAGAGCTCCAAGTCCCTTACAGAAGAGTTAATATTTGATATTAATATTAAGAGGTGATAGGGAGCCGCTGAAGTTTCCTGAGTAGAGGGATGACATGATCAAATCTATTCACAAAAATCACTGGCAGCTAACTGAAGAATGAGAGGGAAGAGAGTTGAGGCAAGAAGACCAATTAAAAGCATGGTGTTAAATTCAAATAAGAATGGGGGCACTAAACCATACTTGAGGATCCCTGGAGGCCCTATATTAACTTAGAAAATGACATCAACATTAGCTGTATTCTATATTTTATTGAATATTTTCCAGTTGCATTTTAATCTGGCTCTGGGCTCCTAAAGGTATAGTGGACCTGGCCTGCTGGTCTTGTGTTTTGACATCTCTCAATTAGAGGATGATTGCAACAGCACAAGAGAGAGTTAGCGGAGTCTGCACTAGTATAGCTATTTTGGTGGTAGATTTATGAATGGTGCTAAGAGGACATATATGAAGGATACTGATTTAGAAACAAGGCACCTGCCATAAGGCAAATTCCAGGATAATTCCTACCTCTAATCCAGGATTCTGGAGTCCCCTCACACCACAGCAGTGTCCGGCCTGCCTTGATATAAGGTCACAGGCTATGCTACTTCCTGCCTTGTGGATAGGTTTGCAGAAGTGTCACCCCCTCAACCACAACATTAATAAGTCATATTCTGATATGCTATGAGGCAGTATCTCAGGGCACTCTACCACTTGCCTCTTGATGGAATTCCAAGACTCCTTATAACATACTTTTTTCTGCCATGAATTTGGTTTCCTCAGGCTTTAAAGGATACGAAAACATCAGCCTACCACAAAGAGGATTTTAAAGGATGACTTTGTATATTTTAATTACCTCCTTATATCAGCAGGTCTCTCCCCATCCACAAGAATATCATAGCCAAAATCCAGAGCTTTTAATTCAAAGGGAAAAAAAATCACAAAGAGTTCTTGTACCAAGGAGTGGCATTCAGGATCATCCAAGACTTGGTGGCAGTTGCATAAAATGAAAGAAAATCTTGAAATACAATCATCTGAAAGGCTTGCAGTTAAAAATAATTTGCCCTGAAACGATTTGTTTTTACCTCCTGAGTATAAACTTATGGGGAGGTGGAGAAAGAAGTAGAATTGACCTTTAGCAGAATAGAGAGCTTTCAGACATTCTTGATGTAAAGATCTGAGCTAATTGGAACCTTTGAAATTCAAATTGTACCAGAGACTGAGAGGGGTGAAGACAATCTCTTCTAGGGTCACAGGGAAAAGGTTCTGGGTATGGTTTTGTTCTATTTTATTGGCCTTAACAGAGGAAAGAAAAAGGAGGAGAAAGTCTACACTAGAGAAGGGGAAGAAGGAAAGGAAGGAACGTACTATTTTATATGAATTGAGCATGGCGGGGGGAGCATATATATGTGAAGAGTGGAGCGTCACTTTTATCTGAACTGATTAAAGGAGAATAGATACACAGAATTTTGAATATGGACAAGGATATAGACAGTGACAATGAAAAAGACAGGGAGCCAAATAGGGATAATAGATCCTGGAAGGAAACAGTCATAAGTAAACAATTTTGAAAGAAATGACTCAATAGGATTCCAGAGAACCTAAAATGAACCACTTACTGACAGAAAGCTAATGGACCCAAGTTATTGAACGACATACATTTTAAGTACAATTTTGAAATGCATCTTGCTTGGCTTAGCTTTTTTCTTTTTTCTCATTTAATGGGAAAAAGGAAGGGAGAGGAGAGAAGAAATGGCATTACCTTCGCCCTGAAAATGGGGAGGGGGGGCATAATTGAGACATTGTTGAAATGCACAAAACAACAAAAGGAAGGCCAGAAGGAACCACAAAAAGGAAAAAAGCTTTGGAAGTTACATATTGAATTTAAATTTTATGCAGTTTAAGAGAAAAACAAGCTGTACATGTACAGGAGAAATGCCAGGAACACAGCAGAGGTGTACAAAATGTTCATCAGTCTGAGCAAGGACTTTGATACTGTCAGTCATGAGGGCTTGTGGAAAATTATGTCATAATTTGGTTGCCTGGAGAAATTCATCAGTATTGTAATTGATTTCATGATGTCATGCTTGCATGGGTTCTGGATAATGGATGATGCTCTTGTGCTTTCCCACTCACCAGTGGAGGGAAGCAAGGCTGTGTGCGTGCTCCCATGCTTTTTATAGTGATGTTTTCAGCAATGTTGTCAGATATCTTCAGTGAAGATGAGCATCAAAGTTAGCTACTGCACTGATGGTAAATTATCTAACTTGAAAAGACTACAAGTTGATTCTCTGCCACTTGTACTAACTTTGGCCTGACAACACCAAGAAAACAAATTCTTCAGCAGCCAGCACCATACTATCCATACATGGAGCCATAGGTTATAGCAAATGGAGAAATATTGCACGTTGTGGATAAGTTCACCTACTTTGGCAGTATACTTTCCAGAGACGTACATGTAGATGATGAGGTTGGCGCACACATTGCCAGAGCTAGCTTAGTATTTGGGAGGCTCCCAGGTAAAGTATGGAAGAGGAAAGGTATTAGAGCACAACTTCATTGGGCTGACCATGCTGTTCAAATGCCAAACTTACATTTGTCGAAAAGACTATTTTACAGGGAGCTCATACTAGTCAAGCACTTATCTTGAGATTGGAAGAAGTGATAAAAGGAGACCCTCAAGATTTCTCTGAATAACTTTGAAATCAGTTTTGAAACACGAGAGACACTGACACAGGACCATCCAACATGGTGTGCCTGCATCAAAGAAGGCACTGTGCACTATGAGCAAAACAATTACAGTAGTTCAAAGTAAATATGAGATGTGAAAATTTAGATACATCTCTACTCCAAATGTTCTTGTGAACTATTTGTGCCCCACCTGTGGTAGAGCCTTCTGAGCCCATATTGGTCTGGTCAACTACAGTCAGACCCACTGTACCTGACTCCAGTATAGTGGTATAATTTTGATTTTCTTTGAGAATGAAGGACAACAGCCAACCAAACTGTACATGACAAGAGATTCACAGTTTTTAAGAACTCAAATGTAAATTGGTTTGAGGGGGAAAAAATTAGGAGTAAAAAAGTCAGAAGCAAAACAGATTTCATCTTTGGAAGGTTACTCATAAAGTTTGATCAAAGAAAGTATAAGGACCATAAATAGCAGTTTGGACTTATTGAAGCATCCGACAACATTGCTGAACACATCGTTAAAAAGCTTGGGAGTGGCAGAGAGGTGGAGGAGTAAGAAAAAATTATCTTTAATTATAGACTGATTACTAGTGGTGGTCATTCCTTCTTGTTCATTACCAATTTCTTTTTAAAGGGTTAAAAAAGAAAAGATGAAAATGCAAAATAGGTAATGATAGAAAGAATTAACAATCGTAATGGTGAACGTGAGTGGAATTACCTCATCCATAAAATGGATTAGAGCCAATAATATATTATTTACAAGAAACATTTGAAACATTTTTTAATCACAGTTAAAATGAAGGGCTAGAACAGAATTCATTATGCTTAAAGGCACAATAGACAATGAAATAATAAAGGATATATTGGGCCTGAGATTTTATTAATAGAGTTTTCACTTTCTCTGCAACCTACACTCTTGATAAGCTTTGTAGAACAATGGGAGATTATGTGCCCCGAAGCCACCTGTGTGTGCCCGAAGCAGTAACTCAGTGCAGTTCATTCTAGCTTCAGAGTTGTCTGTCAGCCATGCTATGCTGCTTTTCACATATATATATATATATATATATATATATATATATATATATATATATATATATATATATATATATATATATAATATATCTGCACTGATTCAAGGAGCATTGGAAAATTTAAAGAAAGAGCTTAAAGGAGAAATAGACAAATATATAAAGAAGGATAAAGTTGAGGAACTGAAAACCTAGAGACAATGATGAGAATAAAAAATGATCACATGTTCGTGTGTGTGTGTGTGTGTGTGTGTGTGTGTGTGTGTGTATTATTTTCTACTCCCATTCAGTAATTTCCAGTGCATTACTGGTGACATAGGCATACGTATGTATATATAGATAGGTATGTTTATTAGCTGTGCATGGCATCTTTTCAAAAGTTAATTGTGCTAAGACCCAAAAACCTTAAAATATTCGAAGAAATAGAAGTATAGATGAAAACTTATTGACTGCAGTGCAATTCAGATTATAATAAATAAAGATTCTTGGAAGAAGTAATTTAAAATTAGAGAATAATTTAATCCCAAAAAATTGGTGGGTCAAAGAACATTTCATGAGAGGAAATGAAAACAATAAAACAATATACCAAAACTTTCAGGCTGCACTCAAAGCAGATATTAGAGGAAATTGTATCTCTAAACACTTCCCATCAATGAAAGAGAGAATGAAAAAATGTGAGTGAATTGGCCATGCCACTTGAAAGTATCAAGTCAGAAAAAGTCAAACACAAAAATAGAAATTATGCATATTGAGATGAACAAAATCCGTTAAATTGAGAAATTCAAAAGTTGGAGTTCTTTTTTTACATTAATGAAATAGATGAGGGTTCACAATGAATGAAAAAGAAATAAAGGAAATTATTAGAAACTTTTTTGCCCAGTTTTAATTTCCTATAAAACTGATAAATGAAGACTTTACAAAAATAGAAATGCCAAAATGAACAGAACAAGAGGTATAGAATTTAAATAATTTAAAAAGCAGAAATTGAACAATCTATAAAGGAATTCCATTTTAAAAGAACTTCCATCTTTCCTTTCTGACTCCATCTTCTGTCACTGATTCCGAGCTCTTTCATGACACACAGATTCCCTAGCTAAAACTATTTGCACTAACATTTTCTCCTACTCAGTGGTTGAAGTGGGGGAGTTGGAATACTCCTTTTTCCTCTTTGCCACTCTAGACTCTTGATGTACAACCATCGATTCTTAACCTTTCTTCTCTGAGGTTCACTCCATCTTTATCTGCCAGCCAACCAACATTCTGATGACTGTTGTCCACCAACCTATAGGACACCCCTTATTTCCCTAGAGTTCAGTGACTGGTGCAGAGTCTTTCTCTTCTCCCCAGTTCCTGCCCTCAGACTAAAAGACTTTCCATATGCATATTTGTGCTTCTTCAAAGACTCCTACCTCCCAGTTCCTCAATTGGCTCATTTTCTATGATTTACAATCAGTAAGTACCCCCCTGAGCTACACAGACAGCTGATCATACTCTTGAACTTAGCATCACCCCAAAATACTTCACCTTTGTGTTTATTAAATCTGACATTTCTTATCTGATCACAATCTGTTGTCATCCTATCTCTCCTACTGCCTTGCAAGCCAAACCCAGATCTTTCATCTTCACATGACCTCCAAACCCTCTATCCCTGATTTCTTTCTTAGACTACCACCCCTGATCTGCCTACCTTCTCCTTTCCCCATCTTGATCCTTTAGGAAACTACTTCATTTGGATATCCTCTTCAATCTCTTGCCCCTTTATCCTATCAAAGATCTTGCCCTGAGAAGCCTCAGCCTTAGTTTGCTCCAACTATCTTCAACCTTCACTCCTACTCAAGTGCTGCTGAATGAAGTAGAGAAAATCATGAAACCATGCTTATTGGATTCATTACAGATTTATGTTATGTAATCTCTAATGGGTTATCACTTCAGCAAGGCAATTCTTAAACAATTTCCCTAACTGGTATCTTGCTTAGCATGAAGCTTTTCTGAGACCTTTCATTCCTCTGCAAACCTCCTATAGTACCCCTCTGTCCACCTTCTCAACTGTGAACCTTGCCTAGTATTTCACAGTAACTTTGATATATTAGACTTTGACTTCCCCCCTCTAAAGATACACAAAACAAGGTTAAACCTTCTGTTGCATCACAATTCTTCGGATATTCAAGATAACAATCATTTTTCTTCCTGAGTTGTATGTTAAGGTTAAAATTTCTAGTTCCTTCACTTTATGCTACAGTTTTATCAGCAATTCTTTTCAGATAGAGTGTCCACATCCGTGTTGTCCTGTAGATCATTCTAGTTTCTGAATACTTCAGCATTTTAATAGCTTCATGAATTCAGTGGTGTAGATACTTTCTCTGAGCATGCTTTTTCTTCCAATGCAAATCTCTTTCATATTTTCCCATAAATCCTTCATAGGGGACCCATCTACCCAACTTTCTAGGAACTTTTTTTCAGCTCTGTTGACATTGCTTGAATCTTCATATTTCATCTTGACTGTCTATCTGCCATCTGTATTCTCATTAGATGAGTGGAGAGCCCTTCATGAAGGATGACTTTGCTATATGTGTCCATTCTCCTAATGGATGTGGTTGGAGACAGAGCATAGATTCTAATTTGGACATGTGTTGAGGTGCCTGTAAAACTTCTAGTTTGAACTGCCCAGTAGGTTGTTCTTGGTGCTAGACATGTAGATCTTCGAGTCATCAGTGTAGAGATAATAATTGAAGGCATAGGAGCTGATGAGGTCAGCAAGTAAAAGAGAAGGAAAAGAAGAAATCAAAACAAAGCCTTGGGGGATATTCATTAGGACATGGATGATGAATCTGCAAAGGAGACTGAGAAGGAGGAATCAGACAACTAGGAGAGAACTAAGAGAGAACAATGTCATGAAAATCCAGAGAGGAGACTTGCAGAAGAGAATAGTTAGTAATATACCAAAAAAAAAAAATTTGAGGACTATGAAAAGACTTGGATATGCCTACTCCTCTCCTGTTCAATTTGTACCTGTATGATATATACATACATGTATATATTTGTGTATGGATATATGCAAACACACACTGATAGGTACCTCCATGAGTTATTCATATAACCACATACCAGAGTTTGGGCAATAGATATTCTTTGTCCATTTTGATGTTTTCCTGGGTGGATAATAAGTCAAATTATTTGAAGTGTTTATGGATATCAATAAGGAGATTGCAGAATTCTGAGGTTTGATGTAAACAGTAAAATCCACAAAGGCAGACATCTGTAAGAGCTCACCATTTATAGGGAATGTCTTTTTAAAAAAAACTTGGACTCTACTCCAGATCTCTTCCATGACAGTGGCAAAAACTGTGTGTCCTTGTTTCATGTCTTGCCTAGTATTAGTGATCATAGAGTTGCTAAATGAAATTATTCTGGTTATGATATTTTTCCAAGGACCCTTGTATGCATAGGAGGCAGTTGTTAGAGAAAAATCTTTCAAATAGTTTTCCTATACCAATTCAAAAGCCTTTTTTAAAAAAAAATGTCAACAAAGAATATTTGAGATCTTTTAGCCAATTGTATGACAGTAAAGATAGTGTATTGTGGAAAATCTGTTACCTTCACACACACACACACACACACACATACACACACACACCCAGTAATATATACATATATGCACACATGTATAATATATCTGTTTATAGGCATCTACATGCCTATATATGCATGTGATCATATATAATTAATATATTATGATCATATATAATTAACATATTAACATGTATATTTATACAACATATGTATATGTGCGTGCGCACACACGATACCTGTTATTTACTTAGTGCAGGGAATTTCCAAGGAGCAACAACTTTTCTGCAACTTGTGTTCTAATGGAGTTGCCTGGGGTAGTGAGAGGTTAAATGGATGGTTAAGCATCACAAAGGCAGTTTGTGTCAGAGACTGGAATTAAATTCAGATCTTCCAGACATTATGACTAGCTCTTTACCTACTATGCTGTTCTACCTCTAATGTGTGGCTTGTTCACACACACACAAACACAGAAGTACATATATAGCCAAGAAAATAGGTGTATCAATTAAGTTTTTGGTGGACGATAACAAGTTCCAGTGTTTTCCCCACTTTGAGTACCAGTAGCTCTATGCCCTCACAGTTGTGTTGCTTCCAACACAGACCCCACCTCTTAGGCTCTTTCCTCCCATCTTTGTCCTCTTTGCTATTACTTCTACCTACCTTACAAGCACAACTGGAACTATGCTACTAGTGTCTAAGTGTGGCAGCTCCATTGTCCTTGACGTTGAAAGTTTGTCATAAAAACTTTTAGGTATTTTCCATCTTCTGTCTCTTTGTTGTCTTGCTCCCTCTTTCATCTTTAAAATACCCTCAGGACAGTTTTGATTAGTTGGATTTCTCAGGTTTCTAAAACTTTACTTTTTACTACTACTCTCAGTTTCATGAGGCTCCTCATAATCTTGTATTATCCTTTCTTGGATCTCACAGACACATTTACATTCTGCACTGATGTCCCTGGATGCTGTCTGTCTCTTGCCTCTTAGCAAATAAGTAGAGTGTTAACAGCCTGAGATGACTTTTAGGTCCTTTTGGTCTCCTTGTTGTGGCAATTGACATGAAATTTTAATTGTCTTCAGTGTCCTTTCATCCATGTATATCCCATTTGGGGGCATTATAACTCATTTAAACAGTCAAAATGGAATTTTTTAATTGCACTACATGTCTTTTTCTCATCTCTCTAGCTTTATATGAATTTTGACCTTTGCTTTAACAAGCTGATAGCCTGCTCACAGCTGATTCAGAAATGACTCCCATTAGTGACCAGTCATTTCCTATCTGTCAAAATGTAATCATTTTCAGTTTTTGGTGATATTGGCTAGTTCTTGCCATGTCTAGTACCTCTTTATTTGATTCATAATTGTGTAGTCCACAAGACTTTGATCATTTTTTTGATCTATATCTTTCAATATATTTTCATTGTGCTTACCTATTCCCAATTTTGCATTGAAGTCAGTATCAAATTATATGTTGCTTTAATTTTGGAGGGTCTTGAGACTTTTTTTTATAAAAATAACTTTTTGTAGATATGTTTCATTATTTTACATCACCATAGTTTTCTTCAGCTTCCTTACCCCCCTTCCAGAGAGCCACACCACATAATGACTAATATTTTTAAAGACCTCCAAAAAAGAGTAAAAAAGGAGAAAAGAAAAAGAAGAGTGAAAAATCAACACAAGTGAACAGCACATTAAAACAATCTGAAAATATATGCAATGTGTAACACGAGGCTCTCACCTCTGTAATGGGATGGGTTGAGAGTGTCATCCTTTTTCTTTAGAGCAATACTTACCCTTTATAGTTCTGCAACATTTGTTTTTTATGATTTTTATTTTATCTACATTGTTGTAGTTATTGAGTTTATTGCTTTTCTTGGCTCTGTTTACTCAACATCAGTTCATATAAATCTTTTCATGCTTTTCTGTGTTCATTACATTCATCGTTGCTTACAACTATAGTAATATTCTATTACATTTATTATGTGCTACAGTTTGTTTAGTCATTCCTCAACTGATGGGCATCTTTGTTTCCAATTTGTTTCCAGTTCTGTGCTATCACAAAAAGTGCTGCCATAAATAATGTTGGTGTAGTTGGGAACTTTTTTATTATTCATAATTTCCTTAAGGTTTATACCTAGTAATGGAATCTGGAATCTATGGATCAGAGGGTATGGGCTTGGTAATCACTTCACTTGCATAAGGGCAAACTGTAGGCATGTGGGATAGATGATGGTACAGTGAAGTGGATTTTTAAGTGGTTGAATCAATGACCCAAAGTCAGTTTAGAGGGAGATATCTATGGAATGCAGTAGGGATCTATCCTTTGTCAAGTGGTTTGGTTTTTTTTTTTAACATTTTTATCAGTTAATAGGTAAATCCATAAAAGTTGTGCTTATCAAATTTGCAGATGGTATAAAACTGGCAATCATAGCTAATACAATGAGATCCAAGAAGATCCATAGACTTGAAAGATGGACTGACACTAAAAATATGAAGAAAGTCAACAATTTGGCATTTAAAAAGTCAACCTCATGAGTCTACAGTGAAAGTGTCATGGCTAGCCAACTGTTTCTCTGGAAAAGATATGAGGAGTTCTGTTGGATTGTAAGTTCAATATAAGCCAACAGGGTGACAGAACAGCTAGTAACAGCAAAAGTTAGATATCCTAAGTTGGGTTTTATAGAGGCATAATGTGCATAATGGAGAAGGCATTGGTTCTGTTATGCTCTCCATCCAGAGTCAGGTTTTTAAAAGTATGCAAATACCTTGTGTAAAGATGTAGAAAGGGAGGTGGTTTGGAATATATGAGGAGCAGAAAGAAGAGTCATCTCGATGGAGGCCCAAATGGTTTATTGAGTTCTATGACTTGGGCACCATGTTGCCTACTAGTGCAATCCAGGCTCCATTCCAGCTCTGTCTAAAGTTCTTATGACACAGATAATCTAGACAGCAAATGGCATTCTCATCTGCCCTTCACAGACAGGGTAGGGATGTACATGCATCCTCTTCCAACCCAAGAGCATACTCTGGGGAAATTAGTGATGGTTAAAGTGATTACTAACACCCATCATGAGTTTGGGTGAGCTTGTCATTATTTAGAATTCAAAAATATTTTGGGGGATTCATAAAAGTAAAATGCTGCGTAGAGACAGGAAAAAAAGTGGATTAGATATTTTTTTTATTCTCCTGGTTAAGGAATCTACAATTGCATGTATAGAATCACAATAAAATAGTAATGCAGCCTTTAAAAAATAAAAGAATGCAAATAAACCAGACTGTATATGGAAGATAGCAACCAGGACAGCTGGAAGAACAGGAAATGTAGGGATTTCAGATCAATAGAAAGAAAAGCTTCATAACAATTTGAGGTGTCCAAAGATGGAGTGAGTTACCTTGGGAGTAATAGGTTCGTCCTCACTGACAGTCTTCAAGTAAAGGCTAGCTGACAAGTTTTCAGAGATGTTACAAAGAGAATTCCTGTTCAGCTCCATCCTGATGAACTCCATTATCTTTGAGATCTTTTTCTGATTCTTGGATTACATGATTTGACACAACAAAGATAAATTAGGAGTAGTTTCCAAAAGCCTCCATGGAAATAATTGGCAACATGGTATAATAAAAGGAATACGGGAGATGGGGGGGGGTGTTAATACCCAATCTTATCATATACTTTTCTGAGACCAAGAAAACACCTAATTCTTCTTTTACTTGGATGAACCTTCAAATGTTTGAAGACAGTTGTATCACCTTGGATGAGTCCTTTTAACAGCTCAGTGAGCTGCAATATTCTTATCTATAAATGGGAAGTATACTAGGTGGGAGTGAGGGAGAGAAAAGCAGTTATATAGTAGATACCATGTACCAAGCACTGTAATAATCTCTTTACAAATATCTCATTGATCCTACTTCTACAGGCTACTGCTGCTGCTATGACTACTACTGATTTGATCCTATAGTACTACTATCTACCTAAAAAATCAGATAATGTATATAAAACATTTTCTAACTATAAAGTACTACATGTATCTGAGATATTATTGCATAATGCCTTCTTTAGTTAAATCTTGTTTGTGTGGATTAAAATTCAGGGTCAAAATTTAAATATGACATGGAAAAAATTTTAAGATAATTTTGAAGATTTCAGTTCAGTCAATTTATTTAACCAAAGAACCATTACCTAAAGTTATAACACAAAGTCCCCTGTATTTTTAAAAGTATTTTGAAGTAACTACCCATGGAATTTGAAGCAGAGAAAGCAATCCTCAGAATTTGACTATTTTAAACTACAAACTTTATTTAAAATCCTATTACACATTTTTTAAAAGGAGCTTCAGATTTTGGAAAGTAAGTGGATCATGTTGTGTATTTGTAATATGGATTTGAGGAGTGACTGACTTCTTAACATTTGTAGTTCAAAGAGTTAAGCATTCCCTCTCAATCCTGGGCCTATGGCAAGACAGACTTCAGTCACTCCTGGGGTTTCCTTCTGCAAGAGACAAATTGAGAGTAAAGGAGTGGGACTTAAAGTAATGGAGCAGCCAGAGCAGAGACAGACAAAGTCCTCAGCCTCACCCAGGACTTAAACTGAAATGGAAAGAATTAGGAGGTCCAGGGATAACACCTTAAAAGAGTAATGAAAAGCAGAGTGGAGTTGTGATACAGAGCCAGAAATTGAGGTGGGTCATCAGGCTGCGTAAGCCCCTCAGAACAGAGGACTGGGCCAGGAGCCCATAATTGCACTCACTTCTTCAGAGATTAAGGGAAATTACCCTCAAAAGTTCTGTTCCAAAGCACATGCATAAAATGAAGTTTCTATGATGTATGCTTTTTTAGAGCTGATGGGTACACTAAATAAGACATACTCTTCAAAACATAAAATCAAATTATTGACTATTTGACATTACAAGCATTTACCTCTCCAGGAACAAACTACCAGTCTGATTCCTAAAGGTTCAAGATTCCTTTCTGCCCAAGCAGAGGTTTGGTGTCTCCCTCAGAGGTGGCAATCTGCCAAGTCTCTATCAATCAGCCCAACTCTCAAGCCAACACAGAAGGAGTGAGATGTTACAAGTGTGGGCTATGCAGGAGTCTATCCTACTTATGTGTGTGTGTATGTATGTCTGTGTGTGGTCCCACCAACTACCCAGATACTGAAAAGTTTTAAGAGTTACAAATATTGTCTTTCCATGTAGGAATGTAAACAGTTCACCTTTGGTAAGTCCCTTATGACTTCTCTTTGCTGTTTACTTTTTCATGCTTCTTCTCATTCTTGTGTTTGAAAGTCAAATTTTCTTTTCAGCTCTGGTCTTTTCATCAAGAATGCTTGAAAGTCCTCTGTTTCATTGAAAGACCATACTTTCCCCTGAAGTATTATACTCAGTTTTGCTGGGTAGGTGATTCTTGGTTTGAGTCCTAGTTCCTTTGACTTCTGGAATATCCTATTCCATGCCCTTTGATCCCTTAATGTAGAAGCTGATAGATCTTGAGTTATCCTGATTGTATTTGCACAGTACTGGAATTGTTTCTTTCTAGCTGCTTGCAATATTTTCTCCTTGACCTGGGAACTCTGGAATTTGGCCACAATGTTCCTAGGAGTTTCTCTTTTTGGATCTCTTTCAGGTGGTGATTGATGGATTCCTTGAATACTTATTTTACCCTCTGGTTCTAGAATATCAGGGCAGTTTTCCTTGATAATTTCATGAAAGATGATGTCTAGGCTCTTTTTTTGATCATGACTTTCAGGTAGTCCCATAATTTTTAAATTGTCTCTCCTGGATCTATTTTCCAGGTCAGTTGTTTTTCCCATGAGATATTTCACATTCTCTTCCATTTTTTCATTCTTTTGGTTTTGTTTTGTGATTTCTTGGTTTCTCAGAAAGTCATTAGCCTCCATCTGTTCCATTCTAATTTTGAGAGAACTGTTCTCTTCAGTGAGCTTTTGAACCTCTTTTTCCATTTGGCTAATTCTGCTTTTGAAAGCATTCTTCTCCTCATTGGCTTTTTGACCCTCTTTTGCCAATTGAGTGAGCCTATTTTTCAAGGTGTTATTTTCTTCAGCATTTTTTTGGGTCTCCTTTAGCAAGGTATTGACCCGTTTTTCATGCTTTTCTTGTATCTCTCTCGTTTCTCTTCCCAGTTTTTCCTCCACCTGTCTAATTTGATTTTCAAAATCCTTTTTGAGCTTTTCCATGCCCTGAACCCACTGGACATCCACCTCGGATGTCTGGGATAGAGAGGCCCCGACCTCCATGTCTTTCCCTGATGGCAGGCATTGTACTTCCTCATCAGAAATGAAAGGAGGAAGGAACATCTCTTCCCCAAGAAAGTAGCTTTCTATGGTCTTCTTTTTCTTCCTTTTTCTGGGAATTTCCCAGCCAGTTACTTGACTTCTGAGATTCCTCTCCACCCCCACCTCACCTCCAGAGCCACCCAGCTAGTGCGTGGGGTTTGAGATTCAAATGCTGCTCCCCAGCCTCAGAGCTTTCCGCAACGGGCGTGGCTGCTATTCAATGTGAGCTTAAGTTCTGATGGTTGGGTGGGGACAGGGCCGCCTCCCAGGCTCAGTTCCCTCAGGGGGTTTATGGAGAGACCTTTGGTAATGGTCCTGAGCTCCTGTGGCTGCTCTGGGAGTCCCTGGCTGCTGCTGCCTCTGCCACTGCCTCTGCCTCCCGAGGGGGCCCGAGCCACGGAGACACCCCGCTCCCCTCTCAGCCGGCCCAGAAGTCTCTCTCACTGACCTGGAGCGCCTGTGGGTGGAGGGACTTTCGCGGCTGCCAGAGGTTCTGTCCCTGAAGCCTGCTTGGATCTGCTCCTGTGGGGCCCTGAGGCCAGGGCAGCGCAGGGGTGGGCTCCGTGTAGGGAGTGCGATGGACCCCTGGGGATGGCTGTCCAGGGCTCTCTGGAACGGAAATCTCTTCCACTGTGTTGATGCACGACTTGCAGTGTTCCAGAATTTGTGGGGAGTTCTTTTTACAGGAAATTTATGGGCTGTGTATTCGGAGCTAGCATACGTGAGTCTTTCTACTCCGCCATCTTGACTCCTCGTCTATCCTACTTATGACCCAGGAGTGGGCTTGTATCTGGGATATCTGGTGGGTTTTTATGGTTCGGGCTTTAAGCATGGTTACAAATTACATCTAAATTCTGAGTGGTGATTGACCATTAAACTTACGATGAAAGGAAACTATCAATCAGAGCTAATATCATTAATAAGTTCATCAGTTACTTTTCAGATCATAATTAGCAGTTTGTTTTCCATATCTGCACACATATTAGTAGTTGTTATTTACCAAATCTGGGGGACACACATTATTAGTGGTTGTTTAGCAGGTTGGGGACATAGACATCTCTTTGCCAAGCTATGCCACTAAAATGCATATCTTACTACAGAAAAACATGTTATGTAACAACTACATAGTTGTGAAATAAAGGCATGAAATGGGATGTTTATCCTTTGCTAATACACTTATTCCCACTACAGTTTGCTCTTTGCCCATCTTCACCTTCTCTTGTCTGAACAGTAACAGATATTGTTATATTCTGCCTTCACTTTTTATACCTAACCATTTCCTATATCTTCATTGTTTTGTCTCAACATTACAAAACTAGGAGTCAGCTAGAGATAAATGAATTAAAAGAGGACTCAGAGCCAAATGTCTATCTCAATGTTAGATAGTCAAGTGTTAGATAACTTAATAACAATATAAATGTTAGTAAATCTCTAAATGACATTTTCAAGCTATTGTGATTATATTCATTACTTTTTGTATGAAAAACCCTACATAGAGAAAGGGACCACATGGACCTCAAGGTGCATTTATTATATGCATTTAGCATTAGAATTGCCAGCTTTTCCCCCTCCCTGACCTCCTCAACTCTTACCTATCAGGGCAGGAGGAGCAAAAAGAATTGAATGCCAGTCAGTCAACTCCACATGCCTTAGCAACACCCAACAGTGCTACTTATTAATATTATCAAAATAGTATAAAATTGTTTTTATTTAAAGAAATTAGTAAGACAACAAAAAATAACTAATGGTCAAGTAATATAATTAAGTGGATATTTTTAGATGCTTCTATATTGTAGGTTCTAAGCACTAAATAGAGACAGCTAACTCTTTTGAATTCACTATCATGTGTAAAGTCATAATTTATCTTTTCAAACCTAATTCACAACTTAATCTAGAAAGAGTCAGCCATTTGATCAGAATTGTTTAACAATATAGTAAGTTTATAACTGAACTTAATTAGGGAAACAATTTTGCAAATTAATCATTCTCTAGATACAAGTGTATTTTTCTGTATCTTAAAGGAAAATCTGAGTGATGATAAAAACAAGTTGCTAGAATTATCATTTTAGTCCGTATGTTAAGGGTCACATACTATGAAAGAATGTGATAAATTATTTTTAATTAAATATGAATTTTCACTATCCAAATTTATCTAATTAAAACTGTTAAAAATCGGGACAATTATCAGAGATATTTGACGCCGTGTTTTTTCCTTAGTCAATCACTTTCCATCTCATCCTGGCTACACTGACCATTTTCACATACAAGCTTTTCAATTTCATGTATTTGAAATGATTTATTTTTCTTTTGTATTGCCTCTATGCCTTGTTTCATTTAAAATTCAGCCCTTCCCATAAAGGTGTATAATCTGCTTTTCTCTCCCTCTCTTTTAATATATTATATTCATGTCATGTCTCCATTCTGAATTTATTGTGGAACATGGTAAAACATTGATCTAAATGTAATTTCTGCCATATCACTTTGTAGTTTTCCCAGCAATTCTCATCAAATAGGAAATTCTTGCCTAGTTCATTTAAGTTTTAAGTTCAGCTCCTTCTGATGCTTCATTGTCTAGTCTATTCTACTAATCTGTTATTTTTTTTCTATTTTTTAACCATTACCAAATGGTTTTTGATAACTACTGCTTTATGATGTCGTTTGGGGTCAGAAAGTGTATTCTTCCTTCAGTCCTACCATTTTTTATTGTTCTCTTGTCTTAGAAATTTTGTCCTACCAATGAATTCTGTTTTTATTTTGTATAGTTCTGTAAAGTATCCTTTTGGTCATTTGGTATAGTGCTAAATCTGTAAATTAATTTTAATAGTACTGTAATTTTTTATTACACTGTCATTGTCTGGCCATGAGCACTGAATATTTTTTGAACTATTTAAATTGTTCTTTATTTCTTTAAGGTGTACTTTGGAATTGTACCTTGACAAGTATAGAATGTGCTTAGGTGTAATGAATCCTAGATAGTTTATACATTTTATAGTTAACTTCATTGGGACTTCCCTTTCTGTTATTGCCTCCTGGATTGTGTGATTATTATAGAAATGCTATTGATTTTTCAGAGTTTATTTTGTAGCCCATAATTAAATTAAGCCATTAATTATCCCTTTGTTAATTCCCTAGGAATTGGCAAGTAAATGCTCATGTCATTAGTAAATAGGTATAATTTTGTAACCTTTTTATTATTTTTATTATTTTAATTTCTTTCGCTTGTTTTATTGTTAGTGCTTACGTTTCTAAGAGCTATATCAAATAATAGAGAGAAAGAAGGGCATTCTTAGCTTTGCACTAGGCACTTCTAAGTGGAGTGGGACACCTTCCTGCAGACCAAACTGAATCTTCTTTGGCAGTAAAGAATAACATTTAGGCACTATATAGGGGCTACATCTTATGATGTATACAACCTTTTGCCTAGTAGTCATTTTAGCCATTAATGTTATTTCATTATAATGAACTGAGGTTAACTGGGGCAACTTTTGCCTTAAAGTTTCCTCAATTACTCAGCAAGCATTTATTAACTACCTATTTTGTACCAAGCATCATATTAAATGCCAGAGATACAAAGAAATAAACAACAGTCCCTGTTCTCAGGAGCTCACAGTCTAATAGAGGAGGCAACATTCAGACAACTATGTACAAATAAAATACAGAATAAAATATACAGAATGAATTGGAGGTGATCTCAGAAAGCAAACATTAACATTAAGGAGGACTAGAAGTTGAGATTTTAGCTGAAACTTGAAGGAAGCCAAGGAAGCCAGGAAACAGGCAAAAGGGGAGAACATTCTGAGCATGGAAGATAGCCAATAAAAATGCATGTAGTCAGGAGATGGAGTGTCTTGTACAGGAACAGCAAGGAGACTAGTGTCACTGAATGTGGAAGGAATTAAGGTATAAGAAGACTGAAAAGCTAGGAAGAGGTCAAGTTATAAAATGCCTTGAAAGCCAAATAGAGGGGTTTATATTTAATCATGGAGGTAATAAGGACTTACTTGAGTTTATTGAATAGGAGAATGATTTGGCCAGACCTGCACTTCAGGAAGATCTTTTTGGCAGTTGAATGAACAAAATGGAGAGGAAGTGGAGTAGAGAGGAGACCAATAAGCATGCTTTTGCAATAGTCTAGGCATGAAGTGATGAGGGCCTGGACCAGAATGGCAGCAGTGCCAGAGGGCAGAAGGGGATGTATGCGAGAGATGTTACCTAGGTAGATTTGCGGGGAGGGATGAGAGAAAATAAGGAGTCGAAGATGATACCTTAGTTACAAACCCAGATAGCTAGGAGAAAGAGGGTGCCCTTGACAGTAATAGGAAAGTTGGGAAGTGTTTGGGGGAAGATATAATGAGTTCAGTTACAGACATGTTGAATTTAAGATGTTCCATGGTGATCCAGTTTGACATGTGCCATAGGCAGTTGAAGGTATGAAACTGGAGGTCAGGATAGTAGATCAGTTAGTGGACAAATAGATCAATAAATTAAATAGATTTGAGAATCATCTGCAGAGATGATAATTGTATCCATGTTTTTGTTTTTTTTTTCTAATACGTGAAAGGCTATCATGTGGAAGAATGATTAAAATTCTGTTTGGCCCTAGCAGGCAAAATTAGGATCAGAGGATGGAAATTATAGAGACATTTTCCTTTGATATGATTTCTTCACAATTGGAAGTTAACTAAAAGTGAAAAGAACAGCTTGAGAAGGTTGTGGGTTTCCCTTTACTAGGGGTCTTTAAGCAAAGACTCTTAAGTTTTCTAGTTTTTACAATATGTAGACTATATTCTTGTTCTTAAGTTTTGTCTCAGCACAACCTAAAATGAGATCTTAAAACATCAGTTTCTCATTGGTATGCCTTCTATGTGTCTATGTGACAGCCCCTTCACATCCTTTAAGACAGCTATCGTGTTCCCCTTAAGGGTTTTCTTTTCCATGTCAAACATCTCTATTTCTTTCAACTAGCTCTTGTATGACACCATTTCTAGACCCTTGGCTGTACTGTTCATCCTCCCTTAGACACTCTCCATCTTAATTTTCTAGAAGATGGCACCTAGAGCTTAATGCAGTTCTTTAGCTGTGGTCTGAGCAGGTAGAATACAGCAGGACTACTGCCTTCTTATTCCTGGAAGTTATATGAGTTTGTTTCTTTTTGGGAAGGAAAAAGGTGGGTTGATGTATCATACTGATGAGTAATATGAAACTTACAGTTCACTAAAATCCTCAGATCTTTTACAGACTGTTCTCTATCTTATTCATCTCCCTTCTATTTGTAAAGGTCAGTTTTGTAAACCTAAGCTTAAGAATTTAAATTATCTTGATTCAATTCCATCTCTTTAGGCTTAATACAGTGTTTTAGTCCAATGGTGGGGAAACTATGGTCTGAAGGTCCAGTCCAGCCCCCAGTCTTTTTTTATGAGTGCTTGGGCAAATGAAAACAGGCCTCAGACTAGATTTGACCCACTGTTTGTAGTACTGTTCTAGCCTGTCAGAATCTTTTTGGATCTTGATTCTGTCATCCAGTATGCTAGCTGCAATTCCCATATTTCTGTTATCTGCAGATTAGATAAGTATGCCATCTATGCCTTTGTCCAAGTCATTGATAAAAATGCTAAGCAGCAGGGAGCCAAGCACAGATCTCTTGAACCCTGCACTAGAGACTTATGTTCAAATTGACACTGAGCCATCAGTTACTACTCTTTGGGTCTGGTCATTTGGCTGGTTCTAAATCAATACCAGTTATGTTACAAGCAAGGCCACCAATATTGTCCCATTCATAATCTGGCACTTTTATGGAGCTTTATTTGAAACATGCAAATTTATTAAATAATGAGCTATCATTTGGGGATCTCAGTACAAATAATTCAAATGAATGTATAAAGTTGATTTGTTACAGTGCCAATTCATGCCACCTCAGGGAAAATTCTGAAGAAGCTTAAATGGATATTTTTATCATCTCCCTTTCTTTATTAGTAAGAACATTTGCATGAAAGAAAAATTTTTGTTTTATTAGTCAGTTGCCTCACTAAAACTCATAATTCTCCATTTGCCAAATGAGATAGTTGCTGTGGAAATTAGCTTGATGTTGTAAAAGGATTATTCATGATGTGGAAAAACTAGTTGCCAAAACAGAGCAACTCTAGAGAAACAGATTTTGTAATACTGTCTGTTGATACAAGAAAAACAGATTCAGGACAAGTGACTCATAAGACCAGATCTGGAAGGGCAGTAATTTGATGTTAAGCTACCAAAATGATTTCTTTGGCTTGTATTCTCTTTGACCTGAGGTTTCTTCTGCATGACACGAAGTAGAGAATTGATAACTCACATTGGAATCTATTTATAACCATCTTGCCTGTCTGTCTATTCTGAAGAGATTGACTGAAGATTTGCCAACTCTTTCCTTCACTAAGGAGGACATGATCTAAGTGAAGTTTAGGGTAAAAACAATCTAAATAACACCCTTTATGTTGTCAGAGGAATTCACATTGTACCCTCTTAACTCATTTCCAAACGAGTTACATTTTTAGAAGTTTTATTTCTTGCAAATCTTACATAGGGTCACTAAAATCAATTGTCTGTGATTTTTATGAGATCAAAACTTTCTTGTTTCTTCCTCTTTGCAACTCACAATATTTATTTTCTCTTAGGCTTAGTTTACGGTCACATTAATTTGCTGTTTAAAAAAAAAGAGTTTTATGCTAAAAACTTTTCTACTGCATCAGCATGACTATCTCATACTCATACTTATAACGACTATTTTATGGATAATTTTGGTGTGGACTTGTGATTTCACTGTTATCACATACAAACGTAGTTGTTTCATTACTGCTACATGTTCCCAAGGTTTGGAAACTCCCTCGGATTCCGACTAGCAGCTTGTCCATAAAGCAAAAACTTGTCTGAACGTTGAAGTTAAGTAAGTTACTCATGGTCAATCAGTCAGCAAACTTTTATAACATACCTATGGTACTGGCACATTTACATACATCTATAAAAATATACCCTGTATACGTACATGTATGTGTGCACCCACACATGTATATGTATGAAATGCTATACACATGCACACATTTACATACATCTATAATAATATATCCTGTATACACACATGTATGTGTGCACCCACACCTGTATATATATGAAATGCTATACACATGCACACATTTACATACATCTATAACAATATATCCTGTATACGTACATGTATGTGTGCACCCACACATGTATATGTATGAAATGCTATACATATGCATACATTTACATACAGCTATAACAATATACCCTGCATACGTACATGTCTTTGTGTACCCACACCTGTATATATATAAAATACTATACACATGCACACATTTACATACACACATGTACAAGATACGTATATTTATACATCTCTATTCATCTACCTGTCAGATTTCTTCTGTTAGAACTTGGGATAATGACTAGAAGCTGCAGAGGAGCACCCTGAGGCCTTGATGTTAGGAAAAATTTTCTAACAACTTGAGCTGTGCCAGGGTGGAATGCACTACCTTAGGAAGTAGTGAGTTTCTCATTACAAGTATTCAACCAAATGCTGAATGGTTACTTTGAGTATATTATAGAGGGAATTCTATCTGTATTTGACTTTACTGGGGCCATCATTTCCACTATCTCTTCCCCAGATAATGGATTCCACCCCTGGAGCCACTCTCAGCTTTGAGAATCCAGCTTTAACATTATTTAACTCAGTTCCAGGCTTCCACAGCATTTCCAGAACATTTTCAGCCATGCTACCAGTATGTATTATCCTTCCCTTAATAGTTCCCCAGCTCCACTTTATGTGTTGATCTCTTCCACTAGAATGTTAGTTAGCTCCTTAAACAACCCTAATCACTGAATAGGATTTGTCTCACTCAAAAAGACATATCAAAATGCAGAAAAACAAACAAACAAAAACCCAAAGTCTCCCATAGCATCCTGGGCTAGCTCTGGTTGTCCTGTTCTATATCTGGCCACAGCACTCGGATGGCTCTGGAGGAGAAAGTGAGGTTGGTGACTCTGCACAGCCCTCCCTCACTTAAATCCAATTCACTTGCCAGTCATGGCATCGCCTTCCTGATGTCATGGTCCTCTTTGAGAATGAAGGACAAACACAGCTCCTTGAGGGCAGGGCTGTCTTGCTTGCATTTTACTTGTATCTCCAGTGCTAGAACTGGGCTGCCATCAGCTTGGACCAGCTTCAGTATGAGCACTTACGCCTTGGAAGTCAGTAAATGCTACAAATCGTGGCTTGATTTGTTGTTTTTTGAACATGTAGACCAATGGTGTCAAATTCAGATAGAAACAATCCCTACGGACCACAGGTTGACTTAGAAAATCACAAATGAACATTATCTATGTTATATTTTTATTTATTTAAAAAAGATTTCCCAATTACATTTAAGTCTAATTCTAGAAGCACTGGGAATTCTTTGAACTTAACAAAGTGATGGAGAAAATTTTAGTCGTGCTGATTAAAATGTATAATGGGTACAGAGATCCATTTATTAAACAATTATCAGCATACCTGTATTGTTAATGTATTTTTGCTTAATTCGAAGATCTTTCCCACCCATTAATAGGTCCATGTGACCTGCTTAAGTCACATGGAAGCCTATGTTACTTGTGGTGTGCTGAACAGTGGAACTGGAAGGGTGGAACAGGGATGGGAGGGGGTTGGTGAAAGCAGTTAGAGGAGACGAGAGAGGACACAGGTAGGCACAGCTAGGATTGTGAATGTTTGCTTGTGGGAAGGCCTCAGCAGTGTAGGGGAAAGGCTTGGGAATGGTGTTGTCCTCTGCAGTGCTATCGTGTATTGACTTCTTGGTTACTATGATGGATTTGGTTTTCTGGTTTGGGGATTTGGCTTTCTGATGCCTGAATAAATGCTTTTCTTCTGCCTTCTATTTGGAGAATCTGTTATACTTGTGATTCAGAACTATAGCAGCATATTCATAGTCTCCATTGCTGCTATGAATTTTGCCTTGGGGATACAATACCACTGGTCAATGGCTTAGCACAGTTCCTGGTACATAGGAATACCTTAATAAATGTTATAATTATCTACCTACCTATATAGATAGCAGCCTAACTATTCTTTTTTCAGATATTGTATGGACTAGATAATCTCGAGTTCCCTTCCAACTCTGAAATTTTGTGTTTCTTACTATTCTAGGCCATGAACTATATATATATATATATATATATATATATATATATATATATATATATATGTGTGTGTGTGTGTGTGTGTGTGTGTGTGTGTGTGTTAACAATGCTCTTCTTTAAAAAGCAAATGCAGTTTTGTAGTGCACAAAAAGGAGTATAGAAAGTAATAACTCGGATGACATATTTGTATTATACAGAATCATTTTAAAAGAATTCTAGAATTATATGCTCTTATCAGTGCATTGTGTGCATGTATTTTAAACAAACCTACAGTTTTTCAGCACAAACATTATTTCACATTTCCCTACCCATCCAAGTGATGGAAAAATATTAAATATTAAAATTATGCCTTCATGGGCAGAACCGGGAGAACATTGCACAGTAACAGCAAGGATGTTAGGATGATTATCTATAAAAGACCTAGCTGTTCTGATCAAGAAAATGATCTAAGACAATTCTGAGGGACCCAGGATAAAAAATGAATTCATCTCCACAGAGAGAATCGAACTCTGAGTGCAGATTGAAGCCTATTTTTCCTACTTTACTTCTTATTTTTTGTCCGTTTTCTTTTGCAAGATGGTTAATATCGAAATATGCTTTGCATGACCTCATGTGTATAATTGATATCAAATTGCTTGTGTTTTCAAGGGATGGGGGAGGGGGAGGAGACAAGGAAAAGATTTGGAACTCAAAATTTTTAAAAAAATGAATGTAAATTTTTTTACATGTAATTGTGAAAATTGTTAACAAAATAAGTAAAAATATATTATTAAGAAAACAAAATAAAATTATACCTTCATCTGATATTATAGGTCTATATGGCTCCCTTGATCTCTATGACTTCTAGGATGTGGGTGCTGGATTAGCAGGTCTTATTGGGCATCTACACAACTGGATTAGAATCAGCATTTCATAGGATTCATATTCCTCAAGTGGAAACATATATACATATATGTAACATATATGTATATACACTTTGGTATATTCAACAACTTTCAGACAGTTGACACAAACAAGTTGATCATAGTTTGATGGGAGGAAGTCAGATAGGGAAATATGCAATGTGGAATGACATATACATTGCCAAATTAAATAGACCAGACATTTAGAACAGGAGAAACATCTTTGAGTGATTTACTGTAGTGATGACCTAACGTTCCTCAACTTTCCTACCAGCACAATGAAAAGCCCACTATTTTAAGATTTGTCCTACACCGTACCTGTGCGTATCATTTCCAAATTGAATAATCAGATCTGGTTAATCCGAATCACTTTGCAAACTTCATTACTCTGTTTGGTTTTCTAAGAATTCCATCAAGGTCAATAGCTGTATATCCTGTGGCTGATTATCCCTTATGTCTTATTTTCTAGTCATTTGGACAAACTGGTGACAGAGTAATCCCTGGATGCCTGGGGATAAATTCCAGATGCCAAGCATTGGCTGTGCCAACACTAAAGAGCAAGAGAGAGAACTGAGCATCATTAAAGGGTTAATGAAATCCTTTTGTCCTTTAATGTCCTTTGAGTGCTTTAGCAGAATGGAAATAGAACAGTTCAGAAGTGGTTTACCAGAAAATAAGCTATGGTTATTAGTGTACTTGAAATTTTTAAGAGTGCTTCACCTAATCTTACACTGCAACTCACTGTATATCACAGAACTGATTTAACAATACAAGAGATATTTGTTCAGGTATTGAAGTGCTATATAGAAAAATGGGATTAACTTCTTTTTTCCTTTTTGTCACATTAATAACCAGGATGTTCTCACCCAAGGGTGCCCTAATTCTCATTCTCAAAGGTAGGTGGCATAGTAGAATGGAAAAGACAATGCACTGGGACTCAGAGGATCTGAGTTCAAATCTTGACCCTGTCACTTGTTTACCTTGTGACCTCAAACAAGTTATCTGAACCTATTTCCTAATTTACAGCACAAAGAAGCTGAACTAGATGAGCTCTGAGGTTCCTTCCCTTTCTGTAGTTATGATTTTATAATAGCTCAGGTGCATAAATTCTCAAATGTGTGAAGTACCTGTGATTTTATTAGTATAGGGAAACTTTGGAGTTGTCTAAATCATAGAAAGGTTAACAACTTGCTCAAGGTAACACAGCTAAATGTCACTGGTGAGATTTGAATCCAGACCTTGACACTTTGTTCCACATTGGAGGCCCTATGTCATGCAGACTCATGGAGTTCTATATAAATGTCAGCAAACAGGCGTCTAGGTTAGCTAGATGGTATAATGGATAGAGTACTGGGTCTGGAGTCAGGAAGTCTCATCTCAGACACTTCTTAACTTAGGTGACTAAACTGCTCTCCCACAAAAACTAGTGGCAGTAGTTGGTTGGCAAATGTTAAGAACTTAAATCAATGTCCCCCACTTCTGAAAACAAAAGTAGTCACTGACAAGCATGTGCCTGATTCCAAGCTCTGCAAATAACCAGGCCCAACTGGGGCATCTGTGTTTACTGTATCTGATTATAAGATGATAAATCTACAGCTAGAAGGGACCTCAGAAGCCATCTAGTCTAACCATTTCATTTTATAGATAAGGAGTTGTTTACTTTGTCTACTACTTCTTAAAGAGGGCTCTTCACTCAATGGGCACTACCTCCCTCTAAGTGAGTACTTGTAAAGGGCAGCCTAAAAAGGTCAAGGTCTCCCATTGCATCCTGGGTTATCTCCAGTCATCCTGATGAATATCTGGTCGCTGGATTCAGCTGGCTCTGGAGGAGAGCCCTCACTCACTCAAAACAAAGGTAAGTGAAAGTCATGTCATCATTTCTTTGATTCCATGGTCTTCTTTGAAAATGGAGGACGAACACACAGACAGAAAAGGAGTATTACTATTAGGCCTAACTCCAGCATTCTGTAAGTTCAAGTTTGATTTGAAGACAAAAACAAGGCCCTTGTTAACAGTAAGAATGAGGTTTATTTTGCCCTAACATAGCATGAGTATATTTAAACTTATTTTCAGATTGGGTAGATGGGGCCTCCCTTTCCTTTTTATGAAAATATGTCTGGTCAGCAGATGTTGAGAACAAAATTTGGTGACTTGTGGGGTCTCAGGCACCTACCAAGTCTAAGAGACCTAGATTCCACTGGCTGAGACTTTTTATGCCTTAGGTGATCCAGTCTCAGCGACAGCTTTGTCTCCATTTTAGAGAAGGAGGAGGGGCCTGTGTCTACTCCATGTTGGGGATGGGAGGAAAGAAGCTTAGCATAGGGTTAGGTACATAGTAGGTATTTAATGAATGCCATTCACCAATTATAAATGGTCAACAGATATGGACAGTTTTCAGAAGAAGAGATCAAAGCTGTCTATAGTTATGAAAAAATGCTCTAAATCACTATTGACTGGAGAAATGCTAATTAAAACAACTCTGAGGTACCACTCACAGTTATCAGAGATGACAAATGCTGAAAGGAATGTGGGAAAATAGGTACATTAATGAATTGTTGGAGGAGTTGTGGATTGGTCCAACCATTCAAGAGAATGATTTGGAACCATTCTCAAAGGACTATAAAACTGGGTATGCCCTTTGACCCAGCAATACCACTATTAATTAAGAACAAAAATGTGCAAAAATACTTACAGCAACTGTTTTTGTGGTGGCAGAGAATTGAAAATTGAGGGGAAGCCCCTCAATTGGGGAATGACTGAACAAGTTGTGGCATATGATTGTGATGGAATACTATTGTGCAATAAGGAATGATGAGGGGGGATAGTTTCATAAAAACCTGGAAAGACTTGTATGAATTTATTCTTAGTCAAGTGGGCAGAAGCAGGAGATCATTGTACACAATCACAACAATATTGCAGAGATGACTGACTGTCAAAGATTTAGCTACTCTAATCAATACAGTGATCCAGGTCAATTCAAAAGGACTAATGAAAATTGCTATCCTCCCCCTGAGAGAGAACTAATGAACTGAGTGCAAATTGAGGCATAATTTCTTCCTTTATTTTTCTTGCTTTTTTTCTTGCAAAATGGCTAAAATGAAAATGTTTTGCATTATTTCACATGTATCTATCATATTCTTTGCCATTTTAGTGGGTGAGGGAGGTGCTGAATAGAGGGAGAGAATTTGGAACTTTAAAAAAATGCTAAAAATAAATAAATAGTTTTAAAAATGAATTAAAAATATGGAAGTCATTCACAAAATGTAGCAGATCATATTTGTATGTGTGGGTTTTAGTGTATTATGTTTTGATTTGTTATATGATTTCTTCCATTTATTTTAGTTCGACTACATGACTATTGTGAAAATGTACTCAATAGGAAAGTATATGTAGAACCTATACAGAATTGTATGCTGTCATGGGGAGGGAGGGGGGTAGTGGGGAAAAGGTGGGGGGGGGATAAAAATCTTAATTTTAAGGAAGTGATTGTAGAACACCAAAAAAATAAAAATAAATAAACAAAAAAAAATAAAATAAAATTTAATATATATTAAAAGGAAAAAAATGAATTAAAAAAATAAGATCATGGACCAGGACCATAAATTTAGATTGGGAAGGGATATTAAAAGTGATTTATTAGGGTTACCTCTGGCCCACTGGAAGTGCTTACCCCTCAAGTTGCTTCATGAGTGTTATGGGGCATGGTAGGCAAAGGGAGTCCTTATGTGTACACAGGGATATGCAGGACTGCACCTGGCATGAAGTTGCAGCTGGAGTAATTGCAATGCCCTCTCACCCTATTTTATTTCCTCCCTGGGGAGCCTGAATGCTACCATGCCCCTGAATTTCCACCTCATGATGTGAGTGGACCTCGCCACAGCTGTTGCTTTGACTGATAGGACCTCATGGTTGGGTACCTAGCTTACAAAAAATTTATGGTTAAAGAAGAGCATGACAAGTCCATAGACAATCTTACTATCCAGAAAGATAACCCCAAGATTATCCATGCATTTGACATGGAAAACTTGGGGAGAGTAAGCTGTGTATAGTAGCTACTGATGAAGATTCAAAATTTTCCCATCTTGCTAACTAGGCCCACACAAAGTATGATGAAACAACCAGGGACAATATGGGACCGTAGATCATCAAGAACAAAAAGCCTTATTCAGGGGACAGTGTAGACTGATTTGTCATGATGTTGATTGGTTCACAAGAAATGAATATTGCTTAGGTCCAATTCTCTTTCCCCAGTGGTTCTTAGTGGGATCTCTTGCAAGCTGTAGCTTTCATTTCCATGCCTACTTCCTCACTACTTGTCTAAACACCATGGTGGTAGCAGAACTGTAAAGAATCCTCATGGTCTTTGGGTTGGTTTTCAGTCTTGTAGGCATTATGTTTATCAGTTTCTTTAAACTTAATGACCAGAGGTTGTTGGACCAGTATGTTGATATTAAAATATTAAATTATTTTCAAAATCATGTAAAAAAGGTCATTTATCCCAACCTCTTCATTTGATAGTTCAGGAAACTGAGGTCTAGTAAGTTAAGTGACTTTGCTCATGGTCACATATAATGCTACAGAGCTGGTATTTGAACCTAAAATTTTTTTCCACTTTGTGTTCCAAAGTGAAAAAAAAAAAGACAGGACTTGGGAAGAGTCAAAGATAACTCAGGATTCTAGAAAATTTGTGGCAGAGTACAAACTTGAATTTATGGTTTCTCTGACTAAGGAAAAATTCCATAAAAATTGTTCTCATATTGGGTGGTAAACAACTAGGCATAACTAGAAGAAGAGTGGAGCATTGGCCTTCTACACTGAGAGAAATATGCTAATTAAGTGGGGGAGTCAATTTGAGAGGGGCGAATCCAGAATTACAGAATCTCGGGGTTGGAAGGGCTCTCAAAGGCATTCTAGTCCAACCCAAGAATTTCTTTGTAATGTGACTGTCATTTGGTGTTTCAGAATTTGCTTGAAGACCTCCAAAGAAGGCATTGCCTTCTGAGACAGCGTATTCTACTTTGAGATGGATAGTTTGGGAAATTTACCCTTCAGAAAGCCTAAATTACCTTCATTGCAACTTTCACCTATCATTCCTACTTCTTTGCCCTCTAAGACCAAGAAGAACAAATTTAATCTTACTCGTCCACACAATAGGTCTTTAATTACTTGATGACAGTGATAGTCATCCTAAAGTCTTCTTTTATCCAAGTTGAACATTCTCAGTTTCTTCAATCCATCTATACAAGGTATGACTTCAGTGTGCTTCTGCATCCTTGTTGTGCCCCCCAGAAGATTCTTTCCTGCTTCTCAGAGTCCTTCCTAAAACGTGTCAGCTAGAAATGGAAGGAGACACTCACTCCAGATGTGGTTGGACTTGGCATAATACTGTGGGATTATCAATTTTTTAGTCCTCGACACTATGTCTCTTAGCAAAGTCTGAGATCACACCAACTTTTTGGACTGCCTATCACACTCTTGACTCATGTTGAGCTTACAATCCATTGTATTTGTATCTGCATTTCAGTCCACAGATGTTTTTCAGACAAAAATCTCTTGTAATTGTGAAATTGATCTTTTGAACCCCAAGTGGAGGACTTTACATTTAATCTTATTAATTTCATTTTACTAAATTCAGTGCTGTCAGCTGCAGCTTCTTAACCTGATGTCCATGGATATATCTGAGAGAGTCCATGAATCTGTATGGAAAAAAATGTATTTTTACTTTCACCAGCCTTTGGTTTTCTTTGCAATTTCATGAATTTTATTTTTTCCATTTAAAAACGTGATTCTGAGAAAAGGTCCTTTGGCTTCATCAGGCTGCCAAAGAGTGTAACAACACAAAAAAGTTAGGAACCCTTGATCTAGACTGTTAAAATATTTT
Source organism: Bettongia penicillata ogilbyi (assembly GCA_023548195.1). NCBI lineage: Eukaryota > Metazoa > Chordata > Mammalia > Diprotodontia > Potoroidae > Bettongia > Bettongia penicillata. Next base: position 612,536 of record JAJHZJ010000532.1, on the reverse strand, counting down.
TGGATTCTGTCTATGCTATTCAACATGACATCTATGCCTCTGAACTTCATGTCATCTGTCCTGTGAGAATAAGTTTTCATTTTCCTTCTATTTGATTTTATTATGCCATTCCTCCTAAAACATTTGGCTAACTGAAAACTGTTTCCTATTAATATCACTCTCACCTGGCTAAAACCTGACTCATGAACGGACAGTGTAAAGGGAAGACTTTTCCATTCCTGAGATAAGAAGCCAAGAAATAGAAAGAAGGGAATACAGCACACATGAAACCATCGGTTATCTTTATGACATGTCAGTCTCTTCCAATCCATTAGCTCATTGTGGCTTCTTTAAAATGTAGTCTTATCGTTTGTAAGTGGAGGATTTTACAAAGTCAGTGTTTAAATCCGTAACTTAGTCTGCCTACTTATTTGTTCTAATTTACTTTGTTCAATTTTAGTTGAAGGAAGCATGAGATAATAAATCTGTTTGACTAGGCTATGTGACCTTTGAGGCCTAAGAGGGCATAAAGATGCTTATAGGTTTATATATATATATATATATATATATATATATATATATATATATACACACATATATATACAAATATATAGATACATATCTATATATATTTCTGTCACCCTGAGGTAATTTTCTCCATAAAGACTGTCAGAAACCCCAGGATTATCTTTTCTACCTCCTGAACATAATAAACACAATAAAGCTTAAATATAATAAACCCTAGGTTTTTTCCTCTATACATTCTGCTGATCTGGACTGATACCAAATGTTTTTAAGTACATTGTTCTAGATCAATGGAAAATTTTGGATCTTTTTTTTTTGCTTTCTAGAGCAAAGATCCTCCAAAAATTGACAGACTGAGATTTCTTCCCCCTGTTTACTGATGCCTGGCTGCTTTCCAAGTCAGTTGTTCCCATCAGCAGACCCCCTTCGGTTACCATCTCAGTGTGTCTGGCTTCACAGGAGGATAAGGAGTGCAGTCATCCCCATAGTACATTGTATCCCTCCTCCACACCAATAGCTCAAAGTCTTTATTTTCAGTCATGGCTATAACTTAGAATTCTGGTAAGGGATCAAACTCATTTGAGGGTTGGAGGGTGCCCCAGCAGGAAGTGGAGGAGAGAGGAAAGCCACAGAGATCATAGTGGGGCCTGAGAGGAGTGGCATCCTCAGGGTACCACATTGGGTGGGAGCAGTGGAAGCATGGGATGATGGACTCAAGTTCTGCTTGAGGGAGGATTTTTGGCTCTCTCAGGCAAAGCATCATTTGCCCCCAAACCAGTTATGTCTGCTTTCAGTGCCTTCCAGTGTTCACTCCTTCCCTAACATGCCATGCAATCTGATATAGGCTATACATGTACAATCATATTAAATATATTTCCATATTATCACATCATGAAAGAAGAATTAGAACAAAAGGGATAAAGAGAGAGAGAGAGACAGAGAGAGAGAGACAGAGAGAGAGAGAGAGAGACAGAGAGAGACAGAGAGAGACACAGAGAGAGAGAAGCAGTTTGCTTTGATCTACATTCAGAGTTCATCAGTTCTTTCACTGTGTGTGGACAGCATTTTCCATCACGAGTCTTTTGGAATTATCTCATAGCATTGTATCGCTAAGAACAGATAAGTCCATCAAAGTTGATCCTTACACGCTGTTGTTATGCTATTCTTATAGAATAATAGTATTCCATCACCTTTGTATACCATAACTTACTTGTTCAGCCATTCCCCAATCAATGGATATTCTCTCAATTTCCAATTCTTTGCCACCACAGTATTTTCCCACATCTTCTTCAACATTTATCATTTTCCTTTTTTTTTGTTCTATTAGCCAATCTGATAGGTGTGATGTGGTATCTCAGAGTTGTTTTAACTTGAATTTCTCTAATCAATGGTAATTTAGAGCATTTTTTCACATGACTATAGACAGCTTTAATTTATTCCTGTGAAAACTGCCTATTCATATCTTTTGAGCATTTATCAATTGGGGAATGACTTGTATTCTTATCAATTTGACTCAGTTCTCAATATATTTTAGAAATGAGGTATTTATCAGAAATACTGGTGGTAAAATTGTTCCCCTGCTTTCTGCTTCCCTTCTAATCTTGGTTGCATTGGCTTTGTTGGTGCAAAACCTTTTGAATTTAATGTAATCAAAATTATCCATTTTGCATTTCATAATGTTCTCCATTTCTTGTTTGGTTGTAAATTCTTCCTTTCTCCATAGATCTGACAGGTAAACTATTATTTGATCTCCTAACTGGATTATGGTATCACTCTTTATGTCTAAATTCTGTGCCTACTTTGATCTTATCTTGGTATAAGTTGTTGATTGATGCCTAGTTTCTGCCATCCTATTTTCCAGTTTTCTCAGCAGTTTTTTTGTCAAATAATGAGTTCTTCTCCCACAAGTTGGAGTCTTTGGGTTTATCAAACAGTAGATTATTATAGTCATTTATTACTGTGTCTTGTGTACCTAACCCATTCCACTTATCCACCACTCTTTCTTAGTCAGGACCAAATAGCTTTAATGATTGTAGGTGGCATCACAGGTGGGGCTTGAAATCAGATCTCACTTCAGAAGCAGCACTTTTTGCACTGTATCATTCTGATCATGCTTTGATCATAGTACAAGATGCTGCCTGGTGCTTCAGTGACCTGGGGCATTCTTCTCTACCTCATAGAGCAAAACCTGGCTTCCTTCACTCCACCACTCTCCCTGTTTCTTCATAAATGCCATTGGAGAAGATGGAGGAGTAAGAGCAGCGACTCACCTAAGCTCTCGGACAAACTCCTCCAGGTACCTCTGAAAGGAGAATTTGACCAAATTTTGGAGGTGTGGAATCGAGTGGGAGACAGATGGTGACGGATTCGGAGCTCAGGTGGGACTGGAAGGTCCACGGGAAGGATCTGTTCCGCGGGGGTGAGCCGCCAGCGCAGCACGGCCAGCGCAGCGGAGCAGAAGAGATCCGAGAAACCTGAGTGGCGGGCGGAACCAGAGGAGCGGCACCCAGGGTGGGAGACAAGCCGAACCCAGTCAGTGAGAGCCGCCAGATATCAGCGCAGCAGCTCCTGAGACCTTCAGCCCGAAGATCAAACTTCGGTAAGTCACTTACTTGAACTTCCGGGAGCCAGGATGGCGGAGTGATCAGCTAATGCTCTCTCCTTCCCCCGTGATGAACGTGAAAGAACCATAAAATATCTCCCCAGAAAAATCCCAGATCAGCAGAAATAGAAGAAGGAGACCAATAGTCTCCTAACACCTGAGACAAGGAAAATAGCTAAGGGGAATTCTTCATACGGTGGCAGAGGCAAACCGGAAGGACAGAGGACCCAGGGCAGAGAAAATTTGCACTAGGACCCAGGCAAGCCTCAGCACCAGGAGAGGAGCCCCAGGAGGGTTGGGAACACGCATTAGCATCTAGGCATGCCTCAGCTGTCCAGGGGAATCAGAAAGACAATAGGGCAGTTGGGATTACCAGCCCCTGAGCTTGCCTTTGCCTCAATTCAGCTGAGGAAATCTCCTGGGACCAGACCACTCCTCTCCCACACTTAACAAGCTAAACCCAGGGCTGATCAGGGAAACACCAAACAAATACCTGCTTTTAGCTTTTTCACACATCAGCTCAGCAAAAAGTTCTCTAGCTTCTGACTGAAAGAACCAGAAGCCACAACACTCAATCAAAACCATGAACAGGAAAAAGAAGAGGGCCGAAAGAACCATAGAATCTATGGGGATAAGGACCAAAACACAAGCCCCAAAGAGGTCACAGCTGAGACAGTACTTCCATCTGAAACTTCAGAAGGGACTATGAACTACTTGCAAGTACAAGCAGCTCTCCTGGAACAGCTGAAGAAGGAAATAGAAGATAAACTGGTCAATGATTTTAAAATTATTAAGAAATAATTCACTGATGAGAACATCTCCTTGAAAAGGAAAATTGAACAAATGGAAAAAGAAGTTCAAAAATTAACTGGAGAAAATAAATTCCTGAAAGGCCAAATGGAAAAGGAAGTACAAAAATTAACTGGAGAAAATAGCTTCTTAAAAGGAAAAATTGGGCAGATGGAAAAAGAGATACAAAAGTTAACAGAAGAAAACAATTTGATGAAGATTAGAATTGGGCAAGTAGAAACTAACGACTCAATGAGACAGCAAGAATCAGTCAAACAAAATCTAAAGAATGAAAAGATAGAAGAAAATGTAAAATATCTAATTGGAAAAACAACTGACCTGGAAAATAGATCCAGAAGAGAAAACTTAAGAATTATTGGCCTGCCAGAAACCCAGGATGGAGAAAAGAGCCTGGACAATATCTTCCAGGAAATCATCAAGGAAAACTTCCCAGAAATACTAGATTCAGAGGGCAAAATAGTCATCGAAAGAATCCACCGTTCCCCTCCTGAAAGGGATCCCAAACTCAAAACCCCAAGAAATATAGTTGCCAAATTCCAGAGCTATCAAGTGAAGGAGAAAATATTACAAGCAGCCAGAAAGAAACAATTTAAATATCAAGGAGATACAATCAGGATTACACAGGACCTTGCAGCTTCTACATTAAAAGATCAAAAGAATTGGAACCCAATATTCCGTAAGGCAAAGGAGCTGGGACTGCAACCAAGGATCAACTACCCAGCAAAGTTCAGCATAACATTTCAGGCAAGGAGAAAGTCATTCAACGAAGTAAGGGATTTCCAGAGTTTCCTGACCAAAAGGCCATAACCTAATAGACAATTCGATCTTCAAATGCAGGTCTCAAGAGAATCATAAAAAGGTAAACAGTGTGTGGGGGGAACAACTTGCTACTCAATAAGGGCAAGTTGTTCACCTCCCTGTAAGGGAAGATGATATCTGTTTATCTTGAGAACTGTGCGTCTATTAAGAAATATAAAAGGGATAAGCATAGGGGGAACAGGTATAAAGTAAATGATATCATGATAAAAAATGTGATTTAAGTATGAGAAGGGAGTGTAATAGGAGGTGTGAAAAGAAGGAAGCAGAAAATGGCAAATTACATCACAAGAAGAAGTACAAAATCATAGTAGAGGGAAAGAGGGGAGGGAGATGAACATTGTGTGAGAGGTACTCTCATCGGATTTGTTTAAAGGACGGAACAATAAACTTAAGTAGAAAATCCTAACTAGCTCTATAAGCAGTGGGAGGGGAAGGGGGAAGAAAGGGGAGGGAGGCAAAAGGGAGGGAAGAAGCAATAAGAGTAAAGGGGAGTTAAAGGGAGGGGGGCTAAAAGAAAGAGGGGAAGGCGGCAAGAGGAGGTGGTGAAAAGTGAATACTAGTGAGGAGGGGAAGGGAGACAGCAGAGCTAAAAGCACAAATGGTGGGAAAGAAGATGGAGGGAAATACACAGATTGTAATCATAACTGTGAATGTGAATGGAATGAATTCTCCCATAAAATGGAGACGGATAGCAGAATGGATTAAAAGCCATAATCCAACAATATGCTGCTTACAAGAAACACATTTGAAATGGGGGGATACACATAGGATAAAGGTTAAAGGATGGAGCAGAATATATTGTGCTTCAGCTGATGTAAGAAAGGCAGGAGTAGCAATCCTAATCTCAGACAAAGCAAAAGCAGAAATAGATCTAATCAAAAGGGATAAGGATGGAAACTATATCCTGCTAAAAGGCACCATAGACAATGAAGCAATATCATTACTAAACATGTATGCTCCAAGTGGTATAGCATCCAGATTCTTAGAGGAGAGATTGAGGGAGTTGAAGGAAGAAATTGACAGCAAAACTATACTAGTGTGGGACCTCAACCTCCCTCTTTCTGAACTTGATAAATCTAACCTCAAAATAAACAAGAAAGAGGTTAAGGAGGTAAATAAAACTCTAGATAAGGTAGATATGATAGATCTTTGGACAAAATTGAATGGGAATAGAAAGGAATATACCTTCTTCTCAGCAGTACATGGAACATTTACAAAAATTGACCATGTACTAGGACATAAAAATCTCAAAATCCAGTGCAGAAAGGCAGAGATAATCAGTGCATCCTTCTCAGATCATAATGCAATAAAAATTATATGTAATAAAAGGCCATGGAAAGATAAAGCAAAAATCAGTTGGAAACTAAATAATTTAATCCTAAAGAAGGAATGGGTTAAAGAAGAAATCATAGAAACAATTAACAACTTCATTCAAGAGAATGACAATAATGAGACAACCTACCAATCTTATGGGATACTGCAAAAGCAGTTCTTAGGGGAAGTTTTATATCTTTGAATGCCTACATAAATAAAATAGAGAAAAAGGAGATCAATGACTTGGGTATGCAGCTGAAAAAGCTAGAAAAAGAACAAATTGAAAATCCCCAAGAAAATACCAAATTAGAAATACTGAAAACCAAAGGAGAGATTAATAAAACTGAAATTAAGAAAACTATTGAATTAATAAATAAAACCAATAGTTGGTTTTATGAAAAAACTAATAAAATTGATAAACTTTTGGTCAATTTGATTAAAAAAAGAAAGAAGAAAATCATATTACTAATATTAAAAATGAAAGGAGTGAACTCACCTCCAATGAGGAGGAAATTAAAACAATAATTAGAAATTATTTTGCCCAACTTTATGCCCACAAATTCGATAATCTAAATGAGATGGATGAATATTTTAAAAAATACAAATTGCCCAGATTAACAGAAGAGGAAATTGAATACTTAAACAACCCCATCTCAGAAAAAGAAATTGAACAAGCCATCAATGAACTCCCTAGGAAAAAATCTCCAGGACCAGATGGATTCACAAGTGAATTCTATCAAACCTTTAAAGAACAGTTAATTCCAATACTATATAGACTATTTGGGAAAATTGGGGAAGAAGGAGTACTCCCAAATTCTTTCTATGATACAAATATGGTTTTGATACCCAAGCCAGCAAGAGACAAAACAGAAAAAGAAAATTATAGATCAATTTCTCTAATGAATATAGATGCAAAAATTTTCAACAAGATTTTAGCAAAACGAATACAGCATCTTATCAAGAGAATAATACATTATGATCAGGTAGGTTTCATACCAGGAATGCAGGGCTGGTTCAATATTAGGAAAACTATTAGCATTATTAATCATATCCACAACAAAACCAACAAAAACCACATGATTATCTCAATTGATGCAGAAAAAGCTTTCGACAAAATACAACACCCATTCCTATTAAAAACACTGGAGAACATAGGAATAAAGGGAACTTTCCATAAAATAATAAGCAGTATCTACCTAAAACCTTCAGCAAGCATTATATGCAATGGAGATAAGCTAGAGGCATTTCCAATAAGGTCAGGGGTGAAACAAGGATGCCCATTATCACCATTATTATTCAATATGGTACTAGAAATGTTAGCGGTAGCAATTAGACAATATAAAGAAATTGAAGGAATAAAAATAGCCAAAGAAGAAACTAAGTTATCACTCTTTGCAGATGATATGATGATATATTTAGAGAATCCCAGAGATTCAAGTAAAAAACTACTTGAAATAATAAACAACTTTGGCAAAGTTGCAGGTTACAAAATAAACCCACACAAATCTTCTGCATTCCTATATATTAGCAACAAAGTCCAACAGCAAGAGATAGAAAGGGAAATCCCATTTAAAGCTAGAGTAGACACTATAAACTAACCCTAACCCTAAACTTAGGAGTTTACCTGCCAAAACAAACCCAGGGATTATATGAACACAATTACAAGACACTTTTTGCACAAATAAAGTCATATTTAAGTAAGTGGAAAAACATCAGTTGTTCATGGGTAGGTCAAGCTAATACAATAAAAATGACAATTCTACCTAAATTAATCTACTTATTTAGTGCCATACCAATTAAACTATCAGATAATTATTTTCTAGAGCTGGATAAAATAATATCAAAATTCATTTGGAAAAACAAAAGGTCCAGAATATCAAAGGGACTAATGAAAAGAAATGCTTGGGAAGGTGGCCTAGCACTACCAGACCTCAAATTGTATTATAAAGCAGCAATTATCAAAACCACTTGGTATTGGCTAAGAAACAGAGGGCTAGACAAATGGAATAGGCTTGGCACTCAAGACACAGTAGGCAAGGAATATAGCAACCTCCTGTTTGATAAACCCAAAGATCTCAGCTTCTGGGATAAGAACTCATTGTTTGACAAAAATTGCTGGGAAAACTGGTTAACTGTGTGGCGGAAATTAGGCATAGACCCATGCCTGACACCGTACACAAGAATAAAGTCCAAATGGGTACATGATTTAGGTATAAAGATTGATACCATGAATAAACTGGAGAAGCAAGGTATAGTGTATTTATCAGATTTATGGAGAGGGGAAGAATTTTTTTCTAAAGAAACAATAGAAAGCATTATGAAATGCAAGATGGATAATTTTGATTACTTTAAACTGAAAAGTTTTTGCACAACGAAACCCAATGCAACCAAAATTTGGAGGGATGTAGTAAACTGGGAAAAAATTTTTACAGCTAAGCTTGGGGATAAAGGCCTCATTTCTAGAATATATAGAGAACTGACTCAAATATATAACCATACAAGTCATTCCCCAATTGATAAATGGTCAAAGGATATGAACAAGCAATTTTCAGGGGAAGAAATCAAAGATACCTATAATGATATGAAAAAGTGCTCTAAATCACCATTGATTCTAGATGCAAATCAAAACAACTCTGAGGTACCACATCACACCTGTAAGATTGGCAAACATGACAGAACAAGAAAATGATAAATGCTGGAGAGGATGTGGGAGAGTTGGAACACTAATTCATTGTTGGTGGAGCTGTGAGATCATCCAACCTTTCTGGAGAACGGTTTGGAACTATGCCCAAAGGGCTACAAAAATATGCATACCCTTTGACCCAGAAATATCGCTACTAGGACTGTATCCCCAAGAGATTATAAAAACAGGAAAGGGTCCCACATGTACAAAAATATTTATAGCAGGGGGTGGAGCCAAGATGGTGGAGTAGAAGGACGCACGTTTACGAGCTCTGAAACCAAAGCCCATGGAATTGGTGTAGAAAGAGTCCCCCATAGATTCTGGGTGAGTGCAAGGTGTGCAGAGGCAGAGTGGAGGAGATTTCCGTTCCAGGGAGCCCTCAAGACCCGTCCCCAGGGTCCGGCGCGCCCCGGAGAGTAAACCCGACCCCCAGCGCTGCCCTGGCAGAGGCCTCAGAGAAGCGGATCTGAGCAGGCTTCAGAGACGGAAGCTGAAGCAGCCGGGAAAGTCCCTCTGCCCACAGAAGCTACAGGTCAGTGAGAGAGGCCGGGCTGAAGGAGAAGGGAAGCGGGGCGTCTCCGTGACTCGGGGCCCCCTCGGGAGGAAGCGGCGGTGGCGGGGACGGGGGCAGGAAGCGGAGGCGGAGGTGTGGGCGGCGGCTGAGGCGGCAGCGGCCCAAGACTCAGGAATCCCCCAGCGGCAGGCAGGATCTTCATTACGGAAGATTCCCGCATAAAACCTGACGGAGCTGAGCCTGGGAGACGGCCCTGCCCCCACCCCGCTCTGTTGCTGAAGGCTTCTGCTCGGGACCCCCAGGGGAGCTGAGATTGGGAGGCGGGCCCCCCACCCCGCCCCCACCCGCTCCATTCTTGAGAGTCTCTGCATAAAGCCCCCCCGAGGGATCAGAGTCTCGGAGACAGCCCTGGCCCCACCCCAGCACCTGAACTAAAGCTCACTGATTGACAGCCGGCAGGAGGAAAGCCCATTTAAATCTCAGAGGCCAAGCACTAGCTGGGCGGAGCCAGGCGGGGGTGGAAAGGAATCTCAGAAGACAAGTTAACTGGCTGGGAAAATGCCTAGAAAAGGGAAGAAAAATAAGAATTTAGAGAGTTTTTTCCAACAAATGCAAATGATCCCGACCTTCGGATCTGACGAAGATGAGGACGTATTCTTGCCATCAGGGAAAGACGTGGAGGGCGGGGCCTCAGTACCCCAGACACCCCAGGGGGGTGGTGGGTGGGCTCAGGCCCTGGAAGAGCTCAAAAAGGATTTTGAAAAGCAAGTTAGACAGGTGGAGGAAAAACTGGGAAGAGAAATGTCAGAGATGCAACAAAAGTATGAAAAACAGGTCAATACCTTGGTAAAGGAGACCCAAAAAAATGCTGAGGAAATTAACACCTTGAAAAATAGGCTCACCCAATTGGCAAAGGAGGTTCAAAAAGCCAACGAGGAGAAGAATGCTTTCAAAAGCAGAATGAGCCAAATGGAAAAAGAGGCTCAAAAGCTCACTGAATTTAATAGCTCTCTCAAAATTAGAATGGAACAGATGGAGTCTAATGACTTTACGAGAAACCAAGAAATCACCAAACAAAACCAAAAGAACGAAAAAATGGAAGAGAATGTGAAATATCTCATGGGAAAAACAACTGACCTGGAAAATAGATCCAGGAGAGACAATTTAAAAATTATGGGACTACCTGAAACTCATGATCAAAAAAAGAGCCTAGACATCATCTTCCATGAAATTATCAAGGAAAACTGCCCTGACATTCTAGAACCAGAGGGCAAAATAAGTATTGAAAGAATCCATCGATCACCACCTGAAAGAGATCCAAAAAGAGAAACTCCTAGGAACATTGTGGCCAAATTCCAGAACTCCCAGCTCAAGGAAAAAATCTTACAAGCAGCTATAAAGAAACAATTCCAGTACTGTGGAAATACAATCAGGATAACCCAAGATCTAGCAGCTTCTACATTAAGGGATTGAAGGGCGTGGAATAGGATATTCCAGAAGGCAAAGGAACTAGGACTCAAACCAAGAATCACCTACCCAGCTAAACTGAGTATAATACTTCAAGGGAAAATATGGTCTTTCAATGAAACAGAGGACTTTCAATCATTCTTGATGAAAAAACCAGAGCTGAAAAGAAAATTTGACTTTCAAACACAAGAATGAGAAGAAGCATGAAAAAGTAAACAGCAAAGAGAAGTCTTAAGGGACTTACCATGAGTGAACTGTTTACATTCCTACATGGAAAGACAATATTTGTAACTCTTAAAACTTTTCAGTATCTGGGTAGTTGGTGGGACCACACATACACATGTACACGCATGCACACACATACACACATGCTCACACATACAGAGATAGAGAGCACAGATTGAACTGAATAGGATGGGACCATACCTTAAAAGAAACTAGGGTAAATGGTGAGAGAGAAATGTAGGGGGAGGGAAAGGGAAGGGGGTAACTATATGTCATTTAAGAGGCAGGTAGTCTTTCTTAGTGGAGGGAAAAAGAGGAGAGCTGAGAAAAAAAAAACAAAAACAAAAACAAGAAGTTTACCCTCATCACATTTGACTAAACGAAGGAGTGAAATGTACACTCATTTTGGTATGAAAACCTATCTTACAGTATAAGAAAGTGGGGGAGAAAGAGATATTGCAAGGGGGGGATGATGGAAGGGAGGGCAGGGGGAGGAGGGAGCAATTTGAAGTCAACACTTGGGGAGGGACAGGATCAAAAGACAGAAGAGAAACAATGAGGGGCAGGTTAGGAGGGATGGTAATCCAGCTAGTCTTACACAACACGACTATCAGGGAGGTCATTGGCAAAGCTACACAGATGTGGCCTATATTGAATTGCCTGCTGTCCCAGGGGGAGTGGGTGGGGAGGGAGGGATGAGGAGAATTTGGAACTCAAAGTTTTAGGAACAACTGTTTAGTATTGTTGTTGCAACTAGGAAAGAAGACATACAGTTAAGGAGGAATAGAAAGTCATCTGGCCCTACAGGAGAAAAGAGAAGATGGAGACAAGAGAAGGGAGAGATGACAGAATAGAGGGCAGATTGGAGACAGGGAAAATTAGATTGCTTGGGGTATTGGGGTGGGGGGAGGGGATAAAAGGGGAGAAAATTTGGAACCCAAAAATTTGTGAAAATGAATGTAAAAAATTTAAATAAATAAATAAATTTAAAAAAAAAATATTTATAGCAGCACTCTTTGTGGTAGCCAAAAACTGGAAGTCAAGGGAATGCCCATCAATTGGGGAATGGCTGAATAAATTATGGTATATGAATGTAATGGAGTACTATTGTGCCATAAGAAATGATGAACAAGAAGAATTCAGGGAGGCCTGGAAGGACTTATATGATCTGATGCTGAGCGAAAGGAGCAGAACCAGGAGAACTTTGTGCACAGCAACGACCACAGTGTGCGAGAGTTTTTTCTGATAGACTTGGAACTTTGTAATAACACAAGAACTTACTGAGAAAAAAAAAAATCCTAATGTAGGTCTTCTAAGGCAAAATGCCTTCCACACTCAGAGAAAGAAATATGGAAGTCATTTGCAGAATGTAGCAGATCATGTTTGTGTGTGTGTGGGTTTCAGTGTATTATGTGTTGATTTGTTATATGATTTCTTCCATTTATTTTAGTTCGACTACGTAGCATGAATATAGTGAAAATGTGCTCAGTAGGAAAGTATATGTAGAACCTAAACAGAATTGTATGCTGTCATGGGGAGGGAGGGGGGTATTGGGGGAAGGGTGGGGGGGATAAAATCTTAACTTTAAGGAAATGATTGTAAAACATTAAAAAAAATAAAATAAAAAATAAATGCCATTGGAGCACTTCTAGGTTCCCCCAAGACTTTTAGATGAACAAAGTTTAGCTTCCATGTTAAATCCATTTAGGGGCTATTCTCCTTGCACTAACCACCCATCACATTCACTTCCTTTCCAGACAGCAATGTGGACATCCCCGAGGAAGGTTAGCAATTATGATTCTGAGCAAAACATGCATGTTTCTATTTTGGGAAAAGGTAGGTTGGAAAGAATTATCAAAATAGTTGGGAGCTGACTTTGACATTATCTGATTTCATATATACATATATATATATTTATATATATATATATATATGGATATTTTGAGGCTATTGGCTTGATGTCAGTCTACAAAATAGACAAGACACTGGCCCATTAATTTGTAATGGAGACAGGCTTTTTGGAAACTTTCAAGCCAGAAACTTTTAGGGTGTTTATGTTCCAAATAAATATTAGAGTTTGTTGTTCCACAGCATCTCTAACAAGAGTATCACCAGATTCCTGAGGGCCCTAGTAAAAACCATCATGTCCTAGAACCCAGATTCATATATTGGTTCAGTCTGATTTTCTTCCAAACCTTGCCATTTAATTGGACCACCTGGCATGTCAGAAGCTGACCTGATGAACTTAAAGCTTTTTCCCTGTATATATAAGCAGCAGTCATGGACACAGGAGAAGGAACATGATACAATAAAGCAAATATTGTACTGAGAGTCAGGCAACTTGGGTTCTAGACAACTGCCATTTGTGACCTTGAACAAGGTCTTCTCTGTAAGTCTCTGTTTCCTTATCTGTAAAATGAGGAGACTGTCCCATGGTCTCTAATATTTCTTCTTGTTCTAAATCTATAAGCTCATTTTAAGGTCATGACCACCAGCTTTAGTCACATTAATAGTTATGGTTGTAACAACAATGAAACGGCCTGAACGATGTTTTCTGGCTTCTTTCTCCCTACCGGAACTAAGGGGATCAGGGGATAGAGTGCTGGGCCTGGAGTCAGGGAGATAAATTCATGTCCAGCCTCAGACATTTATTAGCTGTGTGACCCTGGGCAAATCACTGCTATCTGTCTCAGTTTCCTCCACCATAAATGGGGATAATAATCTTCCAGGCTGGTTGTGAAGATCAAATGAGATATTTGTAAAGATCTTGGCGTAGTGCCGGGCACATAGTAGATGCTTAATGCTTGTTTGGACTTATAGCTTTGATATGACAGAGAACAATGAACACTTGTGTTTTTCTTAATTTTACTACTATCTTTTGTTTCAACTTCACTCTACATTCCCCAGTATATTCTATTCCCAGAAAGTCATCCTTTAGAACAAAGAATAGAAAAGAGAAGGGGGAAAACATTCACACAAAGTAATCTATACGTCAGCAGTGTTGGTTCACATCACACTCAAACAATGGGTGAGTCGTTAAACTTTGGTGAAGTTCACGTCCTTCATCTGTAAAACAAGATTAATCCTCGAATTGCCTACCTGAAATGGTTGTGAGGAAAGTATCAGCAAGAACTACCCTCAAGATCCCTGATCCTACTAAAAGTGGCTGGGGTAGAAAGCCAGAGGCAGAAAATGGGGGCACCAGATGTACTCTCCCGAACATACAATCCACACTGCATTTACTTCACTCCCAGAACCATGGTGAGTGAACTTGTTTGAAAATGAATGTACTTTCTGGGCTGATGGATCACTTAAACTCTTCAATTTTGCACCACAGTCAATTGAGTGTGTTCACTAAGACCAGAACCAAAATGGTGAGTCCCTGAGAGCCAGGGGCGATCAGATTGTCCAAGGAGGGCAAACTGTCGTAGTGTGGAAATGAAGAGGGCCTGAAGGACCACTTCCAATCTAGGAAGATCCAGTCTTATGATGAAAAGGAGAAGAAAGAAAATGAATGAACCTCTGACCTACAGATAAGACAATTCCCTTGACTTGGAATTTCTATCAAATCTGTAATTTTTAATGAAAAAATGGGATTTTTCTAAACATTTCTTTAAAACAGGCAAATAATTTTTCACATTCCTCCCTATCTATCCATGAATATATTAACAAGCAATGTAAGCTCTTAATATGTGGGTAAAGAATGGATATTCAGGGTCTTAGTGTATGACAAGACTAGAGGTGAGGTAATATGCATAAAATACCATACATTCTATTCTACAGTACAATCTGTGTTGACTAGAAATAACCGCTAAATCTTAACAAAAAATTAAGATTCTAATTTCTTCTCGTGAGCATAATGTGTGGAATGAGCATATTTTTTAAATGAGGAAATAAATGAAAATCAGAGACAGGTTGACTGGTGGAAATAAAATAAAGCCACATCTGGAAACAGCTGCAGCAGCAATTAAATGATGTTTAATGTGACTAATATTAAAAAGGTGGATGTTTTTCTGCCTAGCATTTGGAAAGCAAAATTCAGGTATCTAAGCTGTTCTGTTATAATGGTTTTTGAGGCAATAGGTGTTTTGAAGTCAGTCTGATATTCATAAAGAAAAGCCCCCAGCAAGTCATAAAAGGGAATTTGAGTCAGAAAATGAACAAGAAAAGCACAGTTTGAATTTTGAGAACCAGGCATCAGTTTCCCAGCTTTGCCATTCCCCCACCCCTTATCTGTTCACTGTTTCAGTTCAATGAAATAAAGGCCTCTCATTTCCCATACCAATCAACTGACCTCCTGCCTTGTCATAATTAGTGGTAAACTTCAATATGCAATCCAAAAGACTACCTAATTAAAAAGAGTAATTAATTTACATAGATCATTCAAAATGGTTAGATTAGATAGCTTATGAAAATAATGTAAAAATCTCCTAGCTGTTTTTATTGGCACCTTTCCCTGCAGTTCCTCAGGTTCTATGTATTTCCATGGGAATAAATTTATCAAAGGTGGGAAGGACTGGAGGTGATGGTTTTGGCTAACTTCTGCAAAACATTTAAAGCTTTGCAGTTATTTTTTATCAGTCATCAAAGTATAAATGGAAGAATGGTCTTAATCTTTCTGCTTAGATGTTGTATGGTCTATCACCGTTAGAGAACGTTTAGTGTATTAGGTGCCTGCAGAATGCTAGGCGCTCCCTGAAACATGTAAGAAATGCCCTTCCTCCCTCAAAATACTTTTATCCTAAGAAGCCAGCATGTTAGTAACATATTATTGTGGCAGTCACTTTCCATAGTTAAAGAATGCTGAGGCATTGGGATTAACTTCTTTTGTCTTCTCTGTTTTCTTCTCCTTCTCTTCCTTCTTCCTCTCCTCCTCCTCCTCATTCTCTTCCTCCTCCTTCTTCTCTACCAAAGGCCTTTACTTATTAGAGTTTATAAGTTAAAATTTTTCCCCTTCTCCTCTTTGACCATTCATTCATTCAGCATGGATCTATTAATCCCCCACCAGGTGCCGGGCATTATATAAGATACTAGGGACACAAATATGAAAATGAGAATATCCTTGCCTTAATGAGGCTTACATTCTTCTGGGAGAAAACAAAATGTAAATGGATAAAGAAACCAAATATATTCAGAGTAAATCTGAGATAACCTTAGGGGGTAGGGGAGCACTAGCATCTTAATTTAATTGATTTCATAGCATTTATTAAATATCTACTATGTACCCAACACTGTGCTAGACACTGGGTATATAGCACCCACCACCACCAACCTCATTTTCTTTACCCCTAAGGAGTTTACACTGTGCTGGGGATAAACAAGATGTACACAAATCAGTAAGTGTAAGGGGAAGACTAGCCAATGAGGGCATAGTCTGCAGAGTATGCTCAGTATCGTCTGCCTGATATCACCCTAGGCAGAGGTTCACTGAGCCTTCTTCTGGAAGTATTGATAAAGGTGCAGCTCTTTACTTCCTTGCTTCAGGAAATTTTTTGGGGGGGAGGTAATCATGATTAAGTGATTTACTCAGGGTCACACAGCTAGTAAGTATCTGAGGCCAGATTTGAACTCAGGTCCCCTTGACTTCCAGGTCATTTTCTATATGTTTTGCCATCTAGCTGCCTCTCTGACTACTTCTTATTTATTTACTGTGCAGTGCTAGAAAACCTTTTAATTGGCTGCTGAGCTGGAATCAAGCATGCATACAAAAGTCAGGTGCAGAAGAAATCTCTTTCTCTAGTAACCTTTGAGTGAGGAAGAAGAAATTATGTAAGTGTTTAGGTTAGGGAAAGCCCCTGCCTCATCCAATAGCCATGTGGCTGAAAACACGTATCCTGTATTTCTTCTGATCTGTGCTTATTCTTTCCTGATCTTAGGTGAATGGTTATCAGAGACAGAATGGACCAGCGTAGTATGATACGAATTGTCCTAGCATCCATTGATTAGGCACTGCTGCCAGTCATACAGAGATAAGGTCTGCAGTTTATTGTGTTCAGAACATGGGTTACACTGATCATCCACTAAAGGGTCAGTGAGCCCAGAGCTTCACTTACAGCAGAATTATTTAGAATGTGAATACATAAGCAGGATGGGCACCTAGATTTTATAGAAAGCAGAAGGGGAAGACAAGAGTTTATCCATCAGAAAAGAAACAATAAAAGGATAAAAAATAAAGATGTCTGCACCAAAAGAGTCTGAGAACTAGCTGGTCCAAGCTGGAACTGAAGTTTAAATGTTAATGATTTATTTTTGCAGACTTCAACAAGAGACATGACCTGCTTGCTTCAAATACTGTCAAAAAGCTCAAGGCAGAGTCTGGGGCAGAGTTTTTCTTAGTGCAGTGGCAGAGAAGCCTGAGTCAAAAACTCTCTTGTCACCATACAACCTTGTGAACTTCAAAAGTCAGAACTATCAGGTCTGGAGTGTACCAATAGCTTATGAAGATAATAGCTGTTTTTATTGGCACTTTTCCCTGCTGTTCCTCGGGTTCTATGTATTTCCATGGAAATAAGTTTATCAATAACTGGAGTCTATGGCAGAACTACCAGTAACTACATTAGCCGAGCCAGGTAAGGAGTCATTCCTGAGGAACTGACCTACTTGACACAGGCCATCAGTAAATAAGCCCAACAGCCAAGTCTTGTTAACAAGGGAGTGATTATCCATCAGGTATACCACGCCCAGAAGTAAACTTGATGGGATTGGTAGTGATCAACTTAAGAATGACTTATAGAATCTAGTCCCAGTCTCTCCATGGACCTAAATGGTGGAAGACAGTGACAAATTTATATTTAATAAGTTAAGTAAGTTTGGGAGATATTTGTATTTTGGGACTTCTTGGCAAATAAAAATCCTTTTGTAAAAGGTAATTGATATTGAAGAAATATCCATGGATTATCTAACATAGGGAGATATGAATTAGTGATTGATATTGGTGAAATTTTAACCAATGATGATATTAGGAGAAAATTCTAGATGGGCATTTGTGAACTATAGTACTGGAGGAGACATCCTAAATACCTCAGGGCTACCTCTAGGACTCTGAGGGGAGTCATACTTACTCTTGGAACCTGCTTATCCAGTTATAGCGTGCATTGGGAGAGTGAGCCCAGAAATCATAAGTGTCACATTTGTACAAGACAAATTCAAAGTGAGCAGGAGATGGGGTTGAGAAGAGTGCAAATAGCTTGAAAGGACTTGGGAATTCCAAGAGATGAAGATAGTGAGGGAGAGCATTCCAGGCAGGGGTTTTAGCCTTTACAAGGCACTGCCACGGACCCAAAGTTGTGTGTACATAGGGAGTAAGCCATTCTGAAAGTAATGTGGAATACAGGTGGGGGAGTCACGAGAGACATCAACCTAAAAAGTAATCCTGGAGGGAGATTATGAAGGGCTTTAAATGGCAAACAGAAGCAAGCAAAATACACTTTTGCTGAGCCTGAATTAGATATCTAAACTATTTACATTGATCAAGATCACCAGGGAACTTGCAAATGTTAACTTGATTTCATATTTCATAGAGCTTGGATTCCATTTTGGGTTCTTTGCAAGCCTTAAAGACTTGAGGAAATAAATTTTCTTTCTGTCTTGGTTTCTTTGGTTATAGGTTAGAGATAGTAACATTGCCTTACCGTGGGGGCAAAAGAAGGGAAGAAAATAAGTGATATGAAATCCCCAAACATTATTTAAATTCAGAAGGTTAGTCTCACTCAAAATACCCTCTATTTTTCTGTTATGACAGTGCTTTCAAACTGATGAAATATCAAATTTTATTACTTTGCCATCAGCCATAACACCCTTTAAGAGAATAGGAACTAGGAGTCAGAAAGGACAAAGTTGTAATATGAAGGAAGGTCAAGGAGGAGAAGGAAAAAAATAATTTTTTGAAACTGATAAACTCTACTAAATAAAAAACCTTAGGTAGTAAAACAAACAAACAAACAACTTTGAGAACTGGTATTAACTTGCCATGCATGATACACAACATAGCATTCACCATACAATGGCACTGTACCACTTTGGAAAGGGAATGAAGACAAATGTGTAATTGAGTAACCAGAAGGATGACACAAAACCCTGAGATGAAGGGAAAAAACCTCATTCAGAAATAGACGTTGTTGAGCTACTATGTTTTTCAAAGCCACGACCTAGAATTCCTCCAAGCTGATTAATTCATTACTCCTTCTCACTCTTCCTGCAGCCACTAATTTTGTTCTTAAGTCTAGGAGTATAGCAGAGAAGGGAATGAGTGGTAAATTCGCCTCTCACTAGATGAAACTTTTTTTTTAATGTAAATTTATTTATTTAACTTTTTACATTCATTTTCACAAAATTTTGGGTTCCAAATTTTCTCCCCGTTTGTCCCCTCCCTCACCCCAATACACCAAACATTCTAATTTCCCCTATCACCAATCTGCCCTCTCTTCTATCATCCCTCCCTTCTCTTGTCCCCATCTTCTCTTTTGTCCTGTAGGGCCAGATAACTTTCTATTCCCCATTACCTGTATTTCTTATTTCCTAGTAGCAAGAACAATACCCAACAGTTGTTCCTAAAGCTTTGAGTTCCAACTTCTCCCCATGCCTCTCTCCCCACCCGTTCCCTTAGGAAAGGCAGGCAATTCAATATAGGCCATATCTGTGTAGTTTTACAAGTGACTTTGATAATAGTCATGTTGTGTAAGACTAACTATATTTCCCTCTATCCTATCCTGCCCCCCATTGTTTCTATTCTGTCTTTTGATCCTGTCCCTCCCTCAAGAGTGTTGACTTCAAATTGCTCACTCCTCCCATTGCCCTCCCTTCCATCATCCCCCCCCACCCTGTTTATCTCCTTCTCCCCCACTTTCCTGTATTGTAAGATAGGTTTTCATACCAAAATATCCCAGGACCCCTTGGGAGGCAGCACCAGAGGCAGCAGTGAACAGGAGCTCCCAAAGCAGGAAGGAGTTCGGATCCATTGTTGAAGGTCTCCACATACACCCCCTGAGGGAACTGAGCCCCATGTGGAGGCCCTGCCCCCACCTGAGCACCTGAACTTAATCTGACACTGAATGGCAGCCCCCTCCCCTGCCCTGAGGCTGGGAAGCAGCATTTGAATCTCAGATCTCAAGCACTAGTTGAGCGGATCTGGAGGCAAGGTAGGTGTGGAGAGGAAACTCAGAAGTCAAGTAACTGGCTGAGAAAGTGCCCAGAAAAGGGAAAAAATAATAAGACCATAGAAGGTTACTTTCTGGGTGAACAGTTATCTCCTCCCATCCTTTCTGATGAGGAAGAACAATGCTTACCATCAGGGAAAGACATAAAAGTCAAGGCTTCTGTATTCCAAACATCCAAAATAAATATTCAATAGGCTCAGGCCATGGAAGAGCTCAAAAAGGATTTTGAAAATCAAGTTATACAGGTGGAGGAAAAATTGGGAGGAGAAATGAGAGAGATGCAAGAAAAGCATGTCAACACCTTGCTAAAGGAGACCCAAAAAAATGCTGAAGAAAATAACACCTTGAAAAATAGGCTAACTCCATTGGCAAAACAGGTTCAAAAAGCCAATGAGGAGAAGAATGCTTTCAAAAGTAGAATTAGCCAAATGGAAAAGGAGGCTCAAAAGCTCACTGAAGAAAATAGTTCTTTCAAAATTAGAATGGAACAGATGGAGGCTAATGACTTTCTGAGAAACCAAGAAATCACAAAACAAAACCAAAAGAATGAAAAAAAATGGAAGATTATGTGAAATACTTCACTGGAAAAACAACTGACCTAGAAAATAGATCCAGGAGAAACAATCTAAAAATTATGGGAATACCTGAAAGCCATGATCAAAAAAAGAGCTTAGACATCATCTTTCATGAAATTATCAAGGAAAACTGCCCTGATTTCCAGAACCAGAAGGCAAATTAAATATTGAAAGAATCCACCAATCATCTCCTGAAAGAGACCTGAAAAGAGAAACTCCTAGGAATATTGTGGCCAAATTTCAGAGTTCCCAGGTCAAGGAGAAAATATTGCCAGCAGCTAAAAAGAAACAATTTGAGTATTGTGGAAATACAATCAGGATAACACAGGATCTGGCAGCTTCAACATTAAGGGATAGAAGGGTTTGGAATAGGATATTCCAGAAATCAGAGGAACTGGGATTAAAACCAAGAATCACCTAACCAGCAAAACTGAGAAAAGAAATGGCCATTTAATGATATAGAGGACTTTCAAGCATTCCTGATAAAAAGATCAGAACTTAATAGAAAGTTTGACTTTCAAACACAAGAATCAAGAGAAGCATAAAAAGGTAAACAGGAAAGGGAAATCATAAAGGACTTTCCAAAGCAGAACTGTTTACATTCCTACATGGAAAGATAATATTTGTAACTCTTGAGACTTTTCTCAGTATTTGGGTAGGTGGAGGGATTACACACACACACATAGATGCACAACACACACAAACACACACACACACATAGACAGCGAGTACAGGTTGAGTTGAATCAGAAGAGATGATATCCATTAAAAAAATAAAATTAAGGGGTGAGAGAGGAAAATATTGGGAGGAGGAAGGGAGAAATGGAATGGGGCAGACTATCATTCATAAGAAAGATAAGAAAAATCTTTTTCAATGGAGGAGAAAAGGGAAGCTTAAGGGGGGGGAATAACATACTCACTAAATTTGGGAAATAAGAAATACAAATAATAGGGTATAGAAATTTATCTTGTGCTACAAGAAAAGAGAGAAGATGAGGGACTACAGGTGCAGAATATTGCATATACTGTCAGATTCAGTTGATGTGGTGGTTAACTTTTCCTTGAAATGGCTTTTTTCCACCCTTTTTTATTCTTTGTTACAGAGGATGGCTCTCTTTGGATAAGGAAGGAGAGATACATGAAAATGTGGGTGATGTAAAAACAAGGGTTGGCAATAAAATGTTTTAAAAGAACTTGAGAATAGATTATATAGTTATATAAATGAAATGCCAAATTATTCTTATATTCAATGGAATTTGTTGAAGATCTTCTATGTCAGAATTGCTGTGATAGCATGCAATGGCATAGAAAAACATGTGAAGAAATACTGTCTGGAATCTAGGAGCATACATTTTAATAACTAAGCTAAGACATATGGACAATAATCTCAATAGAAGGATTTATAGGAAACATGTCATGTATATGTTGTAAACAAAGTACTATCAAACTAGGCTCACTGAATTTAGGAATTGCATTGTTTGAACATTGCAAGGAACACAAAGCATTCTGCAGGGAACAGGTGACTAAATGATATTTTTTGTTTGAGGCAGAGATTACCTCTGGTTGGCATGATCAGTGCAAATTTCATGGAGGTGTTGGCATTTAAGTTGGGTCTTAAGAGATCTTGTTAGATGGAGGTATGAAGGAGGAGTAAAATTTCTACTCTACCTGAGTAGAAATGGGGAAGTAGAAAGGGAGAAGTCAAGTTCAGGGAATAACAAGTTGGAAGCAACTCTAACCTAAGAGTTTTTAAAAAGGAGGGATATGGGAGAATGGAAAGAGCATTAGGCTTGGAGTCAAGAAGATCTGGAGTCAAATCCTGCTTCCAGTATTTCCTACGTGCAGTTTTAAGCAAGTCACTTAACTTTATTTGAGCCATTTTCCTGTCTTTAAGTGGGATTTTCCTTTGTATAAATTACGAGAATCAAAGGAGATACTGTATGTAAAGTCCTTTAAAATACTGCAGCACATTCATTATTTGTTAATTTTTTTTTTTTGAAAACTGGAAAGAAGTCTGGCAGAAATTTAGCTTAGACCAACACATACACCACATTGCATGATAGATTCTAAATGGAGAGATGACCTTAATCATATTATTAGAAAAATTAGAAGAGAATCAGATCATATATATCACACAGCTTTGAGTAGGAGATGTATGCTTAAACAAACAAGGAATAGAGGTAATTAGAGAAAAAATAGATAAATTTTATTACATGAAACTGAAAATCTTCTGCACAGACACAAATTCATGCACCTAGAAGGGAAAGTTAAATGGGAAAAAATATTTGTATCATATTTCTCAAATAAGGGCTTACTATTCAAGATATATAAAAATTAACATATATTTATGTATAAGTAACATTAGATAAGTAATCAAAGGATATAACTCAAAAGTTCTTAAAGGAAGAATTGCAAAATATTTATAGTCATAAGAAAGAATTATCCAAATCACTAATAAGAGAAATGCAAACTAAAACAACTCTGGGGTTTCATCTCAAACCCTGCAAGATAGCAAAGATGCCAAAAAATGGCAATACCTAATTCTGGAGGTGTCACGGGATAGTAGGTACACGAATACACTGCTGCTGGAGCTGTGAATTGGTATAAACATTCTAGAAAGCTATTTGGAATCCTGCAAATAAAATGACTAAAATGTCCCTATCATTTGACCAGAGACTCCATTCCTGGGCTTATATCCCAAGGAAGCTATTGATAAGAAGAAAGTCTCCATATTTTGTTATTGTTCAGTTGTTTTAGTCATATCCAAATCTTCCTGATCCCATTTGGGGTTTTCTTGGCAAAGGTATTGGAGTGGTTTGCCATTTCCTTCTCCAGATCATTTTATAGACGAGGAACTGAAGCAAACAGGGTTAAGTGACTTTCCTAGGGTCACCTAGTTGGTAAGTGTCTGAGGCCAGATTTGAATTCAGGAAGAACTGTTTTCCTGATTCCAGGCCCAGAGCACTATCCACTGTACTACCTACCTGCGCCATATATACCAAAATAATTATAGCTGTACTTTCTTTGATTACAAAGAATTGGGCCCAGAGTACATGGCTATCAGCTGGGGAATGGCTAAACAAATTGTACTATGAAAAATAAAATGCGATAAATATGGAGAGTCATATGACCTCATGCAAAGTAAAGTATGCAGAACCAAGAAAACAACATACACAGTAACTAAAATGATGTACATGAAAGAAAAATCACACAAACACCCTCCCCCATACCTCCTGCCACACACCTACATCAAAAGTGATTTTAGCAAAATTACAAATATCAAGCATAGCTTAAATAAAGAGATGTGAAAAGACACCTACAACCCATGCATTTGTGGAGGAGAGACCTCTGTAGGTATTACATTTTGCATATTTGAGGGATTTTTAAATGTATTTATCACTTGTGCTGATTTTTCTTATTTTTTATCTTTAAAAACATTATTTGTTATATAAGATGGCTCTTTACAAGATGCCCAGTGGAAAGAAATCCAGCAGGTAGTACTACAGTATGAAGGAAACAAACACCTCCCTACTTATACAGAAAGAACTGACAATCTTGGAGTAATCCCAAGTTCTGGAGACAAGAGTAGGAAAAGCAACATTATAGAACCACAGAGTTTCAAAATTGGAAGATATCTTCTGGGTCATCTAGTCTAACCTCCTCATTTAAAAACTAAGCAAGCCAAGACTAGGGGAAAACTCCTTATGTTGAACAAGACCAGGGCTTAATGACCATCTAGATTCTCTGTCTCTTTCTCTCTCTGTCTCTATCTCTCTCTATCTCTCTGTCTCTCTGTCTCTGTCTCTCTCTCTCTCTCCCTCCCTGTCTTTTTCTGTCTCTCTTTTTTGAATTGGCTATTTATTCTTCATACCTGGAATGCACTCCCTCTTCCCTTCCACTTCTTGGAATCCTTTGTTTCCTTCAAAACTCAGCTGAAACAAAATCTTTTACTAGAAGCGTTTCTTGATTTCCTATAGTACTAGTGTGCATCCCTCAAAATCAACATACAGTAGAATCTCAGTTTATGAATTTAATTCATTCCGAGATTATGTTTGTCATGAGATCTGTTCATATTGCAAAGCAAATTTTCCCATAGAAAATAGTGTAAAGTTGGATGATCGGTATCACATCCCCAAAAAATATTCATAAAAATAATTATAATTTTAAGTAAGTTTTTTTTTGTCCCTAATGCACCTGAAATACAATAGGAATGATTTGTACACAATATAAACCTAAAAAAATTAACTTGCACTTTTCCTCTGAGAAGAGTCATGCCTGGCATGAGGGAGATGAGGGAGGAGGAGGAAGGGTTGTTGCTTGGAAGGAGAATCTCCTTTGAGAATATCGGGGATTTTAACGTCGGGAGTGTTCTCTCTTACGCTACTTTCACTAAAAGTAAGACTTACACTACTGCCTTCACTTATTTTTGGTTTTTTAGAATCATTTTCATATTTTGATTCACTGATTTTTTTTTTGTTACGTTAGTTTCTGACTAGGAATCTAATGACATTTGTTTTCAAAAATGAATTTATTTTCAGTTTTCAATAATCACTTCTATAAGCTTTCTACCCCTTCTTCCCCACTCCTTCCCTGAGACGTCATGCAATGCTAAATGGGTTAAAAACAACACACACTGCCCTAAGGTAACGTCATTCTTCGCGAGTTGTTCAAGTCCAAACGATGCTTGTACTGCAGATTTTTGTTTGTCCTGCCAAGACAAATTTTGCGAAAAATTTTTCCTCGTTCAGCAAAGCGTGGTGGTAAACCAGGTCATTCATAAACCGAGGTCCTACCGTATTTCTGTTGTATTTATTTTATATATCCTTAAATCTATCCATATTATCTTCCTTCCTCCTCCCATTAACAGGATACGAGCTCCTCGATGGCAAGGACTGCATCGTTTTTGTGTTTGTATTCCACAACATCTGTTGCTTGATTAGCTTATCAATAGAAAAGTAGAGAAATTAATCTATCAGGAGTATAGTAGCATTAATTTTCCATACAAGGTAAGATCTTAACAGAGTAATTGATTTCTTATCATTTGGGGTTATATATTTTAATAATGCTAGATCCAGTATTTTCAATAGAAAAAGAGGAAGCATGTCTTGAGGTTGATCTACATGGTGACAAATTTTAAAAGGGCAAGCAGTTTTTCTAATTAACCCCTGCCTTAGTATATCTAAGTTAGAAAAACAAAGGGACCACAGAAGAGAGGCCATGACTAGAGATATAAATTTGGGAGTTATTTACAAAAAGATAATAGTGGAAACCAGTGGAGTGAATGAAATTGCTAGAAGAGTGTGGAGAGAGAAGAGGACAGGACCTTGAAGAATATACCCATAAGGAGTTGGAAAGAGAATGAAAATCTACTACTGTACGAGACAAAGAAAGAAGAGGTAGAGAGGGAGGAGAAAAATCATGAGAATGTGGTGTCCGTAAACGCAAAGGAGAGACTTTCCAGTAGAATTAAATGACTAGTAATTAATTGACTAGTAGTTTCAAAATTGGGAGAAAATTTTTTTTTTTTTTTACAAAATGAATGCTTTAAAAAAAATTATCAGATTGGGTCATTGCTCATCTTTGGAGACCTGTTTGAATAGAATGATAGAGTGAAACTCCAGTTGCAAGAGATAGAGGAAAGAGTGGGTGATAAGAGGAAATATTGGATATAGATAGTTCAAAGTAAGTTTAATGAATTCCTTTTGTTTTTACAATGGTCATTTCAGGAGATCCTCCTACCACTACACTTTGTTGAATTTCCTTATAGCAAAG
The DNA here is from genome assembly GCA_023548195.1 of Bettongia penicillata ogilbyi. Taxonomy (NCBI): domain Eukaryota; kingdom Metazoa; phylum Chordata; class Mammalia; order Diprotodontia; family Potoroidae; genus Bettongia; species Bettongia penicillata. The sequence continues at coordinate 586,097 of JAJHZJ010000532.1, read as the reverse complement.
AAGGAAGGAAGAAAGGAAGGAAGGAAGGAAAGAAGGAAGGAAGGAAGGAAGGAAGGAAAGAAGGAAAGAAGGAAGGAAGGAAGGAAGGAAGGAAGGAAGGAGGAAGGAAGGAAAGAAGGAAGGAAGGAAGGAAGGAAAGAAGGAAGGAAGGAAGGAAGGAAGGAAGGAAGGAAGGAAGGAAGGAAGGAAGGAAGGAAGGAAGGAAGGAAGGAAGGAAGGAAGGAAGAAAGAGTGATTGGGTGTTCCAGGGGATGTTCTCCAGTGGACAGCCCTCAGGTGTTGAGGGAAGTTCCAGGATGAGATAACGTTGTTTGGAAATCTGGAAACTAGGAACAAGGACCAAGTTCGTCTACCATTATTTCACTTTGTTGCATTTTCTTGTGGGGAAAAGAGAAGATTAAAGGAAATCAGCGACCATGTCTGACAATGTGTACAATATTCTGTAGCTGTGATGCCCGCCTGTCTTCAGAAGGGACAGAGCTGCATTCTCATTCCTGTTATGAGGCCAGGACTGGCCATTGAAACATCATCGCCCGCTTTGTTTCAGCGCTTTCCTCATCTCCTCATTTATATCCTTGTAGTCGTTATGCGTGTTGTTCTGTTTCTGGTCGCTTCACTCTGCGTCAGTTCATGAAAGTTTTCTGATGTTTCTCCGAATTCCTCATATTCATTTAGGTAACTTTTTCAAGAAGTTTAGCAGCAAAGAGGAGTAAAAAGCTATGAATTGTAGAAGAATGTGATAAAAAGGTTGAGAGGAGGCTTTGTATGATTGAGGAGACCTGAACGTATGTCTAAGGAGATGGTAAGGACCAGTGGAGAGGGACAGACAGAAAATAAATGACAGAGAGGCGATGAGCACCGAAGACAGGTTGTGAAGGTGATGAGAGGAAATGGGGTCAAAAGCACAGGTGGAAAGATCAACCACTTCTACTGTCAGGAGACAGGAGGGAAAATGATACTTAGAAAATTTGACTAATGGAGAAGTGGGAATAGAAAAGTCAAGGGAAGGGTTTGGAAGGGAGATCATGTTGGATGACCTCAATATTATCCAAGAATAGGCCAGATGACCTATTAATTGGTTGGGGAGGGAAGGAGTAGTGAAAGAAAGCGCTTGGAATAAACACTATGGAGAATAAAGAGTTGTTTAAGATAGGAAAGGATTGTTTGGGTCCAGATGTTATGTGTTTATACATTTTTTTTTAAAATTTATTTATTTATTTAAATTTTTTACATTCATTTTCACAAATTTTTGGGTTCCAAATTTTCTCCCCTTTTATCCCCTCCCCCCACCCCAATACCCCATGCAATCAAATTTTCCCTATCTCCAATCTGCCCTCTCTTCTGTCATCTCTCCCTTCTCTTGTCTCCATCTTCTCTTTTCTCCTGTAGGGCCAGATGACTTTCTATTCCTCCTTAACTGTATGTCTTCTTTCCTAGTTGCAACAACAATACTAAACAGTTCTTCCTAAAACTTTGAGTTCCAAATTCTCCTCATCCCTCCCTCCCCACCCATTCCCTTTGGGACGGCAGGCAATTCAATATAGGCCATATCTGTGTAGTTTTGCCAATGACCTCCCTGATAGTTGTGTTGTGTAAGACTAACAGGATTACCATCCCTCCTAACCTGCCCCTCCTTGTTTCTCTTCTGTCTTTTGATCCTGTCCCTCCCCAAGTGTTGACTTCAAATTGCTCCCTCCTCCCTTTGCCCTCCCTTCCATCATCCCCCCCCTTGCAATATCTCTTTCTCCCCCACTTTCTTATACTGTAAGATAGGTTTTCATACCAAAATGAGTGTGCATTTCACTCCTTCGTTTAGTCAAATGTGATGAGGGTAAACTTCTTGTTTTTGTTTTTGTTTTTTTTTCTCAGCTCTCCTCTTTTTCCCTCCACTAAGAAAAACTCCTACCTCCTCTTAAATGACATATAGTTACCCCCTTCCCTTTCCCTCCCCCTACATTTCTCTCTCACCATTTACCCTAGTTTCTTTTAAGGTATGGTCCCATCCTATTCAGTTCAATCTGTGCTCTCTATCTCTGTATGTGTGTGCATGTGTGTATGTGTGTGCATGCGTGTACATGTGTATGTGTGGTCCCACCAACTACCCAGATACTGAAAAGTTTTAAGAGTTACAAATATTGTCTTTCCATGTAGGAATGTAAACAGTTCACTCATGGTAAGTCCCTTAAGACTTCTCTTTGCTGTTTACTTTTTCATGCTTCTTCTCATTCTTGTGTTTGAAAGTCAAATTTTCTTTTCAGCTCTGGTTTTTTCATCAAGAATGATTGAAAGTCCTCTGTTTCATTGAAAGACCATATCTTCCCTTGAAGTATTATACTCAGTTTATCTGGGTAGGTGATTCTTGGTTTGAGTCCTAGTTCCTTTGCCTTCTGGAATATCCTATTCCACGCCCTTCGATCCCTTAATGTAGAAGCTGCTAGATCTTGGGTTATCCTGATTGTATTTCCACAATACTGGAATTGTTTCTTTCTAGCTGCTTGTAAGATTTTTTCCTTGAGCTGGGAGTTCTGGAATTTGGCCACAATGTTCCTAGGAGTTTCTCTTTTTGGATCTCTTTCAGGTGGTGATCGATGGATTCTTTCAATACTTATTTTGTCCTCTGGTTCTAGAATGTCAGGGCAGTTTTCCTTGATAATTTCATGGAAGATGTTGTCTAGGCTCTTTTTTTGATCATGAATTTCAGGTAGTCCCATAATTTTTTAAATTGTCTCTCCTGGATCTATTTTCCAGGTCAGTTGTTTTTCCCATGAGATATTTCACATTCTCTTCCATTTTTTCGTTCTTTTGGTTTTGTTTGGTGATTTCTTGGTTTCTCATAAAGTCATTAGACTCCATCTGTTCCATTCTAATTTTGAGAGAGCTATTAAATTCAGTGAGCTTTTGAGCCTCTTTTTCCATTTGGCTCATTCTGCTTTTGAAAGCATTCTTCTCCTCATTGGCTTTTTGAACCTCCTTTGCCAATTGGGTGAGCCTATTTTTCAAGGTGTTAATTTCCTCAGCATTTTTTTGGGTCTCCTTTACCAAGGTATTGACCTGTTTTTCATACTTTTGTTGCATCTCTGACATTTCTCTTCCCAGTTTTTCCTCCACCTGTCTAACTTGCTTTTCAAAGTCCTTTTTGAGCTCTTCCAGGGCCTGAGCCCACCCACCACCCCCCTGGGGTGTCTGGGGTACTGAGGCCCCACCCTCCACGTCTTTCCCTGATGGCAAGAATACGTCCTCATCTTCGTCAGATCTGAAGGTCGGGATCATTTGCATTTGTTGGAAAAAACTCTCTTACGTCTTATTTTTCTTCCCTTTTCTAGGCATTTTCCCAGCCAGTTACTTGACTTCTGAGATTCCTTTCCACCCCCGCCTGGATCCACCCAGCTAGTGCTTGGCCTCTGAGATTTAAATGGGCTTTCCTCCTGCTGGCTGTCAATCAGTGAGCTTTAGTTCAGGTGCTGGGGTGGGGCCAGGGCTGCATCAGAGACTGATCCCTCGGGGGTTTTATGCAGAGACTTTCAGGAATGGAATGGGTGGGGGCGGGGTGGGAGGCCCGCCTCCCAAATCCCGCTCCTTTGGGGGCTTTAAGCAGGAGCCTTCAGTAACAGAGTGGGGTGGGGGCAGGGCCGTCTCCCAGGCTCAGCTCCGTCAGGTTTTATGCGGGAATCTTCCGTAATGAAGATCCTGCCTGCCACTGGGGGATTCCTGAGTCCTGGGCCGCTGCCGCCTCAGCCGCCGCCCACACCTCTGCCTCCGCCGCTTCCTGCCCCCGTCCCCGCCGCCACCGCTTCCTCCCGAGGGGGCCCGAGTCACGGAGACGCCCCGCTTCCCCTCTCCTTCAGCCTGGCTTTCTTTCTCACTGACCTGCAGCTTCTGTGGGCGGAGGGACTTTCCCGGCAGCTGGAGCTTCCGTCTCTGAAGCCTGCTCGGATCAGCTTCTCTGTGGCCTCGGCCAGGGCAGCACTGGGGGTCATGTTTACTTTCCGGGGCACACCGGACCCTGGGGACGGGTCTTCAGGGCTCCCCGGAATGGAAATCTCTTCCACTCTGCTTCTGCACACCTTGTATTCACCCAGAAGTTATGGGGGACTCTTTTTACATTAATTCCATGGGTTTTGGTTTCGGAGCTCGTAAACATGCGTCCTTCTACTCCGCCATCTTGGCTCCGCCCCCGTGTTTATACATTTTTATGGGTAAAACATCAATTTGGTTGAGGTCAAACCCAAGGTGGTAGAAACTCATTACTCTTGGCACACAGAAGTTCAGTTCTTTAAGTGGTTTCATATCTGTTTGTGGCAGGCCTGTGTCTATTTGGAATAGAATTGCTGCAAAGATGTGGGTTAGAAATCTAGGGCAGCGGAGAGGCTGGAAGAGGCGACAGAAGACTTGATGTGATGGGAAAAGAACAGTGAGCTGAGAACTATGTGACTGTGAGCACCTCACCTCGCCTGTCTGGGTCTGATTCCTCATCTATATAACGAAGGGATCAGATTAGTACTTTCTAGACTCTTTTCTAATGTTATGATTGTATAAGCATGGTTCACCCAGCTAGTGTGAAGGCAGCTTATTGGGTGGGTGGAGGAGTGGGGTATTTGGTAGGAGGCTCTGCTAAGTGAAGGATTAGGAGGCTCTGCTAGGTGAAGGATTAGAAGCCTCTTATTTATCCAGGCATACCCATCCAGCACTTTCCCCTTGTTCTGTGCCAAAATTCAGGAGGGAAACAAAGCAAAACAGTTCAATTGGGAACTGATGAGCTGATCAATGCTCTCAATTTAGCTCTTTAGCTCAGAGACCCAAATTGAAAACTGGATGGCCACAGTCTCTGATGGGCTGCAGCTGGCGGCACTTTCCTTTGATGGTTCAACCTTTCTGTGAAGAGCAGCACTTTGAGAGGGGTGGAAAGCCAAGGAAAAGGTTGTGTTTAAGCTGCTGAGTGTCAGCCCTTCTGGAGTTCCTCATGGGCACCATGGAAATTCATTTCAGTTAGAATTTTAAATTCATAGGTCCATAGGGCTAAGAGGAACATTCAGAGGCCATCTAAGACATTCTCCTTTGTCCAAATGGGATAATTATGAAGCCAATTCAAAAGTGAAACTTTTTAGAAGAGAAATGGGAAATTCAGGGATGTGTGCATGGGACCCTAAGCCCCAAACCCCATTCTCTTTCTTCTCTGCTCTCATAAGCTAGAGGACCACTTCTCTTCTGGTAGGGAAGAAGAGATTGATATTTCCACAATCCTTCCCATTCTCCATTTCACAATTTGTTGTCCATTCCCGCATCCTCTGTTCCTTTCTTCCTGTCTTCTTAATGTAGATCTTGTTCCTACAACTTGCCAAGGCTAGCCTTTCTTCCTGTATCTTTGACCCCATCCCCATCTGCCTCTCCCAGGACAGTGATCCATTCATCATCCCCTTTTTCTTCCATTTTCAATTTCTTTTCTATGCTTCTTTCCCCTTTGCCTACAAAGATGTTTGGTTCTCTCTTACTCTTAAGAAAATCACAAAGCTCTCCTTTGTCCCTTCAATTCCTTCAAGCTACCATCCAATCACCCCTTCCTTTCCCTGTCAAACTTTTCAAAAGACTGGTCTTTACTTTTCACCTTCTACTTGCCCCTCATCTTCTTATAATCTGACACTTCTCTACACAACTTCTTACTGGGGGGTACACAGAGAGAGTGCCTTGTATTAACTTAGGTATGTTCCTGTTTCACCCATGTAGGAGAGTACTAGGACCTTTTTATTTTTACCATTGTGTCCCTGGTATTTAACATGTAGTGGGTGCTCAATAAGTGATTCTTGGATTGACTTATAAAATTATTGACTGTTAGGAAGTATTAATATATATATGAATACATGTATACATGTGTATGTATCTTCATATTCCCCACATAGTTCCCTGAATGCTCAATAAATATTCAATTTTTGATTGTGTGGGAAATTTATAAGAAAGAATTGTTTTAAAAGGGTCTTTAATACATACATACATATACATATATATATATACATATACATATGTGTGTGTGTGGCTTATCCTTTCCAGATGGGCTTAACCTGTTACTCTTAAAAACTTTAAGGAATTGCAACTTTCTCAGTTAAGTTCTTAGAAAAAAAAAGCTCTTAGAGCTTCTACTTCATAAATGAGTTTCTACTTCATTTAAGTTACAACTCTAGGTACTAGAAATGCAAAGACATAGACCTTGCCCTATTTCTAACATCTATCTTCAATCCTTACTAGTAAAATTAAAACACATTTTCTCTTGTCCTTTTCTGACTACTGATGGAGGGAAACTGGTCATGAACTATCAGTCAATCAATAATTATTAGATCATTTCTCAGCCATCTCTCCTGGAGGTCTTCCAGCAGAGGATGAATGATGAGTTGTCAGATTTGTGATAGAAGAGAATCTTGGGCTAGTATGGTTTCAACTAGATAGTCTCTGAAGTTCCTTCCAACTCTGAGACTCTGTGAAAGATTCTCAGGCTCATTAACATCAAATTCTTAACTATTTTTCTCCTCATGAGTCTTGACTGCAGACCATTTTACTATTTTTGTTTCTCCCCTCCAAATCCGTCTTTCTATACTTTTTCCATTTTGGAATACACACACACACACACACACACATTCGCTCAAGACTCCAACAAGATCCTGACCATTATATACTTGTTATTATACTTTTTATACTTGTATACACTTATTATACTTGTGTCACACACGCCTTTTAAGGATAGTTCTACCTTATGTTATGATTCATTTATCATGCATTATGTTCCTGTAATACACATTATACTCATGCTTAACCAGTTACTTTCCACATTGTATTGGAAGAGAGAATTATTGCAGAAAGCCAAATGAAATTAAATCATATCTCATAATCCAGATTGGTTTAGCTACTTTGTTTCCATGATTATAGCATTTTTCTTTTCTTTTTTTTTAAGAAAAAATATTTTGTTTTAGTTTTCAACCTTTACTTTTATAAGATTTTCAGTTCTAAAATTTCCCCCCTCCCTCCCTCTCCCCTCACCAAGATGGCATGTAATCTGATACAGGCTATACATGTATAATAATCATATTAAACATATTTCCACATTAGTCATATTGTGAAAGAAGAATCAGAACAAAAAGGGAAAACCACAAGAAGGACGAAACAAAAAAGAGAGAGAAAATAGTACGCTTCGGTCTGCGTTCAGACTCCCTGGTTCTTTCTCTGAATGTGGGTAGCATTTTCCATCAAAGACTTGTCTTAGATCATTATATTGCTGAGAAGAGCTCAGTCTATCAAAGTTGGGCATCACATACTGTGGCTGTTATTGTGCACAACGCTCTCCGGGTTCTGCCCACTTCATACTGCATCATTTCATGTAAGTCTTCCCAGGTTTTTCTGAAATCCACCTGCATAGCACATCTTCTAATGGTTAACTAGAAAATGCTGATGAAAAAGATTTCCTTTGCCCCAGGTGGAGTAATTTTAGGCACCAAGACACGGTCTCGTGTTATTGTGATCAGATTAAAGTTCTGTACGGAGAAGCACAGAATAATGTATACTAAGTACAAGAAAAACCATGAATGAATCCTGTGTTTCCCCTTAAAAAACTTGAATCTGAATTACCATTATGGGTCAACTCCTTCCAGTCTATGATTTGGATTTTGCTGCTGGTCTCAACACATATGTTACAGGTGAGAATGATTTTCCAGCAGGTGTACTCCCAATAGAAGAATATTCTCCTTTTAACAATCCATAAAATGGATAGACTAGTCATAGATTGTATCCAAACTTTCAAAACTTGTTTGTAGTTTCAGCAAGAGTCTCACAAGTTTGCCACTAATTGTCCTTTGAGCTTTGAAGAAACTGTCAGAATCATTCATACATTTACAACAAACATTTAAGTACCTATTTTGTATAAACCCTGGGCTAGATGCTATAGGAGGCACAACGAAGAAAACTGTGTCTAACCTCAAAGATCTTATAATCCAACAAGTGCATAGACATAAGTAACCATAAAACAAATTAGAACATAACAAGTGCAAAGGGAAGTATAATATTCTACAAGAGAGCTAGCGTTCCAATATTTTATCAAAGACAAAACCTAGTCATGTTCCCCCTATTATCTGTATTTTTATAGACCAAAGTTATAGTCTTTCTCAATTGTTTTCTTTGCAAACTGAAGACTTCTGAGATTTTCATTGTAAGTTTCATAAGACAAGTTACCTATCTCCTTATTTCTAGTGACTTCTCTAAGTAACCAAAGTCAGTATACACTTCCATCCTGGTCTCCAATGTTGAAGGTCCTGGTCACATCCTCCTATAAGGGGAAGCTGAAAAGCAAGCTCTTTATTCATCATCTAAGTGTTGGTGTGAACCAGGCCCCAAATAAAGCCATGTAGACCACCATTTACTATATCAGCAAATGTTGATGTCATAAAGCTGAGGAGGGGGACATGAGAAGAACCTAAGAGTCAAGTTACTCAAAGGACCTATGGTAATGAAGTCCTAGAGAGAAAAGGAAAGAATACCTCTTGTAAACTTCTATTATAATTTCAGAAGCAAAATGAGGTTGGGCAGAGCAATTTTTTTTCCAAATACACATTGAAATGTGGCTTTTGTCATTCCCCAATTGATATATTGTCAAAGGATATGAACAAGTAGTTTTCAGAGAAAGAAACTAGAGCTATGTATAATCATATAAAAATGATCTAAATCACTATTGATTATAGAAATGCAATTTAAAACAACTCTGAGGTACCAAAACTGATCCAACCATTCTGGAAAACAATTTGTAATTATGCCCAAAGGAGAACTAAACTCTGTCTGTATTGCAAAGAGATCATTAAAAGGGGGAAAGGACCTATACATACAAGAATATTTATAGCAGCTCTTTTTGTGATGGCAAAGAATTAGAAATTGAGGGAATGCCCCTCTGTTGGGGAATGGCTGAACAAGTTGTGGCATATGAATGTATGGAATACTATTGTGCTGTAATAATGATGAGCAGAAGAATTTCAGAAAACCCTGGGAAGACTTGAATGATCTGATGCTGAGTGAAGTGAGCAGAACCAGGAGAACATTGTACACGTCAAGAGCAATAAAGTGTGATGATTAATTACACTAGACTTAGTTAGCTCTTCTTCTCCAAAGTAATTCCAAAATACTGGTGATGGAAAATGGTAACCACATCCAGAGGAAGAACCATGGAGTCTGAGCGGAGATTGAAGCCCATTATTTCACTTTTTGGTTCTTTGTGTCTTGTCATTTTTTCCCTTTGTTCTGATACTTCTTTCACAATATGACTAATGTGGAAATATGTTGGATATGATTGCACATATATAGCCCTTGTCAGATTGCTTGCTGTTTTGGGGAGAGAGAAGAGGAGAGGGAGAGGGAGAAAAATTTGGAACTCAAAATTTTACAAAATGAATGTTGAAAACTATCTTTACATAACTGAAAAAAATACTACTAAGGAAAAAAAAAAGAACTGTGGTTTCTGAATTGCTAAGTCTTGTATAGGGCTGCTTTGAACAGCAATTAGTCCATAACCGTATGATCTTCTGATAGGTGCTCCACAGTGTTTATAATTGTAGCTATCACCCCATTACAGCACATTAAACATGGCCTATGGATGTATTTGATCATCATAATATTCAATAAAGTCAGTCCTCTACTGAGAACTCTTTGTGGAGGAAGTAAGATGCACATTTCATGACATCTAGAGCCTCTCAGCAGTAGGAGAGTGTCCCACTATAGTCAGTCAGCCAGTTATCACAAACTGGGAATGCCATGGGATTCTGGTCACCCAGAAAACATGGAATTTATTCTTGGTCCATTTTCCATGTAATGGCTGCAGTTTTTAGCTGACTACCCTGAGGCAAGGTCAAGGTTGGAGATATGGTCGATGTTTGTGCTTACCCTCTCCTAAATCAATTCATTTCTCCTGCCAGAGGGACCAGTTGATTCTGGGAATCCTGAATCTTTAATCTTTGAGAGATCTGTCCTATAGAGATGCAACACCCAATCAGAAAAAAAAAAACCGTTCAGGACTTCCATATTCCCACAGATTCATCATCTCATCAACTTGGATACTCCTTCCAATTGTACATATTGTTGCCCATGCACACTCTCATCCTAAGCAATGCTTGTCCATGATCCCCCACAAGTTCTTCATGGAAGATTTACCAAATGGCCTAGAAGCCTCCTTTTAGATTAAAAAAAAAATAAAACAAAACATTTCATTGGTACCAGTACTGGTATCACCAACACACCCTCAGAGTTTTCTGGACCATCAAAGGAATGCTATTATGGAGGTGAAGATCTTCCACTAAAAGGGGTGTGGACAACATGACTAAGGTGGAAATATGTTTAACATGATTGCACAGGTATAACCTACATATCAGATTGCTTGCTAGTACAGGAGGGTATGAAGAGAGGGAGGGAGAGAATATGGAACTCAAAATATTTTTCAAAAGAATGTTAAAAATTGTTTTTACATGTAATTGGAATAATAAATTTTTTTTAAAGAAATAGTTTCTCAGAGAAGGGCATTGTAGACATAGACCTTCCACTGTTGCCCATCAGTAAACAACATTTATTGATTATACACTTTGTAAGCAGTACTATACTTGGTAGTGAAGTGGGACAGAAAAGAAACAGAAAATACATCTCCTTGCCTTAAAGACTTTTATCTTTTAGTTAAGTTCACATACATGAAAAGGGAAGAAAGCAACATGTGAACAAGTATGAATGAAATATAACCTGTATATACAAACACGGCACAGACATTGAGTCATGATAGGATCATAATTAAATCAAGTAAACCAAAGAAGATTTTCTTGAGGTGAATTTTGAACTAGCTTTTGAAGTGGGAAAGGGAAAGACTTGTTAGGGAGAAGGCAGGTCTCCTAGGTAGGGGAAAGGCATGTGAAATGATTTCATTAGGATTGGCAATAAGTCAGTTGATGTTATTTGGGTGGGATGACAGTTGCAAGTCTTTGGACTTCAAAGAACAGCTCTTATAAGGGCTACCCCTATATACTCTATATTAGCAACCCTTTGTTTCCATCAGAGCAATTCAGGCAAATACAACCAAAGTTTGCTGTAGCCATCCTTCTGAGTAACCTGCACAACTGAGGTCACTGTTCATATCCATTTGCCAAACTTTTCCAAATTGAACATCATTGAATAGGGTGCTGGATGTATCAAAGAAAACTATTCTCTCTTGAACTTTATCTTGTGGAGTGTTTGAGGATGAGGTGGTTTTTAGAAGGAGAGAGAGGAATACTATAGTTCTTCTGGAAATTTAATTTTACTCACCCACCTCTGAATTGCTATAAATGGATTTGCATTACCCTTTAGGCTCAGAATTACAGAGCTGGAAGGGGGCTCAGAGATAATTTGGTCCAATTCTCTCATTCTGTAGACGAGCACATTCTCTTTCCTTTTCCTTCTCTTTCCCCCCCCCATTTTTCTATTCCTTCTTCCTTTCTCTCTTCTCCTTCTCCCTAAAATCCACACTGATAAGTGAAAGCGCATGACAAAGACTGGGAATCACCCCACTTCTTTATCTCCAACTCAAACTTCGTGAGGTATAAATTTACTGAAAAACTGACTTTGTTAATTGCCTAAAGTTTGGGTATCATCAATGTCAGCCTAATTCATAGAGGATATATTTTGGTATCTGGAATGGTTCATGGTACTTAAGTTAAATCTGGAAAATTGTAGCATCATAGGCAGGATGTTGTTGAGTCGCTATTTCTTCTGCTAAGTAAAACAATGCCTAAAATAAGTCAGTACAGAGGTACCCTTCCCTGTTCACCTCAACAATGAAAGAAAATAAAATACCCTAAGATCTGAGATGAAAGGGCTCTAAGAACACATCTAGTTCTCTCTTCTACCACCTCCCCATATTTTTCCCCTTCTTCCACCCCTCATTCTATAGGAAAGGAAACTTCGAATCAAAGGTGACTTGCCAAAGATAGAAAGGCAGGTACTAACAGAACCATGATTCAGACTCATCTTTGAACATGAATTCCAACCTTCTTTCCACCATTCTATTGTGCCTGAGGTTTCATCCAGTGAAAGCCACATGTGAAAATCAATATCCATCCTAATGGGAGGCTAGTGATTCTCTCAAACACCAGAAAAAGAAGGAAAGCAAATCCTTATTCTAAGAAGCCAGGAAAGAAATCACCTACAACAGCCAACCAAGACTCCCTGGTTCCATATGTTAGCACTCATCAAAGGGTGTGAGGGTGGAGGTGGCAGCTTGTGGCTGTGGATTTTTAGTCCCTAATACTTAAAATGTCTTAGTGGGATGAATGAAAGAATTAGCTTAAGCTCTAATTTTTTTTTTTTACTTTAGTAGGCTTAAGGAAGACTTGTAATGACCCTCTGCTCTCTGTGACTCTAGTGTATGAATTTTAATCACCTTCTTAAGGGGATGAAGAAGAATTACACCTCCATCTGATGGCATAGATCTCAATTGTCACAACTCAACAACCCAGCAGCCCAGTAACCCATTGGCTAGAGCCTGGTAGTGCATGGTGGAGGGACATTTCAGGTGAATTCTATATAGCTGGAAACTGGCTTAGGCATGTTATCCTCACTATAAATATGTAAGCACAACATAGTCTTCATGTCTACAAGAGAACTGTCAAGGTCCAGTAAAGAAAAATTAGAATTTGTGGAAAGAATTGAAAAGCTTGTTTTTTGTGTTTGTTATAATTGATTCCACTAATCAGCTCTTTTGTTTTAATTTACCAGCTCATCTAATTGTCTTTTGTCATTTTCTTTCTGAGACTTGACCCAGCTTTTTTCTAGATGGAAAATTTTAACTTTATTGATGGAAACTCTTCAGGATTCAGTCTTCCTTTTCTGAAGATTTTAATGAGAAAAATATACACTTATGGGCACTTAAAGGTGTACAAAGTGTCTTCTATATATCAGAAGAGTCACTATAAAGTATATAAGTTTCTAAAGTATAATTTCTCTCAGGAGACATATCAATACAAAGCCCCTAGCAATGTAGTGTTAGTGAGATGATCAGATCCCTATTTTTTGAGAATTCTGAAAATCTAAGGGGAAACCAAGTGGGCAAGAGAAAGAAGGCAGGAAGCCTGGGAACATCAAGATACATTCTACCAACTTTATAGTGTTTTCTGGGCTTGCAGTGATTTCTATGTTGTCCTCTGATCATGTCACTGCTCTGCTCAAGACCCCTCCATAGCCCTCTGTTGCTTACTGAAGGGAGGTCAAATCCTTTAATCAGGCATCTAGGGTCATCTACAATCTGGAGACTCAGTGTCCACCTAGCCTCTCCTCATACTCTAAGCTTCATACAAACTAGACTACTTATTTTCTGGTACTCCTTCACCTCCCTACCTTTGTTTTTTATCTTCCTTGGCCACATCTCCCCTTTCCATCTGTTGAAATTCTACTCATCCTTTAAAGTTCTGCTCAAATGTCACATTTTCCATGTAGTCTTTCCCAGACTCCCAGGCTTTCCCATTGGTATCTCATGTAGACCTTTACTTGCACTTTTCTTATATTCTTATCATATCTCATTGAGTTACTGAGCCTTTTTTAGGAGGTTCCTAAAACTAGATTTTCCTAGTTTAGGCAGGTTCATATGCTAAGTAGAAATAGTGTCGAATGACCAAAATGAATTGAGGCTGAAACAATGAACAATTTAGTTAATTAGTAATTTAGCTAGAGACATTTTTCTTTGTGGGAAAAACTTAAACTGCCTTTCAGTATTTTAAGAACTTCATGAAAAAATACCTTACTTTAAAACTGAAAGGAGGAAGTCAAAGGTTTGTCGCATTTGAGGTATGCATATTGATGTAGGGAAATAATTTTAAAACTACCTAAAGCTTTATTAATTATTTAAAGACTACAAAAAATATCCTGAGCCCTTTCCTTTGATGGCAAAATTATAACACAAATAGGGTTGTTGGCCTTTTTCAGAGCTGGAACAACATAGGAGGAGCCATTGTTTACAATCCTAACAGGAGGGCCCTTCTGACTCTGGGCCTCGACTTAAAGTGGTAGACAAATGAATTATGTGTCTATCCATTTGTTTTTTCATCTTGGTCTACAGTCCCCTACCCCAACCTGTAATTACACAATGCCCCCACAGAAGAAGGTAGCAGTTGAATTCGAAGAGGCTTTAATATGATTTCTCTTCATCACTATATCAGACCCCCAGATTCATCTGGCTACACAGCCCCCCACCCCCACCCCACCCGAGGAAATGGTTTCTACAGTGCTTCATGCATTGTATGTGTTTTATTTTAGCAAGTTTGGAGAGTGTGTGCTCGTAGACACATGCCACTAAGTGCAAACGCCATGACAATATAGAAGGGATTCTATGAGGCAATTTCTAAGGTCCCTTCTAGACTCAGCATCCCCTGACTTACAATAGTCCGTTTCTCCCTGCTGCTGTTCTAACCAACTCTAGCCCAAACTCTTAAAACTCTCCGGCTGCGTTTGTTGGGGTGTTGGAGAACACTGGGTGCCCGGGGTCGATGCCGCCCCCTTGGGGTTGGAGACGTGGAAGGAGCCTCGGGAGAGGCGGGACCCTTCCCTGTAACTTCGGGCGGGCGCTGGTTTTGAAAGAGGAGTTGGGTTATTTTGTAGCTCCACCATCCACCCAAGCCTCATTACCACCTCTTAATGAGACCCCTTTACTCCGTGACGTGCAACCGCTCCATCTCATTAAGGAAATCGCTCTTCAATGCTGATTATTTTATTTGCAGCCATAATTATATTTCTTTCGGCTAAATCACGGTTTAATCGAGCCCACATGGAGGGCAGCAGCACTAATTACGGCGGGAGATGCGGTGGCGGTGGCTGCCGGGCTGGCTGGCCGGAGGAAGCAGCACCCGAGGCGGGGCACGCAGCCCCTACTAGCCGGTCTTCTCCCGGGTAGGGTGGGGGGAGGGGGAGGGAGGAAAAGGAGAAGGGGGGAGGGGGTCTCAAACACAACAACTTATTACTTCTAATTCCCCAACTGTCACCAAATCACCTGCACGAAACAAGAATCTAATTTGTTAAGCTGGCATGTCTGCAGATGGAAGATCGATCTTCTCTTTAGATTTCTCTAATTGAGTGAATATAGACGCCCTGAATTAGCCGCACTTGGGGGGAGGGAGAGAGAGAGAGAGAGAGAGAGAGAGAGAGAGAGAGAGAGAGAGAGAGAGAGAGAGAGAGAGAGAGAGAGAGAGAGAGAGAGAGAGAGAGAGAGAGGGAGGGAGGGAGGGAGGGAGGGAGGGAGGGAGAGAGAGAGAGAGAGATTAGAAAGGTAAGGAGAGAAGACAGAGAAAAAGAGGAAGAGAATAGGGAAAGTAAGGAGAGAAACACAGAGACAGAAAAAGAAAGAAAGCAGAGAAAAAGATCATACAGAAAAAACAGAGGGAGCGAGAAAAAGAAAAACAACAAAAATCTTCCTGATAAAATAAGCCACATTACCTCTAGAATTGCCCCCCAAATAATAAAGAGAGGTGTGGATCGAAAGGCCCAGAGTGAGTGACAGTCATATTTCTGTGACTAACTGGTTTTTTAAAAGGAATAGGGTTAGGATGGCTGGAGCATGCTAACTAGCTGGGAAGAGGGGGGAGCGGGAGTGAGCACCGACTGATCGCTGAAATGGCTTACAGAATTACATTTGTTTTTCTTGTGATTTTATTAAAAGTCACTCCTCATCTCCAGAATGCGTGAAAATATCTACTTTCCACTCAGATACACCACATTAACTTGTTGGAGGCGAATTTGTTTGTTTGTCTATTTTATTTATTTGCTAGATAAGATTGATGCAGTCTTATTAGCGGTATATCTAGTTATAGAAAGAGATAAGGATGAGATGTTTTTCTTTTTATTCCAATTACTAGACTTGTCACCTAACTGAATAACTGATATATGATTATTTATCTTGAGTAAATAGAAATCAGAAAAGCAACGAACTTAACCCATACAAACAAAATCTCTATGTTACTTATTATAGTCAGTGTATCTAATTGGGGACATTAGAATTGAGGGGTGAAAGGCAAAGAGGGAAAAAGAGATTGTCTGTCAATCGCGGGCGCGGGGTTTCCACTGTTGGGCTCTACTCCTCCAACCTGCCTGCGAATGTTCTTACAAAAACAAACAAGCCGAGGGCCACAACACCCACAGACACCCGAACAGGTACAGAAGGGTTTTGTTTTCCTTCCATAAAACAGTCTGTGTGGGAAGTCTCGCTTGCCCCGACCGCGGCAACAAAAACAAAGAAGCTTCCTCCAGTCACCTTAGACTTTCTAGATAGGGCTGTAAAATAAAGACGCCCATATTTGAGGTTCCCCGCTGTCCGCCCCCTCTGTCCCACCACTTTCGGTCGCCCCCTCAGTAAATCTGACAATTACTGTCATCTCGGATAATCTTGAGCAGACCTGCGCCTTCTGTTGACACGCGCAACCCCCAATATACACACTCACGCGCACGCATTCACGCTCCCTGCTCTTGGCAGGGGGGAGTGGTACAAGAGACGAGAAAGATTGGGACTTTGGGCTAGGGAATCCTTTGCCTTTGGATCCGTAGACGTTTAGGGTCACCCGTTTCTCTTGTTAAAATAGCTTCCCCCCCTTAAAGACTGGTTGTCATCGCTCTGATGGGAATTAATTGAAAGCAGCCTGAGCCTTCTGTCTAAGGTAACCGATTCGGCAGTGAAGGTTTCCACACACAGCCTGTCAGCCATCAGACGGTTTGAAGAGTTGCCACAGACTTGACCGGGAATATTTCCTGAATCAAGCTGGGAGATGGGGGTGTGGAGAGGATGTAGGTATTTGGGATAAGGGATGGGGGATGGGGTTTACACTCGTGTATCCAAATGTTCCTAACCAAAGTGGACCAGGGCATCTGTGAGGCTCTGGTGGGTACCTTACAGGGAGCCCTGCGGCAAAAACAGAAACAAAATCCAGCACCCGACTTCATCCTCTATTTGCCTAGCAAAGTTCATAAAGTTGCTTTTAGGGGAGGTGGGAATTGATACCTTAACCCCCTTTCATGCCCATACTTGTTCCCAAGCTCGCCCACGGCTCGCACATCTCAAGTCTATAAAGAGACTAACAAAACCCATTATGCCTACGGCAAGCTTTCTCTATTTTCCCAAATCGAAAGCGAAGAAAAGAGAAGGCTATTTAGGGACAACAGTCCTAGTAACAGTTCTCGTTGACACCCTATTCTGAAACTTTTTTTTTTTTTTAAGAAAAGTCATATTTTCCCAATTGTGGTATGTTGGCATACCACTGTGGGGTTGGCATGGAGAGCTTCTGTTCATTCCTCCCATCCCCTTTTACATTCCCTCTCCTCTCCCCATCCAAAAGATGCCTCTTCAGGAAAGGAGAGAGCCTGGCTGGCCGTCTGGCTTAGGTTAGTGTAGATCTGCAAAAGTAAACAGTAACGCGCACGCCATTTGATTTGTTTTCTGTAAGCAAATAACACCCAAAAGCATGGCTGTAATTTACAACGAATTAAAATTGATTCTTTTCATCAGGCAAGAAAATAGGAAAATGTGAGATCGTTAATTATTGAGGGAGGCGCTCCTCATTAAAGGGAACAATGTTACAATTCAGCATTTAATAGTAGGAATGTGAATAATAATGCACCATATTTCAGCCCATTGTCTGCAAATAGGAGAAAGCAGTTTACAAACAACTCAAGCAGCCGAAAGTTACATTTAATAAACATCCCAGGCTTCTGTAAGTGTAAAAAGCAATTAGAGCGCTGAGCACACAACCCATTTCTTTTCCAAGCCTATTTTTTTTTCTTGACAAAGGATGCGCAATGAACGCATAAATACAATTAGAAGGAAATTTAGAATTACAAACCTATCGCAGTAATTAGTATAAATCCATCTTTATGACATTAGGAGCTCAGCCCCTCTCTCCCCATACACCCCCATAACGGTTTTAGGTCCAGTTGCTAAATGGAAAGGCTGAGCTCAGCCTTTGCTGAGCATGCTTTCCTTATTTAAGTACAGGCAGTGGCTGCCTGTACTAATCTATGATAGCATCATCCATCTAAACTTCGATCTAAAAATAACATACAAAAAGCCCACAATCCCCCAAACTCTAAAGTTCTCCACCTTTGTTCAGACACCCAAGTCCCAGCAGGAGGGGAAGCAGTTTGTTTCGCCTTTAACCACTCCATGAGCTTCGTTAAAAAGGAGAAAGGGGGGAAAAGAGGGAGAAAAAAATGATTTCCCTGCGCCTAGCCCCTTGGCAGGCTCTTGTACAAAATTCAATCTCTATTTTTTATGAGAAGTAAACTGTCTAAATAAATTTTATTAGGGGCAACCAATATATTTTCTGGTAGTTCCCTTTGTTCCACTTTTACGTGTGTGTAACAATCTAAAACCTATTTATTGAGGAAAAATCACTGGATCCGTCATAGAAAATCCTTTTATTTTGCTTTGAAGTGATTTCTGGAGACATTCTTGTCATTCTGAAGATTTTGGGGCCATTGCGCTAAAGCCTTTCCTTGTTAGGGGCTTCAGCTCCCATGATCATGTGGGAAATGCCTTCAATTATCTACGAAAATAGGCCTGACTGGCTCTTTTCTGGCTGCCCCGAGAACGTGGAAAGATGACGGAGAATAAAATTCTTGTAAATACATCTCAGCCACAGCACAGGTGGATGCAGACATTTGACAAAACGAGCGGAGGAGAGGGAAACAGCGCGGGAACGCCGTTTCACACACAGACTATTGTCATTTTCTTCTGACGTGCCTCCTGTCAGCTCCTTTTCTTTTTCTCTCTGCTCCTCCTTTCCCTCCTCCATCCAACCTCCACCCTTAGCGTGCCCACCCCCACGCCCGCCACAGACACACCAGTAGACTTTCCTTCCTCTTTTTCTCCCCTTTCTTGTCTTTTTCCCCTCCCTGAGACGATTGTGCTCTGAAGTCTTGGAAGAAATGATTTAGTTTGTTTATACTGCTATAAAAATCAAGAGCAGTTGAAAAGTCATAAAATGAAGCGGGCTATCAATCACGCCGCAACATTGTTATTCAGCAGTTACTAACAGAGATGGATAATCCTCAGATTTCGTCCCATTGTTATGACTCTGATGTGTCTTCACATTAACTATTACACATTTATTTATCGACCTGAAAGATACAACAAAGCAGAATATATGGGCGAGTGCAGGAGCGGGTGTGTGTCTGCGTGGCTGGAAAACTTGTTCGAGAATATGGAATTCGTGCGATATACAATATCTACCCATTTGGACGCACACTTGTGGAGATGGTGTGTTCCTCTCCTACCTCCCTCTCTCTCCACTTGCTCCAGGGTCACAGAAACCCTTTCCTTA
The DNA here is from genome assembly GCA_023548195.1 of Bettongia penicillata ogilbyi. Taxonomy (NCBI): domain Eukaryota; kingdom Metazoa; phylum Chordata; class Mammalia; order Diprotodontia; family Potoroidae; genus Bettongia; species Bettongia penicillata. The sequence continues at coordinate 566,766 of JAJHZJ010000532.1, read as the reverse complement.
GACCATTCTCCCAGCCGAGCACGTCTTCCTATTCTTTGTAAAAACAAACAAAAAATAGGGAGTAAGGCCATTCTTGCTCTTCTCCCTCTTTACCCTCCCTGGAGCTTTCTCACCCTCCCCACACCCAGCTAAAGAGTTGGAAATGACCAACATGCTCCACACTCGTCCAAGCAGAAAAGACTGGCGCTCAGAGGCACTGGGAGGCGCTCTACAAACTAGACCCCTCTGTCCCCGCAAGGGTTGGCTAGTGTGGGGCTGGGCCCAGCTCTCCGTCTTGGCACCTCCGCTTCAGGGCAATGCAGGGCACTTCTCGGGATTCTGCTTGGCTGGGGCTCCGCAGATACCGCTCCCTGATCTTTTCTCTCCCTTTTATCCCTATTTATTGGGGAAGGCGGGGCAAGACGGGGTAAAAATCGAGGCCAAGGTTCTTTTAAAAAGTGGGCGACCGGGAAGGGACACTGAGCTGTTTGGGCGGAAGAGACGGTTCTCTAACCCGGCAAGCTTCTCATTCTCTAGAAGTACTCACTGGTACACATTCCAAGAGGGGAGGTTGTTGAAACTGAAACAATAAGAGAAAAGCAGGCACCCAAATAAACAGCTGCTAGGCACTGTGACTCAGAGAGCAGCTTGAGTTCGAGCTCCGAGTCTGTGTGTGCGCGCGTGTGTATGTGTGTTTCCTCTCTCTCTCCCCAGCTTTATAAAAAGGGGCATTGGCAGCAGGGCGGCCGCGGCCCTGCCGGCTGCTTCAGGAGAACCGCCTGCCATCTCTGTGAGCTGGAAATGAATCAATGTTCTTGAGGCCCTGAACACTCTTAGGCTAGGAGTGAAGGCGTGAGCTCGCGCGCGCGCCACCGAGGCTGGGGGTGGGGTGGGCAAAGTGTAAAACCCCGGGGAGGGGGGGGCGGATAAGGGAACAAAACTGCCCCAGAGTTCGCTCCGTCGCCTCCTTTGTCTCCTCTATCAGTCCCTGTCGAAACACATAGTGGAGGAGATACACACGCGTACGCTGGGGCGCGCGCACACATACATACACACACACACACACACACACACACACACACACACACACACACAATTCCTCTCGCATCTGGTCGAAGGCAGCATCTTCAATGTTTTGTGTAAGTCAATTGGACGGCGAACAAAAAAAGCCATTTGCTCGGTATTATTTAAAACAGACTTCATAGGACCACCCTTTTGTGGAAGCTTTATTTGCACTAAATGAATAATCTTAATTGCATCACTTTAGAATTAAAAATCAATGTTAATCAAGTTGAGAGTAGTAAATATCCGTTTTCATCGGGCCTGGGTAGAGGGCATTTTTCTTGTTTTGCAAATAAAAATACAAGTCAAATAACTTTAAAGGGGCATTATGTTCTGCTACAAACACAATTGAAACGGATTGTTTAGGAGCGGATCAGAAATGGTACAGAATTTTGCACTTAATTTCCTCAGTTATCATTTACAATAAGACCCTCTTGGCTTGACAGCCAAGTCTAAACAGTAGTAAATTAGTACAAATTTATACTGATTTTACTCTAATAATCGTAATAAAAGCTTATAGATTTGGCACTAATTACATAAATGCCTAATGATCTTGAAAATTACTCTGGTTAGAAATATATTACTAATCTAAACTTTGTTGTTGGCTGGCTTTGAAAAATCAGAACATTAGAAATGGTTCGCTTCACTTGTGCAAAGCACTTTAAATTGTTCAAGTAGTTTAACATATTCAAGAGCAAAATAAAAAAGCCTTTAACTTTATTTACGGCCTTAAATGAAGTTTGGAAACAAGCCTAACTTGAAAACTTTGACCAAAAAGACCCCCTACTCCAATCCTGGGGGGTGGGGAGGGAAGGAGGGGAATAGCTGGAGTAGGAACGGTGTTAAAATTTCAGTCATGGCCAAGGAAGAATTGGGGAGGTAGAAGGAGGGGAGAAGAGAGGGCTAGTGGGAAGGCTTGTGTTAGCTCAGCGCTGACCCTTGGAGGCCCTACGAGCTGAATCTAGGAGCACCGAGAAGCATAAAGCCTGAAAAGCAGCGTGCCAGCTCGGCTTATCGAGGAGGAGGGGGCTGGGCTGGACCTAGTGCTCTGTAAGCTGAGGGAGAGTAGGCGCATCCTTCCCACCTTTCTCTCCCGACCTCGGAGTCCCGAGCTCAGACACAAGCCTAGGGAATCGAGCAAGGAAAAGTTGCGGCTCGAGCCTCTGGGGAACTCCGAGTCTCTTCTCTCCGACCTCCCCCCCTCTCCAAGTTCCCATCCAAAAAGTGCGTTTGGATTTAGGCCCCTGGCGTCCAGAAGTCCCCCCAGCCCCAGTCCCAAACACCGCGGTCCCCGAATCTCCTCCACTTTATTAGGTTGGATTTCTCAAGTCATTGAAGGGTCATTCCCGACAGGATCTCCGTCCCCCTATAGCTCATCCACACATCCCCTGGTCTTTCCTCCCCACCCCCACCCCTACTAAAAAAAATGGAGGAGGGGGATAAAGAAAAGAAAAAAGGAGCAGGGATATGGGGGGGGGAATCTTGGAGGGAAGGTGAGAGGGAAAAGAAGATGGCATTAGAGAATATGATGGAAAGAAAAAAAAGACAAAAAGCCCAGGCCAGCAGCCCTGAGATGATGCCGTGGTCGTTGCAACTGCAGCTGCAGAGTTGCTGTTGCTCGTCAGCGTTGCTGCCACTGCCGCCGGCGCTCCGGGCTGCGGGCGGGCGGGCGGGCGGAGTGGGGGACTCTCCGGGCTCTGACATTTGCAGGCTGCCCTCCTGATTGGTCCCCTCGCAGAGCTGCTCACGGGTTCATTCAACTGTTAAGCACCTCCCCGTCTCTCTAAAGGACATTATAATGCAAGAAGCCCCCTTTTTAACCACAAACCGAATTTTCTTTCATTTAGGTGATCTATATATATCTATATCTTATAGCTTATATCTTATATCTATTTTAAATAACTTAAAGCCGCTAAAATTTGGGGGGGAACAGCTTTCGCCCTGGAGCGGTGCGCGATGCTATCTCACGCCGACCTCCTGGACGCCAGGCTAGGTGAGTGTATTCCTCTCGCCCCGGCAACCAGGAGAAGCCAGGGCAGGAAATTGGCAATTTGTTCCTTATTTTACCTTAATGCGCCCTAAATGGGCTAATTTCTTTAAAAGTAATTGTGCTGCATTAAAGTTTAATTTGATTTAACATCGTCTTTAAAAAAAAAAATCTATGGAATATGTAGATTCAAAAAAGGAGCTGGAGAATGCTACTTTTGTTTTTTATGTTTTTTCTTTTTTCTTCTTTTTCTTTCTTTTTGCTTTTCATTTTTTTTTTTTTTGGGGAAGGGGAAATCTATACCACTGATAATTTGTTTGGTGCTTTTCCCTCCTTTTCTGTTTGTTTTAATTTAAGTCTCTCTCTCTCTCTCTCTCTCTCTCTCTCTCTCTCTCTCTCTCTCTCTCTCTCTCTCTCTCTCCAATTCTCTTCTCTTTCTCTCGCTCTCCCACCATCTCTCTCTTCTCCTCCCAACCTTAAAAAAAATAAGATTAGATTTGTCAAAAATCTGGCAGGAAGGAGAAGGCGATGAATTGGAGGCAGATTTGTTTAGTCTATGCCTTTGGAAAAGAAAAGACAAAATTTGCTTTCACAGGCTGGCTCTTGTACTTTCTGGAAGGGGCTCGGAAATCCTGCTGGTTAGGAAATTCTTGTCTCTCTTTTCACCGAAGAGAAGAGTTGAATGCTTTAAAGTTTGATTCACTCTTCTAGAAGCCTTGTCAACTTCAGTTCAGTTATACTCGTTGGAAGGTTCCTGACTTTTACTATACTTTTCATCATTACTTAGGTTTCGTTGAATGTGGCTCCAATTTCCAAACCCATTCGCGAATCTGGGGGGAGATAGGATTAGTTGGGGTTGAGGTTAGGTCTGAGGTCTCAATTTGTTCCCGAGATGGAAAGGTTTGGGGATTTTCGTCAGAAGGTGAGAAGTGTGTTGTCCGTGGGGGAGAGTTTCCTGCTCTTTGAAAATGCAGGTGGGAAGAGCGATGAAGTTATGTTTGCTTTACTGTTGCATTGAGGATGCGGTTTATCAAAGGGGCCTGGCACATGTTTTATTGCAAGGGATGGGAGTGTATTTTATTACATGAGATACGGAGGTATGTGCTGTTTATCACGGGAGATGGATCTAGAGAGTGGGGAAGGGGACATAAGGTATTAATCCAGCTCGGGTTTCCAGGCGAAGACGTTGAGAACTTTGATGGACCGGCTGGAGTTAATGCTGGTAGCAGTCAGGCCTTGATGGGCGGAGAAAATAGGGGGTTTCGATAACTGGGGGGAGAGAGGCAGGAGAAGGGGTCCCTGTCTCGGCCTCTCGGAAGGTAGTGATGCCATTTCCTTTACCTCTTTAGGTATGAAAGATGCCGCCGAGCTTTTGGGACACCGGGAGGCGGTGAAGTGTCGGCTGGGCGTGGGGGGCTCCGACCCTGGGGGTCATCCAGGAGACCTGGCCCCCAATTCGGACACGGTAGAAGGAGCAACACTTCTCCCGGGAGAGGACATCACCACGGTGGGCTCTAACACGGCCTCACTGGCGGTCAGCGCCAAGGACCCGGACAAACAGCCGGGGCCACAGGGCGGGCAGAACCCCAGTCAGGCTGGACAGCAGCAAGGGCAGCAGAAACAGAAGCGCCACCGCACTCGTTTCACCCCGGCTCAGCTCAACGAACTGGAGAGGAGCTTCGCTAAGACTCACTACCCTGATATCTTCATGAGGGAGGAGTTGGCCCTGCGAATCGGCCTCACGGAGTCCCGAGTTCAGGTATGTGGGGCCTTGGGGTATACACTGCCTTTTCCTACAGGGGAAGTCAAAGTGGGCAGAAGGTAGAGAAAGGCGGTCTCTTGTTCCTTCTCCTCCTCTTTCCTCCCTGACTGCTAGCAAAACAGCCTACGAGACTCTAGATCGGATTCCTTCCTCGTCTACTCCGTGCCATACTCAGAGTCACTACCTTAGTTTCCCAATAGGCACAGAAACAGGAATTCACTCACAATCAGCCCTTGACCCTTTATCGTGAGTCCAAAACACACGCGTGAAACTAACGTCGGAAGACAGAGTGCGGATCTTTCTGAGAGCGAGAGAAAAATCTGAACATTTTCCTTCAGGCTAGATTAGTGGCAAAGTCTTACTCTGACTTCAGTTATGGGCATATATCTCCCGTCTCTCCCTCCCCCACGTCCCCTACAGAAAATATCAAAAGTTTATTTCTCTCTCTGTGTATTTCCAGACTGATGCTACAATAAATATGGTAAACAAACATGCACTCACACAGACACACACACAAACACACACACACACACAGGAAAAGAAAAATACTTGACCCAGAATTAACTCCTTGTCAAGGAATTATACCCCCGCTTACATAGAGTGTATATTTCTTTTTAGTGAACTATACAAATACATAAGGACACATAGACCCCAGCTTTGATTATTCATCGAGTTTTAACTTTGATAGTCTACAGGGATCATGGTAGCAACTGGAAAATGGACCTCTGGACCCGCCTTAAAGGTCTTAGATTTCTCTCCTCAACATTCATTTTCTCTCTTTTGAACAACAGCACTTTGTAAATGATCAGAGACCTGAAGAGTCTTGGCGATAGTCTGTGTGGTTAAGAAAAGAAAACATTCACTTTTGGAAATATCGTCAGTAGAGATCACTACTAAACACCAGGCCAACGGGAAAGCATAAATAACCTAGGAGATTACGTTTATAAGATTCCTGAAATGTCTGAAATAAAATGAAAAGCCTAATAAATTTCTAACCTGAAAGCAGCTTTAGTCCCCCAAACCCGGTCAAGATTTTCGTGAAATTTAAGTCCAAACTCAATCCCCGAGATCTCATTCGTGAGCTCTCCAGGGTTCTGAAAAGCAGCACTAAGGCGGGGTGTCTTCTTCAGGGTAAATTAGGGTAGTAGGTATCAAATCTTCCAGGCATTTTTCAAACAATCTAAATGGTTCGTTAAACCAAGGTCAGCTGCTTTGAGAAATTTAATTTTAAAAGATCTCGATTGTTTCAGATGAAGATGTCCAGCAACAGAAGAGGGAAGGTGAAGGCAGTCATAACATCGCTATACCTTAGGTGTATATGTAGGTATATGTATATGTTCGTATACACATATATACACCTATTACCATATTTTTAAAAATTGCCCACATTGGATATTCTTATATACAGCAAATGAATGTCGTCAGAGGCCTGAAGTGGACAAAATTAATAAGAAAGTATAAAGGACAGAACATAATGACAATTTTTTTTTTAACACTCCAATAAATCTAAGTAGTTTTCCTTCTAAATTTACACAGGCCTGAACCTACTCTCATTGAAATTACACATTGAAAGCCCTTTACTGTATTCTGCAGTGACATTACTAATGCGATTAAAAATTTTTACACCAGACATCTACCTACATCTAAACTTGAGCATTTACAAATACAATGTTAATATTTCCATTAATGCGAAGATAATAATAAGCAGCTAAATCAGTATCTTGATGTTTCACAATGAGAAAATATGGCGGTTATTTTCCCTCAAGAGAAACTGTAACTATATGTTAATTTTTGTTTTTAAAAGTTAGGCACTTTTACTTAACCTAGCCACATTGATAATTAGTTTAAATTAAAATAAAGATTACAATCACAAATAAAATATAATTGGACAAGTGACTTTATGAAAAAAGAAAACGAGGTCTATTAAACTTTATTGGGTCTTCCAAAGGTTAATGACAGCGATTTCTATATTAGGAAAGTTATAAGTGAAATAAAATATAAAATATGTAATGGAAACAGTTATTTTCCAAAATTACACAAAAGAAGTACGTAGGAAGAAAGAGACAAAGTACTTTAATTGTCTCAGCATAATCTTAAACCAAAGATAATAGCTTGCAACTGCTGATAAAAACAATTTAATAGAGTGGCAATTTCAATATTTTTTAAAAATAATGTTCTGTAGTTTAAAATGTAATCAGATCAACATAACCTTCTTAATTAACATTTCAAAATGATTAACATTATGTAATGTAATGCAGAAATAATTTATGTGAAATGTATTTACTTCACAATTCACTGTACCATTGCTCCTTGACCAAATTCAAATTAAATAGTAATTGGTTTATGTTCTTATATGATGAGTACTTTATAGTTTTCTTTATAGTTAACAGATTGCTAGTGTTCTTTCAGTATGTGGGCCACCACACTGATTAAAGAAGGATCTAAACATTTAATTTATTGCCATTGTATATGTTTTAAAATGCTTCTGATTCCAGAGCAAATTGTTCTGAATACTATATTTCAACCTACATTTAATTTATACTACACTTCTAGGCAATTATTAAATAGACTTCTATTCATATGGAGACCAATTCCATGTCTGATATCTCTCCCCTTTTCAGGCTGGTGTAATAAAACCATTCCTTTTATAGCATGCCATTATTAGAAACCAATTTCAGAATTATTTATAACCTGGAATGGCTTATTAAGCAGCAATGCGAGAATCATGCAAATTACGCGATCAAATGCAATATAATAAGCATAATCATTAGTCTCTAGCACGGATTAATTAACTTTCAATATTTTATTTACATAAAAACCAAATCAGTGAAATAACTTCAGCACAGTCAGGCTTGCCTTTCAATATTTTATACGAACCAAAATAATGTGCTGTAATTCCATTGACCGTGTCCCCCAGAATGGCCCCTGTCACCTGCCACATCTTAATAGGGGACAAGCTGAGAGTATTTTCTAGTTTTCTAATGGAATGAGAAATTGCATTTTCTTCCTCTCCCAGCACTATTAAAGTGTAATGAATTCGGCCCAGAGTTCACGGCTGGCTGATCGAAATGAACCTGAGATCTGAGCTTTAATACAGCTCTCCAGATTTCCTACCAAATCTTCACATTAATCATTCGCTGGATTCCAATGAGATCTTCATAAAGCTTTCGCCTCTGGGAAGTAAAAAAAGTAATATCTAACCCCCCCCCCCCCATTTCTGAGCCATTTATAGCTAGGGAATTAAACGGGCTATATATTTTAAAATACATTTACAGTATGTCTATATTACTGTAACAGCAGATATCATGAAAATAGATTTTTAGATTCCAACCTCCATTAGACCCTCACTGTTGTATTAAGCATTTTCAGGGAATAGTTGCATTTCCAACAGAGTACAAAGTTGGCCAATGCTTACGGTTAATATATTTTCTGGACTTGTCATCTGTGTATTGTCAAAAATCTCCCTCTGGTTTTCTCTGCATTTTACTCTGTCATGCACTAGTTTTCAACTGGAAACATTCATATTTTTTAAAACATATGCGCCGTAGCTTTGAACTGAGATGATCAAATCTGATGGAGTTTCTTTCCAACCTCAGTAAGCCATGAAGCCATAAAAGATCTTGCAGCTGCCATTTAACTGTTAACCCTAAAACATAATTGAACACGATTTTTAGATTATTTATGTAATATTTAGTTCCTCAACAGCTGTTCATTTTGCTAATGGCTGATCTGCATAGATGGCAGTCAGTGACAAACCACTGTAGATTTCGAATCAGAACCCAGCAGTGTAAATTCCCCTTCCCTCCCCCAGTTTCTGGACTTTTAAAAATATTTCGGGATCCTCCAATCGAAGCCAAGATGGATTTGTAGAGCGTGAGTAATTCATCTTGCACTTAGGTATTCTTGGAAGAACAGTGTGGAGTAGAACCACATATTTGTGTAGTGTGAGTGTGTGTACATGCACAGAGAGAGAGAGAGATGCAATCACCTTGAAACCAAACACCAGTTCATCCTTGTCTCATTCTCTTCCTCCTTTCTGCCTCCCTCAAGTTGGGTTTAGAATTCAATTCCCAGAGCCAAATGTTTTGCACCGATTTGTTACGGTTTGGAAGTCGACCTTGGGGATCTAGGTCTGCAGGATCCTGCCCAGTTGTCAGAAACTCGGGAATGAATGAAACACAAGGGGTTTCCAGGCCTGCTGCAAGTCCCTGAGAAGGAACCCTCCAGTCCCCGCTGGTTTCCCCTGTAACCTGCTTCCTCCGAGTAACAGGTCACAGACAACTCAATTCTAGGCTGGCCACACTGATCCCCTTCACTATCAAAGTTCTGCAGCTTCATTAATTCGTCACACCGCCAACTATCAGAGCTGCAGCATGGAAGAAAAGGACCCTCTCCAAGGAGGGTAAGCAGTCATCTTAGTAAATGGGACAGAGATGAGAGAAAAGTAACAAGGGATGGTCTGGCTGTCAGAACCTATCCAAAAGGCAGTTTTCTGAAACTATCATCTCTTATCTGAATTTTCTGAGTGAAGGACTCCAGATTGCAAAACAGTTCAGTACTGGAACTTCAGATCATGTTTACAGGTAGATTAGAGGTGTCCTGGTGGCCCTGTGTCCACGTTACCTACTTCAAGTAGAACAATGACAGGTACGGCTTTAGAGGGTAATCCATGGGTAGATGAGGGTAGACGCCTATGAATACAATTGTCAAATTATGTCTCCTAAACTCTATGGTAAATCCTATAGTAAACTCTATCCCACATATATTTTTTTTTTAATTTTCATGTGATTAAACGTGTCCAGATGACACCTATGCCTAATTAAAAGTCTTCTAATCATCAATGGATCTTTGGATTAAATAAATGTAAACCTAGTTAGTAAGTCCAAAAAATAAATATTCTAAAAATACAAAGAGGATAATTAGCATGTTATTGATTCCCCACAGAATCCTGGTGTCATTTTAGTGACTTTAGCAGCTGTAGACGAGCATAACTGATTAAACTGAAATGTCAGGAGCCACTAATAAGAAACAAAATAAAAGTCTCCCACTTTTGTTTGCGGTACACAATTAAATGTTTTTCATTGAGAAAGAAAGAGGTTTGTGAAAGCAAAATCACATATTACTGACAACTAGTGCAAGATTGGATCACGATCTTCTTTTTTGCAGCATTGGAGAGACACATGTACTTTCATTCGATGACAAAGGAGTGACTTTAAGGAACTGAAGCTTAGCTTTTGGAACCCCTACCTAGCTCAAGAAATGAGTAGAGACCTGAAGGCAAATTGGTTCGGAGGCTCTGAAAATAGATTTCAGGACTCTAGAGGACGCTTTAGAAAAGGTGCAGTGGAAGGGATGTCAGACGCAGATGGAGACTAGGTAGAAAACCTTGGGGTAGTGGCATCAAACATTATTGGGGCAACTTGGGGACAGTGGAGGTCACAGTGGTTACACAAACACTTTCCCACACTAAACGATACATTAACCTATCTATCCGTTCACTCCATGCTTAGACTATAAGGGTTTTTCTTTCGTCTTTTGTATCTGGTCATTGTCACCCACGGTATATTTTTTTCTTTCACATTTTACATTTCTGAGTTTTCCGGAAATGTTATATATGTATAACCGTAATCTTACATTGTGTTCGAAATGTATAAATGTTTTGCGTTAGAAACATTGCACAAACATAGGTTTATATATAGTTTTAATATATACAGCTAAGGAATAAATATACGTTTTGTACCATGTGCTCTCTTTTTCTATGGAGACCTATACAACTCAGGGCTTCTCCGTTCAAGCACGTATTTTCTCGGGCATGATAGATATACTTTGGGCTTACGTTTGCACAGAACATATGGGGCATATAAAGTCAACACCCTCATGCCCATAAGGCAGGGTACAGGGGTCTATTATTTATTGTGCTCACGGAATATCAACAGAATTAGTATGAACAGAAACACGCCTGCATGGATAATGTGGGGTCGCATCTAGTAGAGAACCTATGCACTGTGTAAGTATAGTGTCAACACTGCACCCAAGAGAGGGGTGGGAGGAGTGAAGATAAAGGAGAGGAATAATCAGAGATCGTCCTGTGTGGCTCTAGGTGTTTTTAGTTAAATGCCCCTTTGCCTTTCTTTGCATCCTCAGCGCTTAGCAAAGTGCTGGGCACATAGAGGCCTTAATAAATGTTTGTTTACTGAACGACTCTTGCGCCCGTGCCTGCCACTCACCTGTTCCCACCTCCCTGAATGGGGCTGTTGGATGCCCGTCTGGTCAGTCTTTTCCTGCCCTGCTGGTGGCCTCACTAACTTTGGCCTCTGTCTCTTTATCTACCTGTCCTTCTCCCTGCCGTTCCCCTGTGTCCCTGTGTCGTCCCCCACCCAAATCCCTCCGTACCCCTCCCCCACCCGGCCCCTTGCAGGTATGGTTCCAGAACCGCCGCGCCAAGTGGAAGAAGCGCAAGAAGACGACGAACGTTTTCCGGGCTCCCGGGACGCTGCTGCCCACGCCGGGCCTGCCACAGTTCCCCTCTGCCGCCGCGGCTGCCGCAGCCGCCATGGGTGACAGCCTGTGCTCCTTCCACGCCAATGACACCCGCTGGGCAGCGGCTGCTATGCCGGGCGTGTCGCAGCTGCCGCTGCCGCCCGCGCTGGGCAGGCAGCAGGCCATGGCACAGTCTCTGTCTCAGTGCAGCCTGGCGGCCGGGCCCCCGCCCAACTCCATGGGCCTGTCCAACAGCCTGGCGGGCTCCAACGGCGCCGGGCTGCAGTCTCACCTCTACCAGCCCGCCTTTCCCGGCATGGTGCCCGCCTCCTTACCCGGCCCGAGCAATGTCACGGGCTCGCCTCAGCTCTGCAGCTCCCCGGACAGCAGCGACGTGTGGCGGGGCACGAGCATCGCGTCCCTTCGCCGCAAAGCACTAGAGCACACAGTGTCCATGAGCTTCACCTAATGGCCCCTCTCCCGGACCCCGGGCCCATATCCCGACCCTGCTCTTCCCCGATGGCCCAGCAGCACCTCACCCATCTCCTTTCCATTCCTCTGGCCTCCCCCTACCCCACAGCAACTCTCCCACCCCGACCCCTGCACCTTTCTCCTCGATTCCCCCAATCCCCTCTCCTGCTTCTGTTCCCCCCCAACCCCCGATTCTTCTTTCTCTCCTTCTTTTGCCTATCCCTCGCTCTCCAGTCCCCTCCTCGTCCTCCCCTTTCCATAAGCTCATCTCTCCCTGACTTCTTCTTAACTTCCTTCCCCCCCTCCACGCCACACCCCCTCCCTCCCACCCCTGCTAAAAGCCAGTTTCTTTATCTTTACCGTCTTCCCTACTACACTGGACCCCCCAAATTAAATCCCTCTGTCCTTTCTCCACTCCAGAAGGGTCACCTTCTTTGGGGCAACTTCTTTTTCCCATCAGCCTCTCTAAGCCTTCGCCACATTTTCCTCTCAAACCCCCTTTTTGAGTTACACCTTCTCTCCTTGAAGGATCGTTATCACTGTCCGCTTTCCTATTCTCACAGTCATGCTTTACCCTCCTGGTCTCCTCTTTCTGTTTGTTTTCTACCTACATCTCCCATACCTTCTCATCACTGCCCAAAGTTCCCCCTTCATCCGCCGCCTCTTCTGCGCATTCTCTTTCTTCATTTCCCCGTTCACTCTTCCCAGACTCACTCACCTTCCCCTACCCTTCTCCTAGCACTCCGCGAAATGCATTATTCCCGCCATTTTACTTACCAGGGAGTCGACTCAGGATCTGAAAACAGACACCAATGGACTGGTTTGTGGGCAGAAATACAGACACACAAACACAAACATACACACACAAAACACCTAAGTCACACAAGGACATGCTCAAGGGACAACACAATATTAGGAACTTTTGTCTTAAAGGAGGACAAGAGTCTGCTACCGTCTGCCTCATCTAAGGGCCTAATTGATCTAATTTACTTTTTTTTATCTTGTTTTTCTTCTCCTTCATCATCATCTTCTCCTCCTCCTCTTTCTTCTTCTCCTTCTTTTCCTTCTCCTCCTTCTCCTCTTCCTCCTTCTTTTTCTTCTCCTTCTCCTCCTTCTTTTCCTTCTCTCTATTCACCTGCTACCCCACCTTCCCACCCACCCACCTACCCAGTCATTTCTTTGGCTTGCTGTGGAATATTTTTTCTTTTCTTTTCTTTTTTTTTAAGCACAACATCGTGGAAGTATAATTAGGAAGTCTCTTAACAGGAAATTGCCACTTGGCTAGGAGGCTGGAGCAGACTAAGAAAGTTACATGATGCATACAGGAGAGGTGATCTCACCCATTTTGATAAGTATTTATAAGGAAGAATAAAAAAAAAGTCCAAGTCATATTTCCTTTTGTAAAAGCAAAAGCCACATCCCTTTTCTGGGTCTTTCAGGTTTGGCTTTCTGTTGGTTTTGTTTCACTTTTCAATTTTTGTTCTTTGCCAGTCTGTCTGTCCCTCTTGGTTGTTTCGTTTGCAGTTGCCGTTGTCCCTACTGCACCGAGGCTAAGGCCACTGGCCCCTGCTGAGGTAGCAGGTCCATGACCAGGCTGAGTGCCTGCACATGGACATCTCCAACCCTGCAACTTTGTACAGAGAAACACAATCAGCTTTTTCTGCATGTGCTGGTCAAATCCAACCCCAGAGAACAGAAGCTATTTCTAAGAATGAACAAACGTGAAATAGGATGTTTTGTGTAGATAAAGCATTCTTGTTACATACTGGTCAATTTGTGATATGTTTTAAGTTATTGTCTGTGCTAATTTATTGAATTTGGTTTTCTTAATAAATGTTTGAGCTAATATAAAGCATATTATTTGACTTTTCCGGACAACTTTATATCAAGTTAAATGTAAATGGATAAAATAAAATCATTTTCAGTATGTGATATGGAGAATTGTGGGTTTTGGTTTCGCGTATGAGTAAGGGGTGTTTGGTGGCCAGGGAGGGGCTTCTGGGGTGATTCCCATTCAGATTCAGGAACCAGAAATTTATCAGCCTTGGTTTGCTTGACCTTTGCATTTGGGGCATTTTATTTAGGACAATCACTATATTCATCATCAATACACTTTGTTTAAGCTTTCTACTTTCTAGCCTGGAGCATAAATCAAAGGACATTTGCATGGGAGCAAAGAGATCGATTACTTAGGAGGGACCTGGAAACAACAGATATATTCCTCCGAAGACTGGAGACTCTGGCTCTATCTGTTCCAGATTCAGCATTAGGGGTGGGGATTGGGGGAGCTGGACGGCCAGTCCAGGGACTCAAAAGAGTTTCTTCAAGGTGAGGAAGTCAGCCTGCTGTTGTGTGTGTGTGTGTGTGTGTGTGTGTGTGTGTGTGTATGAGAGAGAAAGAGAGAGAGAGAGAGAGAGAGAGAGAGAGAGAGAGAGAGAGAGAGAGAGAGAGAGAGAGAGAGAGACAGAAGAGAGAAGGGGAGGTCAGGAAAGAAATGATAGTAAAAAAGAACATTAATGAATGGATGTACACAAAAAAGCGGGCGGGGGGGCTTTGGGATTTCTGGTCTTCAAGAGTGGTAGTGGTCAAAAGAGATGAACACTGCTTGCCTTTAGCTGTCTCTGTTTCATTCAGGGTCAGAAGGGCAGTGCCTAAGCTATTTAATTCTTCAGGGTTTTACCCACATCCAAGTTAGTCCTTGAGAGCCCATCTAAGAGCCTCAGATTTCCCTTTACTCTTCCCAATATTCCAAGTTCCACTTTCTACTACTGGTAACCTGCTAAGTATAAATTCTCTGTGTAAAGGATGCCACGGAAACAACCTTCGACATTGGTTCCTGGAAGGGGCAGGAGGCTCCTGGCTGAGAGATCTGCCCTTCTTTGATAAAACTACCAACCTAGGCAGTATTTCACCACAGGATGCTTTCTAAGTGCCTAGGGTTTTGTGTAATCCAGTTTTGCACATGGTTCCTTGCCCAGGGACTGGTTACAGTTCTGACCATCCAATAGTGAATAAACACCGTTGATTATAGTCTCAGATGATGGCAAGTTGTAGTGGGAGAGAGAGGAATGAATTGGTTTAAAAATGGAACTTCCTACCAGGCTGTGTCTGTGAGGCCAGGCTATCCAGAGAGGACTATGTCACCTAAGAGAAGTATGCCTTAAGCTAAATCAAATTTTAGCTTTGAAATGTGTAAGAATTCATAAGAAGTTCTTTTTCTCACAGAAAATTTCTTTATTTGGCCACTATAATGGTAAATCCAGAAAAATGTTGCTGTTTCTGAATGCTTTTTCTCCATTTATACTAACGAATTACCTGTGAGCATAAAGGACTTCTTCAATATTACTTAGTTAAGAACCCCAGCTGGTGAAATCTATTCATTTTTTTTCTTAAAAGAACCACATACATTAATGCTATATTACACATGGTGGGTGGGAGGGGGGCAGGAAGAATGTCTTTGGAAGTTAATAATAGATAAGTCTAACAATATCTCAATTCTCTCCTCTCTGAAACATTCTTGATTTATCAAGACATTTTTCATTTTGTCTTTCTTCAGGAAAAAGAGACCTTTTATTTTTTTTAATAATAGAGGTCACACCAATTTGGCACTTATCCCATAATCTTCAATTCTACGTTAGGTAAAGTATTGTTTTCTTATTTTTCCATTTCAACTTGCTACCTAATGTCTCCCATCTATGACGGCACTTGGCAGTTGTTGTTTTTAGTTGGAAATGATGTACAACGTGATCTCAAATCATATTTTAAAGATCAGTACAAATCATAGATTGCTTCATCCAGGGACCATGGAAGATTGTTTACAAGAATGCTAATTTTACAGCTTTTTTATGCTGCTGTAAAGCATAACTTTATGATGTTGGAGTGCAATAAAGAATGGTAAATGGGATCTTTGAAAACATTGGATTTCTCCAAGGCAGGGAAAGTGACATCTCTGATTGGGAAAAAGGTTCCAACTTATGACACCAGTGAGAAACTGCAAATCAACAAAAGTGATAGATGTTTTAAAAGAGCTTTATATTTTGAAAAATAGTAATTATTTTATCAATGTTTTAATAAAAGTTCACAGTGCTTTTGGCTTGACTCAACTTTGGTATAATCTCTGTTTCCATGGTGATAGATTTTCACATTATGGATCTTGGGCATTTCTAAAGATTTGTGTGTGTGTGTGTGTGTACCTATACATATGAATGCCTACATACATACATATACATATACATATACAGGTGAGGCCTTCTAATCTAAACTCTCCAAGTTGACTGACCTGGGAATGGTTTAAGAAATGTCTCTACCTTTGAATTAAAAAAAAATACGTCAGACAATAGAAAGATGCTTGTTACAGTCTTTATTCCTTGCTAACCATTCTGACTCAGTACTATTAAAGTTATGCAAATAAGTGATTACATTACATAAGAGAATCAAGACAAAAAACACAAAGAAGAATAATTGAAATGAAGCAGCTACATAGAACTTAAAGGTATCCTACCCTTAGTGAATTGTACTTTTTTTTTCTTCTGCTGAGCAATCTGTTTGGACATTTTATGGCGTTACTAAGGCACTAACTCTGTAAAGGTACATTTAGGTATAGGTATATATATATTCCAGTATATAGGTATATATGATGACTGGCTTATTTGAATGTAAATGTTGATCCTGTTTCCTTACACACAGATTAGTAAACATCACACATGGCATACAAGCTGACTCTAGCAATGATGTTGAACTTGTTGCTTTGAGGGGAGGTAGAAAAGAGAGGATGTAATAAAGCAATGTACCCTACTAAAGATGGTGGTTGCTGAGTAAAAAATCGGGAGCTGAGCAACTAAGCTCAGGAGGGTAGGAACTCAGACGACGCAAGATCATCTGGCTTTGCTACAGTATATTCTATGTCCTCAATGACTGCTTCCCCTGAAAATGAAAATGGGTTTTAATTTGTATTGTGGACTTTAAATTTTCATTTTTAGGGTAAAAAAAATTTAGCCCATGATGATGTGTCTTGTAGTAATGGAGGTAGTTAACCTGTCAGTTGAAAGTATGTAACCTTCCTTTTCTCCTTTTCATGACACAAAGGTAATCTCATCTGAGGGCATTTATGTGAAGAAATAACAGCATGGCATGGTGAAACTACTGGCTCATTAATCCTGGCATCTACTTCCTACAGGGTTCCTTGATTAGTTAAATTCATTCATTGGATATTTCAGAGTTTTTGATTTGTCACCATTGGCTAGGTTCACTGAGTTCAGGCTAAATTGAGCCAGAAGCAATGTTTATTAGTAATTTTGTAGTACAGACTACTCTAATAATTCAGCACAAATATCTCATCTGAAAAATATCCATTCACCCTAGCATCTAATGTAGGTTGCAGCTGTGTTCATAAGGAATTGAAGGAACACAAGTGATTGGGCATGTATTTTCTAAATTATTAATATGATGGCTAATAGCTGTAAACCCATCTTCATATCCGAAGCAGAAATTAAGATCCATTTTGAGTGAGAAAGCACTGGCAAAGGGGTGCACCTCCTGCCTGGCTGTCTGCTATCACCAGCCCAGATGATTCAGTATAGGCACTATGGCCTGTTTAGCATGCTGCCATTAAAAGGAACTAGACAAGGCTATTGTCTTTTCTTTACATGTGCTGGGGTAGATTAATGGCACATGCTGGAGGATGCTTTGAAGGGATTATACGGATGAGCTTTTCTAAGGGCCTTTCCCTATGTCACATAGAAGTCATCACCAGCCATGGAGAAGGCATCATTAGAAGGTTTGCATAGGTAACTGCTGCTTTCATTGGAATCAACCAGTCCGAAAGAGCTTTATCTTTAAAACTGCTTTGGATTTTCAGCACATTCATGGCAGCTATTGATATCTCACACCAGCCTCTGCTTGTTCTGAGCTGAGCTAGTTCTCCATTCCCAAAAAATACATATTTATCCTTGTGCAACACACGCAGTAAGGGCAGCTAGGTGGCGCAGTGGATGCAGTTCTGGGACCAGAATCAGGAAGACTCATCTTCCTGAGTTCAAATCTGACCTCAGACACCAGCTGTGGGAGCCCAGGCAAGTCATTAGTTCTGTAAAATGAGCTGGAGATGGAAATGTCAAACCATTCCATTATCTTTGCCAAGAAAACTCAAAATAAGCTCACAAAAAGTAGGACATTATTGAAAAAGGACAAAAACAAAACAAAACTACAGTGTTTAAACACTTACAATCTTTGAAACTTCAGAAACCCTAAATACTTTTAATTACTAGTCCTTAGATAATCAAGTTAAGATCGTTTCAGAATGATTGAACAGAACATTCCAAGGTGACTTGCTTTACCTCATTGCTTCCCAGGAGGATTGCACCTAAACTAGCTATAAGAGATGGGAATCAATCCTATTCTCAAAAAGATTTCTAAGAAAAGAGATCAAACAAAAACATGAAATTTTAAAAACATCTCTAACCCAAATCCCTCCCAGAGTAGTTTAAGCAGCATGGCTTCTTATGCAGCAAATATATGCCAAGCCAATATCCCTATAAAAGTTTCCCCAGTTTCCAAGATGTCAAATAAGATTTCTCTATTATTGTACTGAGAAGAGAAGTTTCTTGAAAATTCAAGCATTGGGAAAGTCAAACAGGCTAGAGGCCAGTTTTGTCTTCATTTCAAAGAAGACCAATACTGTCATAGGGTGATGTCTTGACTCTTGATTGAATTGGGTTTAAGTGAGGCAGAATCACAGAGTCATCAGCCTCACTCTCTCTTCCACAGTCTTAGAAGTCCAGTGACAGATGCTTGGCAATGAGCTCTTTGGAGGTACTTGAATGGAGATGGAGCAAATACTTGGTTTTCAGTGACAAGTTTTCAGTGACAAGGAATTTTCATCAGTCCAGATGGATTCCATGGATTCTCCTAAGGCATCTTACAAGGAGCAGGTTCTTGTGTGACTTTTGCATCTTATCATGAAGCTCCCAGCTCACTCTGAGCCCACTCTTTTTCTTCTACCCCACAGACATAGCCCATCACTATATCACCATGTTCTGCATACTTCCAAATAGTTGTTATCATAAAATAATTGAATCTTAGAGTTGAAAGGGACCTTAGATGTTCTGCAGCTATTTTAAACTCAGCATATTCAAAATTAAACCCAGCACCTTTTCTCTCAAAACTTGCTTCTTCTCCTCACCTTCCTATGTCTCTCTTTTACCTAATATTTTATTTCCCCCAATTACGTTAAAACAATTTTTAAACATTTTTAAAAGTTTTGAGTCCCAAATTCTCTCCTTCTCTCCCTCCCTCCTCTCTTGCCTCCCTTAGATGGCAAGCAATCTGATCCTCTCAGTCATTCAGGATGAACACATTCTTCATCCTCCCACCCATGCTCTCTGTCTAGTCATCAAGCCAATTCTACCTCCTTACTATCTCTTTAGTTCCCCATGACTGCTTGATTTCCAGAACTCTACCCTATTTTAGGTCCTTATTACTTCTCTTAATCAATCATTCAGTAAACATTTATCAGGTTTCTACTATGTGCTAGATACTGTGCTAAGCTCTAGGTCATTGGCCGTAGCTGCCTTCCGGGGCTCCACATCTCTAATCTCTGCCCACTCCAACATGATATACACACTATTGCTACAAAAATAATCTTGACATACTGTTCTAATCACATAATTCACCCTTTTCAAAACCTACTAACCTGCAAAGTAAAAGTCAAACTCATTAGCATGGCTTTCCAATTTCTCTGTGACGTGCCTCCTGTTTATCTTTTGCGTAATTACTTATACTACTTTCCTTTGTGCAGACATCCTTCAAACTACCCAATATTCCCTGAACTAGTTCTGTTGTTTCTCATTTCCATGTATTTTTTTTAACTGCACCCTCCACCCAAAATGACCTTTGCTCCATCTTTATTGCTCCATTCATTGGTTCTCATTTAAAACCCAGCTCAAATGCCACTTCTTACACAAAACCTTCTCTGATCCTCCAAACCAGAAGTGATCTCTCTCTCTCTCTCTCTCTCTCTCTCTCTCTCTCTCTCTCTCTCTCTCTCTCTCTCTCTCTCTCTCTCTCTCTCTCTCTCTCTCTCTCTCTCCTGAACTCCCGTACTACTTTGTATTTGCCCAGTACTGTGGGCACATCAAGGTCGTGGGAGTCACAGGAAGGGTGAGACATCTTTCAACGTGCACAGCAAGTAAGATTGCTGTGTTTGATCAGCCAGCATTTCTTCCCTACACTGAGATTTCCTGCACTGCATTTTGTTTGAAAGAAAGAAAGGAAGGAAGGAAGGAAGAAGAAGGAAGGAAGGAAGAAAAAGAAAGAAAGAAAGTCAGTACAGTCATCGCTTGTGCATATGAGACTAGTTCCCAATAGTCTTGCTGATCATCACATTGAGAGTGGTTGTGGTTCCGCTGGATCTGTACGCACATGCATCTTCTGTGTGGATCACTATGTTCTGCTGATTTGCTGACCCCTGTGAGAAGGCATACAGGAAACTGAATGGTATGTCTGTTCTCCCCTGGGATGTTTCAAGTCTGTCCAAGTTGACAAATTAGACATAGCACGGAGTAGCCTGTGATGGTCCTGTATCTTCAGGCTGAAGAGAGGCGATGCTGTCATCTCAGAGAAGTACAGCCATTAGTGTACACAGTGGGTCCGAAAATACAATACTCTAGTTGCTCTTTCACCTCCTACCTTGTATTATCATTATCCTTATCCTTCCTATCATTCTTTTACAAGACTCACACTGTATTTTATTTTTTTTTTGGTATACTGCCCCCCCCCCCCTCCATATTCACCACTCTCTGCAACGCTCCACCACAGGTACTTTGCACAGCTGGAACTCAATAAATATTTGTGGACTTTGTTCAAAGAACTGAGTCCAGCCCATCAACCTATTCAGAAACCACTGACATACGACTATCCAGATTCTTCTGGGAGCTCTTTTTGGTGGCCAGGAAGTCGCTGTCTTAAGGGCCAGCTACAGTTGTTGGAAAAGTCTTTCTTTTAACTTCCATCAATTTGTCCTCTTGTTCCTGAACCAACAAAGGATCAGTGTACTTATTTTTCTACAAGACAGCCTTTCATATCTTTAGAGGTAGTTATTGTGTTCCTCCTAAGGCTTCTTTTTTCCACGTGAATAATTTCCGATTCTTTAGACCATTTCTCATATGGCACAGCTTTTGGATGGCTGAAACAACAAATATGTATTGGTTTGCTACTGAGCGGAGACTGACGGATAGCAGAGAAACATAAGGCGCCGTTCCTGCCCTTAAGGAGCTTACGACGTAATTCAGAATATGACCAGCACTCATGGAACAGAAAATGGTGCGAGACTATATATTGCAGGCATTTTAAATGGGGCAGGTCTGATGATTAATGTAAAAGTTCAGAGAAATGAAAAGTAAAGAGAAATTGAAATGATCATAGAAGACTTCATTTAGAAGTTGGCTTCAGGTTAGACCTTCAAGGTCCAATACTTTCGCTTCTTCAGGCTTCTCTCTCTTAACCTTACTTCCTTTCCATATTTACTTTCCCCATTTACCTTATTTTCCAGGCCCCTAAATTGTGTTTTATCCTCGCACCTGGGTCATCTCTAAAACAGGACCAAGATCCCATATTTAACACTAAAATAATATTGATGCTGATTCCAATGGAGAAATTGACCTAATTGGAGGATGGCGCTCCTCAAGATCAGACAATTTAGACAGTTGATTACAGAGGCAAGGAGTCCTGGTTCTCAGTCTATTTCTATTGTCATGCCATCAGTATTTCCATTCTTATACAGAAGGGAGTTGGTTAGTTATTGTTTCTGAGATGCTGAGTATAAAAGGGTTTCTGGGACTCTTAAGTGAAAAAAATGAAAAGAGAAGAGAGAATGAGCAAGACAGCATTTTTATTCCCACACAAGAGAGTATGGGAAGATCTAGTGGTGAGTAAACTATTCATTCAGAGTAAAATAGTCACCTGTGATAGTCTAATTATCCATTCCAAGGAACTGGGGTACCATTTAGTATCCTGAATATGGTAATTTTCTCAATGGTGCCCTGGTGTCCTGGAAGAGTTAATTCACCGCTCTCAGAAACTCTGGTGACTTGCTAGTTTTTCACAGTACGGAAAGGAGCAAACACTTTGCTGGGAAGCCAGGGCTAGTTCAGATTTCCCTGTTGGAAGCCTGAAGAGCTTCATTTTCCTGTTACCCATAGTAGTGTCTCTGAAAACTGGTTGCATTCCAGGAGACATCTCAGAATCGAAGAGATGTGATGGGAATTCCCTCGTCAGGCAGAGAGATTCCAAGCTAGAGATTAGAGATTGCATCATTTTTGCAGAAGGCTGGGAGCCTCAGTACAATTTTGTGGACTCCTAGCCATTTCACATGGAAGTGTTTTAGATGTCTAGATATATGGGGAAACAGACTCAGGTCACTTTTTGTCTTTTTTAAGGGAAGCTTATGCATTCAGTTATGTATGATGTTATATATAATGAAAACTTGAATATTTCAATATTCAGAGAACAAAAATGAGGATAGCACAACCTATGAACTATCATATACAATTTTTAAAGTGCATATTAAATTTAATTCCACTCCTATTTCTATTCACTCACAATTAGACACAATTAGGAAAGGTGTACTAGAACTGAGGGAGATTTTCCATAGCTTAAGAAAACCCATGAGGGGCTCCATTATTGCAAAAATGTTGATCCCTGATAGGTCATCTTCCATTTCAGTTCTTCCAGGTGTGTAACTCCTCGGACCATTTTCGGGGCTGAGGAAATCTACACCAGCGGAACAGTCAGTCATTCAGCAATCTGGGTTGTGCAATGGTGCAGGCACCATTGGAATTTGGCACAAGTACTCTTCTGTAGTGAGTGTTACCATTCATTGTTAGCTTCTTCTCTTTGGGTTAGAACCCACCTGAAGGAGAGGACCTGGGTTGTGTTGCCTACCTACAACAAAAAAAGTCAAGACTGTACCTGCAAGGGACTGCCAGAGAATGGGAGGCATGTGAAGTGTCCAAGAAAAATGTCTTTTCATGGTGATATCAAAACAATCAGGTCCACGGGAGCAAGCGAGAGATCTAATAACATACATGGTCCATGGATTTGACTAGAAGAGAAGAAATAGAGACATAATTCATAACTCAGATATCCCAGAAAGTAAAAAATTCCTACTTGTAAAGTGGGCAAGGCTATACCATCTTCTCAGGATATTATAGAGGGGTAACATTGAAAGAATGGGAATAGGGAGCCCAGAGATGGGGAGAGGGAAGAGAAACCAATGGACATATTACTCAAACACCCGCTTGGATCAGTCATGGGAGAGAAGTGACAGGTTATGAGTGTATGACTGAAGTATAGAAAAGCTTGGGGGGTGCAGGTCAGGGTGGGGAGAATGGATTGGAAGGCAAGGAAATCCCAGTAGTATGGGATATTATGTCTAGGTTTGGTTGGGTGTTGATGGTGATGATTAGAATGGTAAATGTCATTAAAAAAAACTGTCAGAATTAACATTGATTATAAATTCTGTAGAACTTACAAAGTGAGAGGTGTAGTGAAGAGTACTGGACCAGGAATCAGAAAGAATCAGGTAGAGCAGTGGGCAGAGCACTGGCTCTGGAGTCAAGAAGACCTGAATTAGATGCATAGATTAGTTGTGTGACTCTGGACAACTTATTTCACTTGTGTGTGCTTTGCTTTCCTGATCTACAAAGTGGAGATAATAACAGCACCTACCTTGCAGGGCTGTTTTGAGAATAAAATGAGATAGTATTTGTAAAGTGCTTCACAAACTTTAAAATGCTACAAAAATGCCAGTTATTATTCTCTGACCCCTGATAAAAACCAATGTTGTGACTGAGGGCAAATTGCTTAGCCTTTCTCTTAGTATCCTCATTTATAAAATAAGGCAACATATGTGTGTATACACACATATGTATATAACATACACACATATATATGTGTACATACATACTATCTATACATGTATCTTTATATATGTATTACATATATAATATATTTTATTTTTAATGTCATATACATACACATTACATATACAATATATTTTATTACATGATATGTAATATCTTCACTATACAGTCTTGCAAATGTGTATATTGGAGCAGGAAATGGCAAACCACTCCAGTAGCTTTGCAAAGAAAACCCCAAATGGGGTCATGAAGAGTCAGGCATGGCTGAAAAATGACTGAACAGTAACAGTAAAATGTATATACATATATTACATATTTACAATAAAATATAATAATATATGGAAGAACATAATATATACACACAATTTATATATGTATATATTTTATGTGTAATACATATATATACACACAATCTCATTATCTTCACAACCCTTCTAAGAAGATAGATACTACAGATCTTATTACTTTAATTTTACAGATGAGGATATCTATCTCTATATCATCTACATCTATATCTATACAGATGCATACACAAATGCATAAATATATACATTATTTACAAAATGCTTTACAAATGTTAGCCATTTATATTAATAAACTATAATTTGACATAAAATCATAATAATTACTGTTATTTATATGAGATGCATACCATACAAGACTGTGATTAAATTTATATGATCACTCTGTGCAGACAGACTTTGTTTTAAGTTTTATTTGATTCTAGCAGTAGATACTCTACCAGTCTACTAGGCGTTGGTCACTGGTCTTTGGTATATGACCATCTGTTCACAGTATAAAACAAATAGAGGAAATATAGAAGAACTAACAATGATTTCTCTTCACTCAGTGTAGTTCATTTCGAATGAAGGCTATAGCAAGGGAATATTCCTTCTTGACTCGGTTCATTGACCAATATCTTTAAATACCTGAGTCCACCGGCTCGAGATTACAAATACAAAACCTGCTTCATTATTTTTGCATGGGTGTGAAGAATCAATTCAATTCCGCAAACGTTAATTAAGCACCTATTAAGTGCAAAGGAGAGTCCTAGGTACTGGAGATATAAAGACAAAAACCTCCATCTCAACCCTCAAGGAGTTTTCACTATGTATATATAAATTATATTTACATTATGTATAGATACATATATGAGATTGTATTGTCAAGATATTACATAATAAAATATACTGCATATGTAATGTATTATATATGAGATTACAAATTAAAAAATATATATGTATATTCCATATATATGTATGTATAGACAGTATATCTCTGTGTATGTGTTTTTGTTACACAAGTAAGTAAATGCAGGGCAATAATTTTTGGCAGGGAGCACTGAGCTAGGAATCAAGCAAAGCTTCTGGTAACAGCAAGTAACATCTGAGCTGAGCCCTGACAAAAGATCTAAGCATTATAAGAAGGAACAGCACAGGAGGAGACGATGAATTCTTGGCCATTCATTCAGTCAGTAAGCATTTATTAAGTATTTGCTATGTGCCAGGCACTGTCTTAAATTCTGAGGATACAAGGAAAGGCAAAAACTGCAGACCTTACCCTCCAGGAGCTCCCTTTCTAGCAGAGGAGCCAGCATACAAATAAATGTGCAGTATGAGATGCACGATGTAAATTGGAGGCAATGTCATAGGACTGAAAGGGGGAGACCTCCTGGAGAAGTGGGATTGAACTGAGTGTTAAAGGAAAACGGGAAAGAGAAGGGAGGAAGAAGATCAAGGCATGGGAAACAACCAGAGAAAATGCCCAAAGCTGAGAGATGGAGTATCTTGTTCTTGAAATAGCAAGGAGGTCAGTGTCAAAGGGTCAATAGGGGACATGGTGGAGATTAGGTGTAAGGAGACTGGAAAGGTAGACAGAAGTGAGCTTAGGAAGGGTTTTGAATACCAAACAGAAAATTTTGTATTTGGTCCTGGAGGGAAGAGGGAGCCACTGGAATTGATTTAAAGGGAACCTGAACTTTAGAAAAATCACTCAGTGGAGGATGGACCGGAGTGGGAAGACACGTGAGGCAGGCAGACTCACCAGCAGCCATTGCAGTCATCCAGGCACAAGGTGGTGAACGCCTATGCTAAAACAGTGTCAGCAGAAGGAAGGCAGCATGTTCAAGAGATGTTGCAAAGCTGAAATTGACAGACCTTGGAAAAGGATAGATGATCTGTTTTTGCCAGGGTATTCACAGGAATCCCCTCAATTCACACACATCGAGCCTTCAGACTCCTGTTCTCCTAGCGCAATTGTAGCTCCCTAGTCTTTGGAATCCAGAGCAGAGGAATTAGAGATAGTAAGAGCTCTCCTCCTCAGAGCCAACCCTTGTGAGTTGTGCAGACTATGTGCAGAGTAGGGGATTCCCTTCATTCTTCTTTCCCCTGGAGTTCTTTATATCCATGGCTTTGTTTCTTTGTTTCTTTATCTTTTTTTGTCATCATACTCCAGGGCTCTTCTTTCCTTCTTTTTCCTATTTACTTTTGTCCCAGATAGCCAGTAATAAATCCTTATGATGTTACTGCATTCTCTACCAAATAAGAGCCTGAGAAAATAAAGGAGAAGAATATTCACAATTTTCTGTAAGTCACCAAGTACATTATCAGAGTTCTTGGAACTGAGTTCTTTCTTTTAAAAGTCTGCCACATATATAATAGACCTGAATTTTATTTCTTTATTCTCCTACTTTTCTGGTATCATCATCATCATCATCATCATCATCATCATCATCGCCACCACCACTACCACCATCATCACCATCTCCGTCTCCACGTTCATTTCCATCACCATTACCATTACCATCTCGCTTGCCATCTCCATTTCCACCTTCATTTCCATCACCATCACCACCACCATCTCTGTCTCCATCTTCACCTTCTTCTCCATCACCATCTTCATCACTATCACCATCAAAACTGACATCTCCATCCCCATTGCTATCACCACCAGGAGCAGCGTGGTTTAGATGAAAGAGTGATAGTTCTGAAATCAGAGGACCTGGGTTTCTAATCCATCTTTGATACTTCCTGTTTGACTCTGGGCAAGAGTGTCCTCTTGGGTGACATGAAGTGGTTGAAGTAGATGATCTCTGATGTTCCTTCTAGTTTTAGATTTTTGATTATTATCATTTGCACTATGTAGTGAGTATGTAGCAAATTTTCCTACCACTTTTTGTTGAGGTTCAGACCTGTGATTTCCTCTACATCGGGAATTCCTTACTGAGAATTTCCCTACTGATTTGGCGCTCATCACAAACTGTTCTTCGGTTCACAGTCTTAGAAAGCTGCCTGAGTCATCATGAATTTAACTGACTCGCTTGGGGTTACACAGCTAGAACGTGGCAGAGATGACCCTGATACTCTCATTATTCTGCCACTGAGACTGAGACTGTATAAGACTTTTCTTTAAACAACTTAAAGTTTAAGAAGAATGTAGATGTTATCACCATATTTATTTTAAATTTTTTGAAAAGGTAAAATGCAATGGAAAGCTGTGCGTGTGTGTGCATGTGCATAATTTAGTATTTATTTTTATTGCTTTCCCTTTCTTGAATTCAATAAGCTTGAGCTTGGAGTCAGAGGTGATTAGGAGCAGAGAATTATAAAAAAGACTGGAAGAAAAGGAGAGGGGCATCACATGGGAGAAGGAGAGGACTTGTCTTAGAATAAAGGGAGGAGAAGAAAAGAAGAAGAGACTAACATGATGGAGGAAAACGAGAATAGCTGCTTGGAGGGAGACAGAAGGAGGGAGAGACAAGAGGATTTAAAAATCATTAATTCAGTTTTTTTCATTATTTTATTTCTTTTCAAAAACAAATTTCATTGATATTTATTTTGATATCACCTACCTATTCTGATGTATTCCTTTCCTCTCTTCCTCCCAGAAGAAGAAGTTGAGTAAAACTAATCAATATATTAAAAAATGCTGTTGTATGCGGTGCTCTATACCCATAGTCTCTCATCTCTGCGAAAAGTTGTTGGAGCTTCATTCTTGGGGATCATATCAAAAGGATATCATTCGTTAAGTAGTGTGTAGTGGAAGGGGATGTTTGTTTTCTCTCCCAGAAGCCAAGTTGATTTAATCAACTTGTAAGGGATAGATAATGAGGTGTTGGCATGTTAAATAAAATTCAAAGACATGACTATGCCTTATCAGTTTACAAAATGTGAGAAAGTTTCCCTAATAGAATTAGTAAAACAACTTCTCACTGACTGGTCAAAGATTGGCTATGGCCCTGGTGTTCTTTAAAAAGCAAACCTTGCCAGTCCTGGAGTCAGTCCACAGAGTCCGAGTAGGAAGCAACTCTATGGAGTGTGTGCCTCTCTCAGGGACCAGAGGAGAGGGGATATTCCTTTCTTCTCTCCCTTTGCCACAGAGCTATCCACCCGGTAAGAGACACTGAATCCAGCAGGAAAAGAGTTGAGGTAGGAAGCAAATTCATGGGATATGACCTCTGGCAGCAAAGAAAAGAGCCAACTCTGGATTCAAGAGAAAATTATCCCTGTCACTTGGGAGCTGAGGTGAGAAAATGAGCAGACACAAGAAGTCTGGCTCAGTGACCCTCCCACAAGAGATGTTTTGCCTGAGGTGGGGGTGGGGGTTGAAAGCAGCGTGAATATACCACAAGGAGAGAAGGACATCAGGGACGTCTGGCACTAGTAGCATAAGTTGCCTTGGCAACTTGTCTGTTACTTCTGCCTCACTATCAGAGTATTCTATGTATATACAAATTCTTCCTGTATATTTGGGGGTAAGTGCACCACTAGTTTATTTGGGAAATGTTTTATAATTACTGTTCTTAATATCCCATCTTAGAAAATGACTTTGCTTTGAGTTAATTTTGTGTACAGGGTTACTATTAAAAGTAAATGAGGGCTTATGAGCTGTATGTTCAGGGGTGGAGAGCTTGGAGTCTGCAATAGCAGTCTCCCCTTAAGAGCCTAGCCTAGGACTTTAAATTCAAGTTGGAGTAAGTAGGTCTGTAGGGGTCATTATAGATACAGAATATTATTTTGTAGTGAAAGAAAGAAATGGTACTAAGCATTTTTTCCTTCTCATTTCTCAGACTTAGTTCCTCCAGATGTCCCTATCACTGGCCCAGTTTCTGCATGTGTATGTCTGTTTGGAGTGAGAGGAAGGAGTGGGATGAGGTCAGTGAACAAAGCTTCTGGTCTAGGATGGCAAGCCACGTAGTTTCCAGCCAGTACACCACTATGATTACTACCATCAGAATCTCTGCTTACTTATTTCCTGCTATGATTAGGTACGTCTTCTATGATTTGGTCTTTTGGAACCAGAAAGGGAGTGTAAGGTTTGGTGGGGAATCCTGGGGAAGATTAAGTTCTTAAGATCCAAGATCTGCAGAGGAGCCAATATGGCGGAGTAGAAAGACTCACGTATGCTAGCTCCGAATCCACAGCCCATAAATTTCCTGTAAGAAGAACTCCCCACAAATTCTGGATCATTGCAAGGTGCGCAGAAACACAGTGGAAGAGATTTCTGTTCCAGAGAGCCCTGGACAGCCGTCCCCAGGGGTTCATCATGCCCCGGAAAGCGGAGCCCGCCCCTGTGCTGCCCTGGCCATGGCCCCAGAGGAGCAGATCCGAGCAGGCTTCAGGGACAGAATCTCTGGTGGCCGGGAAGGTCCCTCTGCCCACAGACGCTACAGGTCAGTGAGAGAGATGTCTGGGCTGGCCGAGAGGGGAGCGGGGTGTCTCCGTGACTCAGGCCCCCTTGGGAGGCAGCAGCAGAGGGAGAGGCAGAGGCAGTGGCAGAGGCAGCAGTGGCCAGGATTCCCCGAGCAGGCAGGAGCTCCATTACCAAAGGTGTCTGCATAAACCCCCTGAGGGAGCTGAGCCTGGGAGGCAGCCCTGCCCCCACCTGCTCCATTACTGAAGGTCTCTGCATAAAGCCCCTGAGGAATTGAGCCTGGGAGGTGGCCCTGCCCCAACCCCAGCACCAGAACTTAAGGCTCACATTGAATAGCAGCCGCTCCTGCCACTGAAAGCCCTGAGGCTGGGAAGCAGCATTTGAATGTCAGACCCCAAGCACTAGCTGGGCAGACCTAGGCAGGGGTGGAGAGGAATCTTAGAAGTGAAGTAACTGACTGGGAAAATGCCCAGAAAAAGGAAGCAAAATAAGACCATAGAGAGCTACTTTATTGGGGAAGAGATGTTCCTTCCTCCTTCCATTTCTGATGACGAAGTACAATGCTTGCCATCAGGGAAAGACGTGGAGGTCGGGACCTCTCTATCCCAGACATCCAAGGTGGATGTCCGGTGGGCTCAGGCCATGGAAGAGCTCAAAAAGGATTTTGAAAATCAAGTTAGACAAGTGGAGGAAAAAGTGGGAAGAGAAATGAGAGAGATGCAAGAAAAGCATGAAAAACGGGTCAATACCTTGCTAAAGGAGACCCAAAAAAATGCTGAAGAAAATAACACCTTGAAAAATAGGCTAACTCAATTGGCAAAAGAGGTTCAAAAAGCCAATGAGGACAAGAATGCTTTCAAAAGCAGAATTAGCCAAATGGAAAAAGAGGTTCAAAAGCTCACTGAAGAACATAGTTCTCTCAAGATTAGAATGGAACAGATGGAGTCCAATGACTTTCTGAGAAACCAAGAAATCACAAAAGAAAACCAAAAGAATGAAAAAATGGAAGAGAATGTGAAATATCTCATGGGAAAAACAACTGACCTGGAAAATAGATCCAGGACAGACAATTTAAAAATTATGGGACTACCTGAAAGCCATGATCAAAAAAGAGCCTAGACATTATCTTTCATGAAATTATCAAGGAAAACTGCCCTGATATTCTACAAACAGAGGGCAAAATAGGTATTGAAGGAATCTATTGATCACTGCCTGAAAGAGATCCAAAAAGAGAAACTCCTAGGAACATTGTGGCCAAATTCCAGAGTTCCCAGGTCAAGAAGAAAATATTGCAAGCAGCTAGAAAGAAACAATTCCAGTATTGTGGAAATATAATCAGGATAACACAAGATCTAGCAGCTTCTACATTAAGGGATCAAAGGGCGTGGAATAGGATATTCCAGAAGTCAAAGGAACTAGGACTCAAACCAAGAATCACCTACCCAGCAAAACTGAGTATAATACTTCAGGGGAAAATATGGTCTTTCAATGAAACAGAGGACTTTCAAGCATTCTTGATGAAAAGACCAGAGCTGAAAAGGAAATTTGACTTTCAAACACAAGAATGAGAAGAAGCATGAAAAAGTAAACAGCAAAGAGAAGTCATAAGGGACTTACCAAAGGTGAACTGTTTACATTCCTCCATGGAAAGACAATATTTGTAACTCTTAAAACTTTTCAGTATCTGGGTAGTTGGTGGGACCATGCACAGATGTACACACACACACATGTACATGCGTGCACACACACACATACACACAAGCACGCACACACAGAGACAGAGAGCACAGAGTGAATTGAATAGGATGGGACCATATCTTAAAAGAAATTAAGGTAAATGGTGAGAGAGAAATGTAGTGGGAGGAGAGAGGGTGAAATGGAATGGGGTAAATTATATCTCATTCAAGAGGCAAGCAGGAGACTTTTTAGTGGAAGGAAAAAGAGGAGAGCTGAGAAAAAAACATGAAGTTTAGCCTCATCACATTCGACTAAAGGAAGGAGTAAAATGCACACTCATTTCGGTATGAAAACCTATCTTACAGTACAGAAAAATGGGGAAGGAGATAGGGAGGGAGGGATGATGGAAGGGAGGGCAATGGAAGAAGGGAGCAATTTGAAGTCAACACTCTTGGGGAGGGACAGGATCAAAAGACAGAATAGAAACAATGGGGGCAGAATAGGATGGAGGGAAATACAGTTAATCTTATACAACACGACTGTTATCGAAGTCGTTTGCAAAACTACACAGATATGACCTATATTGAATTGCCTGGCTTCCCAAAGGGAATGGGTGGGGAGGGAGACATGGGGAGAAGTTGGAACTCAAAGTTTTAGGAACAACTGTTGAGTATTGTTCTTGCTACTAGGAAATAAGAAATACAGTTAATGGGGAATAGAAAGTCATCTGGCCCTACAGGACAAAAGAGAAGATAGGGACAAGAGAAGGGAGGGATGATAGAAGAGAGGACAGATTGATGATAGGGAAAATTTGATTGCTCGGTGTATTGGAGTGGGGGGAGGGGATAAAAGGGGAGAAAATTTGGAACCCAAAATTTTGTGAAAATGAATGTAAAAAGTTAAATAAATAAATAAATTAAAAAAAAAAAAAGATCCAAGATCTGCGTTCCTTTCCTTCTAGCTGTATATGCCACAGCCATCTCAGGAGAAAGTCTATTCAGTCATTTCCTGCTTCCAATGACATGTTTAAGTAACCTTACTTTCTCTTACTAGACTGCCTGGGTCATGTCTCGAGAGTGGACTCAATAGAAACGCTGTGGATAATGTGGTGAGAATTATTATCACATTAATCACAAT
Organism: Bettongia penicillata ogilbyi; assembly: GCA_023548195.1. Classification (NCBI taxonomy): domain Eukaryota; kingdom Metazoa; phylum Chordata; class Mammalia; order Diprotodontia; family Potoroidae; genus Bettongia; species Bettongia penicillata. Next base: position 534,641 of record JAJHZJ010000532.1, on the reverse strand, counting down.
GTGGAAGGGGAGGGTGGTGAATAGGAAGCCCTGTATCCATGTGCCTCAAACCAGTGAAAAATTAATCCCAGACTAACTGCACTAGAGAATATTTACGTAGCCTCCACTTGTTCACCTAGCAGCAACCTTGGTTTGGTGTGATAATCACCAAATATAGATATGTTTTCTTCACTCCCTGTGTATCAATGCATGTGATGAATGGGAGGGTTGTTTTTATAAACATACACACACAATACAAAACAAAACAAACTCATTTGATGGGCAGATCATTTCTTCCTTATTTCTCTGGAAGGGTAGTTTCAAACCATCAGATTAATTGTATATTCACACATCAGATGAGCAGTAAATTTGCTATGATCCAACGAGCATTTAAAAACAATACAACCTGCTTAAAATAACCATCTGGGGAGGAGTGGGATGTCTTATCTGTGCAGTCAGTCTCATCAATGAGATGTTCTCATAGCCTTGTCCCCAAGATGGTGCTAGAGTGGGAAGGGAGCTGGAGGTTATTTAGTCTAACTGCCATCCAAATCAAACAAGTCTTGAGTAGGATTAAAACAAACAAGTTTTACCTTCTCTCCCTGCTCCCTCTCTGACCCCTCCCCAGTGCTAACTCCTTTCTAGACCACTATTTTATCAATGGCCTCATTTCCACATGCTCCTTCCACACCTTGGAATCAGCTTTATTTACAAAACCAAGTCTGTCATTAGGTATTGCAGACCCTTTGTTCATATTCATTCTCTTTTTAAAATCTATAATTTGTTTTTGTTATTATTTTTAATCAAATGGTATAGCAGATAGAACTCTGGGCATAGAGTTCCTGAGTTCAAGTCCTGAATTTAACATGTCCCCCTCATGTGATTATAGGCAAATCACTTAATTTCTTGGTGACCTAAGCAACTAAAAGTTACAAATGATTGTTCCATCTACATTGGTACAGGGAGCATCTTCACAAGAGTTTCCTGGAATGAGGAAAGGAAAGGGAATAAGCATTTATGTAGTGCCTACTATGTGCTAGGCACTGTGGCAAATGTTTTACAAATGTTTATCTCATTTCATTCTCACAGTAACACTGAAAGATGGGTGGTGATGTTATCCCCATTTCACAGCTGAGAAAATGGAGGCAAATAGAGGTTAAGTGACTTAGGGTTGCACAGCCAATAAGTTTCTGAAACTGGATTTGAACTCAGATCTTTCTGACTCCAGGCCCATCAGCACTCATCTACTTCACTATCTACTATACTGTAGGTATAGTTTCCTACACAAATGAAATCACAGGTCTGGACCAAAAAGAAGAAAATTATTTTAACTTCCAGTGACATATAGAGAGGTTTTTCACATTCTCTCAAATACATGCTTTCATTTTCATTTCCAATGTCATTATCCTCGTCACTTCTCATCTGGATTGCTATAATTAGCCTCCTGTTGAGCCTAATTTCAACCTTTCCTACTTTCAGTCCATCTTATACACCATTGTTCACAGGTGTAGCTATGAATTTTTCCCCTGATACAAAAAATCGTTGAGGGGACAGAAGAGAGGGGTACAAAGTATAGTCTGGGAAGCAGACGATGGAGGTAGCCCAGAAGGTAGTCAGATCAGTTTTTCCTCCTTTACTCCTCCAACCTTCATTAACCTTAAACTCCAATCCCTTGGCCTGTCTCTTTCCCAGGGCCTCCCTGAGAGGGGAACTTGGACCAAGAGAGATCTGTGAGGGTTAAGGCATGGGCACGGCTAGAATGAGGCTTTGTCCCCTAGACCTTTGCACCTGTGATGCTACCTGCTCCTCCTTAGTTACAGCTCTGATATTGCTGCATTAAGAATAATAATAAATTATAATAATATGTAATAATAATTAAAGTGCTACTTCAGTCATATTACTCCCCCATTCAAAACCCTTTAATTAACTCCTCACTGGCCTTCAAATTAAGCTCTACATTCTCCATCTTGTAGAGACCAATCCCATTTACCTTCTAATTTTCTCTCTTCCTCTTCTACAAAAAAGTCTTTGCTCTGGTCTGGATGATCTGCCCCCTTAGTAAAGCAAGTACATTTCCACTCGTTTCTGCTGCCTAGAGTGGCCTGCCCCTTTGTGCTTGACCTTCAAGGCTCATCCACGCCCAACCTCTTCCTCTTCCATGAAGACTTCCCTGACCCTTCCTGTTCACAAATTTAGAACTGGAAAGAACTTCAGAGGCCATCTAGTTCATCCCCCTCCTTTTACAGATAAGGACAGAAGACCACTAAGGTTCAAGGAATAAGCCAAAGCTACAGAGAGGAAGAGCCAGCTTTTAAAGCCAGATTCTCTGACTTCAGATTTGCCATCTTCAGCACAGTACCTCACCCTCATGGGTGGGATCAGCTTCCTTCCCGAGCACCTGAATAGGCCTTGGCCTAAAGGGGCCAAGATCTCCCACTGCATCTTGGGTCATCTCCAGTCATCCTGATGAATATCTGGTCAGTGGATTCAAATGGCTCTGGAGGAGAAATGAGGCTGGTAACCTGTACAGCCCTCCCTCACTCAAAACAGAGTCAAGTGCAAGTCATGTCATCATTCCTCTGATGGCATGGTCTTCTTCAGCAAGGAACACAACAACCCACACTGGGATACATTGTATCCTTCATTTGTTTGGAGGAAGCTAGGTAACATAATGCATAGATTGCTGGATTAGGAGTCTGGAAGGCTTGAGTCCAAAGGCCTGAGACATTTAGCGGTTGCATTATCTTTGGCAAATCACTTAATTTTTCTGTGCCTCAGTTTCTTCCTTCATAAAATGAGGGCATTGAACCCCATGTCCTCTAGAGTCGTTTGCAAAGCACTTTATGTATATTTTCTCATTTGATTTTCCCAAGAACTCTATGAGCTAGATGCTATTATTATCTCCATTTTATAATTGAGGAAACTGAGACTGAGGGAGGCAAATGACTTACCCAGAATCACACAACTAGTAAGTGTCTAAGGCAGGATTTGAACTCACATTTTTCTGGTCCTAAGTCTAAGACTCTATCCTGTGTCACTTAGCTGCCTACAAGTCACTTAATCTGTCCATGCTTTAGTTTTCTCACTTATAAAATGGGGATAATAGTAGCACCAACTCCCAGGGTTGTTGAGAAGATAAAATGAAGTGATATTTGTAAAGCATTTTGTAAACCTTAGAATGCCACAAAATGTCAGTTGTTAATATTACTATCCTTGTCATACAGGAAAAGGAAAAAATAAGGGAAAACTTGGTACGAGAGAGAGAGAGATTTCTAATCAGTACAGAATTTTCCTATGATAGTTATCTGACAGGGGGCTTAGAGCTAAAGACAAGAGAATCATTAATTCACATCTTATGATCGCTTTTATAGAGCAAACATGTATTCTGATTTCTCTGAATCAGCAGTCGGGTTGGCATAGTGTGGTAATGTCACTGTGACTGGCTGGGCTGGTATTGAAGGTGGGGCCTTTGCCACTTTCATTTCCATGGTTTCCCGTGGTTTGATCTGCAAGAAAAACTACTTCTCCAGAGAATAGCCAAGGCAGAGCCTGGAAGGAGTAGCCCACTACACACAAAGGCATGGAATGAGTAAGGTTGACTGATAGATTGACAACTCTGCCTATCAACACAGGGCCATGAGTTCTTCAGCTTTCTTGGCTTCCATATCATGGGCAATTCTCAAGAATCTCCAAGTAATTTTTTCACACAAGATGATTTCAGCCATACTTGCCCCATCTTTAACTTGTAAAGTTGGTTTTTTGAATCCAAGTGTAAAGACTTTCATTTATCTCTATTAAATTGCATCGCATTAGATTTGTCTCAATGTTCTAGTTTGTCAATAGATTTTTTGCATCCTATCTAATATTGAGTATGTTAGCTATCCCTCCCTAGTTTTCCATCATTTGTAAATCTGAAAACTTTCCTTTTTTTATTTTGTTGGTTTTCAGTAGCTGTGGCTTTGGAGGAATAAGCGGTGGCACCTACAGAAGCAGCTGCCAAGTCACATCTCTGCAAGGATGGTTTGCCAGGTTCATGGCTTTGGGAACTTGACTGAAAGCAGATCTAATGTTCTAGAAGGTGCTGCTATTCCCAGGGCCCTTGAGCTCAGGGTCATTGACCATTTCCCTTAAGCATACTGTTCCATATCAATAGTCCTCTATGTCTTTAAAGTAGGGTTTCTCAATGTTTCATTAGGGCTATTCTTGGTCACTGTATTAAGTTTGGGAATTCCACCTGTTCTTTCATGCAAATCATTGATAACAACATTCAATAGGAGACAGGTGGCACAGTAGATAGAAAGCTGGACATAGAATCAGGAAGATCTAAGTCCAAATCAGGCATTGATTGTCAACTTGGAGGAGCACCAGTGGAATGTTTCAGGGATCTGTCTTTGGCCTTTGTTTAATGGTCATAATGACTAGCATTTACACATTGTTTTAAAGTTTGCAAAGTACTTTTTAGCCAAGAGTTTATAAAAAATATGTATGTGTGTATGTATATATACACATATGTACATGTATACATATACACATAGATATACATATATATATATAATAAAACAAAGATAATATTAAATTTTGGGCATGAGGTGGTACAGTGGATAGAGCACTAGGCCTGGAGTCAGGAAGATTCATCTTCATGAGATCAAATCTGACCTAAGACACTTAACAGCTGTGTGATCTTGGCCAAGTCACTTAACCCTATTTACCTCTGTTCTTCATCTGTAAAATAAGCTAGAGAAGGAAATGGCAAAGCCATTCTAATATCTTTGACAAGAAAACCCCAAACTGGGGCACAAAGAGTCAGATGTGACTGAAATGATTGGACTACAAATATTACATTTTAAAATGAAGTCAATATTAAAACCATCGTCTCATTTTATCCTCACAACAACCCTATAAGGTAGGTACTATTGTTACTTCCATTTTAAAGATGAAGAAACTAAAGCAGACAGAGGTTGTGATTTTTCCCAGAGTCATACACTCAGTAACAGTCAGAAGGTGGAATCAGAGTTCAGTGCATGTTTTGCCATGTTAGAGAATAATAATAGAATCTAACACTTACATAGCTCTTACTATGTTCCAGGGACTGAGCTAAGCACTTTTACAATTTGGTCCTCACAACAGCCCTGGAAGGTAGGGGCTAGCTATTACTATATCTGTTTTACAGATGAGGAAATGGAGGCAAACAGATTTTTTAAAGTGACTTGCCCAGGAACACACAGCTAGTAAGTATCTAAGGCCAGATCTGAGTTCAGGTCTTCCTGACTTGGAACCCTGAACTCTTTTCACTGTACCATTTAACTGTCTCAATCACACCAGGGAGGACCAGAAGTCATCCTGACTAAATCTTACATTCAAGTAGTGAAACTGTCATAGAAATCTCAAAACATCAAGTCTCCAAATTAAGAAGACCTTTCCCATATGGTCTAACAGGAAGTAAAGAACTGAGGCCGCCAATTCATTCAAATGTCAAAGTAGATCAAACATAAAAATAATAACTATAATGTTGGTGATGCAATTGCTTTGCTTATTTTCTTGTTTTCTTCTGAATTATACTGTACTTTTTGTTTTTGTTTTGTGATCACTTCTAGGTGTTATCACAGTTCTACCCCACAAACAGATTCCTTCCTTTAAAATAAAGCGAAACAGTGAATAAAAATCAGCTGCTGTAACTTCTTCTGCTAGGACTGAATTCAGGAATTCCCATCAGTAGTCTGTCATCTACCTATAAAAGAAAAAAAAAGAATGTATTTCATACTTGATTCTCTAGAACCAAGATGATTGGTTACTAAGTTTGTCGAAGTTCAGCTGCTTTTTGATTATTTAATTTACGATGAATGTGTCAAATATACAGTCTTGTGGGCTGTCACATGTGGCCCACAGCATTCCTGAATGTGTCCCAAACCAGATTAAAATGTAATTGGGAAATACTTAACAAAATAAATAAAAGTACAATAAAATATAGGTAACAGTACATTTTAAAACTAAGTCAACATGTACCACACAGGAATATTTAAGTATGAATTTCTATTTGAGTTTGACACCCGTGATTTAGTGTAGGATGTAGTGATTGTGTTCATTTTCTTGGTTCTGTATTTTTCATCCAGCATATCAGGCTATGCAGATTTTCCCATGTTTCTCAGCCTTCCTCATAGTTATCAATTCTTATTACAATTCTGTAATACTCCAATGGACCAGTGATTTGTCTGGTATGTGTATTCCCTCCAGACTAGGACCTCTGGTAGGAGGTTTTACCGAGTCCTTTTCAGGGCTGCTCACTCACTTTTGTTGTCCCCCAACTCTCACCTGGGGCTCCAAGAAGCTGTAGCCTGGGTGGTAGCCACACCCCAGTAAAACTGTCTTCAAAGACAGGCTAAACAAGGGTGAGGATAACCAAGAGTCTTCAGACCCATTGGTGAATTTAGTGGGATGTCTACCTCCAGCAGGCGAAGACTTCCCCTTCTCAGAATGGGCAGATGAGAGCCTTTTGTTCCAATGGCAATGAAGGTGGCTTTCAGCAGGTACTGTGGAGTACTTAGAGCTTGGTCAAACATAGAAGATTCCAAAGTCATCAATTGAATTAAGGGCCATCTTGGATTTTGTCTTGTCACTGAACTTTGATGACAGAGTAAAACTGAGGACTTGGTGCAACTCTGCCTGCTTTACACTCAATTCATACATAATTCATATCACCCTGTGACGACATTGGCTCTCTTTGAAAACAAAAGATGAACAGCGACTGCTCCAATGGATTAGTGATATACCTGGTATGTGTACTCCCTCCAATGATGCAAATTGTAACCCATGAATGCCTAACTGTTTTATGAAACTCTTGTCCATTTCCTTCTGTAAGTGTGCAATCTCAGGCTCCTCAAGCTATCTTGGAATTGTGAGGACACCAACAAAACATGAGGAGTGACAATCAGCTGACAATTTTGCTAGATGATCAGTCCATCTTCTATGCAAAATAATTCACTACATGAATATATGTGATAAGAGTAAAATGCTAACCTGTCCCCCTATGAGAGTTAAACTAGCTTTTCATTAAAAGATATTGAGACATTCCTTGAGACTTGATTGGCTCAGAGCACTACAGGCTTCTGGTATTGACACCATTGCCTCATTATTTGGGTACAAAACAGCCATGAAGATCTGGAGGAGCTTGAGAGCAATCTGGCTAATGGATCATGGTAGCTTCACTTATCTGAATCAGCTCAAGGATTCTCGATGCATATGCTCCTGTTATAGCTGAATAAACCTCTTTTTGTTAATTATTGAATGATTTAAGAGTAGCTCATTTTATTCCAGTATTGAACCAAAACCACCAGGCAACTAGCCTGAGTAAGATTAAGTCCAGAACAATATTCCTATCCCAATTTGTTCAGCCATTCCCCAATTATTAGACACTTAATTTGTTTCCAGGTTGTTACTACCACAAAAAAGTACTATTTTAGTGTATATGGAATTTTTTTTAATGTCATTAATATTTTTTGACAGATGAATCAAAATAGATTCAACATATCAAGGCTATGAAGAGTTTCATATCTTTTATCATATAATTTCAAATTATTTTCTAAAATAGTGAGACTATTTCACAACTCTTCCAAAGGTATATTAGCATCCCTATCTCCCCAACATTGACTTTTTCCATCTTTACCAATTTTCTGAGTGTGGGGTGAAACCTCAAAGGTATTTTAAGTCACATTTTCTCACTAATCACATAGGGACATTTTTCATATGGTTGTTATTGTTTATATTCCTTCTTTTAAAACCATTCATATCCTTTGATAATTTATCTATTAAGGAGTTATTTGTTTTTACGTATTTGTACCCATTACCTATACATCTTTAATAACAACTTGTTTGGAGATGCTTAATATAAAAAATTCTCCCCCTTAATACCTTCTCATGCTTCTGCATTGATTGTTTGTACAAAAACTTTTTACAATTTTTGTAATCAAATTTTTTTTTTGTGATCACTTCTATCCTTTGATAAGTTATGAATTCTCCTAAACCATTATTGTGAAAGGTGATTTTTCTCATTTTGACCTATTTTTTAATACAAATTTTTACTTATAAGTCACTTATCCATTTGGAAATTGTATATAGTGTAAGATGCTAGTATAAAATCATTTTATGCCAAACTATTTTCCATTTTCCCCAGAATTTGTTAAAGAACAAAGAGTTCCTCCCTGAGTAGTTTGTATTCTTGAATATATTTAATATTTAAGCACTGTGTTCATTTATTTTAAAGTCCTACTTGACTGGTCTATTTTATTACATAGATTATTTTCACTGTAATCTTTTTTCCTTATAGACTTATACAGGATTTTCCTCTTTAAGTTAGGTAGATGGAGGGGGTAAAGAGAAGGGAGAGGGAGGACAGAAGGAGTCTTTTTTCTCCATATCCTTAGTAGATAAAAAATAAAATCCTAAGCCACTTGGAGATTTTTCTATGTGCTTGCTTCAGGCACAGGATGGTAGGAGAGAAATTTGGATACTGTAATATGTTCTGCAATGGACCAGGAGAGAAATGAAACCTTGGTCCAAACAGTAGGTGGTGACCTCAGAAAGGTGAATAGGTAGGTGAAAGGAAGAAAATAAATGAGTCTGAGGCAAAGTATCCTGATAGGTTTACATCATCAGAAGGTCCCAATCCCTGGATCCCACATGTCTTCTTCTCCAAGCCCTTATTTGACTTAAATACTCTAGGTCTTAATAGTTTACATCTGGGAAGTCCCTATTCCCCTTCTCTATAGGTTAAAGGGGATGATGAGTCTCTAACTAAGGAAAATGTGTTGTTGGCATTGTAATGTTGAAAACGGAAAAGCATTTCCCTATACAAATATTAAAATTGATACCTATAATCCTCTTAGTATCATACTAATGTCAACTAATAATAGCTCACATTTATATGATTCTTAAAACTTGCAGAATATGTTTCTCATAACAACCCTTCAGGTACACTTTGGATTTGGCTTTGGCTTTGGGAGGGTTTCCTGGAATGGAACTGTCAGGTGTTTCTGTGGGAAAATGCGTTTCAAATCCCAAATAACCAATTTATAAAAAATTTTAGAGCAAAGTTCTTTTACCTGGGTCATAGGGGAGCAAGGTCTGACCCCAGGGCAGTGGTTGCCATTATGGCAGCAGCATTCAATTTTGGATTCCTCTGCCTAAAGACCTTGGGGAATTGAGCAGCTAATCTGGGTCTTGGTCCTGAGTGGAGATCTTGGGGTGAGGAGGAGCTCTGGCAATGGTGACTATGGAGAGGGAATCCTAGTGGCAGTTGCAGGGCAGGAAAGAGTGCTTGTGGTTGCTCCCAGACCAGAGCACAGGCCAGGAGAGGAGTAAACTCCTCTCTCTTGATTATGCTACCCTAGAGGAACTGAGAACTTACCGGTCCCTAGAGATATCTCAGAGAACAGCTGCACAAAACTTCTGAAGCCTGGGATAGTATGCCCTTCACTTGACAAAGGACTCAAAAGCTGGCTGGGAAAATGCCCAAAAAAGGAAAAAAATGAGACTATAGAAGGTTACTTTCTCGGTGAAAAGGTATTTTCTTCCATCCTTTTGGATGAGGAAGAGCAAAGGATATCATCAGAGGAAGATATCAAAGTCAATGATTCTACACCCAAAACCTCCAAAATAAATATGTATTGGGCTCAGGCCATGGAAGAGCTCAAAAAGATTTTGAAAATCAAGTAAGAGAGGTGGAGGAAAAACTGGGAAGAGAAATGACAGAGATGCAAGAAAATCATGACTAAGTCAGCAGCTTGGTAAAGGAGACCCAAAGAAATGCCGAAGAAAATAACACCTTGAAAAATAGACTAACCCAAATGGCAAAAGAGGTCCAAAAAGCTAATGAGGAGGAGAATGCTTTAAAAAGTAGAATTAGCCAAATGGAAAAGGAGGTTCAAAAGCTCACTGAAGAAAATAGTTCTTTAAAAATTAGAATGAAGCAGATGGAAGCTAATGACTTTATGAGAAACCAAGAAATTATAAAACAAAACCAGAAGAATGCAAAAATAGAAGACAATGTGAAATATCTCATTGGAAAAACAACTGACCTGGAAAATAGATCCAGGAGAGAATAATTTAAAAATTATTGATCTACCTGAATGTCATGATGAAAAAAAGAGCCTAGACATCATCTTCCAAGAATTTATCAAGGAAAACTGCCCTGATATTCTAGACCCAGAGGGTCAAATAGAAATGTAAAGAATTCACCAATCACATCCTGAAATAGATCCCAAAAGGAAAACTCCAAGTACTATTGTAGCCAAATTCTAGAGTTCCCAGGTCAAGGAGAAAATATTACAAGAAGCCAGAAAAAAATAATTCAAGTATTATGGAAATACAATCAGGATAACACAGGATTTAGTGACTTCTACATTAAGGGATGAAAGGGCTTGGAATATGATATTCCAAAGGTCAAAGGAGATAGGATTAAAATGAAGAATCACTTACCCAGCAAAACTGAGTATAATACTTCAGGGGAAAAAATGGAATTTTAATGAAATAGAGGACTTCCAAGCATTCTTATTCTATTTATAGTTGAATAGAAAATTTAACTTTCCAATACAAGAATCAAGAGAAACATGAAAAAGTAAACAAGAAAGAGAAGCCTTAAGGAACTCATTAAAGTTGAACTGTTCACATTCCTACATGGAAAGATGTTATTTGTAACTCCAGAGACCTTTTTCTGTATTAGGGTAGTTAGAGGGAATATGTATATATGTGTGTGTAAATATATATATATATAAATATATACATATATAAATATGTAGGTATGTATGGGTATGCATATGTATACTGTACATGTGTAGGTATGTATATGTACATGGGTATATATGTGTATGTATATATGTGTGTATATATGTATATATGTAGGTGTGTGTGTATACAGAACAAAGGGCACAGGGTGAGCTGAATATGAAGGGAGAATACCTAAAAAAATAAAATTTACTGTTGAATAGAATGTACTAGGAGTAAGAGAAAGGGTGAGGTAGAATGTAGCAAATCATCTCACATAAAAACATAAAAGAGAGAAGAAAGAGCTTTTACAATGGAGGGGAAGAGGGGTGAGATGAAAGGAAATGAGTGAGCCTTACTCTCGTGGGATATGGCTTAAAGAGGAAATAACACACACTCCATTGGATATGGAAATGTATTTTACCCTGTAAGAAGGCAAGGAGTGGAAGGGGACAGGAGAAGGAAGATAATAGAAAGGACAGCAAATTGGGGAAAGGGATAACCAGAAGCACATACTATTATGGGAGGACAGGTCAGGGGAGAGAATGGAATAAATGGAGGGCAGGATGGGAAAGAGGGAAATATGGTTAGTCTTTTAAAATATAAATATTATGGAAGTGCTCTGCATTGTCACACATGCATGACCTGTATGGAATTGCTTGTTTTGTCAATAAGGGTGGAAGGGGAGGGAGGGAGAGAATATGGAGCTGAAAGCTTTAATAATGAATGTTAAAAATTGTTTTAGCAAGCAACTGGAAATGAAGATATACAGACAAGGGAGTATAGAAATCTATTTTGCCCTGCAGGGAAATAGAGGGAAGGGAGATGGAAGAAGGGTGGGTAATAGAAGGGAGGACAGACTGGAGGAGGAGGTGGATGGGGTGCACTCTGTCCTTGGGTGGGGAGAAATGGGAAGAAAATTTTGAATTCAAATTCTTGTGGAAATGAATGTTGAGAACTGAAAAAATAAATTATATATTAAAAAGAAAACCCTCCACAAATTTTAGAAACATACTTCTTCCATAGATTAGGGGGCTACCGGTCATTTCTATTCTGCTATGATGTTTAATGGAGATAAAGACCATATTACTGCAAGTATTAGAAGCATTAGTTATGCTATCCAAATGGTTAGAGGAGAGAGGAGGGTCTATAGTTGTCCCTTCTGTGTCCAAAATGACAGAACTGAGTCCATAGGCTATGGGATTAGGGCCACCAGCTGAATCACCTAATATCACAAGTTTGATGGTATCAAGTACCATTGAGGTTCCCATAGCCTTTCCAAAATGCCTTCCTGTACTTCAGGATCCCTGGCACTAGAAGTCAGAATAAACGTTCCACCAAAACCATTTTTCCAGTTAAACTGATGTCCTCTGTAGCTAAGAAGCTAAGTTGTAATTTTGAGGACACCATGGATGAAAGAGAAAAAAATGACTACCACTAGTAACAGATGTGAAATTACATTAGATAAATATAATCATTAGTTTCAGTCTCACCCTGGTTAATTTGTTTGTGGAAATGTGCAACCCATTATTCATTAGATAATTTTTCACACATTGATTAGAAAGCCATGTCGAATGGTGACCCCGCACATTTGGGCTTACCTAACCTGCAGTAAGCTATCCCGCTTACAATAGTGGAAATGGGGGACAAAATGTTTATCTCAGCCTGATTTTGTGCCAATAAATAAAGTAAATCAATAGCCAGTGAAGTGTGAACGACATTTCTCTGCTGTATAATATGGTTTTGGGGGCAATTTGACATGCTACAAGGGGAAACAAGGGTCTTGAACAAAAAGGTAATAAAAGCAAACCATGCTGGTAACTGTTATTGAAGTCCTATATTTTTCTATCCTTGGGCAGCTTTAAGATGTGAAAAATAATGCACATAAAATTATAACAATATTGAGGCAACTTGCCCCCCTATTTACAAACACACTTTCTCGTGGTTGAGCCTGATTACGTCGGTCATGCGCTCTCCACCTGTGACAAATTTCTTCTATTTTGTATTTGATCTAATTTTGTACACAAATCCCAGCAACTTAAAAGTGTTTCTATCAAATAAAGCAGAACAGTCTTAAACTCTGAGCTTATTTTTATTAGCATGCAGCAAGCAGGCTCTAGAATCTTATCTCCTGACAAATGATTGCTTGAAGCAATTAAAAAAAAATATTCCAGCTTTCCTTTTCCTCTCCCAGACAAAGCTTCATTTCTATAACCAGGATCGCTCTTCCCACTCCCATGGTGGGGGGAGGCCCGCACCCTCCTTCGCGTGCCCAGGTCTGGGGAGTCTTTCCTGCAATCCCCAGAAGGGGAATAATGATATAAACGCACGCATTTATAAAGTGCATCCACTTGTTAATTTCAGCCTCAGATGTCGTCTTTTAAATTAAGATGAAAATAACTTGAGTTTTTCCACATAATGCAGGCTGCATTCAAGTAATTAATGGTTAATTAAAAGCAGGTTTTCTTTAGCAGGTCAGATGGTGAAGGGCTTAGTTATGTTGCCATAGAAAGTGGGAGGTTGGGCTATTTGGTTTCCAGTGAAGGAGCAGCTGTATTCTGGCCCTCACCGGCTGAAATCACACTTAGGGAAACTCACAGATTCAAAGGAGAAAAGGTTGCCAGTGTCACAGAGACCATGTTTTACTGCCCAAGAATGCTATATCCTCTGCAAAGATGGTGTATTATTGTTGGCCTTTATTTTTTAATTGACTCAGACAAAGACGTTTGTAACACGTACTGGCTGGAAATTTAACCATTTACCTCCTAGGATCATTCTAAGTTGTGTGATGAGTTCTGTACCCATTATTTATTTTATCTTGAAATGAACAAAAGAAAGTTATTCATTTATTTTTTAATATTTCCTTTTGATACTTTTGATTTTCCACTCTTTGTTGAGATCACTGTAAATCTCTTTAAAATGAAACTGTCTGAATATTTACATCTGTAATGAAGTACCAACTTTTAAAAAAAATTATCTCATTTCTGACTCTATCTCCATTTCTAATTTGAATACTCGGTTGGGAGGTGACATAAATATATGAAGATAAAGCAATAAAAAGATATGACTGATGTAGTGGGAAAAGTACTGAACTGGGTGTCAAACATGGATTCCGATTCTATTTTTTCCAGTCATTAACTGAGTTGCCTTGAACATGTCCCTGGCCTCATTTCCCTCATTTCCCTCAATGAGGGAGTTGGATTAGTAGGAGTTCTTACCATTTTTGAGTCATAGATCCCTTTGGCAATCTGGTGAAACCTATGGACTCCTCAGTATGATATTTTTAAATGCACAAAATAAAATAGGTAGGGTTAGAAAGGAAACCTAAAGTACCGAAAATAAAGATCTATTTTATTCCTATACAAGTTCATGGACCCCTTAAAAATCTACCCACACATTCACTGGAGGTTTGTGAACCCTAGATTGGGGCCAGAAAATTAGAGCAATTTTAGTATTCTCTCTAACTTTAGCATTCTGTCATATAAAGAAGTAGATAAAAAAATGGTCTGAGATTGAAACTGGAAAAACAGAATTTTCCATTCAAGGATGGTCTTGGGGAGGATGATGTCCTTGGAGCCATTTAATAAAAATCAACATTTTAGAAAATGGCATTATCAAACCAGATCTAGCAGTAATAGGAAAGCAAGCTAAGGCCTACATTAGTTCTTATATTAATGTACAAGGATAAAAGTACAGTGATAAAAATATTCCTGTATTAATAATGCACAATGATAGAAAGTAAGTAAAAGATACTCAACATGGCTTGGACTGAATTAATTTTCAAATATTTGGAAAATATATTTGTTTTAATTAATTAAAATTTTCATTATAAACATAATAACTATTAACAAAGAGGTAAGTAAAATAAAAGGTACAAAATATGAAGTGAACTCTTTTATAAGCATATGGACATTTCAGATCATCGATTTAAAGACAGAAGAGACCTTAGAGCCTATCTAGTCCAACCCAGTCATTTTACAGATAAATAGAGTGACTTGCCTAGGGTCACACAGGTAGGCATAGAAGCAGAATTTGGAATCCATCGAACTAAAAATAACCAGCAAACAAAATTATGTGTTCTCTAACTTTTTCCCCTTTGAGTAGCCTTCTCTCCCATCCACCCTTACTTGACTTCAAATCTAGCTACCCAAGCCATCCTGGACAAAAACAATTATAGCTAACATTTCTTTAGTGCTTTAAGGTTTGAAAAATGCTTTACACATATCTCATTTGATCTCCACAAAACCCTGGGAGGTAGTTGTCATTATTATCCCCATTTTGCAGATGAAGAAACTGAGGCAAACAGATTAATTTGCCAAAGTCATAGATACTAAGTATCTGGGGCAAGATTTGAACTTTGCCAGTGCTCCTTTTCTCTGTTAGCTGGATCAAGGGCATAAATCCTCAGTCCCTTGGTCTAAGTCCAGTGTTACTATGTCCTCTGCAGGGCATTACAATGGCCGTAGGAGATACTCTTGCCCTGTTCAACAAGAGGATTCTTATTTCTGTACTTATTTGTTCAAGGGAGTCAAAAGATACTTGTATTGGGCTGAAGTGCCAGAATATAAAGCTCCCTGTGGTCAGGGACTGTCTCATTTCGTATTTGTATCATCGGTGCAGTGTCTGGCATATCGTAGTTAGGTATTAACATGCTGGTTGGTTCATTGATTTATTGGACTTTTCCCATCTATTAGAAAAGTGCCTCCAATGGGCTTTAAATTCTAGGCTCCCCATAGGGGACTAAAAGGAAGAGCACTCTTGGGAAATCATTTCCTACCAAGTAGCCTTTGAGGCTTGACCTACCATCATGGCTCTTTGCTGAGCACTCTCCCAAAGAGAGGTCAAGTGATGCGAGATCCAAGACTGTGAATTTCTAGGGATCTTCTTAGTCTACTTCACTTTACAGATTTAGAGGGGAAAGGGACCTTGGAGGCCACAGAATCCAACTCTATTATTTTTCACATGGGTAAAGTGAGACTCAGGATAAAATCACCTAAGATCATACTAGTAGAAAGTAGCAAGGACTCAGGTCTTTGACTCTAAATCCTGTATTCTTCTCATTATGTCACAACTATTGTTTGTATTTTAGCAGAACAAGTGCCCAATATGCAATAGTAGCATTTTTCTAATAGAACCTAAGTTACAAAAGTTAAAACTCAAGCCATAGTATTTATTTCTAAAACAAACTTTATTGATGCCTTTCATGTTTACATCCCACTCTTTCTGGGTACGCTCCTGTGGAACTGAGCTCTCCCTTGTAATGAAGAAAAGCAGTTAAGCAAATACAGCCAACACAGAGTAGTCACTGACAGTGTTTTCAACATTGAGTAAATGATTTTTAAATTTTTTTTATTTTGAACTTTAAAAACACACATAAAATAGCATTTCCATATACATAGAACACAAAACAAAGGTTGTACATGAAACAATGAATTTCCATTCCATGCTTTGAGTTTTTTTTAAGTTTTTGAAAAGTCTTCCTCATCTCTGCTTCTTTCTGAACTTCTTTTCATTTCCTTTTGCACATTAAAAAAATGCTTCAATGGACTTCTCTTCTTTGTATTACTATTGCTAGTCTTTCTCCTTCTTCAACCCTATTCATAACTAAAAACAGAAGAAAAAAATCCTTTTAACAAATAGTCAATTAAAAACGAATGCACCTAGTGGCCATGTCCAAAAACGTATGTCTCTATACCTTGAGCCTGTCATCTCTTTGTCAGGATGGGTCCTCTGGAGATATTGACCACTGTTTTGATCAGAGTTTTTAAGCCTTTTCAAGTTTTTTTTTTAAACAATGTGGTTGTCATCATATACAATGTTCTCCTGCAGGTGTTTTTTTTTTCATTCTCCATCATTTTAATACTTTCCAAGATTCTCTGAAATCGTTTCTTTTCTAATTTCTTACAAATGAGAAATGAGAATCCATTACATTCTTATTTTTTCCCCTCATTTCTCACTGGGAACCTGCTTTACTTTCCAGTTCTTTTCTTTTCCTCCAATTTCAGTTCTCACTTCAGGGTTAGGAAACTGTTATTCTTATAATTATCTTCTTCCCAATCCTCTATTCCTTTAAAAGTCCTCCTCCCCTCTCCTGACCCCTTCAGTTTTGCGGAGTAAGTTATTCTCAATTGAAAGCCTTCTAGAATATTGTATTTTAAAATCTCCTTTTCTTTATTGTAGATGCTATAAAGTCTTCTGTGATTTTTACTATAGGTGCTTAGGACTCCACCAATCTCTTTCTGGATGCTTATATTATTTTACCTTTGATGTAGAAGTTTTGGATTTTGACTATGATACTCTGGGTGTTTTTGATTCAGAGTTTTTTTCAAAAGGCAGTTAGTAGATTCTATCTCTTTACTTTATGCTCAGTTTTTATTTATTATTATTTTAAAAAAATATTGTGTCCAAGCTTTTAAAATCATGGTTTTCATGGAGCTTGATAATTCTATCCTTGATGTATCTTCTAGGTCATAGTACTTTATTCTATTTTTTATCTATCTTTTGATTTCATCCTAATATTTTTTATTCTCTCGTAAAGTCATTGCTTTCAGTTTGGTCCAGTCTAATTTTTAGGGAGTCCATTATTTGGATAAAGTTTGCTACTTTTTCTTCTAAAGCTCCTTGTTCTACCTCTAGAGTTTTTCTCTTTTTCCTCCTTCTTTCCTTTCTCCCTCCTTTCTTCCTCTGATTCATTTCTTCTAGGTATTCATGCAGTTTTTTTATGGAGAATCCATTTTTTTCCCATTGAGTCTGTGCTTGCTTGCAGTTATTATGGAGTTCCTCTTTCTTTCTAGGTTGGATTTTGGAGTGTCTCTGGATCTATAATACTTCTTTATGGTGATTAGTGTCTTCTTTTATGTGCTCATATTTGCAGCTTTAATTCCTGAATTGGAGGAATTCTAGGGCTAAGCTTTACCCCTGCTATACTTTTGGGTGGGGTGGCTGTCCTTTTTTCATCTCCACCTTGATCAATTGGATTCCTTTGCTGACTTTCACTTTCACCTCTTGAACTGGGGCTTTGGGTTATGATTCCATACCATGCACTTTTGGGTGGGGAGGGCATCCCTACTTTGTCCACAAATGCTTGCTTCTAAAGTCCATAGTATGGGTTTCGGCTCTTGCTACCCCTGGATACCGAACGTTGCAGTCAATTGGTTTTTCTGCTTTAGCCAGGGGGCTTCCTTTTTTTATTTTCTTTCTTTTTTCTTTTTTTGCCTACCCTGTGTCTGGCTTTGCTATCACACTTTTCCTCTGTCCCCCTCCCCTGCATTGCCTGTGGGCTTCTGACCAGCTTTTAGTGTAGTTCTGGGGTGGAGTCATTTGGATTTCTGGATTATTATTTGACCTGGTACAATTTTTAAGGATTTTTTTTTCAGTGGAGTAGGTATGCCTCTGTTTAGACAAACATCTTCAAGCAATTTGTTTTAAATGAATTGTCCACCTACGTTTTCTTTTTCTCCTTCTTAACTCCTCTCAGAATGTAGGTTTTGTAGGGCAGTACAGTGTTCCAGTATCACTCTAGGCTATGATGAAATGCCCCCTGGGAATCAGAGAACAGCTGGTGCCTGTGAACTCTCAAACCACTGCCCAAAGTATTTTTTCCCTCCTCTTTCTCTTACCAATTCTCATCTGGCCTCCGAGGAAACTTGAGCTCCCTTTCCCCATTCCCATGACAAGATGTGAGCAAACCTTTCTTCTTTTAATTTAACCAGGACACAGTGGGTCCTTTAAAAAGAGCTTCCTTGGGAATTAAAGGGAAAAGAAAAACAAATCAAAATAAATCACAAAAACATAGATTTGTTGACTTAATGATAGAAGAGATATTTTTCTCTGTTAACTCCCATCTAATCACAAGCTCACTTCTCTCTATTTCCCCTGACCAAGCTCTTTGCTCATGCCAGTAGCCTAGCATTTTCACTGGTTGTGATTGAAGTTGTTGCTTCCTTCAGGTGAAGGTGGGTCCTCTTATGGACAGTACATCTCTTGTTCTAGAGACCTTCAAGAATCCAGGATAGCCTCACTAGTGATTGGATCACTTGTCTTGAAGTCAGGTAGCCTAAATTTCTGTGATATTTGCTGGTTGTGTCATTGCAAACAAGTCACAACTTTGATGAATTATAGTATACTCATTTGTAAAATGGAATGATGATAGTATCTGTAGGACCTACCTGTCAGGGTTATAATGAAATCATGTACATTGTAATTCTTAGAAGGTTATAAAAATACTGGTTCTCATTCACTTAGGCCCATTCCACTTGGCTCTTGATGACTCCACTACACGAAATTCATGAGTCTTTCCTTACATGGAGTTCTCTTATTTAATACTCCAGATCTTCTTTTCATAATCATCCCTGATACTGCTTTGTGGACCTCATACAAAAACAGGTGATCTATTCCTAGACATTTTAAATTGCAGCTCATTAACTAGTTTAGTCCTCTATCTATTGTCTCATTATCTACAATATGATGCTTAGATTCTGCGTAAACTGGCTACCTTTCTTGGTGTTTTATTTTCATTTTTTATCACCTTTTACTCTGTTATGAAAAAATGATCTTCTCATAAGATTAAAATCTCAGGAAAACTGTTCAATGTAATCTGTGTAATCAAATTATGTAAATCAAAAACATGGTTTCCAATCAATCAATAATTATTTGTAATGGGGGCAAAAAGTGAACTCCATTTGATCTATGGGATCCTCCCCAATTAGACCATAAGCTCCTTGAGAGCAAGGAATGTTTTTTTTACCTTTCTTCCCATTCCTCAATATCTTAGTACAACATCAGGATTGGGCATTGCTCCTAAGTGGCAGCTAAACCAAAGCCTCAGCTGTGAACTTGAGCCTGTGCCTTTGGCTATCTCTTCTGCTTTATATTTCTGTCCCTAAGATTTGGTGACTAAACAGTGTCCCTGAAGATGGATGTTTCCAGCCTTCAAGGCAACTCTTGTGACTTTAAGAGGTCTGGGGCTCCTGATTTCTTTATGTAACAGCTGCACTATACTCTCTTACCCTCTTTCTAAGAGGAAGAGATGACCACATCTTGGAGAAAGAACCAGACTGAGCAGACTAAGGAGACAGAGAGACAGTGCAGATCACAGTCAAAGGTGAAAGGTGAAAGACTGATACAGCAGTCTTTTAAGCTACTTTAAGCCCTTTAAGACATAAGTCTGATGTTTTAAGATTCACTCTCCCAGAAGAGTTAGTTTTGTAGTAATTAGTAGTCACTGCTTTATGTTTAATTTTTTTGTGTATCTTTTGTGTTTTTAGCACCTTCTTTGTATAGGGAAAAATAAATAACTCCTGTACTGAATCAGTGTACCTTTTTATTTCTTTAGGGGTGGGAAAGGTGGGGAAGGCTCAATTCATAAGCCAAGTCTGAGTTTTAAGTGATTCTCCCCAGGCCTCCTGGATTCTGCCCTCTGGGTCCCAGCCTTCCTAGATCCAGCAGTTGTATTTATTGCTGTTATATTTTATTTATTACCTACTGTGTATCAGTCACTTTGCAAAGACAAAAATGACAGACTTCCTGTCTTCAAGGATCTTACAATCAAGGGAGGGAAGCTGACAAGAACTTATGTTGGCATACATAAAAGAGATATGAGATAATTCTGGGAAGAAGGCAGTAATAGCTATGGACATGAGAAAAGGCTTCACATACAAGGTGGTACCTGGGGAACCCTGATGGGGAGGCAGTGTATTCTACTGTGTGTAAGGACCATCTGCATCCTCAAATGCAGAGAATGTATTTTGAAGGGTTTCCTCTTTACATCCCTCTGTTTCTCAATACAAAAAATTGGTTGTTTGATATTTTCTCATTTGTAATCCTGTTTTGTTTTGTTTTGGTGGGGAGACTCGGGTTCTCCTGGGAAATAAATCATTTTATAACTTGGGTTATTTCCAAGAGGAAAAGTTATAGTTGATGAAGAAATCACAGAGCCAGGCTACTTTGGGGGGGGGGGCTTGGGATGCTGTGCTCAGATAGGTACGCTTTCAGCTATCTGGCCTATAATCTGGCCTCCATGCTATTTCCAAGCCATCTCCATACCATTCTATTTGCCTGCTAGCCATTATCCTCATCTCCACTAGAACCTTAGACTCTGCCCCTGGTACTTTGGGCTGTGGTGGGCGACATTTTGTCTTATCTTGCCTTAAGTAAGACTTCCATGTCAATTTCCATGAATCTGTCAATCATATTGCCATAGATGCCCTCTCCTATGTCTAGCTCCCCGTCCTTAGATTGTAAGGTCCTGGAGGTCAGGATTGACTTGCTTGCATTTATGGTTTGCACAGTGTCTGGCATATAATAAAAGTTCTATCTATCTATCTATCTATCTATCTATCTATCTATCTATCTATCTCTCTATCTATCTTTCTGTCACAACATGATTTAATCAATAATAATACCATGGGCTAGAGGTAGTGATCATCTGAAATAGCACAATAATGTCTTCTTAGGTTTCCTGGCTTCTGTACTGTTCTCTCTCTCCAATTCATCCTACACAAACTTGCCAAAGTTATATTCCTATTTTCAAATTTTTTTCTGATTACATGTAAAAGTATCTTCTAATATATGTTTTTTAAAATTTTGAATTTCAAATTCTCTCTTTTCCTTCCCTCCCCCCTCAATGAGAAGACAAGCAATTTAATATAGGTTATACATGTGCAGTCATGCAAAACATATTTCCATATTAGTCATGTTGTGAAAGAAAGCACAGACCAAAGGGAAAAAAGAACAAGTTCTTTCTCTGGAGGTGGATAGTATTTGTCATCATAAATCCCTCAGAATTGTCTTGGATCTTTGTATACCTGGGAATAGCTACCTCACTTTCAGTTGATTATCTTACAATATTGCTGTTCAAAGGCATATTCTTGAATCATAGTTCAGACTTTGTCACTCCCAGATCAAAAGTTCCAGTGGTTCCCTATTACCTCTAGGACAAAATAAAATTCCTTTCTTTCGCATCTGAAGCCCTCTACAGTATGTTTTCAGCCTGGTTTTCCTGGTTTATCACACATTGCTCTCCTTCACAATTCCAAGTTGCAGCCAAAATGACCCACCTGCTATTCCCCAAGCGTAATATTCCATCTCCCATCAGCACCCACAGGTTGTCCCCTATGTCTGCAGCATTCTCCTTCTTCATCTTTATCTCTAGAGTCTATAGTTTCCTTCCAAGCTCAGTTTAAATGCTACCCCCAACATGGCATTTTCCCAGTTCCCTTAGTTGCTAGTACTCTCCAATCCTTCATAAAAATATTTTATATTTATTTTATAAGTATCTCATGTTTAACTGTATTCATATTGTTTTCCATGACAAAATATAAGTTCCTTGAGAGCAGGGACTATATGACTACTGTTTCTCTCAGCTGTGTCCAATATAGTTCCTGGGACCTAGTGGAAACTTTGTAAATGTTGATTAATTGTTTGATATGCAGGACAATACATTGGTTTCTATAAATTCCATGGCATATAAAGGGAAGTGTAGTGTAGATAGTGCAGTGGTGTCAAACTCAAGTAGAAACAAAACCATTGATAAGGATTCCTGTCAGCCACACATTGAGTTAGAAAACAACATATTAATATTATTCATGTTCAATTATATTTTTATCCATTTTGTTAAATACTTCACAATTACATTTTAATCTGGTTGTGTGCACTCCACAGGTAATGCCTCTGCAAACTATGATTGGCACCTCTGGTGAACAGAAAAAAAACTCTAGCTTTGCAAAAACAAAAACAAACAAAAAAAGAATGAAAATTTTACCTTCATTTATACTCAGAGTTCATCACTTCTCTCCCTGGAGATGGATAGCATCTTTTCATTATAAACCCTTTGGAATTCTCTTGGATCACTGCATTGATTAGAACAGTCAAATCTTTTGCAGTTAAACATCATCACAACATTGCTGTTACTGTATGCTATGATCTGGTTCTTCTCTTTTCACTTTGTATCAGTTCATATAGGTCTTGCAACGGTTTTCTGAAACTGTCTGCCTTGTCATTCCTTATAGTACAATGGTACTACACCACAACCATGTGCCACAACCTGTTTAGCCATTCCCCAACTGATGGTCATCCTCTCAATTTCCAATTCTTTGCCACCATAAAAAGAGTTGCTATAAATATTTTCATTCATATAGTTTCTGGAACTTAAAATTTAAAAAGAAAAGGATGTTAAAAATGAATGAAAAGAATACAAAAAAAATTCACCAAGGTTTTCAAGTGGTTCATTTTTGGTTTCCATTACACATATGCATATACATATATGATTTATACACACAGACATATTTTTTGCCTCCATATAGTGAAACTATGAAATTTAAATGGAAAACAATCACTATATAACTGGTCTCTGTGCAATTAGAAACAAAAGTTGCTAGAAGAGGAGACTCTAGCAAGTCTGTTTTAAATTACAAGAAGGAGGAAAATACAGAAATGCATTATGCAGGAAAATGTTGAGTTGTATGGAATATTGTGTTTTAAAACCTACTGTAGATCTATGTCAGTGTCTGAGGGAGAGAGGATAATTAGTGTCTGTACTCTCAGTCATATCAGACTAAAGGTAATGGGGTGTAAGAAATGGTTCATTAGGCTCTCTCAAGTACTTTTACTGTGTCCATACTATTTATGCCAGCAGAAAAAATTCAATGTCTTTAAAATCAAGTCAAAGCATTCGCCTTAGTTTCTTTGGTTTGAGAATAACATGGAGTAACAATGTCTTAAAGTCAAATAAAAAAATGTACATTATAAGTCACACATTTTTATGCCTGTTTTGTATCACCCACATGATAAGTACATACACATCTCCAAATTCCTCCTTCTTTCAGCTGGGCTTTTTGGCTCCCCACTCTATCCTGGGGGGGTGGGTGTGGGTAGGAGGCCAGCTTGCTAACTACTGGTATTTTCCATGCAGGAATTTGATTTGAAAAAATGTTTGTGGTGAATCATCTTCCTTTCATCCAATTGCCCCCCCCACACACACACATCTAGAGCAATAATGAGACTGCATCATTCTCTCTCACTGAATCACAGAAGCCTAGTCACAAGAAGCAGCTCCATCAACAGAAGCAGTGATGTCTGCCCACAGGTTTATCAGAGGCCACTCCCTCCCAAGAGGTAAGTGTGGCGGTAGTATTAGGAAGGAGGAGTGAAGTGTTTAGTACCTCATTCCCCAGATTCTCATCAGTGTCCAAGCTAGTTAAGGTTTCTCCGCTCAGTCCCTTTTTACTCTTGATTCTTGACATCACTACAAAGATGCAGTTTTGAACTTGGGAGAAAATATTGTCCAAGGAATCAGGGGCATGGCTAGAAATACTGGTCTCAGCTGAAAAATTCAGAAAGAGTGCTCTAACAATTTGTTAACAGCAAAATAAACAGATTTCCTGGTGTAATGCATGTAATTCAGGGATGAACGGAGTTGTCCCTATCTGTGGAAAGGTGCCTAAAAAAGAGCCAACTAGGTGGCACAGTGACTACAGCGCCAGGACTGGAATCAGAAAGACCTGAATTCCAATCCAGCCCACATATATTTATTGGCTGCGATCCTGGGCAAGTCATTTATCCTCTATTTGCCTCAGTTTCCTCAACTGTAAAGTGGGGATAATAATAACACCCACCTCACAGGTTATCTTGAGGACAAAATGAGATCATATTTGTTAAGTGCTTAGCACACACAGTTCCTGGAACATGGTAGCCCTATATAAATGTTTATTCTCTTTCCCCTCTCCATTCCCCCACTTTTAGCATCTTGGCACAAGTTATTCAACCTCTGTGAGTCTTAGTGAATTCATCCATCAAATGGGGGCACTGGTTATAATAGAGAGAACAGCAACTCTGAAGGCAGAGAGCCTGGATCAGATTCCACGTCTGACGCTTATTACATTGGTAGTTGAGGCAAGTCACTTAACCTAGAAAGGTGATGCAATTTCCTCATCTATAAAATGAGTAGATCATATGAGATGTGTTCTGAGAACCTTGTTCTCAAAGGACACTTTTGCTCTTATTAGGATCTAAACAATTCATCTTTGTATAGTCCTTTCCAGCTGACCAATGTTTCTCTTGACTCCGATGTTTGCATTTCAAAGTTTCTACTCAATTCTTGCTTTTTTAACAGAAACCTCTGTTTCACTAGAAGCTCATTTTTTCCTGCTTTAGGAATATATTCAAGTTTGTCAGATGTTTTCTTTCTTTAAGCCTTTATATTTTGCCTTTTGGAATAATGTATTCCAAGCTTTCTTCTACTTTAAGATGGCAGCTGCTAAGGCTTGTCTGATCTAGTCTGTGGCTCTTTACTACTTGAACACTTTCTTTTAGCTGCTTACAGTGTTTTTTCCTTGATTTGGAAAGTCTGGATTTTGTTTACGGCAGTGCTAGTGCTTTTCATTTTGACATTTCAAGAGGTCACTGGTAGATTTAAATTTTTTTTCACTTTACCTTTTAGTTCTAATAAAACTGAGCCATCTCCACTTATGATTTCATAAAATATTGTTTCCAGACTTATTTGGGGGGGGGGGAAGTCATGATTTTCAGGTAGGCTAATAATTTTTATATTGTCTCTCCTTGACCAGTTTTATGAACCAGTTATTTTTTACAGTGGATACCTTATATTTTCTTCTGTTTTCCCCCTAAGGCTTTAATTTTATTTTAGTATTTCTTATTGTCTCATCGAGTTACCACTTTCATTTGACCAATTCTAATTTTCAGAGAGTTAAATTCTTATGTAAGGTTTGACACCCTCTGTTCTAATCAGTTATTAATTCTTCTAGTCATCCATTCCTCACTAGCTGTTATTTCCTTCATATTTTGTATCTATTATTTAATTTTTTCCAGGTGCTCTTAACGCCTTTGTGATCAGAATTTTCTTTTCTCTGTGGATCTACTGGAACTCTCCTCCAGGTTTACCTCTTGGGCCTCTCTCAGCCCAAGATATTTCTTCATTATCTTTGGCATCTGCCACTTTCTCATATCTGTAGTCAGGCAGGTTGTTGGTACAGGGGGATGGAGTCAAGAAGACCTGCTTTCCAATTCCAGACTAGACATTTACTGGCTGTGTTAACTGGTCGAGGAACCTAACCTCTGTGTACCTCAATTTCCTCATCTGTAAATTGGGGAATAATAATATCTACCTCACAGAGTTATGAGGATAAAATGAGATTATATCTATAAAGCATTTTGCAAACTTCAAAGCACCATATGTTAGCTATATTATTATTTATTACTATTAATTATTATACTGGTGACATCATCATCTATAAGCTCAGTTTCTGGATTGGGGCTCTGTGTGTTTAGATGAGATTTCAGATATACTCTTGGATGGTTTGAGTGGACCTTGCTTGATCCTGGAAGTGGTGGTTAAGAATAAACCTGCCTTTTGAAGATTTTGGCTCAGTCTTCTGTTTGCTTCCTGTTAGGTTTTCATTTTGCCTCCTATACTGTATCCTTCTCCTTACAAAGCCCCGAACCTAAAGTTGACTCTATCTCCCTGTAATCCCAACAGTCCCCAACCAAATATTGATACTTATGCCAGTAGCCGACCTTCTACTCTCCTGACCTTTTCTTCTACTGTGGCTCCTCTGTGACTTGGGTTTGGGCTATCTGAGCACAGGATGGCCCAGGCACTAGTCTAGGTTTTTCTCCCATTATAGTTCCGAAGAGGGCGCCTGGACTCTTGTTGGGTACAGGCTATCCAGGTACTGCTCTCTCTGTTCCTTGTGGAGCTTTGGGAGGTAAGCCCTGATCTGGGTTCTAGACTACTTCTGTCTCCTGAGGAGGCTCAGGGGCAGTCCTTCTGCTGGGCTCTGGTCTGTCCCTGCTGTGGGTGCTGGCATAGGTCTCACACTGGAGGCCGGTGTGACTCTGCCTCCTATAGAGTTAAGGATTTGCTGGGTGCAATGTAGTGTTCTGGCCCTGTCTCTCCTGGTGACTGGCTCTTAGGCATTAGTCTGTGGGACCCGGTTGCATGTGTACTTTGCCTTCCAACCATCCTGGTTTACTTTTTCTCAGCAATTCTACAGAATTCTCAGTCTTTTTGGTTAAGGTAGAAGAGTATGTAGTTGTTTCTCTTCAGTTTTCTTTATCTTAGTTCTTTTTGGTGCATTTTTAGAATTTTATTGGAATGCCTGCTGGGGATCTGGGTTCCTCTAGGACATAAAATGCCACCATTTCCCCATTGCCCATAATCTTTGAGTTAAGTCTGACTCGTTCTCCACTATCTTCTGCACTTTACTTATACATAGCAGAACCCTGCAAATAATTAGCCTCCAACAAGACAAATACTTCATTCTTTAGTGTTCAGGTTCTTCCTGCAGGTTTTGACAGTTTCACTGAACAGCATGGTAAATGCAATAGTTAATGAAGCTTAAGAGAGATCCAACAGTATTTGAAGTTATCCTTTGTTGAAACTAAACTCTTCAATTAAGAAGCAGGCAGCCTAGATACTTGACATCTGGGCTGGCTTCTTGGGGGATCCTTTAGCTTCTCAGCTCTTGATTTTTTGAAGTATTAGTAAGTTAAAAAAAAATAAAGCCCTGACATCAGAAAAAAAGAATTGGTAGTAATATTAGTTCCTCAAACTGAAAATTTTGAATAATGCCTACTGTGGCAAATTTATGGTCCACAAATGCATTTGGATAGGATAGAGAAGGATTGGTATAGAGCTGAAGAGAAAGTTAAGTGCTGTATAGTACAAAATATTCCCTATTCTCACTTAGACCTGATACTATTTTGTGCACAGACTGCTGGAGACACTTGAGTCACTTACCTGGTTAGGTATCAAGTATTTGTCTTGTTGAAGGCTAATTATTTGCAAAGTTCTGGTATGTATGAGTAAAGTGCATTGATGCTTGTCAATATTGGAAGTGGAGGGGAGGGTGGTAGAATAACTCAGCCCATTCTTACCTACATCAAAAACTGAACTCAATGAGTTGTATTTACTAGATTGAGGAGGCAGTTTTCTATTACAAATAGGATAATACCACTAGATTAAAACTGACTTGTTCGTTGCAAAAGTGATCGGGGATGTCCACAAACCTTAAGAGTTGACAGAGTTTAGAAAGTAGAATGAATGACATTGTTTCCAACACTTAAGAAGGCAAAGACAAATAGGACTGGTTTTGAGAGAATGAGTCTACAGAAGAAGTAGTAGATGGGGGTAGAGACGCAGGTATTCTTTAGTCTTTCCTATTTACTTTAATCTCATTCCTTCTCCTTTAAGAAGGAGAAGACACTTGACTGTTCTTCACTACCTGCCATTAAAATAATAAAATAGATTTGACTTTACCTTGCCCTAACTCTTTTCTCTTCTGGAAGACAGAGTAACAGAGAACACTTCATCTCTTCTCCTGATCTATTGGTAGTAGTGACAAGAAGGCTACTCCTCTGGTGGGCAGAACAGTGATGAGTAGGATTTCTCTCACCTTTCTTTATTTTTTCTCTTTCCCTTCTAGAAGTTGGGAAGTCTGTGTGGGAAGTCATATCAAGGGAGACCCAACCAGGCTGAGACATACATGGCCTTTGCTATTCTCCTTTCAGAAGTAATGATAAGGCATCCTGGTACTGTTAAGGAATTCTATTCCCATTATTTAGTTGTTATGTTTAGTTGTGATATAATTATATGTTTTTATTGAAATAGGATTTTTTCCAAATAGCCTGTTCTTAATAATTCTCAACTTATATAGGGTTTCTAATGTTCATTATTAAGTTCAAAATTTCCCCTCTAGTCTATGTTCCTGGTAGGTCTCAATAAATACTTCTCTGTCTATCTCTATCTGTCCATCTCTTTCTCCCTCTCTTGCTTCCCCCCTCTCTCTTTGTCTTTCTTTCCCTCTTTCTCATCACTCTCACTCTCATTTTAACTGTAACTCTTACTCTCATTGTCAAAGGCCATCTCTTTCAAAATTGTATCTTGATGTAGCAGTTTCCAGTTTGCCAGGTATTCTAATGGCTAGTGCCTACTTACATTCTAAGATGACTTGTTCTCAACAATTTTGGAGCATATCAGGTTTGCAAAGAGACAGATTGACCTAATGGCTCAGTGTAGCCCAACTGAATACTTACTTGAGAATGTTGCATGATATCCATATAGCTGGTTGAAGAAACTGAGAAAGTTTAACTTGTAGGAGACAAGAGAGCTATCTTTAAATAATATCGAAAGGATTATCATATGAAAAGGGAATTAGAATTATTCTATGTGGCTCAAGAGGGCAGGATTTAGGACTAATGCATGGAAGTTATAGATAAGTAGATTTTGGCTCAATATAAGGAAGAGTGTCCTAGCAGCCAGAGTTATCTAAGAATGAAATGAACATGTTGCTTTATCAGGAATTGAGTTCCCAGTTATAGGAGGCATTCAAGCAGAAGACAAATGTTTCTGGGTTGTTGAGGGCTTTCATGATTCAGAATGAGACAAGCTCTGAGATCTGTTCAGATTTTGAGACTATATGATTCTATTTGAAAGATTTAAAAATATATCAGTCTCTCAGCAGATGATTTGATCTACCCGATACTTTGGTTGACTACTTGTTTCATGGAATTTGGCTGATTTCTTAAACTGAATCAATAGGTGTTGAGCTGTCACATAAACACATGATTATGTATTATGACTATGAGTGCCTCCCACCAGTTAGCAGGTGCTCAAGAAAGCTTAATTAGCCCTACGTCCAAAGGGAAAGAATCTCTGGGAACTGTTACAAAATCAAGAGGTCATCTAGGTTCCTTTTTGACTTTCTCCCATCCTGGTATTGCCATTTATTAATTGTGTGATCTAGGGGAAATAATTTCTATCTGCTTCCTCACCCATAAGAGGAAGGAATGAGATAATCTCAAAGACCAGGGTATGCTGGTAAATGTTTAACAATCAGCTTTCCCTAAAGTATCTTACCCTGCACCCTGGTAAGTTTAATTTCATTATTAACATTTTCTCCATCACTTTCTTAAGTCTAAACAATTATCAAAACAATAACCAAACCCTGATGTGTAGTGACTGCCATTTTCCAAGGTCTAAATTCTCATACCAAAAATTTAACAATGAACTGTCCTAGAAGGTCCTAGTTGGCTCCAGCACATTCCTATATCCTTTCTAGTTCTGAAGTTTTGTGATTCTATTTCTTTTTTAGTAATATTTTTCTAACCCTTGACAATCTGCTACACACCCAGTGGAAATAATAAGTTCATATTTATTTAGTGAGTTAACATTTACAAAACACCTTTCGCAAAACAACTCTATATGGTAAGAAGTATTATTTCCATTTTATAGTTGGAAATCAAAGAAGAAAAAATGAGACTGGTAGTGAGAATGCCAATCAGTATTTGAATACGGGTCTGCCAGGAATTAGTTCCTTCTCACCACTTCTACTTTGACTGCCTATTTGGTCTTATTTTGAATTCCTTAATACTTCACCCTTCCTTCCAACTCAAATCCTATTCTTTCTCAACTACATGTGAGATGGAAAGCAACCTGATACACTAGTCCTTCAATAAGGGGTCACTACCTGCTTCTTATATAAGCATATGTTCTTATATCTTCAGGGATATTTGTGTTTTAACAGAGGGGTCCAGGAGAGGCAAAGCCTTAATTCAGAGGAATTTATTTCTAATAAATGAGTATATGTTGGGGGAATGGAGGGGAACATTTGGGGCTGAGCAGATTTTTTCAGAACTCAGTTCTCTACATAGGCAACTACTTATCTATTCTGCCTATAATGTAGTCCACCTTTGTCCTCATTTTCTGTAAGGAATTAGGAAATAGCAAGCAAAATGTGTCCCTGGGAACTTTATAAACCCCTGGCAGTAGGAATTTAGCTTTAGGATTAAATTTACATACACATAGTAAAAGTGGGAGAAAATCCCTTAAAATCATAAAGTATTTTGGTATGTAGAGCATCAATAGTCACTGGATACTCACTGGAAACTGAAGCTCAGAGAGATTGAGAAGCCAGACCTGATTTGTGTTCCAATGCTAGTTCTACTATGCCACACTGTTTGTTTCAAAAGTTCTTTTAAAAAATATTTGTACACCTAAAAAAGAGATACTTAGAAGAGGCCATCACTTTCATTTTATGCAATTTTCTTTAAGATGAACTTTTCCTTCATCTTTAATATTCTCTTGCCCATTCCCTACCACCCTCCTGGTCATACGCTCAGGTTTTAGGTTTTATTTCATATCATACTCATCAGCATGAAAGGATCATTAACTATTTCGGGTTGTAATACATAACTCATCTCAAAAGTAGCTTCTTTTCTTTCTAATGCATCCTAGAAGTCATTGCCAGATTAATCTTCTTTTAGGAAGAGCCAATCATTCACTCGTTCCTCTACTAAAAAACCAACAGTGGCTCCTCATTGACTACAGAATAAAGTACAGACTCCTCAGTCTGATTTTTACATGTATATAAATACATATACATAGATGTATATACACATATACAGATAATGTATATATGTATACACACATATATACATATATCCATATATATATCCACATATACATATAATGTATATGGGTATACACACATATATATCCCACGTAGGTGGGATTTTTCATTCTGACTCAATCGGAATATTTACTCTTGAATCTGTTTGGAAGATTTGGTTTTCTTTCTTTGCAGTCATGCTGTTCTCTTTATCTGGAATATCCATTCTAATGAGAAAAGTACCTTTGTGCTTGTATTCCCATGACCTTTGCCTCTCATTCCTGTATCTATTTCCTGAAGTTTTCCTTATCCTTCAAGACCCAACTCAAGTGCTAGCTCTTCATGAAACCTTTCTGATCTCTCAAGGTGTAACCTTCCCCTCCTTCGACCCCCAGAGCACTTTATTTGCACCATTTTATGACAACTATTAGAATCTGTTTTGTAATCTAGCTCTCTGTATACTTGTGTTTATCCCACACCAACCGATTATAAACCCCTTGAAAGCAAATGGTGTCTTAATGAATACATCTTTGTATCCCAACACTAGCATAGTCTTATTTGTAGTAAATGTACAAATGTTTATGGACCAGAATGGAGTCACCTTAAAAGAGAGCATTGGGTCAGGGGGAAAAAAACCATAGAAGCTTGATTGTCCAGTCTTCAAGGGATGCTTATAAAATTGTGGAGCTGAAAAGCTTAGCAGTTTTGTAGCTCAGTCAGGCAATGAGAATGCAAATATTAGCCTAGTTTCTTCCATTGAAAAAACCCTCCCCCTCCTCTTTTCCCTGAGAACTGGGACTGAAACACATTACCAGCAATTAGTTCTTGAGCCAAGAATTGAGATTTTGATCAAAACTATGGTTGACATTTGCTCCTGGAAGAGAGAGTGAAAAATGGTCCATAAAGTTTCTATTAGCTTAAAAAGCAGCAACATCTGCTCCAGCCGGCATATGGAATGACACATAGCTTTCTAACCTGCAATTGAAGGAGAATGAGAGACAGAGGGACAGACAAGGAGAGGAAGAGACGGAGAGCTAGAATTCAGCAGGTGGTTATTTTTTTTTTTTTTTACCAGTTCGAT
Organism: Bettongia penicillata ogilbyi; assembly: GCA_023548195.1. Classification (NCBI taxonomy): domain Eukaryota; kingdom Metazoa; phylum Chordata; class Mammalia; order Diprotodontia; family Potoroidae; genus Bettongia; species Bettongia penicillata. The sequence continues at coordinate 502,421 of JAJHZJ010000532.1, read as the reverse complement.
AAGATATCTTGGAAGTTCATTGTTTTACTTTATTTTATTATTTCATTTCTTGTATGCTTTATTGTAACCTTTGTCTTTATATCACAGTCATTTACCACCAATACTAGGTTAATCTCTTGCTTGTGATGAAGAAAAACAACTAAGTTCAAACATCTCACATACAGACTATCTGATAACACATTCAGCATCTTTTCCTACTAGTTATTCACCTTTCTTCCGTGAGGAAGGAGGTATGTTTCATTATCTCTTTTCTGTGCGTTCACTGAGAGTGTTTTTCTTTACTTTTCCATTACCCAGGGTTTGGCTTCCTTTGGTAGCATCTTTATTTACCTTGTTAAAGTCTGGGTGTATATTGTTCTCTCTTGGTTTTGTTTATTTTTCCCTGTACCAGTTCATTCCTCCTGTGTCTCTCTGAATTCCTAATATTCCTGATTTCTTAACATACCATAATATAACATTATGTTTATATGATCCATAGTTTTATATTGAAGGTTTTTGACAGAAAAATGAGTTGTTTCAGTCATTCTCTCATTCATGGCCACCCACTTGGTTTCCTGAACTTAGATATTAGAGTGACACCATGAATGTTTTGATAGATGTTGTATTTTTGCTTCTGTCTTTGACTTCCTTGGGGGTATGATATGATTGTCTGTTTGCCTTTTTTAATCTAAAAAAGTCAAATAAGTCAGATGATGAGCCGAAGATTTCACATCAAAGTATTCAAAATAAGCTAAGGAGATAAAGTTGCCTGAACTGTGCTGAAACAATGTGCACTTTCCAAATCTTATTTCCTTTCAATTCTCCTCAGGGGTCTCCTACTCTTCTCTCCCTACTGGCAAATGTCAACAGTTAAAATTCAGGTATAGGAGAGATATGTTTTAAATTTTAATGTCAGCATTACTAGAATGCTGAATATAATTTAAGTGTTCATTATGGGAATATAAATAACGCTTCCTGTAACTACTTGGTGGTTTTCTCCAGTTACTTGGTTTCCCCCTAAAATTCAGGGGAATTCCAGAACATTTTGCAATTAGTTAAGGATTATATTTCCTTATTTTTATTAATTTTATGTAAAGTGGGATTTATCAGTGGAGCATTCATTGACACTGACTTCAATTTATTCTGATGAAACTGACTGACATCTGTGTGTGCTGTTCATCAGTCATAATTTAAACCATTCTTAATTGCATTAAATGTAAATTAAGACATTCAATTCCAGCCATTATTTTTCATAAAACACTGTGAACTGAATTTTAGTGGGTCATGAGATCTTACATTCAAGATAAATAGGGTAAATTCCAAACTTACCACTGATGTTCATATTTCACCCTTTGTCGACCATTTCTTTTGGAGCTTGCTAGATCGAAACAATTAATTTGCTCTCCGAAGGGAACAAGGATAGCTAAGGAAGATGTAGTTGAAATTTTTAACAAATGATTTTATCATTTTTAGAGCTTGCCTGTTTCCCAAATGTTTTAAATATGTGATTAAAAGTAAACGAAATTAATCATTTATCCAAACCAGATGATAAATTGAAATAGAGTTGCCATTATTACAGAGAGTATTCTCTGCTTTGGAATGCAAACCTTTGGGTCACTGGATTTCAAAATCTTATGATTCAATTTTCAAAACAAAACAAAGCATTTTATGCAGTTAGGTTTCAGATGACATTTATTAGCTATTATTATATTCATAATTAGCAAAAGTGGTAATATGGTGCAATATAATTTGACTATAATAATATAGTCAAAAATGACTTTTTTCTTCTATGGTAAATGCAGAATTGTCTAAGCATCTTCGCCTAGCTACATTTGTAGTTATTTTGCTTTTCCTATAAATGAGAGCCATAGATTGTCCCATAATAATGATGAAGATAATAGTGCTAATAATAAATAATAACAAATACTTATGAGAGCTTTCATGCTGAAAAATTGACATATTTTATTATCATCCATAATACCTCTGAAGGGTGATGGGTATTTTTTAACCCTATTTCATAGCTGGATAGCTGGAAATTGCATGGAATGAGGTGACTTCCTCCATGGCAAATCCATCATTTCTTAGGAAAATGGAACTAAAAACCAAGAGAACTGGTTCTCATGCCTTGGGAAGATCAGTTGAAGGAACTGGGTATATTTGGTTTGGCAAAGGGAATTCATGGGAGACATGTAATATTTGTCTTCAATTATTTGAAGTGCAGTCATGTGGAAGATGTTTAGTCTTGGTTTTCTTAGTCTTGGAGGAAATAACTAGGATCATTGGGTAGAACAACAGAATAGCATAGTGGATGTGGCTTAAAGGCAAGGATATGGGTTCAAAAATCTGCTTGTGACACTGTATGACCCTGGGCAAGTCGCTAACTGTCTCTGCTTTAATTTCCTCCTATGTAAAATAAGAGGGTTAGACTCAATGGCTAAGGTCCTTTCCAGGTCTAAATATGCCATCCTATGATCCTAATGAAGTTGAAAAGAGGCAAATTTGGTTCAACCCAAGGAAAGACTTCCTGACAATTAGGGTTGTCTTAGAGTGGAGTGGGCTACCTTGGATGGAAGAGGGTTCCCCTTCACCTGAGGTCTTTAAGCACAGACTTCACTTTCCACTCCTTGTCAGATATGTTATTATGACTTTTCTTGTTCAGATATGGGCTGAACTGGAAATCCAGGGCTTCTTAAAACTTTTTCCACTCACTATTCACTGGTTAAGATGAGTTCCATCCCAGTTTTGAGGTTCTGTGCTTTACCTCTTGATTTTCACACCTAGAAGAACAAATATCCCAGGACCACCAGCACAGGGTCAGAAAGAAATCAAGCTGTTAGCAAAGTTACATTTTAACACAAATTGAAAATTGTACCCATACTATAGGGATTACACTTAACTGGGGTACTGGTTCTTATGTCATGAAATTTCTGAATTTTTCTGCAAGTCCATCCAACAAGGTACCATAATGGGAAAAAAAGAGAAATTCCTTGTTACTTTCTTTGGATTGACAATTTGCTAAGGTGTCATCACTCTGTGTAGTCATGGTAAGATATGTTGATTTCTTTTAGGGTCATGGATACTAACATGTTCATCCCAGCTGACTGGATGGTATCTTTCTTCAGTAAGAGACTAGCTCAAACTTTGCCATGTCATTAAGTTCCTGATGCTTCCCAAATAAAAGTTGGTCAACAAAGAGAAGGAAACCATGCTCTCTTTTTTTAGTTACTTGAGCAGTAAAATTTTACATGACTATTATATACGACATTTACATTCCCATGTCAGTTCAACTGATAGAGAATGAAGTGTTGCAGTAAGTCTGGAGATGGGTAGTGATGCAATCATCCTGCCCGTTTCTTGCTATTAATATATGTCTCTTACTCATTTTAAAAGATAGCATAAATGAGAGTACTGAATATAAATGGCTTTTGTAAGTCATTCAGGTCAGTGAAGCATGTCATTGTTTGCAACCTGAGTTCCCAAGAGCCCTGGCTGGTTGATAGGGACACCATATATTTTTCTCATAAATAAAAAACACAAACAATATTCACAGTGTTTAATGAGCATTATAAAATAATACTGTATGAGATGAGTTGCCAAAGCTAAAACCAGTAGCATGTGCTTAATAGGGTGACCTTACCATATTGTCTTTCTAGTGTGTGAAGCCTATATAGGCTGCAATGTATAAATTATTTCTCCAGATGTACATTAACAAACATTTTATGATGATTTATTTTTTGGTTCCCTGAAAGATGAAGTAGTTCTTTAGTATTAGCATTGCTAATGATTTTAATGAGGCATTAAAATGTTGCAGAATTATAGGAACATTTTTCTTTTTTTTAATATTATTTCATTAATATTTCACAGGAATGTTAATGTTAAATTGATTAAAGAACTTGAAAGAATAATCCGCGAAGCATCACAGGGCCAGAAAGAGGGAAGGAGTCAGAGGAAGGCAGGATTCAGTGATATGGCCAGTCCTAATGAGATACCTCTGTCTTGAAAAACTCTCCAGGACATTACAGTCTATTATTTCAAAACTGAAAACACAATATTTTTCTATACTTTCTCACTGGAGAGATCTTCAACCACAGTCCACAGAAGTTGGCCAGGCAGAGCTGACCACACACTATTCAAATGGAATAAGAAAAGTCAGATGCAAAGTAGCTATTTTTAGGGAAGAAGTAAAAGAAGCGGGATTTCCACTCCCACCACCACCCACCCCCTCTGAAGGAGTGAATGTTTTTATTGGATGTCTCCTATGCCTCATGCTGCTTGAAGCCAGGATGGCATGACTCTGTCTCCCTGTATTTTCATGAGTTCTCACTAGCATGGGAAGAAGGTTTCTAAGCATGTCGTCCCCTCTGGCTGCAGGAGAATTTTCTACAGGAGAAATGGCTATTTGGATATCTGACAAATAAAGTGCTAACTGTCCCAAAAGGGGAGAGACACCAGGGGAAGTGATCCCCAATGAGCAAAACCTCTCAAGTCATTTTACTCAGTTAGAGGGGAGGATTTGCTCTGAAGTCCTCTTCCCATACTAGTGTGAATTTGTGTAATGAAAACTTAATACAACAGATGAAGCAAGGACTGACTGACCTTTGCAGTAGTTCAGCCAGAATCCTGGCATGAAGAGAAACTGTTCTGGGAGAGATTCCCCAATGTCACAGGCAAAAATAGCCTTTGTTAAGGTCTGGCTGTAGCATCTGCTTATTCCATCCAGGGTCAGAGAAAGGCAAATATGCACCTTGGCTTTCTTGGGCAGTTGAGAAGCCTTGCTCTACTCTGCTCTTCTAGGAGACAATGGGATATTTTCTATGAACTTGGTCTTGGCCTTGATCAGCTCCAGAGGTTGCTTCCTCAGGTCCTTTGAAGCTGGCCTTGTTCTTACCACTTATGAAGGCAACAGTGGAAAGAAGGCTGATTTGAACTCAGAGAACCTGGCTCTTCCACTTATTTTCTGTGTGACCTTAGGCAAATCATTTAACCTCTCTGGTCCTCAGTTTTCTCATCTGTAAAATGAGAGGGCTAGTTTGGATGTCCTCTGAGGCCTCTTCCAACTCTAAATCTCTAATGATATTTGTAGGTTCCTCACCCTGGTCCCTGAATTGGCATTATTGATCTATGTACCGAACACGTTTGGGGGTTATAGGACCAGAAATGACACAGATCCTGTCCTTAGGGAGAACAAAAGCCCTTTCTCTTGAGCATCTCACTAGTCATCAGATTGTGCAGAAGAAATAAAATCTGAAATTCAAAGCAAGCTAAAGCATTAACTGATTTAATAAAGATTTGGTAGAGAAAAGGCATAAACCTAAAATGAGGTCTTGGGGATGATCTGTGGATTTCAATTATTCCATGCCATCCCAATTTTCCAAAGCACAAAAAATCCAGAGTTGCCTGTGACCTGGGACAGGAGAGCTATAGTTCAGCATTAGGAAACCAATATCTGCTTAGATGGAGCATGGGTACTTGGCTTTTTTATTGCATTTTCTGTTATCATGATAATAGTGTTCAGATTTCCTTTTACGTCTGGGTCCCAAGATCCAAAACCTGGTTCATGCACTGCCAAATCGGTCTCCTCTCTAAATGCTGGGACTTATTTTTCACCCATTGACATAAGCTGATAGAAGTGTCTCATTCCATCACATGGAATGCCATTTAATTCCTGTGACTTCCTGTGTCCCTCAGATCATGTAGGCTGTCAGGAAACCAGAACCCCTGGCCCAGACACGTGCACATACTTTGATTGCGGCAAGCTCCCTCACCCTGAGGTCCCTGTGTCAGAAGAAGTGTACCCAAAATAAACCGGACAGAGATCAAGTAATTTATTTGCTCTGAGAAAATCAGAACTTGACGGTTACTTTGGCCTCTAAGCACATTCTTTAAAAAGAGAGAGAGAAAACTCAATGAATTAGCAAATCCTTCCCCTGACCAAACAGCAGTGAAAAGCCAGATATACTGAAAGGGAAAAATCTCTATTTCCCCACTCTGTCTTTGTTTATGTATCTAGATTATTATTTCAACATGCTACCACTGCAATATTTTGAATCTGGTCAGTTGAGTTTGGGGGAGTTTTCTTTCCATTTATAGAATTTTATTGTTGTATTTAGGCATGTTGTCTCTCAACATTCCAGCTCCTAGACGTATAAATGTGAACAGCACCTTTGGATTTCTGTTAGAAGAGTAAGAATAATTTTCAAAAAGGATTTCTTGAGGTTCCTACTAGAAAGTGATCCGAGTAGATACTTACAGTCCTTGGCCTTGAGGAAACTGTAATCTTGGATAGACAATACTAATAGAGATAGAAGAGGAGACTGACAGGTAAGTGAACCTTGATCAATTAATAAGCAGTTGATTTGTTCATCTATAACAATCATTCAAAATACATGTTGTTTCCCCCATTAGAATGTTAAGTTCCTTCATGGCAGGAATTGTTTTCTTTTTAACTCTAGTGCTTAGTAGCATGCTTGACACATACTAAGTGCTTAATAAATCCTTGTAAATTGATTGACTGAGGTCCCATTTTGTGCCTAGATTTAGTGTTGAGTGGAAGGAGGAAGATATCGTCACTGATCCTACAGAAGGAAAAAACTAACACACGGGTACTAATGAGGCAGCCTGAAACTTTAAGTCATTCTAAGCATAAGAGGAATTCAGAAAAGAGAGAATATGTATGTTACCTGGAATATACAGGTTGGAAGGACAAATATGGATTAGGTCGGTGAGAAGGAGGAGGAAGAGGGATTAGGGAGAAAAAGGAAGCTGTGAGACAAAGTAGGGAGGAAGAAATATACTTGGTATGTGCAAAGTGATAATGAGGAAATTGATCTGATTGAAAAGTAAAGGGTGTATTAGTGGATAGATTTAATTTTAGTAGTCACCTGAAGGATTGCTCGGAGAGGATTAGTACAGGAGGCAGAACCCACTTGCAAGGCAGTTATAATGGTCCAGGTGAGAGATAATCAGAACCCGAGGAAAAAATGGAAGATGTTGGAAAGTATTAACAGCAAGGAGTAGTCAGCTAGATGGCAGAGTGGATAGAGTGCCAGGCCCACAATCAGGAAAACCTGAGTTCAAATCTGGTCTCAGATAAGCTATGTGACCCTGGGCAAATCACTTTACCTTGTTTGCCTCCATTTCCATATCTGTAAAATGATCTGGAGAAGAAAATGACAAACCACTCAAGTATCTCCACTAAGAAAACTTCAAATTGAGAAGGAGAGAAAGGGAGGAGGAGAACATTTAGAACTCAAAAGCTTATAAAAGTGACTGTTGAAAACTAAAAATAAATAAACAGAAATTTAGCAGAAAAAAAAGAAAACTCCCAAAAGGGGTCATGAAGATTCATGAAAAGCAGTGGAAAAATCACAAAAATTAACAGAAGAACATGTCACCAGTTTGTAGATGAGATGTAGAACAGAGTGTAATGAAAAATGGAAAACATTCTGAGCACTGGAGAAAGTGATGAGAGAATTCAGGGCAGAGCAGACGAAAGAGAAAGATGCAGATCCTAACAAGGAGATCTATGTGATGTCTGAATAGTAAGAGCAGCTGAGTCAATGGGAGTAGATATAAGACGATGAATCTTATGTCTTTAGGGAGCAGAACATAGGACCTAGCAAAGAACCTTGGAGAAATGCTTACAATCAAGAGGAGTTGTATCAATGAAGAAAATCAGGAGACACGCTAGTGGTGGCTAAGGAGGAAGGAAGGAGACCGGGTAACATTGCATCCTGGAAATCAATACTGGAGAAAGAAACGACTGCCCCACCTATGAATTTTATACAACGTTATGAAAGCAAAAGAGATTATGGTAAAAATTTCTTGCAAAGAGTTAAAAGCCTTATGTCAATGTACATTCTCCTCTTTTACCTCTCCCTTCATCTTAATTTTATGGTGAAAGACAATAGCTAGGATGCTTTGGGTATGTTGGGATGTTTACTTTGAATGGCTTAGATATCGTCCTTGAAAAAGGTGGTTAAATTATGTATAACGATAAATAGTGGAGAAGGCTCAACTGTAGATTTTAAAACTGGCAAAGAAACCGTTTAGGGCATCTGAGTGGGTTTCAATAAGAAGGAAGCAGAAGCCGTAAGTGGCTGTTTTAGGTACTGAACAGTGTTGCGTATATAAGGAAAGAAGCTATATTTTCAGATATTATTTGCGTAGTATGTGAGCTCTGAAATAAGTTAGAAGATTCTATTTACTAGATATATGACCTTGAGCAAGTTCCTTAACCTCTAGGCCTCTGTTTCTTCATCTACCAAATGAGAATCATGATTCCTGTGTCCCGTGTAGTCCAATTCAACAAATGCAACAAATATTTTTAAAACATTTACTATACGACACCGGGGATATATAGACAGGAGTAAAACAAGATCTGTCTACAACTTATTCTACTATTTCTACTTACCAGAGTGATGGTGAGGTTCAAATGAAATAATATATTTATGTGTGTATGTATATATTATATGTATATATGTGTATATATGTATGAAAGCACTTCATAACATGCAGCATATTACATAAATGCAAACCATTATTATGATGATGGCTCTGTGATTAGGTAGGATGGTACACACCTATAATCCGTGCTAATGGGAGAGACTGAGACTGGTGCGTCTCTTGAGCTGGGAGTTCTGAGTTGCAGTGGGCTTAGTTTGGCTCCAGTGGTGAGTCCCCAGGATCAGGGGGCCAACAGGATAGGATGTCTAAGGAGGGATGAACCAGCTCAGGTCACAAAGGGAGTAAGTCAAAACTTCCTTGCCAATCAGCAAAGGCGTCAAACCCAATGCACAACCAGATTGGGTAAGATTTGGAGGAGAAGAAGGAAGAAGAGGAGAAGGAGGAGGAGAAGAAGGAGGAAAAGGAGAAGCAGGAGGAGGAGGAGAAAATGACAATGATGCAGAAGAAGAGTCTATGATAAAATGCAATCAGTTGTTAATGTTAATCAATTGTTTAGTGTTTTGAAATAACAGCTGGTGTGAGAAGGCAACATTGGGGTGTGAAAAGTCTCTCCTGGAGAGTGGAGAAGAATATCAAGAAATTCAAGATATCAGAGAAGGTAGATGAAAGTTTTGACTATGGATTTTTGATAGTGGTTGTATGGAAGGTACAGAAAGGAAAACCACCAAAAAGAAAAATGGATGAGGACAATGCCCTGGATATATGTCTAAAGAGTTGAGTTGAGGACCTACTATGATCTCTAGTGAGTGTGAGACATGCCGCAAGATAGAGTCCGAGACAAAGAACAGCTGGTCTGACGAGCTTGGTTGGCTGTCGGCTTATCTTGGATGAAAATGAGCTCCAGCACATGACTCTATTGATAGACAACAAAATCAAAGAAGAATCAGTATTCCCTTGAAGTGAGATGGAATACTACCAACAAGGAGAGCTCACTCATTTAGTTAATTAACAAGGGGATGAGGGACTTGGAACCTGGGGTGGTAGACAGCCAGGCATCAGAGCTGATGATGAGACTGCATAATGAAAATGATTTTAAAAGATGAGTCTAACTATGCTACTTCACATCTGTGTGTGTATACAATTTGTCCATTCAGTCTCACAGGGGGGTGTATGGGTATTTGTAGATGTATCAACATATACCTAGTATCTTTGATTTCGTCAATGTGACTTACCCTGTCTAGGACTTAGGAGATAAGTCATAGAGTTGCCTGAGACCCATATAGGTTATGTGACTTGCCTGAAATCAGCTAGCCATTGCCAGATGTGGCATCTGAACCCAATTCCTCCTGACTCCAAGCCTAGCACTCCCCATCCCCCACAACTCAATGATTCTCTTTGTTTGTGTTCTTACCTCTAAAGTCAGAGTTACAAGTAAGCTTGGCTTGTTATTTATCTATATATTTTTACTATTGTATCCAAGACACTCTAAAAAGTCAAGGTGCCCAGGGAAGATTATGTGGAGGTCAAAGCAAGCTGAAATATGTCACTGCTCTAAACGTATCTTTTCCTTTAACTGTTATAATAACATTTTCTGTCCACTTACAAGGGAAAAGTTTGAACAAATGCGATTTCCTGCTGAAGCTATCATTAAATATCAGAATTTATTATGAACCAGAGTTGAACTGAAGGACACACCAACATTGTTAGTTCTCTGCCACCAAATGAAGATGTATTATCAGTATTTGTGTTAAATATTCTGTTTTAACGCTGCAGATACATATTCATTAGCAGGCAGAATAACCATGCAGTTTGCATTTTGCAAATGCTTTTTTTTCCCCCATTTCTCCAAGCCAGCACAGGTACACAAACTTTGCATCACCCACTGCATGCAATCTCCAGTTCTGTCATTCACATGTAGAAAGCTCAGCTCTCTATTTAGCTGGTGCTGGTGAGAGAGCGGCGTTTGCAGGCCCCTCTGCCCTTGAGCTGTTCCATTAGTGCATGGAAAGCACCTTGCAGCCTGTGACAAGCGCAGCAGATCGGCACTAAATCAAAAGTCAGTGCCAGCCAGGGATCTAAGCCACCATGAAGGTCACAGCCGTCAACGGCATGCCATCTCAATCCAAACAAAACACATTGGATACAGGGGGATTTTCGCAACTCACAGTAGGTGACAAACATGTCATGTTAGAGTAATCCCATAGAGAAGGGAAATGGGGAGTGACCTTTTAAGTACTTTGGAGTATTCCCTTTAACTTGGAAAAGCCAGGGGGAATTTTGGGTAATATTATGCACTAGAGCAAACACCAGTACTCTGGTCCAGAAAGATCAAGTTTCTAACAAATATGTTCCCTTTGGGCATCCATGACTATTTACAAATGTCACATGCATTCATACATACATACTTACTATTAGAGGGGCATTTAAAAAGTACATTTAGTTTACATTTGTTCACTTGCTTTGAAAAATGACTCATTGGGCCTGCTAACAGATAGGTAGGCTATATTTTAAATCGCTGATATATTTGCTAATTTGAAGACTTACACTTAATCTCCCATCTCGGATGTGAAATGTTAGGTCTTTGACCAAGGATAGTAAAAATTCACCTTCAACAAGGCATTGTAATTTAAGATGGTGGATTGGTTTGTGGTGTCTACAACCCAAACCCATGGAACGTTTATATTAGTTAATATGTAGGTTTTTAAAGAAATAAACATTATTTCAGACAGTGATAACCAGTTTTTGGTCCTATCTATCTTTTCCTGTTTTGGGGATCAGATCTATGACTTCCCTGACATAGGGAACTCCTGGCAAAAGTATTCTACCTCCACCAAGGCAGTTCTCTGCAACTTACTATCTGAGAGAGTTGCCTAGAGCCCTGAGAAGTTAAGTGACTTCTCAGGGTCATAGAACAGTATGTATCAGAGGCAGGTCTTCTTGACCTTGAACTCAGTTCTTCCTGATGTTGAAGCTAGGATTCTGTTTGTTATGCCACAATGCCTATCCTATCTCTCAAAAAGTCGAGGCGGGGAGCACAACAATATAATCTGCATATGCTGGCTATAATTCATCGTAGTATCCTTAACATGATGCTGCTAATTTATATCCTAGATTAGTGGTAATGGCTACATAGACCAGCAAATTCAGTTGGATTTGTCTAAATGAACTTATTTAACTTCTCTGCTTTAAAAAAGGAGGTAAGATAGACCTATAGATAGATATCTATCTATAGATAGATAGATAGAAGTTGAAGGGATGGCCAAGAAAATTCCTGATTTGGCTGATTTAAGGACACATTAAATTGCTCAGAAGGACATGCATATGTCCTTCCCTTCATATATATATATATATATATATATATATATATATACATGTAAATATGTATACGTGTATGTACACACATTTACTCACATTTGTGTATTATATATCTGTTATATCATGCATACATAATATACATGATATACACTATGCCTTCCATGATAGTTTATCAAATGCTGGTTTCAGGGACAAGCTGTGAAAGGAACAGTTTGCATAGTAAAGCTCTCAGCATTAGTTTTAGTAGGATCATTACATCAATATACATTATGTATTGTGCACATAGTATACATTATATGTAATCTATGTAATAATCTATGTAATATGTAATTTATATTAAACTTATATGTGTGTATGTATACATATATATATCTATTTATCTATCTGTATTTCTATAAGAGAGACAGAACAAGCTGGCCCTAGTCAGGAAGTTTTGCCTCTGATATACTGTGTTTCATTGGGTATCACTTAATCTCTTAGGGCTGAAGGCAACTTCTTACCCTGCAGAGAAGGTAGCCATCTGCATTGGTGGAAGGAGTTCTTCACCAGCGGTGTCCTTCATCAATACACTTAGAGATTTGAGTTGATTTCTTTTGTTTCGTTTTAAGGGTTTCTATGTCTCTACATAGCTACAAACACAAGATACACAATTTAGAAGTTATGAAAGGAACGCACTGAAAAACAATGCTGCTTGGAGGAATGGGAGGCAGACGGCAAAGTTGAGCTTGTTAACTTCTGATCGGAAGCAGCTCTGATCAACGAAAACCCTAGGAGACACCCACTCTTTTTTACCCCAACTTAATTCTCCCTAACAGTATTCATCAACCAAGAATTAGCAGCCCACGTAGAAAGATGAGGTGGTCTCAGTTCCAAAGCAAAGCTCCTCTGGTTCCCAGACAAGGAGATGGCTTTGTGTTGGACCCACCACCTTGGCATTACTTTTACCCGGGCTGGAGAGGTTCCATGGAGCCCATAGAGCACAGGTGCTTAGTGGAGCGGTGTATGTAATGGAAGAGTGCCATCTGCTGGTGCAATCTCCTCAATGCCTATTTCCTTTGGAAAAGGGGAGAAATCTTCCACGTATTGAGAAAGATTTAAGAAGTTGGTAGAAATATATTTCTTTGGTCACAACCTGCTTCAGGAACTTTATCCTGTCTTGTGTTACAGTTCTTGTGATGTCAAGGCATACCTTAGAAATACATTATTCATTTTAAATTAACTTTATTACCGATTGCATGGAATCACTAGCCAGCAAAGCATTTGAAAGAAAATGGGCACAATCCTCTCTCCACACACTGTCCCCCATCTCTTTTTGTCAGTTAACAAAGTTTTTGCATTCATCATTCATCAGTAGTCAGCCAGTGAGAGTGTGCTCGATTTAAAGGCTCTGGCTTTTCACTTAATGCATCCCATCTGTTTCTGAAATAAATTGCAATAATCCGTGTTTAATTTTAATCAATGTATTACTAAATATGCAAATTATATTAAAAGCCGTGGTTTGAAAAAGCTTTCATTTGTAAATATGGTAGCTTAAAACAGGAAGCATATCTAAAAGCCATTTAGCTACAGTGGCCTCTCTCTAACACGGTGGCTGATTTATAAAGCAGATCGCTAGTTGAGCTTTCTCCCACGAGGGGATATGTAAAACTGTTGCATATCAGATTTTGTTAACATCTGATGGGCTAGTGCTAACAGTGTGAGAGACTCATACAGCAACCATGGCTTTTACATTTAAATTAAGGTATAATCTTATTCCATTCTACAGCTTTCTAATTTTTTTTTACACAACTTAACATACGAATTTGCGTGATTGCTTTATGAATCACAGTTAAAGCAATTTAAGTAAGCCTTTCAATCAATCTTAAATTTTCAGTGCCTGATTTATTTGTGATTTGCATAATTAATTGTAGAGGGGATCCTTTGGGAGTCCCCCGTTTTTGCTTCGGGTTCCTCATTGCTACGGGTTCCTCAGTTTCACATTCTGGTTGGAGCAAATGAGGCCAGAATTCCCGCAGGCCCACCAGTCTATGTTCTCAGTCATTTGGAGAAGATTCAGAAGATCATAGATTTAGAGCTGGAAAGGACCCTTTAGGTTATCAAACCCACTTTACAGATGTCTAAGCCGAGGTCCAAAGAGACAAACACAAGTAGCAAGCTGTAGAGCTGATATCTGAGCCCACAGGCATTTAGTTTTCTTTTCACTATAATACCCACCTCATTACACTTCTCCCCCTTTGTGTGCTATTTCCACAGAAATGCTTGGTCTTCCCTGACTAGCAATGAATGGATTCTGAGGCTGGGATCTCAGACTCTTCTTTGTACTTGGTCAGATGCTACACTAGTCTGTTTATTTTAGCTTGTTTGTTTAGCTTGCTGAAGAGTCCACATTAATAGAGGACTGATGGGATTCTCTTTGGCATATGTGTCCATGTATGTATGTGATGAGTAAAGGCACTGGCTTTTGATCATTGTCTTCAAGGTGGACACTAACCAGAGTTTGGTCATTAGCCACAATATTTGTGTGTGTGTGTGTGTGTGTGTGTGTGTGTGCGCTAATCATAGTGACAAAGGGTATATGAATAAATGGAGGCTGTCCATAGTTATCTATTCTCCGCCTCTCTCTATTCCTGTCTGTTAATGTCCTTTTCCATTCATCTACACGTAGCTTGGTATGGGCTCCCTTCATCAAAGATATAATGCAGAGGTAAGATAGACTACAACTCAGTTCCTTTTCAGTGCATTTGTCTTTTTGGAAAGTATAGCCGGTAAGTCATTGTATAGAACTGAACATGTTTGTACCTTGCACCTTGTACTTGCACCTTGTACCTTGCATGGTGCTTTGCCAAACGCTGACTTCTGGGGCAACTGAGTAATAAAGAGCAGAGGGTGCTGTGAAAAGATTGGTTTGCATAGTAAAGCTCTCAGCATTAATTTTAGTAGGATAACCACACCATGGGACATTTTCGTAAGAAAAAAATTGCTCTGTGCAGAAATTTTAATAAACATGCCTTAGAACATTTAATATTATGTAAACAAATTAAAAACCTCAGCCTGTGATCCAAAGTCATTCACAAATTGGAAGTGACCTAAGTCTGCCCTTAAAGGGCTAATAATGTAAAAGCAAGGAGGGCTTCAGTCCTCCAGGGAATGCAGAGCAGGTCAGTGAGGCTCTTCTATTGAATGCACCAATCTGTTGGTCTTTGACAGGCCCTTTGTCTGACTCCTGAGAATACTGGAGAGACAGAATCACTGGCAGAGTGAGGTGTGTGTTATCCCAGCACTTTCACAAGGTTTCCTTTCCTTTTTCTCCCTCTTTTCCTTTCTTTCCTTTTCTTGTTTTTCCTCCTCTCTCTTTCCCCCCTTTCCTCTTCTTACCTTTCCTTCTTTCTCTTATTCTCTCTCTCTCCCCGCCTTTCTCTGTCTCTCTCTATTTCCTTGTCCTCCTCTTTCCCCTCTTTTTCTCCCCCTCCTCCTCCTCCTTCTCTATGTCTTTCTCTCTGTCTCTGTCTCTCTGTCTCCCTCTTCTCTGTCTGTCTCTCTGTCTTTATCTGTCTCTCTGTCTTTATCTGTCTCTCTGTCTCTCTCTCTCCCCCTCCATCCCTCTCCCCTACAGAGATTGTTACATTTTTATCCTTGTATCCTTAGTACTTATGGTGTACTTGTGCTGTCTGGAACATAGTAGGTGCTTAATAAATGGTTGCTGACTGATTGATATAAAGGAGTTTTGTCCCAGAAGATAGCTAGTTGACTGAGCCTGTGAGACAAAGGAAACAGGAGGTGCAAGTTTGCCAGCCATAGGGCAGAGAAAGAACCATTTCACTGGGAGTCCTCATTCTCCAGCATCTTGTGGTCATAGAACCACATTTTAGAATTGGGGACAGGCAGGAGGCCCCTCAGAAATCAGGAAATGCTATAAATCAGGGCTTATTGATTGTTTTCTTAATTTCTGGACTTTAAAAAGTGATAGAGAAGATGTTAATGATGTAGATTAACCTTAAAAGTGTGTCCTGTATATTTTCCCCCCAGAGTGCCAGTGGTTGTCCATTTATCAGTACATCTCTGGATGGGACCTCAGCAGACACCGAGTCTATCCTGTAGCTTTGTACAACTTATCCAATAATTGAAGCCTCTGCTTGGAGACCTCCACCAACAGGCAACCCACTACATCCTAAGATGGGTCATGCTTCTCTTGGATAGTTATAATTGGTAGGACATTTTCCCTGATACCAAGCTTAAATTTCCCACTTAAAACCTATTGCTCCTGGTTCTTTTTATGATGCCAAACAGAAGCACAGATGTTCCTCCACATGCCAGCCTTGAGGAAGGTGATTGGATCTCCCTATTTCTTTTGACTGATCCCCATATTACATGAGTTCAAGTCTATGTTCATTACATGGTAAAACTTTTGACCACGAACTTCTTGTCAGAATGATGTTTTTATAAGCATACGTGTAGGATTACAAAGGAAACCAACTGTATTTTTTCCAATTATCTGCTGTATGCCAGACCCTGTGCTAAGCACTGAGGATAGAAAGGAAGGGAAAAGATAGTCCGATCTCTCCAGGAGCTCACTGTATAATATACAAACAACTATGTACAAATAAGAGACATGCAGGATAACTTGAAGACAATTCACAAAGGGAAGGCACTGGCCTTCAATGCACAATAATGGATATAGAAATCATCATCACTTTTTTATTTCCTAGACTGTTTTAGGGGGTTCCAGGATGGTGATTAGTAGAGACAAAGGTATTATCTACTATTTCCACTTCCTTTTTTTGAGGCAGTTGGGGTTCTGGGACCTGCTCAGGGTCACACAGCTAGTAGGTGTCAAGTGTCTGAAGCCAGATTTGAACTCAGGTCCTCCTGACTTCAGGACTAGTGTTCTATCACTTACTTCCACTTCCAAATCCATACTTGTAAAACTCTGCACACAGCAATTTATTGAAGGAGATGAAAGGATGGGATTATAATGCTTCCTCATTTACTTGAGGTCAACTAACAAAGAGCAACGAGAATATGGAGAACATCGTCTATGACTTCATACTTTCTGGGGGCTGTTTTGACCCAGATGGATACTAGTCTATGAAATTATAATTGAAGAAATGGGTAGATATCTTCTTACCTGGTTTCAGGGGGGAGAGCAAGAGAAATCAAGAAGCAGTTAAAACTACATGGGTATGTAGAATAGTAGCCAATTCAAAACTCCTTGACTAATGCTGGAGGATGGCCTTGGGTTGGTCTCCCAAATAAGGCTCAAAGGTTAGCTTATGAATGTACCCTTTGTAACACTTTATATATGAATGGCAATTCAAATTTGTTAGTGGCGGGGAAATTAACTTTCAATACTTCTAAAACATCCTAACAAGGAGAAGAAGACCTTAAGTATTAACATAATGATAGCTAGTATTTACATAACAATTTAGGTTTGCAAAGTGCTTTACATGCCTTATGACATTTAATTATCATAACAACCCTATGAGAGATAGATGTTATTGCTACCCCCATTTTATGGATGAGAAAACTGAGGTACAAAAAGGCCAAATGACTTGGCCAGGGTCACAGAGCTAATAAGTTACTGAGGCAGGATTTTAACAAGCTCTTCATGTCTCCAATACAGCACTCTATTCAATAAGTCACTAATAAAAATACATATAATGTGTGTGACAAAAAACTATCACTCCAACTGCCATTTTAAACATTTAAAAATTAATTTAAAATTTGCTTTCAATTTTCAATTTCAATAGATTCAAAAAAAATGTGTTTTCTCTCACACATACAAAATTCTAAGAAGTAAAAGTCCTTATACACATAAGAGGGATCATAGGTGCATCAAAGTAGTCACTATGAAATGAACCTCAGCAGCCACAGTTTAACGAGCCCTACAACATCTGGGCACCATTTCATAGCCCTATATCAAGATGGCAGGGGATGAGGCATGAGTAGACAATATCTACATGTGTCACTCCTGAGAGAGAGTGACAGAAGCACAGGCTCCAGATCTCTCATTGATCTACTTGGGATAACTAATGAATGTCAGTCTCCTTAGACCCAAGGAGAAAACCGTAAAAAACCTCTTATGCTCACACACCAAATCATGAAAACCATAAACCCAAATAGGAAAAAAATGTTATGTTGATACAACTTTGCACTTTTTCAGAACACTAAACTCATTTCATAACCGGGGAATCCCATGGACTGAAAGGCACTTGTGTAGGAGGTGGGAGAGGGAGGGACTAGATTCTGGTTCTGTCTCCGTCACAAATTAATCATGTGACTTGCAGCAAGCCAACTTTCCTCTCTGGGCATCAGTTTCCTCAGCTGTAAAATGAGGGGGTTGGACCAAATGATTTTAAAGGTCCCTCGTAGCTCTAAATTCTAATATGCCCTAATAACATAAAATTCCCAGGCAGGTTAAGTGATTTCCTTAGGGGCTGACGACACCTTCCTGATTGAGCTAAGGTAAAAACACACTAAATCTAGCTTTGCACGTGTCTTTTTCCTCACTCTGTATCCCTGTCACACTTGAAATGGCTATGGAGGCAATTTATTAAAATCAGCCCCTTAGGCAAAAAAGACGGACAACTAACTGCTCTCCCTCCCCCCTTGCCATTTTTTGAGTGGTGGGGGAAGGACCAAACAAACTAATTTCAAACAGCCTGAAAGGAGGAACTTTTGGTGAAGTCATTTGATTTGGGTTTAGAAGTTCTATCTTAGATGAGCCCGGCACTGAGCAATCAGAACTCCCTTACACTGGAAACGGAAGTGGGCTGTTTCCCTCTTCTCTCTTGACTGCTGAGCTCCCAATGAAATGCCACAACTGGCAGATTGCGTGGAATAACTCAGCTACAGCAGGATGCCTCAGATGAAATCTTCAAGAGCCCCAAGACTTTGTGGGGATTGCATTTGTTGCCCCCTTAAAGGTTGCTTACGAGTAAAAGGAAGGGGTGGACAGGAGAGGATGCGAGGGATCCTCCAGGAGTCTCTCACAATTCACGATTGTTCAGAAGGGACAGGGTTGAGCCTTGCATGTGGGGTTTGAAAGTGTGGGCCTAAAATGAGTTGTGAAAAGAGGGATGTGCGGGATGCTCAAGTTGAAAATCAGGAGAGACTTGGGTTCAGATCTCACATCTAACTCAGTAGCGCTTTTCTGAGTCTTGTTTCCTCATCTGTAAAATGAGTGATTTTAGTACCTTCCTCCCAGAAATTCTGTGAGGGCCCAATGAGATAAAGAAGGTAAAAACTTCCTTAGTGCCAGTTATTATTATATAGCGACTCAAGAGTCTTTCTCCAACTATGCACAAAGATAGCAGATTTTCATGGAAATTGCCTAGCAGGGCTAAACTCATCACCCATGAACAAGGTTGGCCAAGCCTGGAGATAGACTTTCTTTTTCTCAGTTTATCTTCTTTTGGTTTAGGTTACTAACTGCAGTGCAGTGGTGGTTGGGGAGCTAGTTATCACCGATGGCTAAGAAAGGCCTGATCACTGAATAAGAAGGGGTTTTGTAGGACCTCGGACCAGGTTGCTGAAGGGGGAAGAGGGTCCTTACTTTCTCCATGAGGCTGCTAAGCCAGTGTGGGGTCATTTGAAGAGGAGGCATGTTACTTTGCAGCCTGTTCTCCAGTCATGTGCACTTCAGGAGCTGCTCTTATACAGAGGTGTCTGGACCCAAATAGAGATGTAACAGACATCAAAACAGACATAATTCAATAGATTTCCAGGAGAGAAAGCGCTGTTGTTGCCTTAAGGTCTGACATTACTTTTGACATTTTAAATCTCTGTGTTTATGAGAAACATCAATAATAATAAGCACCCCTTGCACTGTACGGTGCCTTTCTCCCAAAGCTCTGAATGTTTTACAAGCGTGAAGTTCTCTTTGCAGAAGGGAAAGATGAAGTGGGAGAACTTGGCCCCAGGCAATTAAGACACAGAACTCAGTAGAGCAGGCATGGGACATATGTGGGGCATTTAGGACAGGAAATGAGGAATACTGTATTCAACTGAGATTGGAAGCCGAATTTAGCAAGACAGTCAGTAATGGCCTGACTTAGACAAAGAATTTGTCTAGCTAAAATTAACTATGGCTTTAAAGTGATTCAGAAACGTTGGAGCTATTAATACTCTCTAGTATTGCCAGTAACAATTGAATGTGCTTTGAAAGGCTTGACTACAACTAGTCTTTTCATTGACTGAAACAGTCTTTGAGCTAACTTTGCTTTAGTTTGTGCACATTTTGAAAACATAAACAAAAAATTAGGAGATAGTATAAATATAAAGGTAGAGTAATTATTATTTTTACCATTTGCAGTCAGATGTGAATGGTGTGGTTTGGTCAGTATATACTTACAAAGAACAATCTTTAGACCCTGCAAAGTTAAGTCAAATTTTCACCCGTGCTCATTTGTTTCATAGTGTTTAATGTTTAATATACACTATGGACATAGTGTTTCCTTACTCAAATAAATCAGATCAGCAATTATTTATTAAGTGCCTACTATGTTCCAAGGTCAGCTAGGTGGTGCAGTAGATGGAGGACTAAGTCTGGAGTTGGAAAGACTCATCTTTCTGGCTTCAAATCTGGCCTCAGACACTTACCAGCTGAGTGTCCCTGGGCAAGTCACTTAACTTTGTTTGCCTGTTTCCTCATCTGTGAAATAATCTGGAGAAGGAAATGGCAAATCATTCCAGTGTCTTTGCCAAGAAAACTCCAAGTGGAATCATGAAGAGTCAGACATGTTTGAAAAACAGCTCAACAGCAAAAATGTTCCAGGTATGGTGTTAAGCACTAGGGATACAAAAGGGCAAAAACTGGTCCTCCTCTCAAGGACCTCACGGTCTAGTGAGGGAGACAGTGTGGAAGCGACTGTGTATAAATAAGATATATCTATATACATGCATATATATGATAAATTAGTGGTAATATCAGAGGGAAGGCACTAGCATTAAGGGAGGTGAGATGAGCAAAAAATGTGAGTATGGGCATAATTAGTTACTACCTCAGAAAATCCTGCCAATTTTGGTGCCTCAGAGTTTGAAAGGACTGAAACATAGGAATCAGATAACACACTTTTCAGGTGAACAGTGGGATTTGTATGTAAATCATCTCTTTAGCGTCAAATTTAGCTTTTTCTCCACTGCTGTTCTTCTTGATTTCTAGGCTACTTCTGGTGAGATTAACCATCTTTCTATACTGCCTCCTCTCTAATTTCTGGGTTGTCTTATGACTCTACACTCTCTCTCTCTCTCTCTCTCTCTCTCTCTCTCTCTCTCTCTCTCTCTGTCTCTGTCTGTCTCTCTGTCTCTATCTGTATCTCCTCCTTCCTTCCTAGATACTTCTCACTATCCTTTGTTGGATCAACATACATGCCCCCATCTCTTGACTGTGGTATTTCCCCAAACCACCCTCTTCTTAACAGATTTTAAAAGATTTTTAAAGAACAGATTTTGTAAAAAGATATTCAGCAGATTGGTAATTGTGACAAAAAGGAAACTAAGTTACTGGAGGGAGTGTGGGGAGAAAGGCTAATACACTGTTGGTAGAGCTGTGGGTTATTCTAGTCATTCTGGACTAAACTAGAATATTGTTGCCAAAAGAGAAAAAGAAAAGGGCATCATTGAGATGTTTAAAAGAAAATTCATGAAGGAAACAAAAGTTCAGAAGAACACACAGACAAGCAGGATAGCTTTGAAAGTAACAGGCTGAATTTATTACATGCTTAAAAAAAGCCAAGGCATACAAAATAGAGCTGTGGTTTTGGATGCAATCATCCTTCTCTTGAAAGTTTTTTTTTTTTTATCAACCCTAAGTATGAGCTAATATCCTGACTACTACTATCACTATCTCCTTACTTATCTCAGATTTCAAATTCCATCTAACTGTATTTGTTCTATACTTTCCAATCTGAAGAGCACTTTCCTTGACAGAAAAAAAACCTAAGCAAAATCATAATGGAGTAGGTCTGCCTTCTCTCTCCATCACTTGTTATCATTTTTGTCCCATCTAGCCTGAGCAATGGTCCTATCCTTTCTTTGATTTTTCTCTTATATGCAATATGACTAAAAAATTTCTTCATGTTGATTTTAATGTAAATTGCCAGTTTTGCCTTCTGGGTTTCAATGTTTATCATTTTCTTGCAGGACTGACTCATTTTCTGTGTTTATATTCAGATACCTATTTTCATTCTCATTTTCTTTAAAGATCTCTTTAATTTCACTTTTAAATTCTGTGTTTAAAATACACCCTGAAATGAGTATTTTCATATACAAATTAGAATAGAAGATTGTATATGAAATCACAACTCTCTTTTGTACATCTTGCTATTTTTTATACATGTGACAAATTCAACCTGCTACTTTCAAAGCTATCCTGCTTGTCTGTTTTCTGAACTTCTGTATCCTTCTATGAATTTTCTTTTAAACACCTAGATTACACTCTTTTCTTTTTCTTTTTTTGGCAACAGTAAGCCAGTTTAGTCCAGAATGACCAGACCAATTCATAGTTCCATCATCAATATATTAGTTATGGAAATATGTTTTGCATGCTTATACATGCAAAATTGTTATATTATTTGCCTACTCAATGGGTGGAGGAGGGGCTCAAAGGAGGAAGAGAATTTAGAACTCAAAATGTAAAAAAGTTAAAAATATATAAAATTTTTCAAACCAAAAAACCAGTGTATTAGTGTGCCTTTCTTCCCATAGTCTCCTCAATAACTGTCATTTCTCTTTTTGTCACATTTGCCAATCTGCTGCACATCTTTTTAAAGAATATGAGCTGGTCAGAAGAGGGATGTTTGGAGAAAAATCCACAATAATCTTTAAGTAGCATCTGGACAATCATTTCTGGGAGATGGGAAGGCAATGTTGTAGACAAGATTTATGTTTTAGGTAGGAGGAACTAATGATCTCCAAAGTTCCTTTCCACTAAGGTTCTATGATTCCTTGACCTTCTGCACTCCTTGGTAATTCTTTACTTGTCTTTTTCATTACATAGAAAACCTATATTCTAGATCTTGATCCCTTAACCTTGCCCTGTTCCCTAATACCAGAGTTATAGAAGGGCTCTCTACTATCTGGATTTTTATAAGATTTCTTTATTGGTCAGTGCACCTAATATTTCAACTCTCAATGATAGTTACCCCCAATAAAACATGGTTTAATACAAGCTTCAAACCCTATTTAGCTTGTTTCCAGAGTTTGCCTAAAATCTTTTTAAGAACTCAACATGGATAGAAATTCTCTTTCACCATCAGTAGCATAACAGTCAAGCAAACCCTTCTGGAAGGTCACCCTATTATCCTTTGGTAAGTGTAATATAACAGATCTCCAATATTGCAATGTAGGCAATACTCAGATGGTAATTCTGTTGGGGTCATAGAAAATGGAAGCAGTTGGGAGGGCTTGTTCTGACTTTAACTTGCTCTCTGTTTCTTTTTCCATTTCCCTCCTGTAAATCAGAGACTCAACAAACTAGTGATGGCCTTGAAATTTTGGGGAATTTGCTCAAGTGGATATCTATCATATGTGCTTGGATCCAATGCTTAGACATTCTCAAGTACAAGAAATCCCTTCCATTCAGAAACATCTTTGCACTTTGCATGCCTCTTTCTTAGGATACTTCTACCTTGCACCTGGCTCTATCAAAGCAAAATTTTTTAATAGTCAAGAAATAATAAGTACAAAGGGCTCTTGTAGTCTCCGCATCTTTTAATCTATTATATGGCTATAAAGATATGATCTGTCAATCAGAGCTCACTCCATCCCAGATGCTGTGCTGAGCTGTAGAGATACAACAACGATGACGACAACAACAAAAACGCAAAACATAACACAAAAGCAATTGTTTTTCTACATGTCTTATCTCCCTTCATTATGTTGTGAACTCCTTGAGGTCAGACACGATGAAACATTTGCTTCTTCATCAAATTCATTAGTGTTTATGTCCCCAGAATTTAGGTCTTGATAATATTCCATACCTCTTGGGCTGTTTTTCTCTGTAGAATCTTAGACCAATAGAATCTAAACTTAGCTATTTGAATTCTGCAAAATTCATTTTCATAAAATCAAAAGAGCATGTTAGGCTTTGTGTATTTTCCCTTCCTCATTTAACGTTAAGTTGAAGATGCTCCTCCCAAAGGAGGACCATTTATATTTTGGGAGCCAATTCTTTTTCATTGATCAAAATCAGGTCTAGTCCAGCAGTTTTCATTGATTTTTATATGTCCTGTAGAATGAAATTATCTAGGCAGGTTAAAAACTGTTTGGCTGTTCTGTTCTTAGCAAAGAGAAGAACTCCAGAGGATGTCAAGATGGGCGAAGATCCCTATTACTATTATACTTTCCTGCCAGCTTTGTGATCTTCTAGAATTCATTATCCATTCTTTTTTCTGGTCAGTTGTTCTATAATATATTCTCACTACAACAGTATTTTTGTTCCTCTCTCAACTCATCCTCCCCAATATGCTCTTTGCCATGGTTTTCCCCCTTTCTGGTGCACGGATTCCCTCACAGGAATATATCTTCATGAAATACAATGACACTCCATTTTCCCTTTTATCTAGGCAGTCCCTTTTGGATGGGATATATTTTTCCTTCCTCATATTTTGGTTTTGAACCACACCTCACCAAGTCTCAGTGATACCTGTTACATCAAATTTATTTTCTTGTACTCAAAGAATCATCAAAATAATCCTAAGATTTGATCCAATAATCTCATTATTGAGGATATACCCTGGGTATCAATTTCAAGGGGAAAAAACACACTCATTTTAAAAACATTATTTATAATTGCAAAGATCTAGAAACTATCTAGATGACTAATGATTGGCCAACAGGCAAATAACCCATGTCAAAGTAATAATATATTACAATGCTCTTATATGTAATAAATAGGAGGACTATAAAGAAATTTGGAAAGACATATTAAGTCATGTAAAATGAAGAAAGCAGAAATAGAATAATAATCCAAAAGCTGATTATAAAATGAAATGCATGCACAAATATTGAAATGAATGAAAATAGAACATAATAACAAGGGATACAGTTGATGTAACTAAGTTCTTAAAGACATAATGTGAGTAGAAATTAATTTGTAAATATAAATAGTTACAAATATATATCTATTTGGTTTTCTTGTATAAAATTGTTCATAATGTATTATATGTACTATGTAGCTATGTGGTAAAGTGGATAGAGTGCTGAGTCTGGAGTAAGGAAGACTCATCTTCTTGACTTCAGATTTGGCCTCATGTGCTTAACAGCTTGTGACTGAGCAAGTCACTTAACCTTGTCTCAGTTTCCTCATCTATAAAATGATCTAGAGAAGTATCTTTCCAGTGTCTTTGCCAAGAAAATTCCAAACAGGGCCACAAAGAGTCAGACATGACTAAAAAGTGACCGATGTAGGTCTCTCTCATTATACTTGTGGTATCAGTTCTACCATGTTTCCTTCCCGTTCTCTACACACCTGTGAATACGCAGTTGAGGCTATGAGTTTTATATCTGCCTTCTTCTTGCATGTTGCCTGGTATGAGTTATGGGGCCTCTCCACTGCTGTTGTTCTCCCTGTTTCATACCTGCTACTTTCTGTTGTATCTAACTTAGCAGCTTATGTGGACAGTGTAGTCCCCTCTCTTCCATTTCTGGCTTATGCCCAAATATCATGTCTCTAGGAAAATATATCCTCCCTGGACCTTGTTAGGCGCATTCTATCCCTTACCAAGAGCCCATCCTGCCTACCTCTTAAATTATGACCCTAAGAAGCCCTATTCTGTTTCCAGACACCGTCTTCACACTTCCTTGTTCCATTTCTGTACCTTTCACTCTCACCCAAAGGTTCCTATTTCAAACAAAAGCGCTGACACTTATGACACCAAATACTTCAGTTTCCCATGCTCAGCTTCGTGATCCCTAAAGATACTCTCCAGGCTTCTTAGGTGGCATCATTTCATCCCAACCAGTTAAGAGCAATGAGTAGTGTTTGGTAGGCTTAATGAATCTGGGGAAACTTTCCATTGCAAGCCAGACACAAGTCCCAGGAAGGCAGCACACAACCTATTTGGTCATATTAAGTCATATATGACCACTTACATACCTTCCACAGGGAGTTCTACAGCCATTATCCTCTACCTGGACCAACCACAGATTTTCTTGAACCTGCCAGTTGCTAAAGATTTTCATTATCCTGTGGAATACAAGATATTGTTTCTTTCCCAGAAGATCCAGGTCTATCCTCTGGGGTAAATGCTGCACATCTATTCCTGAGCTCCAGGTGATCAGGTTTTGTTTTGTTTTTCCCTTTGTCTTTTATTTTCTTTTGGAACAACTTGCTTGACATTCCTTACCCCTACACATGACAGTGGGCACTAGGCTGCTCTGAATTGTAAAATATAGATTTAAAAGATGTAAGAAAACAAGCATAGTTAAAACTCTTGTCAGCTGATCGATTTGCTCAGAAGAATGTGTAAGCTCAAACAACTGCTCCCTAGACGACTGGATGTCCAGTTGTCATCTGATTTTTAAAAATTGAATAATCCGATCACTTTTCATTCAAATCAGTTTTTTTCTTGGTCCCTTGTGTTTCAAATGAATGGGTTCTTACTACATTGTGGCAGTGCAAGTTGATGTTCAGTATTCACAAATTGTCTTACTGCACACTAATTAGATCTGGATCCTTTAAATTCACTTTGACTTTTCTCCCCCTGTGTTCATTGAAGGCCATTTTTCACCATGTTCAGAGCTATAGTACTAAGAAATGCTCCTGAGGCTTGTGTCCTCCCTGGTGGCTCTTACAGCAATCAGTGTTCCTAGGGCAGAGTTCTGCCCAGAGGTAATGCTAGATGACTAACAACAGACAAATCGTTCAAGCACTCAGCCATCACAGCAGTAAAATGGGAACACAATACTATTATTTTACCTTGCAAGTCTATTAAAAGGGAAAATGCATGTTGCTAATAACTTCCATAAATAGGAAGTCCCATTAATTTGGGCACATCGAAGGAGGAAAGAAATGGTGTTTAGATTTTTCCGAAGAGTGGATAATCCCAGTAATTTCATTTTGTCTTTAACAGGCATGATAGATGTTAGCATTAGGTTAACTTTCTAACTGTAGTTTGCTGAAGCTGATATTGATATTAATTTGTACTCTCTTATTAAGGTAGTGGTCTATATCTGCTCCCTCCATTTCCTCACCACGACTTTCTCCCTGAAATAGCTGCAAACCAGCATTAGCCCCTTATATTTACCAAAGCTCTACTCTTAAAGATCTCTATTGACCCCCTTCTTGACAAATCCAATAACCTTTTCTCTGTCCTTCTTCTTCTCCTTAACCTCTCCCCAGCATCTGACACTTTTGTTTAACTCTTGCTTGAAGCTTTCCCTCCTTGGCTTTCAAGAGACTGCATTCACTGAATTTTCCTCTTGTCTGTGCAATGGTTCCTTCTCTGTTTCCTTTGTTTGCTTGTCTTTGTCCACCTGCCCCCAATTGATGGCACACCTTGAATCTCAGCCCTTTGCTCCTGTGTTCTTTTTTTTCTCAATACCCTTTCACTGCATGAACTATAATCACCTCTTGACTTTCATTCAGGACCTATTCTGATGTTCACTGAGGTGTAGAGGTGACCCTGGGTTCCAGAATGCTAGGCCAACAGGGCATTAGATCTGTCAGGTCCTACTGAGGTGTAAGTACAGACCTAGTGATGGAGCATATATGTGTGGCTGAGGATTAGCCTACTTGTGTTTACAAAGACTCATCATCAGGTTGGCTTTCAATACAACAACTCTTTAAGATGAGCCATAAAGTTGTAGAATGGTGTCCTAGGTCACAAGAGGGAGCACCCTGAAAAAATCACAGATCTTTGAAGCATAACTTCTCAGATCTGACCTCTACACTGTTATATGTACTGATGAACAAGCTCAGTGACCTGTCTTTCAACCATGCATCATGATCTCTCTAGGCAATGTGCATTTTACATCTATTGGTTTTTTTCTCTGTGTGTTCTTATATTGATCTCTTTAGAGGAGTCCTGAATCTCCTTCAGATGATCTGATACAGTTCTCAAAGGAAGGAATTCAAGCTAGCAACAGTTATATGAGAAGAAATAAGAGAAATGCAGGTTAAATAACTCACCTCCTCCACCTTATACCCATCAAATGGGCAAAAATGACAAAAAAGAAAAATGAAAGTTGTAGGAGGGACTGTTGAAGTACAGGCAGATTAATTTATTATTCTTAGAGCTGGGAATTGTTCCAGTCATTTGGAAAGAAACTTGGAGCCATAACTCAAAGTCACTAACCTGTATATATTCTTTGATTTAATGACAACTCTCAAAAATATTCAAGAAAGGTAACGACTCACATATACAGAGATATTTATAGCAATAATTTTTATTGTAACAAATAACTGGAAAGTAAGGTGAGTTCTCATAAATTGGGGGATGGCTAAACAAATTGTAGCATATGAATATAATAAAATGTTATTGTACCATGAGAAATGAAAAAAATGACAGGTTCAGAGAAACCTAGAAAGATTTGTAGGAACTGATTCAGAGCAAAGTAAGCATAAATGGAAGAAAAATTCATATATGCATAATAACAACATAAAGGAAATCAACTTTGAAAGACATCATTGATGAATTAACCAGACACTATTCCAGAGAACTGACGATGAAAATGTTCTCCACCCTATGACCTAGAATTGGGGTGGTGGGATTCAAAAGGAAGATCAAGATATTTGGGTAGCTTTCTTTTGCTTGATTCTGCTTATTTTTTAACATGTAATTTTAAGTTTAATTGATATTTGTGAAGGAGAAGGTGACTAGGGATAGGAGAAGTTAAAAAGAAGAAAGGGGAGGTAAAAGAGGAAAAAGAGAAGGAGGAAGAGGAGGAATATTTGTAAAGAAATAAATGAAAACAGAAGGAAGTTCAGAAGAAGAACAACTCCCAACACCTGGAGGAGCAGGATAGCTTTAAAACTAATATGTTGAATTTATTATATTATTTTAAAAATATAAACTAAATGCAACTACAGAGATTTATATTTTAATGTACAATTCTCTTTTGTTCTATATGTATGGAAATGTTCATATTTGTCAAGTATAAAGCAATAACAAAATTTTAAATAGAACAAAAAGTTTGCATGATGTTCTGGGGAACTTGATACATTCTTTTTGACTTGATATAGGGCTTGATGCAATCAGCACAATGCCATCTACAAACAGGAGCTTCTGGGTAGTTTAGTTATTTATAGGAAATCCCTCTTCAATTTGCCTTTTACAAAACATTGACTCTTCAACCCATTTGAACTTAGAGAGCAGATCCAGGAACAATAAGAGGAAGCTTCAAAGAGGAATATTTAGGCTTGATACTGGGAAAAACTTCCTTACAATTAGAGTGATCCAAAAGTAGAAAGCACTTCCTTGAGAGATGGCAAGTTTTCCTTCTTCAGAGAGTCCCTTCAAGCAATGCAGTTTCTTGATTTCTCATAAAGTCATTAGCCTCCATCTACTTTATTCTGATTTTTAAAGAACTATTTTCTTCAGTGAGCTTTTGAACCTCCTTTTCCATTTGGCTAATTCTGCTTTTTAAATCATCCTCACTGACTTTTTGGACCTCTTTTGCCATTTGGGTTAGTCTGTTTTTAAAGGTGCTGTTTTTTTCAGTATTTCTTTGGGTCTCCTTTAGAAAGCTGTTAACTCACTTTTCATGATTTTCTTGCATCTCTCTCATTTGTCTTCCCAATATTTCCTCCACCTCTCTTACTTGATTTTCAAAATCCTTTTTGATCTCTTCCATGTCCTTAGACCACTGCATATATTTTTTGGAGATTTTGGATGTAGAAGCCTTGACTTTGATGTCTTCCTATGATGGTATGCTTTGTTCTTCCTCATCCAAAAGGATGGAAGAAAATACCTTTTCACCAAGAAAGCAACCTTGTATGGTCTTATTTTTTTCCCCTTTTGGGGGCATTTTCCCAGCCAGTTACTTGACTTTTGAGTCCTTTGTAAGTGGAGGGTGCACTCTAGGTACTTGTAAGTTCTCAGTTCCTCCGAGGTGGCACAATCAAGGGAGAGGAGTTTACTCCTCTCCTGGCCTGTGCTGTGGTCTGGGAGCAACAAGCACTCTTTTCTGGCCAGGATCTGTGAGTAGGATTCTGTCTTCAGAGCCTCCACCAGCTCTACCATGCCAGTGCTCCTCCTCACCCCAGGACAACAAGCCAGGACTGAGACCCAGATCAGAAGCTCAATTGCCCCAGGGTCTTTAGGCTGAGGGCTCCAAAAGTGCATACTGCTGCCTCAGTGGCTTCTGCCACCCTGGGGCTGGGACTGGTTCCCTTCTCACCCAGGTGAAAGAGCTTTCTTATTGACCTTTGAAGCTGTCTTTGGCATTAGTGGGTTGAGAAATCTGGGAACCACAGCTGCTGCCTGTGATTCTGCTCCCTGAAGCCATTCTCCAGTCCAGTCCATGTGATGCAGTGCAGCCAAGGCTGGACTGAGCTCTGCTCTGAGCCAGGTGTGACAGATCTTTCCTGTCAGCCTTTTAGGCTGTCTTGGGATGAAAATCTCTTTCACTCTAGAATTTGTTTAGAGTCATTTTTTACAGTTGTTTTATGGGCTGAGCAGGTCCATCCTTCTACTCTGCCATCTCTGCTTTGTCCTCCTAAATGACCTCTTCCAGACACAGAGTCATATGTTTTGGTAAAACTATCATCTATGATTTTTTCATTCTTTTGGAATTTTCTCCGTCTTTGAGATAACTTTAAAAATGATGCCTGAGTTTCTTTAAAATTATGTCACCTCTAGAAGTGATTCACATTATATATATTTGATTAAATCTATGCACTCATATTTTATGAGTAATATTTTCATTTCTATGTTGGGTCCTAAGACCTTAAGGGTCCAAAATGTAGTGGTTCCACTCTAATGGATGACAAGAATAGATGATGCTTCATATCCATTTATTTTTCTTCTTCCAGTTTAATCTATAAATGTTCTCAAGATGATTTGACTTGATTGGGTCTTATATTAAGCCTTCTGTAGGTTCATTTTCCAAAATTTTTTGTCATTTTCCTCCATACTATTTTGAATATGGGTTTAAATTCTAAACTCATTTTTCTCTTGGTAAAGAGATCACATCTATTATTGGCCAAAGCAGTTTTTTAGGTTGTTTTGACCTCTTCATTGTAGCAATTGTTTTCAGTTGATTACATCTCTACAAGAAACAGTGATCATCATTCAGAAGAGCAATTTGGAACTATGCTCAAAGGGCAATAAAATTGGGCATACCCTTTGACCCAGCACTACTACGACTAGGTCTATATCCCAAAGAGACCAAAGAAAAGGGGGAAAGATCCATATGTACAAAAATAATCATAGCAGCTTTTTTTTTGTGGGGCAAAGAACTGTAAATTGCAGGGACCTTCATCAATTGGGTAATACTCGAACAAGCTGTACTATAAGAAATGATAGGCAGAATGGTTTCAGAAAAGCCTAGGAATACTTATATAAACTGATGCAGAGTGAGGTGAGCAGAACCATGAGAACATTGTACACAGAAACAGCAATATTGTAAAGATGATTAACTATGAAAGATTTATCTATTTTGATCAATAAAATGATTCAAGGTAATTCTTAAGGACTCATGAAAAATGCTATCCACCTCCAGAGAGAGAACTGATGAACACTAAGTGCAGATTGAAGTATAATTTTTTCACCTTCTTTATTTTTTAATTTTATTTTTTTGCAATATAGTTAATTTGGAAATACATTTTGCATGACTTTATATATAAAATCAATATCATATTACTTGCCCTATCAATGACTTAGGATGAGGCAGGAGGGAGAAAATTTGGAACTCAAAATTAAAAAGAAAGAATTTTTAAAATAAGTAAATAATGATAAAAAAGAAACAATGATTTTGCTGGAATTGCTACACCATCTCCTTTTCATCTTAAATATTCTAAATTTGTATAAATTTTGACCTTTGATCCAATCAGTCAATAATCTTCACAGACATCTGAATTTGAAATAACGTGAGCATATGTGAATAGTCACATTCTGTCTAGTAAAATATACTTAGTTTCATTGGGGGGCTGGTGTGTGTGTGTGATATTTGGCGCTCATCATGTCTCAAATCTTCTAATTCTCTTCCTAAAGGAAATTCATGATCTGTAGCTATGAGCCTTCTACTAGCCTCTAACCAATTTTATTTCTCCATGCAAAACCATATTTTTCAAACATATTTTCACAGTGTTCCCTTGAGTTTATTTTCTATTGAAGTCGTCAAATATCAAAGTAGATGTCAACTTGGTTTGGAGCATCCTGTCAAGTTTCTGCAGAGTTTCTCTACTTCTTCATCCTTTGAAACAGATACATAAATTGCAATTATATTCAGGGTGAACCCAATTACCATTGCTTGTCATGAGCACTGCAGAGTAAGATAATGACTGTCCCATGACACAATGCTTCTAGGTGCCCTTGCACCCATGATGAAACCAACTCACCTTGCCCCGAAAATGCACTTAATAAATATTTGTTGAATTAAATCGATCTTCTCTACCATCATTGTTCATCTCTCCCAGAAGAATTTATGAACCATCCTTCCATTTAGCTGAAGCCTTTTAACATCTCCAAGCTTCATTTACTGGGCAAATATTAATATGGATATTCCTTATTCCCTTAGTAGTGTAACAATCTGTTGCTCTTTGTACTAGGAAACTTACATTTAGACTTCCATTATTATTTGAAGATGGTATAAAAATGATGTGGTTTTTAGCACTCTGTGCTCATTCTGCTCCTGTGACTACAGAAGTAGAAGGGTATCTATACAGGATTGATGATCACTTTGTATTTTATTTATTTCACTTGTTTCCATGGCTAAGGAATTCATTACTTGGTAACCATGATGCTGAACTTCCCCATGGTAAGTTGAGTTGGTCTTGTCATTGCAACTATATCTGAAATTTTTCCAGATCAGTAGGATTTGTCAAAGTTTGTACTTAGCTTGCATAATCTTTGAGTACCTAGGGTCATCTCCCCTGACAAAGAGGTATCAGAGGAGAATGCTGTAATGGTTTTGATCAATAATGTTGAAATGGACATATGATCTCATGAATTTGGATGTTCTCACTGTTGTGGAATGAAACCACTTTTTTAGGCTAAATTGTTCAAAGTTTTCATTTTTAAAAAGGTTAGCCAAATTGGGGGATATTGCTTCTTTAGGAAGAGGCTTCTGGGCCTTGATGAATTGAATGTCATATACATAAGGCAAACAAAAAAAACCTAACAATAGTCAAGAAGTTATTAAATTGTGCATACCCTTTGTATAGCACAAAGAGATCAAAGCAAAAGGGTAAATGGTTCATATGTACAAAATTATTCATAGAAGCTCTTTTTTGTGGTAACAAAAAAATTAGAAATTGAGAGGATACCCATCAGTTGGAGAATAGCCAAAAAAGTCATGGCATTTGAATATGGTGGAATACTATTGTGCTATTAGAAATGATGAAGGGGATAATTTCAGAAAAAACCTGGGGAAACTTATATGAACTGATGCAAAGTGAAGTGATCAGAACAAAGAGAACAATGCAAATGGAAACAGTAACATTGTAAAGATTATCAACTATGAAAGGCTTAATTATGATCAACACAATAACTCACCATAGCTCCAAAGGATTCATGGGAAAAACGCAGTCATCTGCAGAGAGAGAGACAGAGACAGAGAGAGACAGAGAGAAAGAGAGACTGAGACAGAGAGAAAGAGAGAGAGAGACAGAGAGAGACACACACAGAGAGAATGATGAACTCTGCATACAGATTGAAGCATATTTTTTCTCTTTCTTTTTCTTTGTTATCCAGAACACGGCTAATGTGAAAGCTTGTCTCACCAGACTTCAGATTTTAATGCGTTTTGTATCTTGCTTCCTCAGTGGGTGGGAGAAAGGTGGGAAGAGGAATAAAATCTAGAGCTTAAAATAAAATTGAATGGAAGAGAGAGAAATAAATAAGAGATTGGACAAAAAAGAAAGAAGAAAGAAGAACCAAATGGCATCATGTGAAAGGGGTGACAGGCTGGGGGACTGGGAGAGGTCAGGATATCAGTTAGATTCAGATTTTCCCACAATGCCTGGATTTAGGCATCCTTTCAAAAAACTAAGCAGGCCTATGCTGGAAAATGTTTAACAACGACTTCAAAAAGAGAAACAATATACCCATAATATGCTTTTAAATTTAATCTGAATCACTAACATTTTTTCCATCACTTTCTCCAACCTAGACAATCAAGGAAATAATAAATCAAGCCCTGATTTATAAGGTTTGCAGATTTCCAGGGTATAAATGCTCACACTGGTTCTACCTGATTCCAGCACTTTCCCACCTAAGGGTCACTTAGATTATGCTGGTTTTAACAGTTGGACAATATCCTCCTGGAAAGAGGAGTATGTAATTTTCAGAAAACAGAGCTTGTTTTAGGTGTGTGTGTATATGTGTATACTTCTCTACAGAGGTCTCAATTTTTGCAGTTTTGCATCCACCTTTGGGACTAATAATTACTCACAAAATGGTATCTCTCTGTTGCGTTTTCCTTTTCTTAGTTAAAGTGTTCTCTGTGATAATATGAACTAGGAGTTCATACATGGAGAATTAATCTCATTATATAGGGGAGAGCAGGGTAGCATCCACATATTTTCCCAAGTTTTTCAGGTGGTAGCTACAAAGTAAATGAATTAAGAAAATCTTCCAAAATCTGTACACACACACACACACACATACACACACATATCACATATATGTGTATATGTATGTGTATGTGTGTGTATATTTATGTGTGTATATGGCTATCCCTTCCACATCACAGGGGTTATGGGTAAGGTGCCCTTGCAATCCGGAAAATCCATGCAAAATTTTTGGCCTCCCTTCATACCAGAGAAATCTGAATTATTATGGCATTAAAAATAAATATGTTGATGTTATACAATACTAACCATACACATATATATAGTATACATTTCTGCATTTCTAAACTTTTTTTGTGTCATCTGCTGGACTTTGTGTGTTGTCTGAGGTTTCTGAAAAACTACCCCCAAGTTCCCATTTAATTTCTTATGCCAACCCATGGCATATCGAAACCACAATGGGGAAAGTCACAGTGTGGAAGCACTAATTGTACGTATGATAGATAGATAGATAGATAGATAGATAGATAGATAGATAGATAGATAATCAATCAGGCCATCAAAAAGAATTTCTTAAGTGCCTACTGTGTGTGAGCCACTGTGCTTGAGCTGACATATTCACATCATGAGGCTACTTCACTAGCCACATCCATCCTTGTCACCTGCTTTCTCTCATACACATCCATTCCCTGACCCATTCACATACGCTTCATTGTTCAAAACTTGATCCCACCTGACCTCCCTCAAGTCCTTGGGGCTTAACACATTTCATTTGTATCACCCTTAGAATTGAGGTAGCCAACGAGTGTAGAAGGGACAATAAGGAGAAACAAAAGTTATTTGAGTTGGGTTAGGAGGAGACAGATTTAGCCTAGCAGAGAAGGGGTGTACAATCTAAAATAACATATTAATAGGGAAATTTAGATTAATTTTAGTCAGTCAATCAGCATATATTAAGCACCTATTATGTGCCAGTTATTGTGATACAAAGGCAAAAGACAGTCTAAAAGGAGAGACAACAAGCAAACAGCATACAAGATAAATAGGAAATAATTTGAAGAGGGACTAGACTAGAATTAATAGGGGTTAAGAAAGGCTTGTGACAGGTGGGCTTTAACTGGACCTTAAAGGAAATCAGGGAAGCTGATAGGTAGAGATGAAGAGGGAGGGTCAATCAGAGAAAATTTCTTGAGCCTGCAGTTGGAGTGTCTTGTTCAGGGAGAAGCAAGGGGGCCAGTGTCACTGGATTGAAGAGTGCGTGGGATGAGTGGGTGGAAGATATAGGAAGACCAGAAAGGTGCCAGACTGGGTTAGATAACGAAGGGATTTGGATGGAGGACTTTGCATTTGATCATGGAGGTGTTAGGGAGTATGGAGGTGAAATGGTTGGACTAGAACTTCAGTAAAATCACTTTGGCAGCTAAATGGAGCATGGACTGGAATGGGGGAAGAGACTTGTGGCAGGCAGAGCCACCAGCAGGTCATTGCCATGGTACAGGCATGAGGTGGTGAGGACCTGTACAAGAGTGGTGGCAGTGGCAGAACAGAGAAGGGGGGATATCTGAGAGAGGTTTAATGGTAAAATCAATAGGCCTTGGCATCAGATTGAATTTGGGGGGTGAGAGTTAGTGAGGCGGTGAGGATGACATCAGTGTTGTGAGCCTGGGTGCCTGGGATGGTGGTGCCCTCCAGAATAATAGGGAAATTTGGAAGGAGGGGGACTTCGAAGAGAAAATGAGTCTACTTTAAGACACGAATTTAAGATACCTACTGGACATCCAGTTTTAAATGCCTGCTGGCCAGTTGGAGATGTGAGGCTGGAGATCAGGTGAGACATTAGGCCGGCAGATTTGAGAAGCATCTGCACAGACACGATAATTAAATCCATAGAGGTAATGAGATCACCGAGTGAAGGAGTATAGGAGAAGAGACCTAGGAAGGACCTTCTGGGGTGCCGACTGTTGGTGCACAGACAGACATCTAGCAAAGGAGCTGGGTGGGGCAAGAACCAGGAGAGAGAGGAGTGGCCCCAAAATCTAAAGAAAAGAAAGTATCAAGGAGAAGAGGGTAACACGTAGTGTCAGAGGCTGCAGGGACACCAAGAAGGAGCATTGATTTAGATTTGGCAACCAATCATCACTGGTAACTTCAGAGTGCGTAGTCCTTGTTGAATGAAGAGGTTGGAAGCTAGATTGCAGCGAGTTTAGAAGAGAATGAGAAAAAGTAGAAGTACCTTCGGTAGAGGGCTTCTCAAGGACTTCAGCTTCAAAGGGCGGGAGAGACACAGAGCGACAGCCAGGGATTTGAAGAGCGTAGGAATTATTTTGCTCCAGATTGCTTATACACCAAAAAAAGTTATCTTTACGCTCTGCTTAATTATGTAGCATCTGATCTTTGAGAATGTGACAAATAATCATTAGTATAATCTATAGCATGTCTTTCACAACAATGTAATACCACCTCAGGGTTAAAGATAAGTCTCAAAATTTCCTCAAATTTTACTGAAGAAAAACAAACTTGAAAAAGTAAAAATAACTAACACATCGAAGAAATTGTATGAATAAAGTAAAACTCTGAGTCTTTCATTTCTTTGTTTTCATTCCTACGCAATCACCAATTTTATTTCTATGTGGTACCCTGTAATAGCAGAGTAAATATTATAGGATGTCCTATAATATTCAACATTATAAGAGAACCTATAATAGCACACACAGGCAAACTACTTACTTATAATATTCATACTTAAAAGTTTAATGACCGGGAGCTAGTGATCAAAGAGGACTTGAACCTTCTGTGTTCTAGGTCTATTCAGAAGCTAATTTCCAGGTTAGATCTGAGAGTTAGTACTTAGGGCTTTGGAACAGTAGCAAGGCTAGAGAAGGAGATCTATCCAGATAATGGAGCTGACATGATCACAGAAGGGTTTATTTGTTTCCACACACTTAAAATAGAGATAATAATAGCACCAACTCCCAGCACTGTTGTGAGGATAAAATGAGACAATATTTGTAAAACACTCTGCAAATATTACTCCAGAAATGCTAGTTATTAATACTATTATTAGTTATCATTTGACTTTTTTCCTTTTACTCCCTGACCTAGAGTCCAGAAAACAGTGTTCAGTTTCACAGCCTGGCTAGTATCTTCTTGCGTGACTTGTAGCGTGAGATCATCTCTGGTTTCCTCTCGTGTCAAATGAAACTAAGAGTACTTGTAACTTGTCAGTCTCCCAGGGATAACATGAAAACTTGTGGGTTAATATGGGAAAAGAGCTGCGATACTAAGGTAAAAGAACTGTGATCAATCATCATATAGGATAATTTGGTTTAAAATAATGGTTCTAGAGAGATTACTAAAATGCCATTAATGTATACTACAGATATTTTTTCAAGTTATGCCTGTGATCTCAAATTTAACTGATCCAACCTTATTTAGTCAGTCCAATTCTAAATTGTTCTGAAACCCAATCACAGAGTAATCTTGCTTTATAAGGGTGAGATAGTCAAATAATTATCTTGGCTTTCTGATCTGACTGTTAGTGCTCTAATTATTCAGTCATTCCCAGTGAGACTCTGCATGGGCACACTGAAAACAACATTGTAAGTGACCTTTAATGAAAGTAATTTATAGACCTGTATTTTAGGAAGTGGTTTTTTTATGTTGAAACTTGCCAGAAAATGCTAAATTTTAATTTAGCGCAAAAATATGTTAAATTCAGAATAATTTTCTCCTTGTGAGTGTTTTGTAGTGAGCTACGTAGGAGCTTAAATTGGGCAGAATCTAATAAAATCTGTGACAGCTTTTTTTCTTTTGGTGAGGGAGGCTGAGCGGAAAAGTAACATTTTTTTGTGATTAGGAAAATCACAAGAAAGCTCAGGAGGAAAATGTTAAATACTGTCTATTGTTTTGCTGCAGTTTTGACATCAGTTTTGAGTTCCACATAAAAATTTGCACTCACCCCCCCCAAATAAAAGACTAAAAATGAAAAATTATATTACTTTTAATCTTACAATTTAAATGCAACCACGATTGGTTCTATCGATAATGTGTTTGCAGCTTTTTTTTTTTTTAATTTGGTACAAGTCTTCCTAAGAAACTATTCTCAAGTTGAATCCTAAATAATTAGTTCTCAATAAATATAATTTTGTTTGAATCTCTTAGTACACTAAGTTAAAGATAATTTGATTAGAGCAGCGGGTAGATTAGATTTGGGAAGCACAAAGACCAAATACTTAGCGTACATTGGAATCTGTAACTTCAATTTAATTATGTTGCTTATTTAGCAAATAAAGTGAATCCAAAAATTAATGCCCTTGGAAAGTCATGTAGATTGTCGCCTGATCAAAGTCAGCCAATTCATATAGTCTAATTGATTATAGTGTCTCCTACTTAAACACAGCTTGATGAGTTTGAAGCTATGCTTTTTCAAAATACTTTGTAAAGGACTGATATATATATGCATGCACTTAGGACAATAATTTAAATGAGTTCACTCCACCAGATAACAGGACAACACAATATAATTCATGGATAATTTTTTTTCATTTTGTTTTTCATCATACTAGAGTTAATACTTAAATTATTTTGATGTTCGATTGGGTTAAATGGGTAATTGCTAAATAGCCAAATTCCATAGGTCAATATTAATCATGAAAAGTACTAGTATTACTTTACCTTTATGCCATAGTATTTGCTTGAAAATTTCAAATAGCAACTTATAAATTAAATATATATGTCAACTAAATTATATTTAATTATATATTTATTTACATAGCCATATATTTATTTTATTTATATATTATTTAATTTAATTATATATAAATTAACTATATCTATATATATCTATTTATAAATTAATTAAATTAAAAATAAAAAGAGTAACTTTTCTTTGAAAGTCAGAGAAAACAATGTTTGGAAGGTTAAGCAGTTTCTCAGAAGTGACAAAGAATCAAAGTTGGAAATGGAAACAAAGTAACTATTCTTTTATCAAGATCACTTAAAGTTATGTTGCTCTTGTGACTCAGTTTAAACTTACCTCTCCCACAGGTAAACATTTTTTTTGAAGATTTCTTTTTATTTCCATTTTGCACATTTCAGGAAATTTTAGTTTCATGAGCTATGTTATTTGGAGAATGATAAATCTTTGAATTATACAAATCACCTTCCAAATTTAAAATTAATAAATACTTCTTTAGAATGAAGAAAACCTACATATTCATGACAGCAGAAAAATCATCAAAACACACTAGTGTTTTTAGTAATTGTGTTCATCAAAGAAAATGAAGCAAATTTTTGATAGATAATGTTCTGATTCATATATTATAAAAATAAATTACTTAGAAAAACAAGGCTATAATGCCATCTTGGGGCTTCTGGTGACAATCACAATAGACTAAAATACGTTAAAAAAAAAAAAAAAGAACCTACAAGACCTGCCTTAATAATTCACATTTACCTTCCATTGTCCTTCAGGACAATAGGAACTACTTTTTAAAAAAAATGATCTTTGTAGTAATTATATAGCAAGAATATTGGCTAAAATATGATTATCTAAAATTTACATTGCAAAAAATCTTTTTTTTTTGTTTTTAATGAACATACACCTTTGAAAAGGCAAGGTAAGAAAACTATATGGGTGGTCTCAAAGTTGCATATGAAAGGATTTCTGGGACTGGCTAAATCAGGAGAACAGATAGATATGAAGAAACATATATATATACACATATATATGGATATATGCAATCGGGTACTAGACTAACTGAATAAGATTAGTGATGTCTTTCTTTAGGGGCCACAGATGGTTCAGCATTTTGACTATTTGTAATGTAGAGCAATTTCACCGATTGTCTTTATTAGCAATGTCATAGAAGAGTGTTGCATACGTAGAAATGAGACAATACCATCTTCGATGTCAAGGAGTTTGACATCGTATTTGGGACGTGAGACACACATCCATAGGTAACAAAAAGAAGTGAAAGAAATGTGTCTGTGTTAGAAGAGTAGTTAATGTCCTTACTTTAAGGACGATCGATTGGCAAATTAATGCCTAAGGTTTTAGCTCTGATTTCTATTCTGAAAGATAATTTTTTACAATTAGTTTAAATTACACCCTATGCCTCAATTTTCCATAGCAGGCTTATTAGGACACGAGTGGAATTGGAAAGTTGATATGCAACTATTACCGCTTTCTTTTGATTCTCTAGGAAAGGTCATTTGGGTGGGTTCTTTCTCAACCTGTATCCCAAACTCTTATTTTATGCCTACTTCCTCCAACAGATCTGTCCTTGGGTCATCTCCTCCCTCCTTTATCTTCACCTAAGACTTCTTGAAATGAAGAGAGAAGAGCATGTGTGTATAGAGGGGCAGCTCACACCTCCCACACCCCTGAGCGTCTCAGCTCCTGTCATCCTCTGGTAAGATCATCATGATGCTGCCTTCCTCCCCGTGCCCTTGCCTTGCTCCTGTCTGGGTGTCGTACTTTCAGTGCTGGGAGTCACGTCTCTGCTGTTCCCCTGCTGGACGTCAGCCACAGGGCCCCTGGTTGGACCTCCCCTGGTGTTCAGCAGCCCAGCTATTTTCAGTAGTGGTCGGAGAAAGACAGTTAAGTCTTTTAGTCTCTCACTCGCCCTCAACTATAGTTTTTTTTTTTTAACATATTGTCTTTAACTATATATTTTTTCTTTTTTACATGAAATCTAAAAAGTGTTTTCATAAAGTATATGTGTAGATTTCCGATGAGTTGCTGTTGGGGGGGCATTTGCTATTCTATTTACCATAATATCAGGGATTTATCAGGCAACAATTCATCAGTGTCCTCCTCCTCATCCTCCTCCTTCTTTCCCTCCTCCTCCTCCATCTCCTTCTATATCACATTCTCTGTCTGAGCAGGTGTCCCAAGGCTTCTGTCCCCTCAAATAAAAACTTCCTGACTGAACCTGTGGTAAGAAAAATTGCTTTTAATATCTTCCTCTATTCTACACAAATGTCAGTGGT
Source organism: Bettongia penicillata ogilbyi (assembly GCA_023548195.1). NCBI lineage: Eukaryota > Metazoa > Chordata > Mammalia > Diprotodontia > Potoroidae > Bettongia > Bettongia penicillata. The sequence continues at coordinate 461,056 of JAJHZJ010000532.1, read as the reverse complement.
AAGGCTGCCTAGAAAACCCTGATGACCTTTCCCCTTGAAAATTAAAGTTAAACTGAGAGAAAATGGTGTGAGCATGATCAATTTATTATTTAGGCTAGCAATAACCAATAAATCAGGTCAATGGACTCTCTCAATGACAAGAGAACACAAGGTAGGGCTTACTTGCCTTCATATTGTTTTGGGAAGTATAAGAGAACACAGAGTAGAGTTGGGTAGATGGGGGAAAAATGAGATTGGTTACAGAGTAGACAGCATCATGGGGGCGAGTGCAACATGATTGGAAACTGGGAATGAGGGGCTAGCAATAACTCCTTCCTTCCCTCCTACGACTAAGAAATGCTCATTGTTTGAGTCCACCTACAAGGTTAGAGAGAGTGGGCCAGACTTCTTTGGATAGCAAACCTGAAACCCTTGAAGGATAGTTTGGTCATGGAAAGACACTAGACCAGACTCCCTGGTGCCTACCTGCCTCCTTCAAGGATACAAGTATAGACCAGTGGTCAACAAGAGAACTGGATTTCTAAATTTCACTCATGACAGGTCAGCTGAATTTCTGAGCTAAGTTCAGAGACAAAGCATCATGGTGTAGACAGTTACAGGACAAAACTCAATTAATTGTAAGTAGAACCAACAAAACCCCAGAATCAACCTGATTAATTCATAGTCTTTTCTTTCTATGCAAGAGAATAAAATGAAAGTGTTCTTGTCAAAATAAAAACACGTTCTTCATGTATCATTGGACTTTTACTGAGAATCAGATTTGTAGAAAATGTGGGCATTGTATTAAGTGATCCCATCTCACTATGCGGTTCTGTGATTTGTAGCTGTTTGACATGTCAAGTGAAATGTTCTATTGTCATCTCAAATCTAACATGGTGACAACAACACAAAAGATTAATAAATTCATTTATTTATGTATTCAACAAACATTATAAAGCTTGTACTGTAAATTGTATTCAATAAGAGATACAGTTACTACCATCATGGAGATTATAATTTTGAGAGGGCTGATACAAACACAGATAATTATAAAATGCAATATTATATGCAACATCACTCCCTGCCCCTGCAACTCTGAAGGACATATATGGTGACAGTGCTCATACCCATTTGTTGACATCGGTCCCTGGGGTGGAGAATTTTTAAAAGAAAGTAAAAATGAAAGGAAAGATTAGGGGATTGGCACTATTCTGGGGAACTGGCAGATTGTAGCCCTGTGACTGTCTGGTTTGGCTGATGATGGCTTAGCAGTGTGCCCAATAGTAATAGGGTAGAGCCATAAATTAGAAGTGATGAGGATTTGGGCGGGGAGTGGGGCGGTGCAGGTTGGATGCATTCTGCCTGAGCAGCCCATACTGTTCCTTGGGATAGACCTGAAGTAGGCTCTAAGTTCCTGAGCTATAGCAAAAAACTAGTCACAAGCCTCTTGATAGAGTGTATAGAGTACTGAACCTGAAATCAGGAGGCTCTGAGTTCAGATCTGATCTCAGATACTAGCTGTGTGACACTAAGTCATTTAACTTCTTTTTGCCTCAGTTTCCTCAACTGTAAAATGGGGATAATAAATAGCTTTTATTTGGCAAAATTGTTATGCAGAACAAATGAAATGATATGTGTAATCAAGTGCTTAGGACAGTGCCTGCCCAATAATAGGTGCTGCATAAATGCTTATTCCCTTCTCTTCCCCAGTTGTGGAGGTTTTTTTCCATCAACAGAAAAATATTAGACATTTATGTTTTTCAGCTCTCCAATGGGAGTGCCTGAGGATACGGATGGGGTGGGGAGAATGGATTTTTCTAGAGTTTTTGGTTGACTTGCCCCTGGAAGGCTTGCTGCCTGGTCCAAAGAGGATCATTATTTGTTCTAGGTTCAGAGAAGCTAAATAGTTCTAATATTTTAAAAACATAATATTTCATTTCCCCCAACTACATATAAAAACAATTTTGATCATTCATTGCTTTTTTTCTTTAAAGCTTTGATTTTCAAATTCTGTCCCATCTTCTCTCCCCTTCCTCCTTCCTAAGATGGTGAGAAACCTGATATAGGATATATATGTGCAATGATGTAAAACATTTCCATATTAGTCATTTTGTGAAAAGTATGAAGGTAAGAAGGAAAGAAAGAAAGGAGGAAAGGGAAAGAAGGGAGGAAGGTAGGAAAGAAAAGGAAAGGAAAAAAGAAAGTAAAAGAAAGGAAGAAGAAAGAAAAGAGAGAAAAAATAGTATGGTTTAGTCTGTATTCAGATGACATCAGTTTTTTCCTTTGGAGGCAGATAGCATTTTTCATCATAGGTCTTTTGGACTTGTCTTGGGTCACTTTATTGCTGAGAACAGCTAAGTCACTCACGTGAGCTCATTGAACAGCTGTTCAATACAAAATGTTGCTATTACTGTGTACGATGTTCTGCTTCTGTTTGCTTTACTTTGTATCAGTTCATATAAGTCTTTCCAGGTTTTTATGAAATCATTTCAATAGCATGTTGCCCAATAACATTATATTATTATGACATTCTATGTGCAACTTATTCAGCCACTCTCCAATTGATGGACATCCCCTCGATTTTCAATTCTTAGCCACCACCAAAAGAGCTGTTAACAAATATTTTTACAAATAAGTTCCTCCTTCCCCCTTTTAAAAAAGTTTATTTGGGACCTGTGAGTACTATTGCCAGATCAAAGGGTGTGCATAGTTTGATAGCCCTTTGGGCATAGGTCCTGCTGGATTTGTTTCAAGCATTCTATCCAATTTTGCTCAATACATTAGGAATGCTTAAAAGTTCTCTTTTTTTCATCTCCAGATTTATACTCAATTTTGTAGGTTAGGTTATTCTTGAGCCTAAGTCTTTTTCTTTTTGGCGTATCTTATCCCAAGATTTCCTTTCCAGTAAAGTAATTGCTGCTAAGTCTTTTATGATCCTATGGTTTCTTGGTACTTGAACTTTTTTTAGACTGGTAGCAGTCATTTTTATTTGCCCTGAAAGTCTTTGATTTTGACCATAAGTGTTTTCAATATGGAGTTTCCTTCAAGAATTGACCAATGAATTTTTTTCTGTTTTCACTTTGCATTTGATTCTAATAGGTTTGGGCAGTTTTCTTTTAAGATTTATTGCAATGTTATCTAGTGGTTTGTTCATGGTTTACAGAGTCTGATGATTCTTAAATTATGTCTTCTTGATCTGTTTTTGAGGTCAGCTGGTTTTTGTAGTAGATACCTCATATGTTCTTCTAATTTTTCCATCTTTTGACTTTGTTCCAATGTTGTCTGTTGCTTCACTGAACCATTGAATGTTGATTATTTCAGAATATTTTTCAGGGAGTCCACTACTTGAGTCATGCTTTCTATCTTCTGCTCTAAGTTATTCATTATCCTTCTAATTTTTTTAGGAGCTCAAATTTCACTTTTTTAAACCCTTGCTTCATTTCTTCTATCTAGAATACTTGTTGCTAAAATATTCTTTTTTCTGAGGATCTACTTATACTAACTGTGGAATTACAGTCTTCTTCTAGGTTTACTTCTTGTTTTTTTAATTTGTGGTATTTTTTCATTGTGTCCAAAGTTTTCTTCTGTTTAGTCACAACTCCCTAAGTTCCTAGATAAGTTCCCTTTCATCTGTACCCTTGGGTGAGGTGGGAATGCCCTACCTTATCCCATCCCTGTTACAGTCTGGACACTGAAGTTACAGATAGGACACTGAAGTTACAGATAGAATGGATGGTTCTTGGTTATCCTTTTTGTTACCTTTAATAGTCCTGGCGTGACACAGGAAGTTAGGGCCAGAACTGGAAACAGACCCCACAATCCTTGACTTCTTTCTCCCTTTCATTTCAGGTGTTGTCTCCTTTTTCACTGCACAATCAGCATCTGAGGACTCACGCTGTCCTCTGCTGAGACACTGATATGTTCTAATTGGGTCCTGGAGATTAAATGAGCATGCAGCTTCCTAGAGGGACTAGATGCTTTTTCCTTCCCTCTGGTTCTTTGATACCTCGGTGCAGCCACAGAACATTGGAAATTACACTAGTTTCAAGATTTCTAGAAAGTCCCAGGACAGGATGCTTGGGTGCTATGCTCCTCCACTTCAGGTTCCAATGGCACCTTGCATCTTAAAGGTCCTAAAGCATGCATGCACACTACCCAGTGTGGAGTTGTCTTGGTCTCCTTGCCAGCTAACCTACTGGGAGACAGCTTTGTCTTCTGTTGCAGCACGGACAAGCTGGGTCCAAGATTCTGCTCACTTCAGGCCCTTTATGTTGGACTGGCTTCAGGATTCCTTCTACATCCACATTCCAAGTGTGCACAGGCTTCTGGCCATCTTGTTATGGAGCCCTGGACTGAATGTAAAAATTTATTGCTCTTTCCTTTTGGTTTTGTTGATCATTGCTTCTTCTGCTGCCCTTTTCCATCTTTACTGGGCATTTCATAATGGAACTGAGTTAGATTATAACTTTTTACATTGTCATCCTGCCCTTTTCCTTATCCCCACATTCAATTAGTTATCAAATTCCATCAATTCTGCTTCTGTAATAGCCCTTACATATCCATCTTTCTATTCTTGCTGGAGCCTGCCTAGTTCAGGCTCAGTTCTTCCCGTCTAGATTATTGCCTCAGTGGTCTTTTTGTCTTTAGTCAATAGCAGCAGAGATGGAGAAACTGTGGCCCCCTAGGTCCTCAGGTGCAGCCCTTTGACTGAGTCCAGTTGTATCGAATAAATCCTCTCAATAAAACTCTGGCTTGAAGGGCACAAGTTCCCCACCCCTGGTCTATTACACCATCTCCAATTCATCCTTCATACTATTAGCAGAGTAATCTTTGCCCCATCATCCTCCTACTCATGAATGTTTCATAGCTCTTCAATGCCTTCTAATAGAGCACAAACCCTTGGTCTTGTATTCAGTAGGAGAAAGGAGTGGGGGACATTCCAAGAGTAACCCAGGTTTCCAGCCAAGTCTGGGGAATTTTATGTACTACTGCATATGTAATGTGATTCCTAATTAATGGAAAGAATGCTGACAGGACACTGTGTACTTGCATGAGAGAGGAGTTGGTTCCAGACATTCTTCAAGTCAGAGTGTCAGGGAGAGACATTCTTTAGGACTAACTCTAGGGGAGAAAAAGAAAGACTGGAAACTGCAGACATGCAGGATGCTGAATGCTTAGCATGTCTCTGATTTCCAGCTCGCTTTTCCAGATACTTTGGGGAATTTCCCTGTGGGTGATATTGGGGTCTCTCTCTCTTGGTTCGAGATGAGATTTTATCTTGCTTCCATTAGAAAAGTTCATTTGCTCTGGTGGAAAATGATGGCAAAATTTCATTACCCTGAGAAGTTAATCAGTATTGTACATGACTTTCATGACAGCATGCTTGCCCAGGTTCTAGATAATATACAATGCTCTCACACTTTCCCACTCGCCAAGGGAGTTGTGCTCTTGCTCCTATGCTTCTTAGCATGATATTTTCAGCAATGTTGTTTAACACCTTCAGTGAGGACACTAGGTTAACTGCCACACTGATGCCACACAAATTATTTAACTTGCAAAGGCTAGAAGCCAAGACTACAGTGAAAAGAGAGTTAGTGTATGACTTTTTGTTCACAAAGGGGTATGCATCTAATGCAGTCTCTGAGGTTGAAATGCAACAGAGTATGGATAGATTGTCTGCTGCTTGTGCTAATTTTGGCCTGACAATTAACACCAAGAAAACAGAGCTTCTCCACTAGCCAGCACCATACCGTCCTCATGTGGAACCATCTGTTATAACAAATGGAGAAGTATTTAGTACTGTAAGTTCACTTACCTTGGCAATGTGCTTTCCAGGGATGCCCACATAGATGGATGAGGTTGATGCATGCATTACCAGCGTTAGCTCAGTGTTTGCAACTGGGGGAGAGAAGAGATATTAGGCTTTCTACCAAACTGAAGGTCTGCAGAGTCATTGTGGTTTCTTCACTGTTGTATGCCTCTGAAACCTGGACAATCTCTCAGTGCCATGCCAGGAAACTGAACTGCTTCTATTATAATTGTCTCCAGAAGATTCTGAAGTTCACCTGGTGAGATAAGGTACCAGACAATGAGTTCCTTTCTTGAGCTGAACTGCCAAGCACTCAAACTCTACTGCAGAGTACAATTCCAGGGGGCTGGCTATATTGTTCAAAAACCAAACATACATTTGCTTAAAAGACTATTCTACAGAGAACTCACAAGAAGCAGGCACTCACATGGAGGTCAGAAGTAATATAAGGACACTCTCAAGGTCTTTCTGAAAAAGGAATCACTTACCAACATGGAAGACACTAGCACAGGACTGCCTAGCATGGCATGCCTGAATCAAAGGAGGTGCTGTCCTCTATGAACGAAGCAGAACTGCAGCAGTTCAAAAGTAACTTGAGATGCACAAATTCAGAGACGTCTCCACTCCAAATGTTCCTATGAACGATTTGTGCCCAATCGATGGTAGAACTTTCTAAGTTTATCTGGGTCTGATCAGCCACAATCAGACGCAATGGACTTCGCTCCCAACATAGTGATGTCCTACTGGGCCTCTTTGCCAATGAAGGACAACAACCAACCAACCAACTTTTCTGGTGGATTACAATCTGCCTAACCTCCTCACTTCCTGCGTCCTGTTTTGCTTGGATAATTTTATTCACTATTTGTTTTTTATGATCATCTTTTGTATAACCAGAATTTGGAGGGAAGGGGCCAAGCCAGAAAGGTAAACTTGGGGCTCCCTTCTCCCCTTACAGGCTAGTGACCTGGGAAGTGACTTTTGTTCTGAACCTGATGTACCCCAAGGCCAACAGTATTTAGGGAGGTATAGACAGTACCCCTCTCAGAGACTGGAAGAAAGCATGATCCATCTTGCAGCCCTTCATTTGCTCCCCTTAAGGTAAAGTGGGCAATATTCCAGAGATATTTATCTTTCTTCTCATGAAACAATGTATGTGGACATAAATATCTTACCTGGAAACACGTAGCCTTGGTGGGAGTAGCCTGCATGAAGACAGGGAGTTGTGAGAGGAGAGGAAGCAGAAAAACACCTTATTTGCTGACATATAGTATTTATGTGGAGAATCATATTAGAGCAAGGCCCAAGAGGCGGATGGTGCCAGATGTCAAGGGTCTTGAATGCCAAGCAGAAGGGTTTCAACTTGACTTAATAGGTACGTTTTTCTTCTTCTGGGCAAGTCATTATATGAAAGGGTAAGGGAAAGGGAAAGGGAAGAGTCAAAGATGAACAGGGAGCCACTGTAGGTTTTTTAATAAAGAAGGGATGTGATCAGATCTATAAGTAAAAGATTATTCTGGCAGAGGTATGAAGGATGAATTGGAAAGGATGGAGAACATGGAGGTGTGAAGGCCTTAAAGGAGACTATTATGATTAAAAATAGATTTAATATTTCAAAAGTTTTATGTACCAGAATCCTAAGCAGTTACCATGATGTGACCATAAACCATTTAAGCTCATCTATTCTTGCAAGTTTCTAGGTTTTGACAGTAAGCTAACCTAAGTCGACCTTTACTAATAGAATTGTAGATGTAATAGAACTGTAGATGGATGTATGAACAGATTCACATCGTTAAAGACTGCTCCATGGATAACATGAGCAGAAAATAAAAGTGCCTTGCTTGTGTTGTTCAGAGCTTTAATATGATACACTATTGACTGACTGTGTTTGATTAATAAGCTATTAAATAAAAGTCTGCAGCTAATTCAGACAATGGAATATGTTATGGTGGATTTCTGTCACCACCAATGCACTCATTACAAATACCATAATTATGAATGAAAAGCCATTAGATAGAGAGACAGGAAACTCAATTTAAAATTCTCCTACATTCTCCCCAGTTGTATAAAATGTACTCTAAACTTTATTTGGAATGCAAAATATTCATGCAACAAAAACCTTTTATAGAAGAGACACTCATAAAATGTTGGTGGAATGGGGTATGTCTGAGAGAGGTTGGTCAGAGAGAAAGCCCTTGTGTATTTCCTGAGAAAAGAAGTAAAAAATGCCTTGAAAATAGAATTCTGATTATAGAAGGCCTTTCAATACCGTTTCTGAGGCTTATAATAGGACGAGATATTGTTTACGCATACCCTGGGGCATGTGTGCTTTTATTCTAATTTTTATGAATAAGATATGCTTGTCTATGAGGCTGTCTGTTAAAATACCTTCCTTGAAGCACTGCGAGACTGGAGGTCATTAACCCATTCCATTATGCCATCCAGCTCATGTACATATTAACGCCTCTAGGTGTTAGAATGGATAAAGTTCTAGATTTGGAGGCAGGAAGGCCTGAGTTCAAATCGCAGCTCAGACCCTCTTTACCTGTGTGATTCCAGGGAAGTCACTTAACTTGGCTTAACCTCAATTTCCTTATTTGAAAATGGAGATAATAAAATCATGCCAGCGTGGCAGGGTTGTGAGGATCAAATGATGCAGCACAAGTAAAGCATGTTGCAAATGTTAAGGTCCTATATAAATGTTAGCTATTATTATTGTTAAACTGAGAGTCCTAGAATGTTATTTTTAGTGGCATTTAGTTTTTTTTTTTTGATAAAAATTTATTTATTTAACTTTTACAATAATTTTCACAAAATTTTGGGTTCCAAATTTTCTCCCCTTTTATCCCCTCCCCGACCCCAATACACCAAGCAATCTAATTTTCCCTATCTCCAATCTGCCCTCTCTTCTATCATCCCTCCTTTCTCTTGTCCCCATCTTCTCTTTTGTCCTGTAGGGCCAGATGACTTTCTATTCCTCATTAACTGTATGTCTTATTTCCTAGTAGCAACAACAACACTAAACAGTTGTTCCTAAAACTTTGAGTTCCAAATTCTCCCCATCCCTCCCTCCCCACCCATTCCCTTAGGGAAGGCAGGCAATTCGATATAGGCCCTATCTGTGTAGTTTTGCAAATGACTTCCATAATAGTCATGTTGTGTAAGACTAACTGAATTACCCTCCATCCTATCCTGCCCTCATTGTTTCTCTTCTGTCTTTTGATCCTGTCCCTCCCCGAGTGTTGCCTTCAAATTGCTCCCTCCTCCCATTTCCCTCCCTTCCATCATCCCCCCCCCCTTGCTTATCTCCTTCTCCCCCCACTTTCCTGTACTGTAAGACAGGTTTTCATACCAAAATGAGTGTGCATTTTATTCCTTCCTTTAGTCAAATGTGATAAGGCTAAACTTCTTGTTTTTTTTCTCAGCTCTCCTCTTTTTCCCTCCACTAAAAAGTCTCCTGCTTGCCTCTTAAATGACATATAATTTACCCCATTCCATTTCACCCTCTTTCCTCCCACTACATTTCTCTCTCACCATTTACCTTAATTTCTTTTAAGATATGGTCCCATCCTATTCAATTCACTCTGTGCTCGCTGTCTCTGTGTGTGCGTGCAGGTGTGTGTGTGTGTGCGTGCGTGCACGCATGTACGTGTGTGTGTGTGTGTGTGATCCCACCACCTACCCAGATACTGAAAAGTTTTAAGAGTTAGAAATATTGTCTTTCCATGTAGGAATGTAAACAGTTCACTTTTGGTAAGTCCCTTATGACTTCTCTTTGCTGTTTACTTTTTCATGCTTCTTCTCATTTTTGTGTTTGAAAGTCAAATTTTCTTTTCAGCTCTGGTCTTTTCATCCAGAATGCTTGAAAGTCCTCTATTTCATTGAAAGACCCCTTTTCCCCTGAAGTATTATACTCAGTTTTGCTAGGTAGGTGATTCTTGGTTTGAGTCCTAGTTCCTTTGACTTCTGGAATATCCTATTCCACACCCTTCGATTCCTTAATGTAGAAGCTGCTAGATCTTGAGTTATCCTGATTGCATTTCCACAATACTGGAATTGTTTCTTTCTAGCTGCTTGCAAGATTTTCTCCTTGACCTGGGAATTCTGGAATTTGGCCACAATGTTCCTAGGAGTTCATCTTTTTGGATCTCTTTCAGGTGGTGATCGATGGATTCTTTCAATACTTATTTTGCCCTCTGGTTGTAGAATGTCAGGGCAGTTTTCCTCGATAATTTCATGGAAGATGATGTCTAGGCTCTTTTTTTGATCATGGCTTTCAGGTAGTCCCATAATTTTTAAATTGTCTCTCCTGGATCTATTTTCCAGGTCAGTTGTTTTTCCCATGAGATATTTCACATTCTCTTCCATTTTTTCATTCTTTTGGTTTTGCTTTGTGATTTCTTGATTTCTCATAAAGTCATTAGACTCCATCTGTTCCATTCTAATTTTGAGAGAACTATTCTCTTCAGTGAGCTATTGAACCTCTTTTTCCATTTGGCTAATTCTGCTTTTGAAAGCATTCTTGTCCTCATTGGCTTTTTGAACCTCTTTTGCCAATTGAGTTAGCCTATTTTTTCAAGGTGTCATTTTCTTCAGCATTTTTTTGGGTCTCCTTTACCAAGGTATTGACCCATTTTTCATACTTTTCTTGCATCTCTCTCATTTCTCTTCCCAGTTTTTCCTCCACCTGTCTAACTTGATTTTCAAAATCCTTTTTGAGCTCTTCCAAGGCCTGAGCCCACCCGACATCCCCCTGGGATGTCTGGGATACAGAGGCCCTGCCTTCCACATCTTTCCCTGATGGTAAGAATAGTACCTCGTCATCAGAATTGAAAGGCGGGAACATTTGCATCTGCTCAAAGAAGTTCTCTATAGTCTTATTTTTCTTCCCTTTTCTGGGCATTTTCCCAGCCAGTTACTTGACTTCTGAGATTCCTGTCCACCCCCGCCTAGATCTGCCCAGCTAGTGCTTGGGGTCTGAGATTCAAATGGGCTTTCCGCGGCAGGGGTGGCTGCTATTCAATGTGAGCTTAAGTTCTAGTGGTGGGGTGGGGGGAGGGCCGCCTCCCAGGCTCAGCTCCCTCAGGGGGTTTATGCAGAGACCTAAGCTTCTGCCTGCCTGCTTGGGGAGTCCTGGGGGGCCGCTGCTGCCGCCACTTCCCTTGCCTCTGCCTCTGCCGCTTCCTGCCCCTGCTGCTCCCTCCGCCGCTTCCTCCCGAGGGGGCCCGAGTCAGGGAGACACCTTGCTCCCCTCTCAGCCAGCCCAGACGTCTCTCTCACTGACCTGTAGTGTCTGTGGGTGGAGGGACCTTCGCGGCCGCCGGAGATTCCGTCCCTGAAGCCTGCTCGTATCTGCTCCTCTGGGGCCGTGTGGCCAGGGCAGCTCAGGGGTGGACTCCGCTTTCCGGGGCGTGACAGACCCCCTGGGGACGGTTCTCCAGGGCTCTCTGGAATGGAAATCTCTTCCACTGTGTTTCTGCACTCCCTGCAGTGATCCAGAACTTGTGGGGAGCTCTTCTTACATTAAATCCATGGGATGTGGGTTCGGAGCTAGCATACATGAGTCTTTGTACTCCGCCATCTTGACTCCACCTACTCTCTTTTTCTTGGTAGTTTTATTGGGGAAGGGAAGAGGGTCTGTGTTTTCTTTCATAACATGACTAATATGGAAATATATTTTGCATGATTTCATATATACAACCTATTTCAACCTATTGCTTTCTCACTGAGAGGAGAGGCAGAGTAGGAGAGAATTTGGAACTTAACATTTTAAAAGATGAATGTTAAAAAATTGTTTTCACATGTACTTGAAAAAAAATAAAGACTAAAGAAAAACCTTCAAGACAAAAAACTCCCAAAGGCGGGAATCCACAACCACTGCACTGGACAATAAAGGTGCTATTTTAGAACGCGTGCTATTTTAGATCTTCCCTGGGCTCCTCAGGGAGCAGTTGCCTGATTATATCATAACTTAAATCATTGTATCATAATGAGTTCCTGCTCATGCCTCTCCAAATAGATTCATTCATTCATTCCTTCGATAAATATTTATTAAGTATATACTATATGCAAGGTCATCAATTTTTTGAAAGGAACCATACATTCTTTTTCTGTTAAGTCTCCTCTGCCCAAAATATATATATGTATAATACAGTATTTTTTGCCTTCTAATATTAACCTTTGTATCCCTTTGTATCAGATTTTCATCACTTTGATAATGTGGAAGGAAATACCAAGAATTCAGTACAGATGGACATATATGGTAGTTACAAGTTCTTAATTACTTTTTTCTGGGCAATTGGATGTAATAAAAATAAGAATATTAACTGTAGTGCCGCAAATAAAAAAAGGGTAGCACATCCTTCTTGTGTCATGGATGTTGATAACATATTGGATTTATAAAGTACCTTGCTTCCAAAAGGTGCTTAACTTTGCAGGTAGTGTCTTATTATTATTACTATTATTTTTTATTTCTGTAAGGTAGAAGCAAAGCATGTATAATCAACTGCTTTACAACTGAGAGGAGACCTTTAGACCAAGCTCATAGCCTTCTGAATCGTAGGAAAGACACATTAAGACTGCACTTCTGTTCCATAAATCTGCCCCCTCCATCACCTCAAATAAAATTTATATAAGACTGAATTTTATATCTTTTCTCCAAGATTAATTTCTTTTCTGACTTGCTTCTCTTAGTGATCATAATCCTTAGTCATCTGGGTTTGAAACCTTACAGTCATCTGTGAATACGTCCTCTCCCTTGGCCTCAGGCAGTCCCATATACAATCACCTTAAGTTTTCTTTCATAATGCTGTTGATTATATATGCCTTTCTATGTATTCCCGCTGCTGTCCCCTTAGCTCACTTTACGCCTGGCCCACAGGTACTAGTTTGTGTGCGCCTATCCTTTAATCTTTCTTACACACTGCTGATAGATGGGTCTTCCTACAATATTTTGAAAAGCACATCACCATCCTGAAAAAACCCATCGTTATCTTTTCCCCTCCAACGTGAATTCTACCGTTCATTCAAGATGCATCTTTGGGCGTCTTCACGGACTGTCCCAGGGCACAGGGATTTCCCCTTTCCCCATAACTTTTACTGTCTTTGCTATTTGTTTGGTGCTTCTACATTGTTTTGCTAGTTGTCTTCTTATATGCATCTGGTATCTTCACAACTAGATTGTAAACTCCTTGAAGGCAGGGATTATGGCTTACATTTTTGTGCATTGCAAGTATTGCCATGTAGTGCTTTGTACTTAGTAGGAACATAACACGTGTTCTTTTGTTACTCAGTTATGCCAGAGGACTGACGTGTTGGAGGTGAAATGTTTCTGCTTTTTACTGAGTTGTAAAAGGGAAGGCTGAACATAATTGGCCTTGGTCCCCTTACTTTGGTACCAGAGTCATGGTATCTAAATCTTGGAGTGTTTGCCACAAATGGGGAAGGGGAAAACTGAGGCAATTTGTAGAATGGGTCTGACACTGGAATTGAATGGACCATGCCCTAGGTATTCCTGCATGTGTAACTAAATTCTCCACTGCTTAGGGTCCATACCCTCACAGAATTTATCTTTAGCCTTGACTTTTCTTGAGTTCCAGACTTGAATGTTCAACTATGTGCTGAAATATCTTTATCTAGAGGTCCTACTGACACACTTATATGCCTGAACTTACTATCTTTCCAACCAGCCCCTTCATTAACTTCCTTATGTCTTAGTGCATCAGGCGTAGGTCTGGGTTTAATTCAGACCATCAGTACTGCTCCTTGCCTTCCCCTGGGGTGGCCAGGATGGACTCTAAACCCAGACCCAGGCCCATAAAATGAAGACCCCCTCTACAGTCAAAAGGACCAATAACCCCTTCTCCCATCATCCAAGCAGGTGCTTAGACACACACACACACACACACACACACATCTGGCTTTGCCCTTTGCCAACTTCAATACCCCCTTGAAGGCTTTGAGTTTCGTTATTCATTTGTCACCCACTCTTAGGACTTTTCCTATTTCCCTCCTTGTTCCTGTACTAATGAATCCCCAGTGCCATCCTCCCATTCTTTCATCCCCATCCTTCTCAATCCTACTCTGCTCCTTTCATTGTGCCCTCCGGAATTCCAATCACTTAGTGACCAAACTTTCCTTTTTGTTCTGGACCTCTTTTACTCACACTCCTTCTGTCTGCTAACCCTAACTGGATTCCACCAGACAGCACTGCCTCCCGGGTATCTTCTCCACGGCTGGATGTGCTTTTCCTCTCACTCTTATCCCACTGGTCCTAGAAGGGAAACCAGAATACTCTTCCATCCCTAATGGCTGTTTCAGATTCCTCTAGCGCTCAGCAGCCTTCTCTCCTCTGCAATCCATTTAATCAAAATTTTCTACCCGATCCAAATTATGGAGGCTGTAGTATATGGACCTCCAGGCCAACTTCCTCTCCTTTCTCAAGGAGTTTAGCATTTGGTTAATCTTCTTCTCCCCTGCAATTCCTGCCCTTGTACAAAGACACTTTAATATTCACATAGATGCTTCTTGAACTTTATAACCTTCTCATTCTGCAGCCTCCTCAGGTACACATAAGGATGATCATGGACTAAATCTCACCATTATCCACAAATATTCAGCTTCCCTAATTTGAAATTCTGATATTTCTCTATCTGACTATAATCTCCTATCAGCACACCTCTCTTTATGGCTCACCTCACTTACAATGAGTTCCCAAAACCACTGAGAACTCCAATCCCCCCATGCTTCAGTATTTTCTCAGGCTCAGACCCATGTTCTAACTTCTTTTTCCTCTTCCAATCTCAACCCAATAGCCATTTTGATTCTACCTGATTTTGGAATAGATTATGACCTTTTAAGGAGAATTGTGACTAATCATTATGTTGGCTGCCCTTGAATTTCTTTCCTCTTTATCCTGTGGCCACTCATCGTTTGCCAAACTTTAGCCCTGGATTACTTCCACCATCTGCCTCCTCTGTCACCACTCACAAGAATTTTGAAAGACCTTAGCCTGAAAAGGCCAAGGTCTCCCACGGCATTCTGGGCCATCTGCAGTTGTCCTGGTCTACATCTGGCCCCCGGATCCAGATGACTCTGGAGGAGACAATGAGGCTGGTGACTTTTCACAGCCCTCCCTCACTTAAGTCCAATTCAATTGCATCTTATGCATCAGATGCAATTACATAGCATCACCTTCCTGAAGTCATGGTCCTCTTCGAAAACAAAGGACAAACCACACAACTCCTCACAAACTGCTGAGTACAGTTGGAGGAAGTCTCACCACTATGCTGACTGGCTATGTTCCACATCCATGTTACCCATCCTCAACTGGGCTTTCACTGAAGCAAGGCAGGGCTTTTGTTCCTCCTGAATCGATTCCTTATCTTACTCCCCCAGGAAATGATTTCAAATATTTTCTTTCATTCTAAGCCTCCAATCTCCCCATCGCACTGCACAGCCCTCTGAGCTGAGGACCAGACACTTTCCTGAGAAAACTGAGGCCACTGGAATTACACTCTCCCTTCTCCCCATTAATCTCAAAACCCTTTTACCTCATCTCTCCCCATTTCGCCTTGTCTGGTAAAGAGGTGGCTTTTCTCCGGCCAAGGTCAGTCTTTGTGAATGTACTCTTGATGCCAACCCTTCCCACATTCCTCAGAAAATGAAATCTTTAATAATCTCTTCTTTCTCCCGGGACTTTCAATCTTTCCTTCCTGCCTTCCTTCCGGATTGCTTCCAAATGCTCCCAAATCTTCCATCCTCTAAAAACCTTCACTAGGCCCTATTATCCTCTCAAGTTATTGTCACATCTATTTTTTTCCCTTTCTCAGCCTGACTTCTGAAAAAGCCATTTATACTAGCTACCTCTGTTTTTTGTTCTTTCAATTATTCCTCAGCCTTTCGGTTCTGAGGCTTCTGACCTAATCATTCAACTGGAACTGTCCTCTCCAAAGTCACCAAGGATCTCCTTTTTTTCTTTTTTAAACTTATTATGTACACAGCAGAACATAAAGGGATGATTCCATTCTAACCCACAAATTTCCATTTCAGATTATTTATCTTTAAAAAAAAAACACTATATAATAAATACTACCTATTTTTTTTTTTTAACACTACTCAGCTTTTCTCTACTTCTAAGTTTTCTTTTGCTCTCTGTGGTGCACTTTTTGCTTTTTTCTCCCTCCTGCTCCACCCTAGAGAAGGTTAAACTTGAATTAAACATGAATATATATATATATATATATATATACACATATACACACCCATATATGTAAAACCACACTATGTATACTTCTAATTATGAGTTCTTTCTCTTGAGGATGACAGCATCTTCCTTCCTAGGTCCAAGTCTTTCCATGTTTTTCTAAATATCAGTCAGCTCATCACTTCTATAGCAGAACAGTCGCAGTCCAATACAATCATATATCACAACTTTTTTAGCCTTTTCCCCAAATGAAGAGCAACTATCATTTTAACCTATCTGATAGGTGTAAGATGATATCTTAAAATTGTATTAATTTGCATTTCTTTCATTAATAATGATTTAGAGCATTTTTCATAAGACTAGATATAGTTTTGTTCATTTCCTTTGACCAATGGTCTCTTAACTGCCATATTCGAAGGGTCATTACTTAGTTGTCATCTGCTGCATTTGACGCCGTTGGCCACAGTCTCCTCCTGGGTTTGTGCATCACCACTCTCTTCTGGTTCTCCTCCTATCTGTCTAACCATGTTCTTTTCAGTTCCCTTTGTGGGTTCATCATGCATATGCTCTTCTAGCTATGGGTATTCCCCAAGGTTCTGTCCTGAGCCCTCTTTTCTTCTTTCTAGGTGACTTAATCAGTTCCTCCGGGCTTGGCTTTATGCACCTGACTCCAGCATGTGCTGGTAAATGTTCTCTCAGTATAAATGTATGCACTTTTAAGTTTAATCTGCCTCATTAACATTTCCTCCATCACTTTCTTAAGTCTAGACTATCAACAAGATAATAAAGTAGGCCCTGATGTGTAGTTTCCCCACTTCTGAGATGTAAATGTTCACACAGAAAATTTAACAATCAGCTCTTCTGCATAAAATAGCTCCAGCACATCCCTGTATGATTGCAATTATATATATATTTCATATGATGCTATGTATACATCCAGCCTCAGTATGTCATATATTGTATACACAATCTAATTATGTATATAATACAATCTATTAAGTATAATAAATGCTATATAATTATTATATTAGTATATGATGTATATATGGTATACTGAGGCTGGATATATTATATTACAATAATATGATAAATAAGATAGGCACATAATATGAATATTATATTGTGTATATATCATGATTATTATAACACATGTAATATATTGTATATATGGTATAAGTATTATGTATATAACGGTGGATAGACTCAGCTTCCTGAGTTCAACTCTGGCCTCAAGCACTTACTAGCTGTGTGACCCTGGGCAAGTCACATCATCCTGTTTGCCTCAGTTTCCTCATCTGCAAAATGAGCTGGAAAAAGAAATGGCAAACCACTCTGGTATCTTTGCCAAGAAAATCCCAAATGAGTTGTGTACAGCTGAAACGACAGAATAGTAACAAATATAGTATATGATTGCTGGAATGTAATATATACAGTGTATATCATTATTATACCATAATGTGCATAATATTGTATGTATAGCATATGTATACATATAAAACATGTGGATTTTATATATATATGTCTGGATGTACACATTATACACACATATACAATGTATATATAAACACATACCAGGAGCCAGTTCACACACAAGAACCGATTGTTAAGCTTTTGGTGTGAACACGTTAGGTGAATGTGTGTGTATGTATACGTATATAGATACATTGTGTATCTCTGTATCACATCCATACACATCCATATGCTTTATGTATGCTCCCACCCTCAGTCAGGCTGCCCCTGCCTCTTCTGTTTCCGGGCAGGCCATGACAGAAGCAGCCCTGTGCCACAGGAGAGAGAGCTGTCTCTAGTCTCTCGGACCGGGGCTGAACAGCCTTCACGCCTCTCCGACTCCTGCTCCTGGATCCCCCGGACCCCGCCCGCCCCGGCGGCTGTTCCATTGGCGACCACTAGAGGCCGCTAGAGCTTCTCCCCACAACTGCACGTGCACGCCGCGCGCTCCCGAGGCCAGCCGCGGGAGCGTCCCTGCGCGCGACTCAGGCCCCGCCCCCGGCCCGATCGCGACCCCGCCCCCAGCTTCCGCCCCCGGACCGATCTCGACCCCGCCCCCAGCCTCCTCCCCCGGACCGATCCCGGCCCCCCTCCGACGGTGCTACGGAGCCGGCCGAGGGACAAAAGGCCTCTCTCCTCGTTTCTCTTCCGCCTGTGGTGTCCCTCGGGATCCCGGGAGGCGGGTGCGAGTCCTGGGCTGGGACTCCTCCCTCGGGCCGGCTCGCCTGCTCTTCCTCCTCCTCCACCTCCTCCTCCTCCTCCTCCCCCCCGCCCGGATGCTGCGATGGTTGATCGGCGGAGGCCGGGAGCCCCAGGGACTGGCCGAGGTAAAGGCCCCCGGGTCTGGCGGGAGAAGGGGCCGCCTCGGACCCGGGGCCGGAGCAGCCGGACTTCGGGCCCCACTCCCCTCCCCCCCGGGCTCGCCCGTGGCTGCGCTTGTTGGTGGGGCCGCGGACGCGGGGGGGGGGGGGGGCGGGGCGGAGCCTCGGGCCGGGAGCCTCCCCCTCCGGGCGTCTGCAGGCCCCCTGCCGGGCGCCAGGCCCCCCGCGCCCCGGTCCGAGCCTGCCTTAAGCCCGGGCTGCTCCCCTGCGCGGGACGCCTCGCGCGGCTCTCCGTGGGAGGCCGGGGCACAAGCCCTGGCTGAGCCTGCTCTGTGCCCGGCTCTGACGAGTCACCTGGGGGGTGGGGGGCAGGAAGGCCGGGCCTCCGTGGGATGCCGTCGCTAGCAGGGAGGGGCCGTTACAGTCCGGGAAACTGAGGCAGACCTGCCGGCCGGCGGCTCGTCCCTCCGCGAGACTCCGGGCGTGTTCGCGTCTGTCAGCTCCCTGACAGCAGCCCTGTCTTCTTTGCCTTTTCCTTTATTTTTTCCCCAGTTCTTAGTACAGCGCCTGGCACGTCGTAGTCACTTAGTACGCGCTTGTTCGTTCGATTTAACTGCTGCCTTTGGAGCAGACGCGACTTTTTAAAGCAGTGGAAGGTACTCCCCCTGAAGACTCTGGGGAACATTCTGAAAGTCAGCTGATATGTAAACCTTGTTGTTTGCTGACAGACCACAAGCTTGACCAGTCCTGAGACAGAACCTTCGCCAGTATCTTACTTCTTCCTGAACTTCCCAGTACGTGGCTCCACCAGGATTCTCCAGCATGAATGGGTCAACTGAACATTTATTCTGTGTCTAACCCATACATGCTAGGCTCTCAGTATACAAATGTACGAATGGACATAATTGTATATTACAAAGAACAAATGAATACATTAGAATTAAAACTAAGACAGCAAGGCTTTAGCAGTGGAAAGTCTTGGGAAGGCTTAATTGAGAAGTTAGTGCTTGAACTAGATCCTGAAGATCTGTGAGATGAGTGTATTCCATCTGTGGGGGATAGATAGCCATTGCAAGGCATGAAAATGGGAGGTGGAGTGCTTGCTCTGTGAGGAATGGAGAAGGCTAATTTGGCTGGTCTGTGGAGTTGAGAGAAGGGGAATAATGTGTGGTTGGATGTGCAGGTTGGGACCAGATTATGAAGGAATTTAAAAGCCAAACAGAGGAGTTGGTTTGTGAACCTAGAAGCAATAAGGAGCTATTGGAGTTCATTGAATAGTGGAGTAACATGATTAGACTTCTTCATGCTTTAGGAATATTACATTGGCAGCTGTGTGGCAGATGGTTTTTAGTGGGGAGAGACTTGAGGTAAGAAGACCCACTAGGACCAACAATTGGTCTGGTCAAGAATTGATTAAGGGCCAACACTTAGGTGGTAGCCATGTAACAGAGGGAAAGAATTCGATTTGGGAAATTCTATGGAGGTAGAAATGGTCAGATCTGGCAACTGACTGGACACGTGAGGTGGAGGAGAGTAAAGAGTTAAGCATAAGACTGATGTTATGCTCCTAGGAAACTGGAAGACTGGTACTTTTGACTGAAATTGGGAACTTTGGAAGGGGGATGGGTTTTGTGGAAAGAAAAGAAATTCTTTTATGGACAAGATGAATTTGATATTTCTCAGAGATATCTACTTCAAATGTCCAGTCGGGATTCAGAACAGCTCAGTAGAGACATAGGTGCTGGAGGTATAACATCTGTTAAGTAGCCTTCATCTACTATCTGAACCCATGGGAATTTATGAAGTCACCCGAGAGAAGGTAGAAAGAGAAGTAAAGTGGGCCCAGGACAAAGCCTTAAGGAATATCTGTGGTTATGGGCATGATAAGGATGATGAACCAGGAGTAGTCAGATAAGTAGGAAAAGGAGAACTGGGAGAGCAGTCAGGAAAACTGAGAGCGGAGAGAGTATCCAGGAGGAGAATGTGGCCAGCCGTGATGAATGCAGCAGATGGGTCCAAAAGGGTGAGAACTGAGAAAACAAGGAACACGGTTGGCATAAGAAATTACAATTCTGGAAAATGGTGTGCCCACTGAGTAGAACTGGATGACTGTGGTCCTTCCTCGCTCTCTCCTCTGGTGGAATTAAGTCCCGGAGGTGTTGCCTGGGCCCATGTTTCTCCAGGCCAAATGGTGCCTTAATACGAGGATGCTGTGGACCTGGATTCTGATCCATTTCTAGTCCTTCAGGTGTAGTTATTGGTAGGTTTATAATTCCACATAAACAGTAATACAGGAAGATCAGCGGTCTTGCTATCCGTCCATATGAACATGAGATCACTGCTGTAACTAATATATACATCCCTCCCATATTAGTATGACTCATCACCAGTTTCATCATCAGCATTCATAAAAATAACTCACTTCTGCACAGTGTCCAAAGAGAATTTGTTAACTCTTATTTTTTAAAGGATAGATAAGAAAATGTTTCCACATTATTTTGATTTTGGTCATTTCACTACTTTATCATAGGACAGAGGATTTGTAAAGAAAAAAAGAAGTCAACCCTCGGAAATCCTGGTTCTGGATTTTGATTCCTGAGGTTTTCATAATTATGTTACTACAACCAACTATCATGTCTATTTGCTGGCCCATTTAGAGCAAAAATAGTTATTTCAGATGTAATTTCTATTGTACAGCAATTACAGTTTCTAAATTTTGGAAAAATAATTTATGCATATTTAAAATGAATTATAAATATGTACTGTTAATATGTATAGCTTTGGATAATTCGTGCCAATGAGTTTTTCCTCTTCCCTGAATTGAGTTAGAAGAAATAGCTGTGTATGAGATATTGAATATATAATAATATATAATACTTATTCTTACTCTTATGGATGTATTTTTGTTTTTTTATTTCTTTGACCACAAGAAATCTGTTTCTATGATGACCACCTCAGAAACAGCCGTCTGAGTATAAACAGCCTTTTTTGGCATTATTATTGTGACTCAGATATGTATATTTTTATGAGATATGAAAAAATATATTCTTTAAAATCATCAGTCCATCAATTGAGGTTACAGAAATGACATACCATATTAGAACATGAATTCCTCTTCTGAATATCAGTATTTTAGGCTATACGTAGTGTTCACCGATTCTTAAATCACAAATTATTCTTTTTCCATGTTTTTTTTTGGGTTCCAAGAAGTCTCCAGTACAGACAATAGGGGAGGAGCAGACGCAGAATCCCTACACTGAACTGCTCGTGCTGAAAGCCCATCATGACATTGTCCGATTTCTGATACAGTTAGATGACTACAGGTGAGAAACTTGCTCCTTTCTGTGTTGTTTATAAAGGATCTTCAAGAAACCCATCAAAGCGTACTTCAGAAACTAACCCAACTTTTCCTAATGCTCTCTTTAGGTGATAGTAACATTTGAAAATAGAATTTGACTGTGATGCAAATTTTTACCATCTGGTTTCCTCTATGTAGCTACAGTCTTCTTTATAAAATAGTTATAGCCAAGTTATATATGGTATATGAATTGGTAGATTACATATTGTATGGGCATAACTTTACTTTCCTAATAAATGTAATGACAGGATGATTAAGGATCTATATCCTCCCAGTTATGTGTAAGTAACTATTTAATATATAGGTCATCATTACTCTGAGTTTTTCTAACATGGAGGCCTCTCAAAAGTTCTAGAAGAGTTTTTGTTTCCTTTTGAACTAAATTTCACAAGAATAATGGACCTGTTGTAATGGGTGATCCTTTGTCGTTTGGCTGATGGTTCTGAATCAGTCAACTACATTTAGTCCCGAGCTATTAATTTATTGAATATTTATGAAGAGCCTAGCACTTGTAGAACACTATTGTACGTGCTAGAGAGATAGATGCAAAGTTTAAATAACATGTTTTTGGAGCTTAAAATGTCATGTCATTAGGTAAAATGTGATAGCACTTGGGGCAAGGGGGGTTTGTGACATATTATATGGGAACTTCTTGAAAGCAAGGACTGTTTTTTGCCTTTCTTTGTATTTAATTAGCAAATTGAATTGCACATTACAGGTGCTTCAGAAGTGCTAGGTGACCGACATATCAGTTCTTACCACAGAGTGAACTACCTGTGTATAGGGCCAGCCTTTTCCTTTCTCCAAATAGTTTCTAGATAGCAAATATTGGGAACCCCAGCTGTAGACCATCCATGGTTCAATTAGATATTAACCTTTTTTTAAAAGATAGAAATACTTTTCCACTTTACATTCAAATTTAAGAAGAGAGGTGGGAACATTAGTAAGCCTACCTAGGGAGTCACCTCACGTTACCTGAAGGGAAACGTGTCACATTAAGATGCAGTAGGAAGGGAATTCCCATCCTAGTAGGCATTCCTGAGCCTTCTGTGTTATTTTTACATTTGTTACTGAAGTAGGATCTTATAGCATGGCTTCTTGTACCCTGAAAATTAGCCTTATTTATACATCAACAATCTCTAGGATATCACCTTTGTTTGAGCTGACTGATTTGAATGCTTAGAAAGAAACTTGCTTTTCTACATTCAAAGTACTGTTTCTCACACATGATGGTACAGCCCTGTCATATCTAACTAACTGATTCAACACACGTGATGGCACATCTGCTGTCTCTGGGCCTTTGTTTTGTCTCTCCCCTTTCTCCTTCCTTACCTTTGCCTCTTAAAATCCCAGGACTTCTTCACAACAGCTCAAATCCCACCTTCTGCAGAAAAGTTCTTTTACAAAATATATATATATATACACACACACACACATACACGCAATATCTCCCCACTAAAATATGAGCAGGGCTGACTTTTGCTTTGTCCTTCCATCCCCAGTGCTTCGTGTGCCTGGCACATAGTATATGCTTAAGAAACGCTTGTTAATGGATGGATTAGATGATAATATAAGTTTCAGAGGTGGGTAAATGGCTAGCTCTAAAGAAAAGAATTAACGACCATTAATGATAATTAATTTTGAAGAAGGCCTCTCATCATGCACCCCGTGGATATGTTCTGACTTCTTTACTGTTGAGCATTTTTACCAATGACTTGAATAAATGAATTGCTTCTGAGATTGTCATGAGATCCATAGCTGAGAAGGATAGCTAGGATACTGGATGACAGAATCAGGCTTCAAAAAAGATCTTTGGGGGTCAGAGCATTGAACCAGATTTGATCAGGTGAAATTTAACATGGATGAGTTAAAGTATTTTGGAAGCAGCATGATAAATAAAGGGGTTACCATGCTGGGCTTGGAGGCAGGAAGACCTGGGTTCACATCCTACTTCTGACCCTTAAAATCAATATGACCAGTGGCTAGTCACCTCTCTGAGGCTCAGAGACTTTAAGTCATAGGCAAGTTACAATCATTGCCAGTGGAGGGAGGTCCCACACTAATTAAGTCATAGGTCCTTTACATAGTAATGTCAGTGCAAAAATCTTACACTTATGGGGTGGATTTTTGGAAACACAAATTTGTACAAAGTACCTTTAAGTACAAATTTGGGGAATAATGGTTAGCAGTTTATCTGAAAAAGTTCTGGGGGTTTTAGTGTCCTGAAAGCTCAAGATGAGTCAGGAGTGTGATTGTGGATTAAGAGAAGCCTCATGTCCAGAACTTTGGGAGGAGGAGCCTGTGGGCACCACACTTTCACAAGGGCATTGATAAACTGGAGAACATCCGGAGGAAGTCATCCAGGTTGGGGAAGGGCCTTGGTCATGTAAGGACAGATTGATTAAAGGAACTGCAGATGTTGAGCCTCAGGAGAGGATGGAATGGTGACCTGATAGCTCCCTACAAGCATCTGAAGAAGACCTCAGATTTGTTGTGCTTGATGCTGGAGGACAGGATGCAGTCAGTGGAGGGATAGTGTAAGGAAAATGGAGGCTTGCTGAAAGGAGATGATCAGAGCTCTCCAAAAGTGCAATGAGCTTCCTTGCGCGGTAGGGGTTTTTGGGCACAGACTAAGTGGCCACTGGTTGGGTAAGTTATAGAGAGGCTTCTTGTTCAGGTCTGTGGCTTCTGGGGTCCTTTCCAGCATTGAGATGCTGTGACAAGGTAGTTCTTGGATAATTAGAGCATCCTGGTCTCTAAACATAACTGTCTGAAGTCTGTGCCTTTTCCAGTCCATCCTCTGCACAACTGCCAGACCGTACCCTTCCCCTGATCAGTAAACTTCAGTGGCTTCTCTTAGTTCCAGGATCAAATGCAAACTCACAAGCCGGCTCCAGACCATCCCCTTCACGCCCTCTATGAGGCAGCCAAATTGACCCTATCCCTAACCCTTCATACAGGATTCTCCATCGCTCATCCCTGTCTTTGTGAGGCTCTTCCCATATCTGAAGCACTCTCACCTGTACTCTGAGAATCCTTAGTTTTCCTCAGGACTGAGGCCTTTCCTGACAACAGCTCCTGTTTTGTGGAGATGCCCCTCCACAGAAAACCAAAACAAAAAACCCTAACAACAGAACCCAAAGCACCCCCCATCCCCAACCCAAATGTATAATTATTTTGTCTGTGCTTTTCTATGTGCATGTGGTTTCCCTTGATAGAACGTGAGCCTCATGAGGGCATGGTCTGTGCCATTTCTATCTTTGCATACCCAGGGCCTATATCCTGGCACACTGTTGGTGCTTAATAAATTCTGGTTGATTAAATAACAGAGTTTACAGCATTTATTTTTTCTATTATTTTTTTATTTTTTTTTAATGTTTTACAATCATTTCCTTAAAGTTAAGATTTTATCCCCCCGCACCCTTCCCCCACTACCTCCCTCCCTCCCTGTGACAGCATACAATTCTGTATAGGTTCTACATATACTTTCCTATTGAGTACGTTTTCACTATAGTCATGCTATGTAGTCGAACTAAAATAAATGGAAGAAATCATATAACAAATCAAAACATAATACACTGAAACCCACCCACACGCAAACATGATCTGCCGCATTCTGCAAATGACTTCCATATTTCTTTCTCTGAGTGTGGAAGGCATTTTGCCTTAGAAGACCGACAATGGGATTTTTTTTTCTCAGTAAGTTCTTGTGTTACAAAGTTCCAAGTCTACCAGAAAAAACTCTCACACACTGTGGTCGTTGCTGTGCACAAAGTTCTCCTGGTTCTGCTCCTTTCGCTCAGCATCAGGTCATATAAGTCCTTCCAGGCCTCCCTGAAGTCTTCTTGTTCATCATTTCTTATGGCGCAATAGTACTCCATTACATTCATATACCATAATTTATTCAGCCACTCCCCAATTGATGGGCATCCCCTTGACTTCCAGTTTTTGGCTACCACAGAGAGTGCTGCTATAAATATTTTTGTACATGTGGGACCCTTTCCCGTTTTTATAATCTCTTGGGGATACAGTCCTAGTAGCGATATTTCTGGGTCAAAGGGTATGCACACTTTTGTAGCCCAGCATTTATTTTTTCTCTCTCTCCTATACATCACAGAACCTAACTGTCACTGTAATCTTTCAGCCTTCCCAGGATGTGGTTTTTTTCCTTTTGAGGCTGGCAACTTTAGTGTTGTGTCTTCATGAGCTCTTGTTCTGAAAGCATGCCAGAAATGTGAAACAGCTTTTTGAGGTACTTCAGGCATCCTGTTCCATATGATGCAATGTTTTTGTGCAGTATGGGGTCATGGAAGTTGTAGGGACAGGGTTGGGTGGAACATTGTCTCAACAAAGCAATAGAATCTTAAGGTTTTGTTAAGATTTTACTGCTCTGTATACTCATTGGAAGATGGGAAGAGTCCCACTTTCCAAACCAAAATGCAATTTTATTATGCTGTATCAAACCATCCTTGCAAGTTTTATAGGTGGAAATTTGCAAAGGAATAAGGCATCTTTTTGTAAACAATTCTCTATTGTGGAATACATTTTTATAGTCACAGTTGCCTGAAAGAACCCAGGATTCCACTGTTCAGTGCTTGGTTATTACAAAAAGTATTTGGCATGATAAAGCAAAACACATGTCTAAATCTCTCCTCTAACAAGGATTCTTTCATGAATGTGTTATCATACAAGATTCCATGATATATGCAGCCGCATAAATAACATTGCTTGATGACTCTGACATAAAGCAAGATGTATGGTTGTTAAAGGTATCTTCCACTCTAAGGAAGGTGACATGCGCAGGGTCCTTGTAGAAAAAGAATTTCTTTTCCTGTGGATTGTGACGTATCTCAGATGTGAGTGTCATTTTGTGGATTTAATCAAACTCCAGAACATTGCAGGGCTTTCTTCAGTGAAATCCGTCTTTATATGCAAAAGACTGGTCCAATAATCCATATGGGAAAAACTCAATAGATGAAAAATACCAGTTTTCCTTATTACATTATGCTGTATGATGTCTGGTTACAGAATTGGTTCATCAGTACAAATATTTGAGACAGAAGCTGCATGTGGGAGGTAGACATTGAGCTGGGCCCAGAAGCGAAGAAGGAAAGAAAATGGGTTGAATTAGAGTTAGGAAATTGTGTGATGTGAGTTGGAAAATTGTGTAACGTGCATAATAATGTCACACTGTTGTCCTGTACAAAGGTCCACCTTTTCCACACCAAGCATTATAGTTTCTGAAGAGTCAAAGTTGTAGCTAATCAAAGGGCAGGGGAGAGATATATGGTGGACACAAGCTGGTCGAAGCATATTTCCAGTGCTAGCTCCTGTTCAGGACGTGGCCCTTGTCCTGGGAAGCACTCACAGTGTGCTGACAGCTGCCTCTGACATCTTTCCAGTTTTCTTAAGTTTCATCTCTTCTGTATACTCAATAATCCAGCTGTACCACTGACCTCCTTGCTTTTCCTCTCCCACGACCCTCTATTTCCCAACTCTGTGCCTTTGCTCTGACTGTCTCCCATTCCTAGAGTTCTCCGCTCCTCTACCCCACCTCTTAGTTTCTCTGGCTTCTTTTAATACAGCTTAAATTCTGTCTTCTGCCAGAGGCCTCCCCACCCTCTCCCTCCACTGGTGTTTTCCCTGCTGATACTACCACCTTCTGCCTTCTCTGCATTTATCTAGTATATGCCTCGTTATTGGCACATTTTCTCCCCTGTTAGAATGTGAGCTTGAGAGCAGATTCTATATATCACCAGTACATAAGCCTAGTACATTGAGTAAGGGATTAATACATGCTTCTTGACTGTTAACTGACTAACTGTAGCCTGCATTCCCTCAGCAGTCGCAGCTACTGAAGGACTGGAAAAGAAAGTTCTCGCCCCCAAAATCCTTGATGTTACCAAATGTCTCAGTTTCATGAATGGATGTGGTTTTATCAGTCAAAGTGATCTTTCTAAACGAACCTTTTCTCCTTTCTACATGCCAGTCCACTCTCTGCATCGCTAGGCCTCCCCTCATTTGTCCTGCCTTTTTGCCTAGGCAGTGTGGGGCATCCCCCTCTGTCCTGCAGAGCTGATCTCACTGTCTCCAGTAATTACAGTACTAAGCAACTTTTGTTGCTGTTCAGTTGTGTCTGACTCTGTGACCCCATTTGGAATTTTCTTGGCAGAGGTACTGCAATAGTCTTCCATTTCTTTCTCCAGCTCATTTTATAGATGAGGAAACTGAGGCAAGCAGGATTAAGTGACTTGCCCAAGGTCACAGAGCTAGTAAGTGTCTGAATTCAGGAAGATGAGTGCTCCTGACCCCAGTCCTGGCACACTATCCAGGGTGCTGTCTGGCTGCCTCAGAACAGGTGCTGAATAAATGCTTTTTCATTCATTTCATTCATTCACTCATGAAGGCTATCAGTAAAACAAAAAATGTATCCTTGAAAAAGCATGTGGGCTAATCATGTGGTGGGAGCAAGGGATCCCAAATGGGGAGCGAGTTTGCGTTAAAGAACGTGATGACGGTTTCTCACATGTTGAGTGGATCCTCAGTAAAGCATCTCAGGAAGGATGCAAATGTAAGAAATTGCACAAGATATAAAGGCAGGAATGGGAGATGATCTACAGTGCTGGAGGGAGTATCGATGTCAGAGATCACAGAGTTGTTGAACTTTCAAACTGTATCTGGATGTGGAACCCTGAGGGTCTTAGATGCTGAGTGGGTGAAGTGTTCCTATAGTGTCCTTTTGTTGTGATAATTTACTTAGTGGAAAAAAACAGGAATCTTGTTGGATCATTATCACAATCTGTAAGTGGTCTGGAATTCTATTCATTTTAATTCCATAGTATAGTGAAGTTTAAAAAGGTGGATGGGATTATGCATTCTTCATGGTCCTTGTAGGCCTAGGCTTGTGGGATGGGTGGCAGACATTTTTGTAATTCATAATTGGAAGAAGAAATGGTGGTGAGGCTGAACGCAGGATGACTGTCGTATGCTTAACTGTTAGGTACTTACTCTATGCTTACTTTTTAATGGCCCGCAAACATGCTGAAGCATTTCAGTGATAGAGTGTGTTTTACATAAATAAGTTGAGGGCATTGATTTTCACCATGCCAGAACTCTTTTCCTGAGATACATCTTTAGCGCACACCTGAGGCAGCGCACTGGACTTCAGTTTCAGTCTCATCCTCACTGGCAGTTAGTAAATACTTCTTGACTCTGTGGCAGTGGGCATGGCCTGTTATCTGTCTCAGCTTTAGTTCCTTCATTGGTAAAAAGGAAATAGTAACTTCTGCATCTACCTCCTAGAGTCTGAGGGGCAAATGAGACAAAGCTTAAAAAATGAGAGTATTATGTAAATGTTGGCCACAAAAACATGAGTGAACGTCTTTTTCTTCTCCCTCACAGAAAAGCCTGGCTATCAAGTATGGAATAAATATACATTTTTAAAATCTGAATTCACATTTATAGAATAGATAGGAAATGATTTTAGAAGTATTATTATAAAGTGGTATTACTAATACTTAGAAACTTAATTCATTACAGACATTTTTATCTGTGAGACCCTGTTTGCCCAGGAAATTACTCCATTAAATTATATATGTAATTAAGTGTGAAATTTTCTTGACGATCATTTGTTGTTATAGAAGATTATGTTATTATAATTATTTTTTACAAAGTACAATTTTTAGGGCGTTGTCAGTGTGCAAAGGGTTAGCTATTGAAAAAAATCTGAGTTTACGATAGAGAAACAGTAATGTTTCCAATCTACTTTCTAATATCTGTTAAAAAATTAATTTCTGTAGGTTTCTACAAGTAAATACTCATGAAGTCATGCTTAGCAGTGAGACATGGGAAAATGTGTAGACAGTCCGAATACATAATACAAATTGCATAAAAACTCAAGTGTTATTAATTTCAGTTTAATCAAATACTTTAGAATTGTCATTTACCATCTGCACTTATTCTAGCCTCCGTATCAAGGATGTAGTTTATGCATTGCCAAACTGCAGAAAATATCTTTTGTTTGATTTTCTCAATAAAATTAGTATTGTTACACTTTTTATGTTTTTATTTAGTTTTTGTCGGCATTCGATTCTAGTTTTTGTCAGCTGTTGTAATCCAGGTTTCACGCTTCAGGTCTTTAGATAATATCATCTTATTGAGAATTTTGCAGAAGGATTTTCTCGTTTTCTCGGTGGTTCAGCTAAAATCAGTGAGTGGAAAATTTTCTCAGATTGGTTTTTGAAGATACTAAATCAATCCTGTATCAACCTAACGGACAGCTGCCTTTTTCTTCTCTTTTGTATTTTTGAACATGAAGTAAGGGTCATATTGATTGGGAGATCACTAAAGAGGGCTAAGCCCCAGCAAGAGTCTTCCCCAAAATGGACTGTGCTAAAATTGCATGCCATACTCTAGCATTTGACACATTAAGCTAAGCTGAGTTCATAACACATGGAAACAGACAAGGTTATGGAGGATGGTGATCAGGACTGGAAAGGAATCAGCTGACCCATGAAACCCTAGGCTGAAGAGCTAAATGGGCCTCTTGGATGGCTAGTGGTTCTGTCCATTTTGGGGGAAACTTGATCAAACGGAGGGCAATTTAGTCACTCCTTTGTAACACCCTGTTTCTGTTTTACAGGATAGTCTTACTGTCCAGCTAGTAATAAGTGACTGGGTAGAGTGGACCCAAAAGGAGCTGCTATAGCACAGATAGCCTACTTTTAGTTTATAGAGTGTTCTCCATTTGGATGATGTCAAAATGCTTCTCTAGCTGTGCGTTAGGCTTTGGGGGAAGTTGCATATTAGACCCTCTAGTATAGTGTGATGTAACGGAATGAGGTTTCCTATTCTGATATCTATTTTTCTTTATAAAATCGGGATGACGCTTGGCCTGGGGCTCCTTGGTGGATCCATGGTCCATCAGTGTGATTTTTTTCTTTCATCCAATGCAGAGACAGCTCTTTGGGTTGTCTTGATCAAGCATCTGGCATCAGGAATGCCAGAGAAGCCTTTGTGCTTTCTTGATAAATTCCTGTCCCGTGTCACTTTATGCTTATACATGAACTTGCTGAGGTCCTTTATACAGTAGTATAAAGTTGGATGGTTAGTGGCGCTTATGAATATAGACAATAATTCAGAATGGCCTTAATGTGATAAGTAGCCTGAAAAAGAAATCATTATTAACCTAAGATCTTTAATGATCCTAAAAATATCTTGATATTGTTAGAGCCCTGCTTTTATTTTAGCTAATTATTTATATAGCTGCCTTATTAACTTAGTAAACAAAGTTTCACTGTCTGCTTTTGGGTGAATTCTTTTAGATTTATGTAGGTAAAGTATACTCCTTTGTTTATCTTCTGAATTTGTGATTGCTTACGTAAACAGCGTAGACACATCTCCATTGTGAGGTGAAGTGTTTCGATTACGGGATCTGGAAAGCCTCTTTTAGTTCCGAAGTTGTTATTCTATGATTCTAATAATTTTCCTTTGGCAGATGAAAGTTAGGGGGAAAAGAGGATTTCACTACCACATTTTGTCTTAATTTCAAGTTTTTGAAGCTTAATGTTGGGATTGAGAAGCCTTCCCAGTAGGCACATATAATTTCTAAACAGAACTTCTTAAAAATTAATCTGTATTACATTTTAAACAAAGGAAATGGAAAGTGTTAATTGTGAAATAATATGAAAGTATTTCTTTAATGAAGACATTTAAATGTGTTTTAATTCCTCTTAGGAATCAGTGAATTTCAATTTGTGAAGAGAAATATTACCAATTATTATAAACAGTGACTATTTCTCTTCACAAACAAAAATCTGTTATTATAAACACTACAGGAAGCATGGTGTCATGGATAGAGCATATGCCTTGGAGACTGGAAAACCTGGTTCCATAGCTGTCTCTGAAATGTACTCTGAAATTAGTGTGACCACCAATAAAATGAACTAACTTCTAAGTGTCCCAGGCACTAAGAGTTCTCTAAAACTCTGAACTGCTGGTGACAGTTCTAGAAGAAAGCACAAAAATTATAAATACACTAAGTGGTATTTTTGTAATCCATGAAATAGCTTATAAAATTAATTGTAAGTATTAGTAAGTTACACTTGAGTTCTGGGTCTAAGTGATTAGCTAGACAACTAGAACTTTGAATAAATGAATTTTTTTTGCTGGTCAGAGTTTATGGGAAAAAAAAGCCAATGACGAGAGCAAATGTACCAGGGATTTAATTGAAAATTTCCAGAACATATTTTGGTGCACTCGACAACTCTTGCTACAGTGGTTCCATAAGGCATCATCTATAAACTCTGGCTCAGCTTTGAAAGACTGTGTAATCTTGCCTTACTGTGTCCAGTTCTTATTTCCCACATTTCTCTCCCATAGATGGGCTTTGAAACCAAGAAAGCCTGGGTTTAACTTCAGTCTCTGACATATACTGACTGATTCTCAGTGCTCTAGGCCAGTTGCATCCAGAGAGGATCTGTGAGCCACTAATCCCTACATAGGGGCTGCCTAGGTGGCACAGCGGACAGAGTGCTAGGCCTGGAGTCAGGAAGACTCATTTCTCTGAGTTCAGATCTGGCTTCAGATTCTTACTAGCTGTGTGACCCAGGGCAAGTCACTTAACCCTGGTTGCCTCAGTTTCCTCATGTGTCAGATGAGCTGGAGAAGAAAATGGCAAACCATGCTAGTATCTCTACCAAGAAACCCCAAATGGGGTCATGAAGAATCAGACACGACCAAAAATGACTGAACAATCCCTATACGATCTATGTGGCAGGATATTGACTTAGTTTTACAATGTAGTATCTGTTTTATTATACATTTATTTTGTTAAATATTTACCAATTACACATTGATCTGTTCCTGGTAGCACCCAGAGAACGTTGCCACCTCTTTGACACTTCTGCTTTTGTCAGCTCTCTTTAAGATTGCAAATTGCAGAAAAAGGCATCTGCCTATATTGGTAGAAGGAATTGCTTCTTGGTTGTTCTCTCCATCTAATACATTATCTTCCTCTAACCTTTTCATTGTTCCCCAAACAACCTCTTCTTGTTTTTACTTTCATGCCTTGGCTTATTCTACACAGCTGCCACTTCTGTCTGTCAGATTTCTATCGATTTTTCAAGGCCCACTGAAATCCTGTCTCTTCTGTGAACCTTTCTCCAGCTGTACTGATCCAACATTCCTTCCTCCCTCCTTCCCTCCCTCCCTTCCTCCTTCCCTCCCTCCCTTCCTCCTTCCCTCCCTCCCTCCCTTCCTTCCTTCCTTCCTTCCTTCCTTCCTTCCTTCCTTCCTTCCTTCCTTCCTTCCTTCCTTCCTTCCTTCCTCCCTCCCTCCCTCCCTCCCTCCCTCCCTCCCTCCCTCCCTCCCTTCCTTCCTTCCTTCCTTCCTTCCTTCCTTCCTTCCTCCTTCCTTCTTTCCTTCCTCCCTTCTTTCCTGCCTTATAGGGTATCATAACCTTACTTGCAGGTGCTCTCCTCAAAGGAATGTAAATTTTGACCGCTGAAACCTCATAAGATACCTTGGGGTTTCTGGGCTAGATTTCTTTCTTAAGGACCATGCCTTAAACTCAAGTCACTCTTGCTCTCACTGATTAGCCATCAGTAGGTCCTAACCCAGGCCTCGCTTGGTCGTTGTCTGGGCCCTGATGGTGTGGAGTGAGTGTAAATGACCATTGTTTCTGTTTTGTCCAGAAACACGGAGGGTCTTCTTCTCCCAGATTGATTTTTTTTTTTAACTAGGTAGAAGAGGCCATGTTTTGCCTCATTTCTTGTGTGGCCCTAATCTTTGAATGGGTATTGCCTCAGTCAAACTTAAGACCTGGGAAAGACCTCAACTCAACAAGGCCAAGGTCTCCCACAGCATCCGGGGTCGTCTCCAGTTGTCTGGTTCTGCATCTTGCCATTGGACCCAGATGACTCTGGAGGAGAAAGTGAGGCTGATGACTGCACAGTAAATCCATTTCGTTTACAAGTCGTGGCATCACCTTCCTGACGTCCTTGGCCCTCTCTGAGAACAAAGGACAAACAAGCTGCACTGATTTCTCTGTTTTTGGAACTTGTGTTCTTTATGTAGGTAGTGTCGTGTGGTTTAGCCTGGAATACGCCCTCCTGTCCTCTTGTGTCATAGTATCCCTCGTCAAGATGAAGCCTTCCTCACTGCCCCCAACCGTTAGTGACTTCCCTTTCAGCTACTTTGTAATTTCTCTATTTTTTCTATAGATACATATTATATAAATACCTGTTTTTTCTATACCCTTAGAATGTTAGCTCCTTGAGAGTAGCAACTGTTTGATTCTTTGTATTTATATCTATCTATCCATCTAGTTACAGATATATATATATATATAATCTCCAGTGGTAAGCACAGTATGTGTCACATAGTATGAGTTTAATAAATACTCCTTCTTATTGCTAGCATTTAATTGTTTTCTGCTTGCGTCTTATATTTGTTGGAAGCTACAGTTGAAGGTCCTTGAGGCTCGTGCCTCTTGTATCCTATAACTCAGAACAGTGGGGCTCGCAGCTTGGAAATGTTTTCACATTGCCAGCCTGATTCCTTCCAGCCATTTACGCTTTCTATGTCTTTAGCTCTGCAGAGTGGAAATTACTCTTGAGGTGCACTGTAAGTTTCTCAGTTAAAGTGTTTTCTCATTAACCCCAAGTTAAACAAAATTAAATTATCTGAAATACTTCATTAAGAATTTCAGCTGATTGAGGTCTTTCTGTATTTTTATGTAAATGCTATAGGCACAGCCATGATATTTAACATCTAGTTATCTAGAGGGAGGAAAATGAGAATGAGGGAGAAATGAGGTAATTTAACTGTTTTTTTAACTAGTTAATGCTGTATTTGTTAGAGATTCTTATTGTGGAGGATAATTTCAAATAAATGAAATGCTTGTCTAGAAGCCATGTTAACTTGAAAAGTCTCCTTTTGGTGCCAAAGGACTGATTCCTGTTTTTTTTTAACTCTCATTTCTCAAGTGCTCTTTTTCTTAGCTCACTGTTTTATAGTATTTTGAAATACTTTCTTCATGTATATGGTCCTCTCAGTTCCAAAGTGATCTCTGCTTTTCAGATCATTACTTTGAAAAAATAATACCAGAAACTGAATATATTTGGAAATGTCACAGGCAAAATATAATTAAAATGAACATGCTAAGATATATCATGTGTCTTGTTGTGAGTTTTATTATGATGGTTGTACTATTAGAAATCTCATTCATAGCCTATAGGATCTAGTTATAAAACAGACCTAATGCTTGGAATCTCTGTAACTGGACTTAGTAAGTGAAAGTTGTCTAGAACCTAGAAGCAGAGGAAAGAAAGTAGTTTACTTACTGTTTTCTTTTTTTTTTCCTTCCCTTAGCTTCTGCTGTTAGGTTAGACTTTTAAATGAATTTTTCTGTGTATCAGTTTTAAGAAAAACCTTACTTCCTCTGCTTTCACTGCGCTCCCTACCCCAGGATTTTGATACAAGTTAGCCAGAAGTGTTGGAGACAAGGATAAATCCAAGAAGGGGCTCATAGGTTAATTTATGATTAAATTATAGTCTAGTTGAAAAAAAAGTTAGTCTTAGAGCATATAGTTATAAAGGAAAATTATTAAATGAAGTAAGATCTAATAAATTTAAAACCAGAGCTATTTGTCCATGAAAGTGATCCAATTCACAATTTCCATTTTTATCTTCTAAACTGTTTTCACCCAAACACACATTTAGGATAAAAAACTTTAAAACTGGATTTTTATGAATTTTTCAAATTATTATTGTATAACATTTTTTACTTACATTTTTCTTTTCATTGTAAGCATTCCTTATTTCAGCTGCAGTGTGGGGCAAGTAGGCATTTGTGAGTGAGGTTGAGAAACTAGCCTTTGCTTTTATAATATTATTTCACTGGGAAAATAGATTCTCAATTCCAAATAACTTGTATATTTTTAAAAATGTAAAAAATTTAAATTCAGATGTAAATTAAATTAAAATGTAAATTAAAATGTAAAAAATTTAAATTAAAAAATTTTTAAATGT
The DNA here is from genome assembly GCA_023548195.1 of Bettongia penicillata ogilbyi. Lineage (NCBI taxonomy): Eukaryota > Metazoa > Chordata > Mammalia > Diprotodontia > Potoroidae > Bettongia > Bettongia penicillata. Next base: position 425,348 of record JAJHZJ010000532.1, on the reverse strand, counting down.
AAAAGAAATGTAAAAATTTTTTACAAATATCAGAACAATCTTAGCAATATAAACCTGAGGAAAGCCCAAATAAAATTCAATCAGTTCATCTATTAGAACTATTTATATTTATAAAGAACACAAAATTAAAAAAAATTAATAGTAACTTTTTCTGTATTCCCTTCTTATCTCTTTTTTCCTGTTTACTTCTGTAGCTGTTAGATTTAAAAATAAGTTATAGTGTACTATTCCTCCCAATTTGCTTTTTTCAACTTTGCATTATTTCGCATGTTAATTTATACTTTGGTAGTTAAATGCCTCTGTTATCTCATAAATGTGGGTGCCTTTGAATTGTTCTTTTCTGTGTCTTCCATAAATCTTCCCAAAGGAGACCATCCTGTGTGCTGCTGGTCTTCTCTGCATTTTTGACTGTTACACTGTTACGGGTACAGCATGGGTCTAGCCATCTGTAATTTCTTATTCTTATGACAGGATCGGCCTGCTTGCTTTCATGGTCATAAACCCTCTTGGATGTTATTTTGTGCGTGACAGAAGATTTAGAGTTTTTCCATGTTACAAGTTATCCTGATGTTTCTGTGAAATTCTGGATTTGTGAAAACATTTTAAAGTTCAGAGGCTGGTTTGAATGTGTACTTGATGACTAAGATCCGAATCGAGATGAATAACTAGAGTGCAGTAAGTTTTTAGGTGTTTGGGGAATAATAGGGATAAAATGGAAAGCTGAAATCCATAGCTAACTTCAAACTCAATTTTAGCCATGAAGTGCTACCTTTTCTCCGGCTAAATATTTTAGGGTTGCTAACACTGAGCAGAATTGTACAGATTTTTTTTACCTCTCTCTTCTTTTAGTAACTTCTCTGGAAGGGATGATAAGAAGGGCTGAGGCAGCCACAAGGTAGCCATGGGCTTGAAGGGGAGGACTGAAGGACCTTGAATAATCTACTAGCTGGATTATTGACCCTTGAATAATTTTTTAAAACATCCTGAAAACCATGCATTACTTTTGAGCATCATTTAAATTTACTTTTGGTTAACTACTCATTGAATTAAAGGTTGATATCTCATTTCCAAATTCTAGATCATTTAGTCATTCCTTATTGTGAACTTCAAAGATTTGGACAGTATGGAACAATAACGAGAATCTTCAAATCCAGATTGGAAAAAAAAAGTGTGTGTCTTTTAAAACTGAAATTTTTGAAAAGGAGAAAAGAAGTTATAAAAATTCAAAGAATCATTGGCAATGCAGGAAAATTTAAAGCTATAGAGACCTGCCCTCTTTCTCATTACCATGTAAATAAAAATCAGTAGACCCAGAAAGAGTTAAAGATTCACTTTAGTATTTAAAAATACTCGGTATCACTTCATACTTCTTTTCCCACAAAACTTGAAACTTATTATGAAAATTTATATTTTAGTTGGTTGTTGTTGAAATTATCATTCATTTTTCATCCTCAAATAATTATCATGCTATCCATTTAAAATGAGAATAGAACAGCCTAAGAAGTTGGTGAAAACTTACTCCTTTGTGCAGTACATCCTCACCTAAGAGTTGGTAAGGCCTTTCTTCAGTCAGAGAATTTTAGAGGCAAAGTGACGTTGGAGCACTTCTATCAAGACATGTCATTTTTAAGTTCCATGAGGGTAGGGACCATAGCTTTCCTAAAAACGTATCCACTCCCTCCACCTCCTGTGGCATGGTGGGCTGAACGCCCCATTCATATTTACTGCGTTGAATTTCTTAGTTCTGTCTTCATTATGGCATTAATGATGGACTCTAATCTTGGGCTTTGTTCCTTTTGTGAAACTCTAACTTTCCCAAGTTTCCCTTTAACTGTGCCATCTATTCATATTCCCCCATCCATAAAGGGCTCAATGATCATATATTCCTTTTGGTGTAAAATATTAGGAAATCTGTGTCACCTTGGGGCAGGTCATTTCACTATTTGGGACCTTGATTTCCTGATATGTAAATATGATGGAGTTGGTTTAGCTCTCTAAGTTATCTTCGGCAGTCCTAAAGCTGATGATTCGATAGCTCCTCATGGAACTTAGAATCTAGTAAAGGAGAATCATAACATGCCAGCAACTATAATACATTTAAGTTCCTAAAAGAGCTATGATATCCAATACCATGTGAGGTCTGAGGGGCGAGAAGCCATTACTAATAAACTTAATAGATTTTAAGTTCCTTCATAGTGAGGCCTGTGTCGGATCTTTTTATCTCCAACACTTGGCACAGAGCCTTGCACATTAAATAACCTGTCCAGATCTTTCAATTTTCAAAATCTTTTTGGACCCTAACTCTCTTACCCCTTAATTTGTAAGCTACCCTTTCCAGCTTTGTGTCACTTGTGAATTTGATAAACAGGCCATCTAGACCAGATCATTGCTAAACATATTAAACCCTACAGAGTCAAGCATATAGCCCTGGGGTACTCTAGCAGAAACTTCCCACCAAATTGACCTCCAGCCATCAATGATTACTCTTTGGGTCCATCCACTCCATTTTGAATCCACTTAACTTGTACTACCACTTAATCTAAATCTCTACAATTTGTCCATAAGAACAACATGAAAGACTTTGTAAAGTTCTTTGCCAAAATCTCAGTTACCTATCTCTTAACCAAAAAATGATGGACTCAGAATGCAGAGTGAGATGCATTTTTTTTTAATATGGCTGATATGTGCTTCTCTTAGCAAAATATATTTGTTGTAAAAGTTTTCTCCTTCCTTCCTTCCTTCTCTCCTTCCTTCCTTTCATCCTTCCTCCCTCTTTTCCTCTTCTCTTTCTTGGTGTTTACTTGAGGAATGGGAATGAAAAGCATTTATTATTTATAAAAAATTTAAAGAAAGAAAATAAATTCTCTCTTATACCACAAAGGATATGCTATTCAATATTATGACTTTCTATATTGCCAACTAAAGGACACAAACAACCACATAAAACAATAAAATACATTATTTGCTAGAATCTAATTAAAGTATATCTACAGCATTCTCCTAATCTGATTGTCTAGGAGTCATGTTAAAAAAAAAAAAAAGAAGGTATTGCAATGGCTTAATTAGTCTCCTTGCCTCAAGCCTCTCCTCTCTAGCCTATCCTTCACTTAGCTGCCAAACTAATTTTCCTAAAGAGCAAATCCGATTGTGTCATCCCCTAGTCGTTAGACTCAACTTATTCCTTGTTACTCATGGAATCAAATATAAACTCCTCTGCTTGACATTGAAAGCCTGTTGCGACTTGATTCCAGCCTTCCTTTTGTCTTCGTTTCTCCAGGACTTACAACAATGCCTGGCACACTTGTAGTAAATACTTTTTGATTGAGGAAATGGAGTTAATCTGGCATAACCTGTTTTAGATGAAGCCAGACTGACTCTTGGTGATCACTTGTCTTTTTCTAGATGTCCATTAAGCATCTCTTAATAGTTTTTAATTTTGTTGGGTAAGTCTAGCTGATAGATAAATTATATTCTTCTATTAAAAAGTTTTTTTTTAACAGTACTTATCCTTTGCTAGCCCTATGGCACCTTTCCTATTGTTAAGCAATCAGCATTAGTTACCATCTAGATCAGGGGTGGGGAACTTTGTGGCCTGTAGGTCACATGTGGCCCTCTAGATCCTGTAGTATGGCCCTTTGGCTAAATCCAAATTTCACAGAACAAATCCCCTTAGTAAAAGGATTTGTTCTGTAAAACTTAGACTCAATCAAAAGGCTGCACTCAAGGACCTAGAAGGCCACATGTGGCCTCCAGGTTGCAGGTTCCCTACCCCTGATCTAGATTGTCAGAGCCTGATAACTTGAGCTCCTTAAGGACAGCTGGATGCTCCCTGACACTCTCTCTAATTGTGTTAGGCTTCATTTTCCTAATAGACATTTCTGTACTGCAGAAATAAATGTTGAATGTAACTGAATTTCTGAGCTGAAGAATTATAGATTTCCTGAAGGAGGTGATTTAAAAAATTTTTTTTTTGATTCAAAAATCCACCATTTTCCCCTTTCCCCACCCACTTGAGAATGAAAGAAAAATAAAATTCCCATTACAAAACATGTATAATTAAGCGCAACATATTTCTTCATTGACTATGTTCCAGAGAAGAAAAATGTGTGAGTGTGTGTGCGCATGTGTGTGTGTGACAGCATGTGTGTGCACATGTGAGCATGTGTGTATGTGTGTGAGAGTGAGCGTGTGTACATGCATGTGTGTATGTGCGTGAGTGCACATGTAAGCGTTCATATGTGTGCATGTGCACATGTATGCATGAGTGTGTAAATGTGTGTGCATATGTGGGTGTGGGTGAGTGCATTTGGGTGTGAGCATGTGTGTGCGTATATGTGTGCGCACGTATGTGTGTGCATGTGTGTATGCATGTGTGAGTGTGTGTGTTACCTCTCTGTCAGAAGGTAGGTAGAACATGTTATCTTTGTCCTCTGCAATCCCTGTGCAGAACAGATTTCCTAATTAAGTCTTTACAATATTGTGGTCACTGTATAATTGTTCTCCTGGTTCTGTTCACTTCACTGTGCATCAGTTCATAAAACTCTTCTCAGGCTTCTCTAAAATTAGCCTCTCCATCATTCCTTATAGCACAGTAGTATTCCATCACATTTATAGCTTGTTCAACCATTTCCCAAATGATTGCTGTCCCCTCAGATCCCCATTTTTTGCCACTTCAAAAAGAGGTATACTTTTAATAAATCTTGAGTAAGTTTGTTTTGCTTAAAGCTCATCTTTTCTTTAATCTGTCTTGCTTTTAATTCTCTCTTCTCCCCTTTCCCTCCCTTTCCCCTCTTGAATAAAAGATATTTCTGTGTCCATCTCTGTGTGTGTATTCTTCCCGAGGAGGTAATGTTTAGAGTTGGGCTTTAAAGGAAAGATGGGAAACCAGTGGGGAAAAGGGTAATAAAATATATGGGCAAGACATGGCAAGGAAGAAAATTGTGGAACATTGTACGAAAGATGAAGAAGAGTCCAGTTTGGCTGAAGCATAGATTATGTAGAGAGAGAGAGAGAGAGTAGCATAAACTCTGAAAAGATGGTTTAGTGGTAAATTTTGGAAGGCTTTGAATGGCATGCTAAGAAAATTGAACTTCATTCAGTAGGTGCTAGGGAGCTATCCAAGATCTTTGAACCGCAGAGTTCAACAGAGACAAGGCCAGATCTCTGCATAAGGAAGGTAAGTCTGACACTAGTCTAACAGTTAGATTTGTGGGGAGAGTCTATGTGAGAAGATCTGTTAAGAGCTTGTTATATTATTGGCCCATTAGTAGCAATGAGAATTGAGAGAAGACAGATGTCAGTGATATTGTTACACAATCGGACTTGGGACCTAACCAGGTATTTCAAAGGCAGGAATAGGGAAAGGAAGAAAAAGCTGAAGATAAAACAAAGATAACACTAATGCAACCAAGATTAGGAGGGAAGCAGAAAACTGTGAAAGAATTTTCACAACTAGTGTCTGTGATAAAGGCCTCATTTTTAGAATGTATAGAGAACTGAATCAAATGTACAAGAATACAAGTCATTCCCCAATTGATAAATGGTCAAAGGATATGAACAGGCAGTTTGCAGAAGAAATTAAAGCTATCTATAGTCATATGGAAAAATGCTCTAAATTACTTTTGATTAGAGAGATGCAAATCAAAACAACTCTGAGGTACCACATCACATCTATCAGATTGGCTAATATGATAGAACAGGATGATGATAAATGTTGGAGAAGATGTGGGAGAGTTGGAACACTAATTCATTGTTGGTGGAACTGTGAGCTGATCCAATCATTCTGGAGAGCAATTTGGAACTATGCCCAAAGGGCTACAAAAATATGCATACCTTTTGACCCAGCAATATCGCTTCTGGGGCTATATCCCCAAGAGATCATAAAAATGGGAAAGGGTCCCACATGGACAAAAAATTTAGAGCAGCTCTCTTTGTGGTGGCCAAAAACTGGAAATCAAGGGGATGCCCATCAATTGGGAAATGGCTGAATAAATTGTGGTATATGAATGTAATGGAATACTATTTTGCTATGAGAAATGATGAACAGAAAGACTTCAGAGAGACCTAGAAAGATTTATATGAACTGATGCTGAGTAAAAGGAACAGAACCAGGAGAACTCTGTGCATGGCAATGATCACAGTGTGCAAGAATTTTTTCTGGTAGACTTGGAACTTCATTGCAATGGAAGGACTTAAAAAAATTCCCATGATAGATGATTTCTCCCATTCATTTTAATTCTTCTACACAGCATGACTATAGTGAAAGTGTATTTAATAGGAATGTATGTGTAGAACCTATGTAGGATTATATGCCATCTTGGGGAGGGAGAGGAGAGGGAGGGAAAATAATAATCTAAGTTGTGTAGTAGTGATTGTGGAACATGGAAAATAAATAAAATTAATTTTAAAAAATTCCCAATAGCCTTTGAAGGCTAAATGCCTTCCGCATCCAGAGAAAGAACTGTGGAATTCAATCACAGAATGTAGCAGATCATTTTTTTTTTGTGTGTGTGTGTATTATGTTTTGGTTTGTTATATGATTTCTCCCATTCATTTTAATTCTCATATACAGCATGAATATAGTGAAAATGTATTTAATGGGAATGTATGTGTAGAACCTATATAAAATATGTATGCCATCTCAGGGAGAGAGGGGGGAGGTAGTGGGGAGGGAGGGGAAAAAAAATCTAAGTTATATGGTAGTGATTGTAGAACACTGAAAATAAATAAAATTAGTAAAAAAAATTACAAAATGGGCAAATGAAAAGAAAAAAAAGAAGATTTGAATATGAGAGATTAAGTAGTGCCATTGCCAAAAATAATAAGGTTAAAAGGAGGAGAAGGTTTTTGGGAAAATACAAGTTCAGTTTTGGTCATATTACACATGAGGTGTGTACAGTGCAAATAGGTGGTTGGGAATGAAGATGAGAGTGGTCAGTACAGGAAGTGCAGATTTGATAGTCATTTATAGAGAGGCAATAGTTGAAAATGGAAATAATGGAGTTGCCAAGGAAAAGAATTTGTAGAGAGAAGCTGGCTGAGAGTAACTTCTTGGGGATAATCTACTTTATCAGTCAGGATTAGGAAAAGGAGCCAGGGAAGGAGCTGGACAAAGAAAGAACTATTGGATAAAAGTATAGGAAATTGATGAGTGGAGTTTTTTCTACTTGTATTTGAGATAAGGTTATAATCACAGATAGTATTAGCATAGGGCACAAAGCCGCATGATGGGGCTGAGAGGAGAATAAGTGATGAGAAGGTTATCTTTCTGGGTATCCGTTTTGGCCCTGTTTATTTAACTACTGACTCCCCACTGGAATGGAGTCTCCTTGGGTGCAAGGGCTGTGTTTGCTTTGTATTTCCAGCTAAGGACTGTGCCTACCTAGCACATAGTAAGTGGCTTAATAAATACTTGTTGATTGATGGAAAGATTATTCACTGGTGATGTCACACCCCTAAGATTGAGGTAGTTCAGTTTTGTGGATTTTGTTCATGTAAGTAAAAATACCATTATAAAAAAGATTCTCAATCGTCATCAGCTCACATTTGGTCACTGCTTACTGCGTGCTGGGCAGCTCTGGGTGGAAAGAGAGGCATGAACATAGTCCCTGCCCTTGTATTCTAATACGTGAGACAACTAGTGACTTCTGGATAATCCATAAGAGCTGTGCTTTATCTATTTGTTTAAAAGTAGGTTTTGTATAATTAAACTTAACCTTTCTAAACTCTCCCCCGTGAGGCCCACTCACCTGATTGGTGAGTGTCTCTCGACCCATTCGTCCAAACAGGTTCTCACCTTGCTCTGCAGTCTATTAACTGTAATTTTCTGAAGTCTCCCTTTGATACTCCTTTCCTCCACTCACAGGTGCTCTCAGCAAAGGAACACACTAAGGATTCCTTTTATATAAATATTGGAAAATGTAATAAATCAAGTCATGTCAGTGTTAATTGAAGAAATAATTTAAACACCTACTGTGGGCAGAGCACTGCTGAGTGTTGGGGGGAAATAGACAGTTTAGATAAGGCACCTCTCCTTCCTTCTCTTCTGTTCTAGAGTCACAGTCAAATCAGTACCCAAATTAATAATCCATTTTTATCTGAAAAGGTGTGTCAATCTACTCTCCTGTAGTTCCCCATTCACCATGTCAATCACTTTCTGAGCTATAAACTCCAGCTGCCACTACTCGCCTCCTCCTTGTTAGAGTGGAAGGTCCCTGAGGATCTGAACTGTGTTAGCTTTTGATTTAGTGTTCTATCCCCAGTGCTTAGCAAGTATTAAATGCTTAATTAAATCCTTTTTTATTCATCCTGTAACTAATAATCCTGGATAACAAATGATTTCCACAGACTGTTCACATATCAGATATATTCTTTGTCACTGAAAGAAAAGATTGCATCCTTTATGAAGTATGTCTATTGAAGGGCAAGGAGAACTGAGCACCGAGTATCTAGCTGGGCACCTGTAGCTTTTTTATAGTTACTCATAGTTTCCTCTTAACAGCCAAACCCTTGATTACTCAGGAAAGTATCAATATCCCCAAAGATCCAGAAAGTAGAAGGAGTAAAGGAGTAGGAATGGTTTTGAACAATTAGATTTTTAAAATCTACATAAGATGAATAAAAATAATGTTTACTCGGACACTCTTTCTTTCCCCTGTTGGGAAATTAATTCATAACAAAAGAACTGGGTATTGGCTCATTTCCATCTTATTGCAAACAGATTTCATAGAATAACAGAATTCTAGCGGTCCAATCTTTTATTTCATATTTTTAGCAATGTGTTCATTATAACCATATTTATTCTGCTACAAGACAATTAGTTATAATAGAATTTTATCTGTATTTGAGAATGTTAGTGAATCAAAATATCATTAATATGGGTTGAGGAGACTTAGTCACTCTAGCAATTATGTGATAATATATACACCCTTTATACTAATCACTTACGACCTTTACTTTTTGTCTTCCCTCAACAGATTTGCATCTGCTGGAGATGATGGAATTGTATTTTTATGGAATGCCCAGGTGTGTGCTGGTTTTAAATGGATCATATAATAGCAATAGAACTAAATATATGAATCAAATTATAGGCACTATATACTTTTCTGCATTCAGATATTAAACTGTTGATACTTTTGTACTTATTCGTAACAAACAAATTCTGATAAATATGTAAAGAAAAAAATCCCAAACATTTCCCCGCATTGGTTTAAGCTTCTTGATTGTAGTAGTGTAGAAATCCCCCTAGCAAGAAATACCACTCACGAATCCATCAGTTCCTCTGTGTCTTACTTAGAGTCTTGAAGAGTCTTCCACAGAGATATTAAATGCCGTGCTTATGGTCAGACAAGCTAATATGTCAGAGGCAGAATTTAAAGCCAGGTCTTCCTGACTCCATGAAGACTTTCTATTCACTATATCATGCTGCCTTTATATATTCTTTCTTCTAACATAAGAGAAATGTAAAAAATAAAAGAAGTTGAACTTTGTCTTGCTGTTTGAGGTGATGAAATATAGATGAAGAGCTCCTGGAATGTTTTACATTTAACTTTTTGGAAACTGTGAAATGAAATTGGCAAATGTTTTGAAAGGTAGGAGAGAACAATATAAAATAATGAAAAATATAGAGACTTTGCAAGTGTATACATCACCTTTTATAAGCAAGATTTACAGTGACTGCTAAGAACAATCTGATAACACGTAGCTGCCTCAGTATTGTTCGTATAAGGTTGATATCTTAATCTTTTATCTGGTTTATTCTAACTTTTAAAACTTTTTTCTAGTAGAATTGTAAATGTAAAATATTGAAATCTGGTAGTAGTTTCCTTTATTGTAGTCATGAAGATAGTTTTTCTTGCACCCTACAAAACTGTGCTTCTCCATTGTGTTGATTTCCAAAGTCAGAGTGGTCCTATATCTGATGGCACTAAGCTTTACTAGTTTGACAACGTTGAGTATTAGTGCTGGCAGGTCTGTTCATTGAAATCCTTTGTGGCCTCAATCTTTCAGACCACTGATTTGTGGTTATTTACATGACTGCTTTTCCACCAGTGAGCACATAGTGTATGCTTTTTTTTTTTAATCTTGAAGAAGTTATATATTTCATTTAAGTGCTGTCCAGTTGTCCAAAGTGAGGGAAACAGCTTATTGGATATGTCCTTAAAGTAGAAGGGCATTAGTGACACATATCTTGTTTTGGACTCATATAAAAGCAGTATTAAAGTGTTCTCAATGTAATATTGAGGTTTTTCTGGATTTCTGATTTTTTCCTGGATTCATGTCCTTCAGGAACTTCCTGTGACATGTACTACCCTGTTGGAAAGGCTGCTGCTAGGGGCTGTGGTGGGTGACAGATGAAATGACTAAGGAAACAAAGGTTGGCTCTTCCGACCATATCGATTTATTGAGCCATACATGGTGACATGTTGGTGACAAAGTATGTTTTTATCAACCATCATCACCTGGTTTGCCAAATGGTGATGCACTTTGGGCCATAATGGCTCTTGACGATCATGCACTCAATTGTGTAGGGGTTGCAACATGTCTTAGGTCAGAAGTACGAACATTGGTGAAATTATAGGTACTTGAAATATTTTTATTGAAATTTGTTCATAAGATCTTGAATTACATGAGCAAGTACAGAGAAGTTTAGGTAAATCTTGGCATTATGTTAAAGGCGGTGCGATGGGAGGATTTTAAAAGTTGTTCACTGTATAATATAACTGATACCCAAGTTCCATGAAACTGGAGATTGTAGACAAGTTACAATTCACAAGTGAATCCTTGTTACAGCACTGTTCCACAGCTGTCTGATCAGTATGTAAGACGTGCAATGCCGTTCTGTTCGAGAGTAGCCAAGAGTGGCTGGGCTGTTCTTTGTTGTTATTTTTAGTCACTTGACAAATTTCCATTTTAATGTAGAAAATTGAAATAAAATTCAGTTCTTGTGATATAATTTTGAAATAAAATTTATGAGTACTTTCTATGTGGTGATTCCTCTTAGGATTGTCACTTAAAATTATTTAATGTATGAAATCAGAGTCTATTAATGTTACTTTATTTTTTTTTTTCAGACAGGAGAAAAGATTTTTGAGCTCCATGGACATACACAAAAAATAACAGCTATAACTGCATTTCCTTCCTTGGATTCTTATGAAGATAAAAATCAACTGATCTTAACAGCTTCTGCTGATAGGACTGTTATTGTATCCTTAAATGTGAAGGAAAAGGAATAAGGGAATGGAAAGTTTAGGGGGACCAAGGAGATGATGCTTTAGCTTTGAGTTTCTAGAGACTGGAGTTTAAAATTATAATATAATGAGAATGATTGTGTTTTTATTTTTGAGAGACAGTAATAATAGTTTACATTGATATAGGTTTAAAATATCTTATGTATACTATCTCTTGACCTTCGTTACATCCTTATAAGCTAGGAAGGATAAGTCTTGTTATCCACATCTTATGGATATGGAAAATGAGACTCAAAGTTTTGTACAGGTTTCCCACAACTAGAAGAGCTTGAATCCAGGCCATCTGATTATTCAGGCAGATGCTCCTTCCGCTGCATCGGCCTTTTAAAAAGCATAAGAACCCGCATGATTAGTTGTTTATCTTGTGAAGTCTAGTGTAGAACTAGCAAGTTGTCTTTTTACAAAATACTTTTCCAAAGATGATCTATTTCACTTAAATTCTTCTACTTAAATTTAAATAAATGAAAGTGAGATTTCTTCCAAAACATTTATGTTGGCATTTTCAGTATTGTTGATTTGTATTTCTTTTAACTTCAAGGAAATAAAGATAAATTGAGTGGGAAGCAAATTTAAGTTTTTTAGTATTCATTTCAAAAAGAGCCTATCATTAATAGGCCATCACAGAAAAAACTTTAAATTTTGGCTGATATAGATATTGCTACATGAAAGAAATCTCTTATGGTGAGGAAAATAAGAGATGCTACCCCCAGGGTCAAAGACTTAACATCTCCGGTTAGTGCTGGAAGGGACTAGAAAGTAAGCTCCTCTGGACAGGGACTGCTGCTTTTTTGTCTTTGTTTCCCCAGTGCCTGGTTCAGAATAGGAATTTTTGATAAATGCCTGTAGATGAATAAATCTGGGCCAGCTTTTCTCAGTTACAGATGAGGAAACTGAGGCCAAGAGAAGGGAAGTGATTTTCTCAAGGACACAAAGGGAGGAAGAAGTGCAACCAGAACTCCACTTCAAGGCCTTCAACCTCAGATTTAGCGTTCTCGTCAGTCTCCAAGGCCACCGCTCGACTCTGCTCTAGGACCTTTTTCCTTGGAGAAGATAAAGAGCACTCCCAGAACACTTAAAATCTTAAGTTTTAGAGAATTTATAAAAATGCTTTTAAGACCCAGAATCTAGTAATATTTACCCATGTTTCTAATCTTGATGGTAGAAATTTTTTGACCAAGGGTAGCATATGATACAACAGAATTTCCTTGAGTCAGCCTAAGGGGATGGTGAGATGAGTTAAAAAATACTTTGAAAGAAATATTATTACCTTTTATATACATATATATGTATGCATTTCCATATGTACGTATATATGTAAATATTGCCATTTAAATTAACTGCTAGTATTATGATTTCTAGGTATCAGTCTGATTTGACTTCCTTTAACGAATAAGTAAGACTTATTTGTAAACAGTACAATCAGTTCCTTTACTATTTAAGGGTCTTCTGAGTCAGTTAAACATCTGTTGCACTCATTTTATAGTATTAATTTAGTGTACAATTCTTTCAGGAATAGTACATAACTAAAGTTTAAACTACATTAGGCTGAATTATCACAAACAGCTAATAGAGGTTAAGTAGTTAAGATTTCTGTATATTTTTTATTCATATCTATGTGCTTGCTCACTTTCTCTTCATGTATTCATATGTCCACATGTGTGTCTGTCTTGCTATATGCTTTACTTCTTCATATATGTCTAGGTGTGTATATGTGCACATATTTGTGTATATATATGCATACACACACATATATATATATATACACACACATGTATACTTATACACACATACATATTTATGTTTCAGTTTTGAGTAGAGAAACAAAAAACATTAATGTTCTTTCTCAGGGATGTGGAAAAACTTCCACTGCTTTTTGATATCCATAAACAATTTACCAGCAGGATTTACCTTTTTCACCATAAGAAGACATTTTGCATAATGAGAAACAGGGATAAGGATCAGTCTGTCCTGTGGTTTCATTGGTTTGGGGAACTTCTGGATTATGAAACATCCTCTCTTGCTTTCTTTGTAACTTGAAGAGGGAGAAAAGTCATAAAGCACCTGGGTCCTCAGAATGTGAGAGCCCCAAACTATTTACGTATTTGCCTATTAAAATACTCCTTTTTCCAACTACAAATCTTTGTGTATCTAGATTTTCTTTGTAACTTCAACTGCAAAAAAACATAATGTAGCAGATTGAATATAGACGCAGATCTAGAAAAATCCAATTGTCTTCTAAAGCCACACATTAAAGAAAATTTCATAATATGTAAAATAGTGCTATCCTCACTTTTTTGTTTTCGAAAATATAATTTTCATGAAAATAGATTAAGTTAACATGTAATAGATTCATTATTATTTTAATGAACTAATAAATATTTTAAAATTTTATCAGGTTTAATTTCTTAATATGGTAAATATAGATATACCTAACATAAAACAAAATTTTTGGGGGTCCTTAGCAATTTTTAAGAGTGTAAAAAGTCCTGAGACCAAAAAGTTCAAGAATCTCTGACTTAGAGCACTAAGAAATTATGTGACTATAGATCATACAACCAGTGTATGTTAGAGATAGCACTTGAAGCTGGGTCTTCTTGGCTTAATTAATGATAGTGATCATTTATTAGTGTAGAGATACTCTTGATTTTTGTAGGGGAAAGAGAACTGGATCTGGAGTCCAAGGATGTGGGTTCAAATCCTTGCTCTGTCACTACCTGTATGATCAAAGGATTTGTTCTATCTCTCTTGGCCTCCATTTCCTAGACTACAAAATTAAGGGGGAAGGTAGTTCTGATGGATGCCAAAGTCCTTTCTGGCTTCAAACCTACAATGCTGTGATCTATGCATTTTTTATAACTTAAGGCCAAATGGTCTTTTGAGTGTTTTGAGTAATTTGGTAATAATATTTTTTGGATGCAAGATGCAGAATGAGAGCTACATTTTTGAAGAGACCTGATATGGAGGCTTGTTTGGCTTGACTTGTGTATTTCTCCCAAGGTTTTGTTTTTCAGTTGTGAGGGGGAGGTCAGAGAAAAAGAACATGAATGCTTGTTAACTGAAAAAAATGTTTAAAAAATAATGATATCTTTAAATATATTGTTTCAGATGACACCCCTGCACCCTTCTAAGTGAACTAATAATATATGTGAGGTTACTTCTATAGTATTAAAAGCACAAGAGTTAAAAAATGCTTTAAAATGAATTATAGCAGAAAGAAGCAACTTTTAATATTTAAAACGTTTACAAGATAGGCACTCATAATAAAGCCTGAACTGTGTTCAGAAACTATGTAATATATCCTTAACAAATTCAGATTTGGGATTGCGATACTGGCAGACAAGTTCAGAAAGTATCATGTTTCCATTCCACAGTCAAGGTAAATGTTGTGGGTGGTAATGGTGGTGTGTTGTTTGCTTTTATTGCTTTGGCTGAGTAATATTAAATCATGAAACAGATGAAGTGAAAATTCCTACATTAGTACATTGCTTTGTATAGACATGCAGTTCTTTGAAGATTATGTATTTTGCGTGTATAGGTGGGGTTGATATGTTTCCTCTGTTTCTCCCAGGCTCAAGAGTGAGGGCATTTCCTGCTGAAATTCATGGGGTTTTCTCAGGCTCTAATCCAGGGAAGTCTCAATCCTGTGTTAGCCCCATTTATTGAAAAAGAATCCCCAGGTGATTCTGCTGCCAGAAAGTATATTGTTCCCTCAAAGAAGTGGGTACCTGGGTACCAGTTTATCTCACCTCAGATGGTGAGTGAAGGGTATAAGAGTAGGCAAAAGGAGGAAGGGGTTATCCAAGCTTTTATCCATACCTCTAGAATGCATTGGGGCAGTATGGTAAAAATGAATGCTTGAAAGATCATACATGCCAGTTTTATCATGGTACTCAATCTTTGGCTAAAAACATGAGGGGATCCTGGAAGCCTTCTGGGATAAGCATAGCTGGACTTAGGCTTTGGATTCTTCAGGAATCCAGAAGTGAATACAGCTTCTTGAGACCTTGTTCCTCATCTTGAAGGACATTTGCAGCTGCCTGGGAATGAGTTTGTGAGTGGCATGGACTAGCCTGGCTCTTACCCTTACCTTCTCTAGTTGGTGAGTAGAGGAGTTTGGCTGTCTTCTCCTTCATTATTATATTCATATGTACAGTTAGAAGATTTGGAATTTTGTGTGCTCGTCCCTCATCACCATCAGAGACATGATGACATGACTTGCACTTGACTTTGTTTTGAGTGAGGGAGGGCTGTGCAGGTCACCAGCCTCACTTCTCCTCCAGAGCCATCTGGATCCAGTGACCAGATATTCATCAGGGTGACTGGAGATGACTCAGGATGAGGCAACTGGGGTTAAGTGACTTTCCCAAGATCATACAGATAGTGAGTGTCAAGTGTCTGAGGTGAGATTTGAACTCAGGCCCTCCTGACTCCTACACTCGTGCTCTATCCACTGCACCGCCTAACTGCCTGTACACAAAATAAAAGCACATGGGATAGGTGGTAGTATGGTAAAGATTGATTTTTAAATGGCTGAATAAAGGGGCCCAAAGAATAGCCTTTAAAGACTTGATGTCAACTTAAAGGGAGGTATCTATGGAATATTGTAGTAATCTGTCCTTGGTCAGATGGTGTGTACCATTTTTATCAATGAATGAAGTCATAAAAGCCATGCTTGTCAAATTTGCAGGTGATGTACATCTCCAAGTGAAAGTTAATACAATGGAGGACTTTGAGGATCGAAGAAGATCTTGATAGGCTAGGATGGTGGAGCAAAAATAAAAGATGAAATTTTAAAGGGAAAAATGTAAAGTTCTACATTTTAACAATGTGGGAAGGAAATAGCTAGAAATTCACGGGATGTAACATTCAAGAAAGGAGCCAGTAATAAAAACCACAGTCTTAAATGTCTGTACACAAATTGTGAGCGACAAATAAGGGAACCAGAGACCCTAAAATAAAAAAGGCAGGTTTGTAGTAGTAGTAGTCAAGACTACTACCTGGAACATGGCTCTAGAAAGAGTGAGTATTCCTTATTCAAAAGAAAAAGGAGAGGTTAGGGAAGTGTGTGTATGGGGGGCAATAGATGGAGTGAAATTGTTTAGTAAGAATATATGTCATTTGAGGAGATCTTGAAGGCAGAGAAGTCAAAAACAAATCAACAAACTATAATGTAGGTGCTGATGGAATGAAGGATGGCTCAGCAGATTTTGGCACATGAGTGCAATGGAATGGTACCGTGTACTGAGGGCACAACAGAGTGGAGAGACGCAGGGAAGCATGGGAAGACATCAGATTGGATAGTATATAAAGCATTTTGCAAACCCTAAAGTATACTGTAGAAATGTTGGATGTAGCTATTATGGTTACTAATAGCGAGTGAACTACGCAGAGCTAGGAAAACAGTGTATGCATGACTTACATCGTGTCTATGCAGATGGAAAAAACAGCAACCAAATAATTGAAATTGAATTCTGTGAAATCGTAATGACCTTAGTTGGTTCCAAAGAAGACACATAAAATACGGTGTCTCTCCCACTTGTTTGCGGAGGTGAGGGACTGAAAAGGAAACACTGCATACAAATGTCAGCCTTTTTGGAGGGGTGTGATGGTTACTTTTGCCAAATTTTCTTCTTTTTTATTTGTTGTAAGTGACCCTGGGGAGAGACAGGGAGAAGGACATTGGGAAATGTAGGTGACAGAAAAATTTTAATAATTCAATAGTTTTCTATAAAAGGAATAAAATCTAGGACTCAGTAGATGAATTGAATTGTAGATAATTCTGTTATAATTCTGTTATGGGAGTGAGGAGGCAAAATGTAACTTATTATGATGCTACTGTGTGCCTCATCTGTCATCTACTTTATGTAACTTCTGTAGAGAAATATACTCCACCTAAATAAGTACCATATGACTTGACCCTTGGTGTAATTGAGTTAGTGATATGGCAAAGTGCTCTGTGTGGGGTTTTCTTATAAAACTACTTGGTCAATAATATTTGTGTACTAAGCACTATTATTTTAAATGGGAGAATGTTAATACTATTACAGGACTTAGTTCAATTTATAGCTAAAATTCAATGACGGTTCATGTAAGCAGCAGGAGAAACGTTTTTAGTAACTTAGTTGCAAGCATTCCAAAAATAGGGATCCTGGGAGACTTTATCTGCC
Source organism: Bettongia penicillata ogilbyi (assembly GCA_023548195.1). NCBI lineage: Eukaryota > Metazoa > Chordata > Mammalia > Diprotodontia > Potoroidae > Bettongia > Bettongia penicillata. The sequence goes on along the minus strand of JAJHZJ010000532.1, from coordinate 407,932 downwards.
TCTAATTGTATTTTATCTTTCCCTTGACCTTAGGAAGAGAATACCTTGGACACTTAGAGGGAGGGGTAAAAGATAATGTTAAGATGTGACTGGTTTTGTGGATCTCAGAGATGGAATGCTTATATTTTGTGAACATTTATCACCATTTCCCTAAACATTACCTTGTTCATAGAAATGTTGAGATTTACTTCAAGAATCCAGAGAAGCTTAGTTATATTTTTCAATTTTATCCAAATGGAAATTTTTTTAGCAGTGTGTTGATGTTTTTTGCATTCAGTACATTTCAAATATTTGTTTCTCCAGTGTTTGACGGTTCTTCAGAGACTGGACGTTTGGCTCTCTGGTGGCAGTGACCTCTGCGTTTGGAACCGAGAATTGGACCTTCTGTGTAAGACTAGTCACCTTTTTGAGTCAGGTAAAAGTAAATACTGACACTTGAAAGCACAGTAGTTCTTCCTTAAAACTTTCCATCATTATTATCTACCTATTAACTGTGGAAAGGAAAAACTCCAGCTGTTCTCCTCAGCTCTTCTTGTCTCCACCCCACTCTACCCAGCTGTTAAAAGTGAAGGGACACTCTCATTTGTTCACTGGATATTCATATGCTCCTTTTCAGCATTTAACATCTGAGGCTCCACTGGAGAGATGGCCATAGACCTTATTCCACTGGGTTTCGTGACCATATGAGGGTCTGAAGGTTTACCTCCCATGAGGAGAATTGGCTTCAGCATAGACCTGAAAGAAGACTTCACCTTTTAAAAATTAGACTTATTTTGAAATTCTTCTATTGGTAATTCACCAACAAAATACTATTCTGAATTTTGGATTGCATATGTTCAAATATTTTGACTGTCAGCCATTAGCTATGTGACCATAAGCATGGCTGTACGGTAGAAGCAGCATTGGTTCTGGGGCCAGACAGTTTGGATTCCAGTCTGGTTTCTAATGTCAGTTTGACCTAATGTCAGTGGACCAGTCATTTAACTTCTCTTGAAGTCATTGTCTTCCTCTGTAAAATGAGAGCAGTTGAATTAGGTCAGGTACCTTTTAGCCCCAGATCTAGGACCTTATGCACCCGGGTCATTTAAACTCTGTGTCTTCATTTGCAAAATAGAAAGAACACTCTCCCCTAGCCATTGTGAAATGATGCACATGAAGTCCATTGCAAGGCTTAAAATGCTACACGAACAAGTTCCTCACTTTTGTCCAGTGATGATAAGGATTTATTCATTTTACTCAATAAACGTATTTGAATAAAAATCCATACATTTAAGTGACAACTTGAAAATGTGTGTTGTACTGTTAAAAATACACTTTGCTAAAGTAATCCAAAGAGCTCACAGCCACAGTGAGAAGAATATTATTGTGCAACTTGTTGAAGTTTTATAGGCAGCATGAGCACTGTGAACCACATTTACAGCTCACAGTTGGAACTAGCCTTTACTCTACATAGATATTATAAAATATCAGAAAAATAATGAGATGGCTTAGCACATGTATATACACAAACACTGCCAGGTATTGCATTTAACCTCCCACCTCAAAGTTTTCTTACTAACAATCTCGTTTGAATCTAGAGCATACCTCTCTACTCTCTGCTATTATTGTAAGGTATGTGTCTTCGTTTACATCCAAATTTTTCTTTCTGTTTCTCACACAGGCTTGTGGTTCTCTCTGCATCTTTTCCAGCAAATTATTGGTAGCTGTTTTGTGAAATCATGTTTAAGAACACGTCACATGTATTAATGGAAAAATCAGATACTGTGTCATTCTTTCTTTCATGAGTGAGCCGGTGTCTCGGCCTTAGCCATTATGTGATCACAGTATGGGTCAGTTTGTCAGAGATCCCAAGGGGTAACAAAAACCTTTAAATAAGGAGTATTTCATGTGAAGGTGGAATCTATTAGAAAACTTTGAAAAGACTCCAGGCCAGTGAATTATGATGTTACCATGCTCTGGTTTTCCTGTTGCCAGAATGTCAGGCAGTCAGTAGTGAAGAGATTTTGTTATTAGCCCATCTGTTTTATAGCACTGCTTTGCTAACTCTAGCTCCATTCATAGGGCAGTTGTTTTTAAAGTAATGGTAATTCTGTTCTGAGGGACACAAAGAAGACAGTTGTTAGCTTTAAGAATTTGGTCTTCCTTTAGTTGGCCAATGAGTACAATTAGCTTACTTTCTCATTAGGTATCTTACAGTACAATAAAGATAGAACTTTAAGTAGAACTCACTATCACTTCTTTCTCTGAGTTGTAGCATACTAAAAGTTTTGAAATGTCTGAGGATTGCTACTACACTAACTCCATTTTTAGAAGTGAATAAAGGACAGTTTTGTTGCATGACCTGGGAGTTGTAGCCATTGAGCTAGCATTCTTATGAATCACAGTTTTAGGTTCAAGATGGTGGAACCTAATGACCATTTTGATTTATCTAGTTATAGTCAGAGGTGTGACAGAAACATATTCCAATATTTTAAGGATCTGAAATTTTATCAGTGTGTTTACTCTCACCACTGACAAATTGCAAACATTATATTACTTAATATTTGGTCTTCAGGACAGCTGGGTGGCACTGTGGATAGAGTGTTGAGTTGGAAGTCAGGAAGATTCATCTTCTCAAGAACAAATCTGGTCTCAGATGTTTACTATCTGTGTGACCCTGAGCAAGTCACTTAACCCTGTTTGCCTCAGTTCCTCATCTATAAAATGAGCTGGAGAAGAAAATAGCAAGTCGCTCCAGTATCTTTTGCCAAGAAAATCTCAAAGGGGGTCATGAAGAGTTGGACACAAGTGAAGTGACTGAGCAACAGCAGGTGGTCTTTAAGTGCTGCTGTGGTTGCAAAATCCATCACCCATAGCCAACCTGGTGACGAGCCTCAAGTGAGCGATAGGGTCCATTGCCAGGCCCCTCTCTTGAAGCCTAACCAACTAGATAGAATCTGCAGAGATAGCCTCCAGGAGCTCAGGGCCTCCTTCATGCTATGATGAGGCACTGGAGGAGGTTTGTGGTGAAGAGACAGCAACATTATAATCAGATAACTGAAGTAGACCTCTGGCTTGCCTCCAGACCTTTGGAACTCCTGTTCATCCCTCCTGGACCTCAGAAAAGTCCTCTCCTTAGGGAGAGGGAAGGCAGAGGCACTTCCTGGGGAGGCCTGGAATGTTTTCTTGCCAGTTCTCCCTGTGCTCTTATTTGGGGCTCTGGCCCTGGTTATACCAGGAATAAAAGAGAACATGAAAGCAAAAACTTTCTATTGAAGAAAGTAAAATAATGGGCTAGACTGGAATACTATTTCTTACTGCAGAAGCAAATTGAGGATTTTGTAAATGGGAGACTTTCCTAATTTCTGGGGAGGAGGATATGGTAGACTATTATCTGTATATTTCATTTCACTTCCAGAATTTTTCACAGATAATTCAAGTAAATAAATTGTCTTGATTAAAAATTAATATTTTAAAGAATGCCTTTAACATTTTAAAAATAATATTTTTAAATGCCTGTTCTCAGCTTCAGAGTCTATTTAAAAGTTGATGTTTAGAACCATAGACCCTTAGAAGTCATCTAGTCCGATCCTTTCATTTCGTAGATGCAGAAATAGATCCTCACTCAGGATCATAGAGCTGGGTGGTAGGAGAGCCAGAACTGGAACCCAAGCCTGTTACTTTGGGAGTGGTGGAAGTCTGGTTTTTGTTCATCTTCAGGCAGTTCTAGTTATCTGGGTGTCGTGTCATATTCACAGCAGTGCATGTTGAGCTACAGGTCAGTTGTCATGTCAGGGAGAGGGGCAGTCCTCACATCTGTGGATGCAGGAATAGTTAGCAGTGAGACAATGTCTAAATGTAAGAGAAGGCGGATCAGAAACCACAAGCTCTTCCTTTCCAAGTCAATAGGAAGGAGTTCTGGATCCAAATAACTGAATCCGTGTGGCCCAGTGATGCCGAATCTTGGCATTTTCTCTTTTGCAGCCAGACTCCTTGAAAAGCTGTCTTGCTCCTCCATTTTATCTCCTCTCTCTCCTTAACTCTAGAATGAAGTTGGAAACAGTCTGGCTTCCATCCTCATCCCACAATTGAAACTGTTCTCTCCAAAGTTACCAGTGATCTAATTGCCAGACCTGACAGTCTTCTTTTAGCTGCATTTGACGGTGTTGATCATGGTCTCTTGGATACCTTTTTCTTTCTAGATTCTTGTGAAGTTTTCTCCCGTTCTCCTCCCCCTTTTCTGCACCATCTTCTTTGCTGATTTATTAGTCTGTCATAGTATTCTCCAAGGTTCTGTCCCAGATCCTCTTCTCCACGTATTCTCTCTCCATCTCTTTTTCTGTGTCTCTCAGTCTCTTTCTCTGTCTCTGTGTCTCTGTCTGTCTGTCTCTCTCCCCTGATCAGCTCCAATAGGTTTCATAATCATCTTTGTGACTTGTATTCTATTCAGCTCTATTCTCTTCCATGAGCTTTAATCTTACTAGCAGTTGTCTACTGGATGTTTCAAACTGAATATCCTGAAGATATCCCAAACTGAAATCATGAGTTTTGTTCCTAAACCCTCAGCTCTTCTAAACATTCTTAGTTTTGTCAAAGGCATCACTCCCTCTCTTGGTAACCTTGGCATTATCCTGTACTCATCTCCGTCTCTTATCTCACGTGTCTAGTCTGTTGCCACATCTTGCCATTTCTACATCCACAGCAGTTAGGAGGCTAATGCAAGAGTCTAGGCAAGAGGTGACAGGGGACTGAATAAGGATGATGACTCTGTGGATGGAGAGGAGGGGACCAACGCAAGAGATATTGTGATAGACCAGAAGGAAACGAGAGACGGAGCTGTCACAGAACCCGGGGGTTAGGATTGAAGAAAGACCATTGTCATCCGAGGCATATGGACAGCCAATAGAAATAAATAAGCCCAAAAGCCAGTGCATGTGGTCAACAGGTATCAACAAACATTTCTCAAAAGAAGAATTGCAGTCTATTCATAACGATATGAAAGAATGCTCCAAGGCTAAGAAAGTGCAAATCAAAATAGCAGTAAAGTTTTACCTCACTCATTAAATTGGCAAGAATGACAAAAATTAGTGGAAAAGGGGTTGTGGAAAGATAGCTATGCATTGCTGGTAAAACTGTTGGGAACTCTGCCTAGAAAGTGACTAAAATATCCATACTTTTTGGCCCAGAGATTTCCCTGGTAGGCATATTCCCCAGGGAGGTCAGGGACAAAAAGAATGGTCTTATATAATTACACCAGAATATCTATAACAGTACTTTTGTGGTAGCAAAGACATGGAAACAAAGCCTTTCAGTTAGAAGATGGCTAAACAAATTGTGGTCCATGAATGTAATGGAATGTTACTCTGCTACAAGAAAAAATGAGCATGATGACAACTGCCAACGTGCGGCAAGACTTATGTGAACTGATGAAAGTGAAATCAGAACCAGGAAAACGCAATGACTATAACTGTAAGTGGAAAGAGCAACAGCAAAACGATGCAAGCTGAAAACAGAGAAGTCGAACAGCCGGCCTTCACTTCAGGCAGGAGACAGAACAAGCCTCCTCTTCTTTGCAGAAGTAAGGGGCCATGGCTGTAGTAATACTGCACAGACCGCCAGACTTCTTTGATGCTGTTTAGTTTTGTGGACCTTTTTTAAAAAAAAGCTACTCATTGTAAGAGGTGACAATCTGGAAGGGAGTAAGGTAGAAAGATAAAGAGAAAAATAATATGTGATATAAAAACAGAATAATAAAAATTGGGAGAGAGCTCTTCAGTCAGAAACCAGATTGCAGAAGGCTGAGGAGTAAAAAGAGAAGGAAGGGACTTAATGCATAGAGTTTTTTTTCCTCGGAATTTGGCTACTATGGGAAGAAACATGAGAAAGTAGGGAAGAGCGGATGGGAGAGTCTAGTGTAGTTTTTAAAGAGACTTGTCCGTGGTCAAACATTAGAACCTATAAGAGACGAGATTTGGGTTCAGGTCCTTGTGACTGACTGTCATTCTGTTCATCATGCCTTACTGTCTCTCTTTTCAACATGTATTCTAAAAATAGCTTAAGAAAATGAATTATTGCCAGTAGTTTTGGCTGTTCCAAGCCCAGTATGTAACTTCCTCTTTGGTGAAAATGGTAATCACCGCAATGTAGTCTAAATGACCTGAGCCTTTGCAGTTACCCCGAAATTGTACTAAATTCTGTATGTTAGTCAGTTATTCCTAGAAAGTCAAAACCATACTATTTAATTTTTGCTGTATTTCAATGTTGTATTTCATTTGTATTTCATTTGTGTTCATTTGTTGTATTTCAATGTTGTATTTCATTCTTTCAGGATGTGGAGTTTACAAATTTATCTGATAGCCTTTGAAAACTATCCGTTCAAGCTATTGGGCTCAGTTATGTAGTGTATAATGCCACTAAGGCTAAGATTGGGAGCACATAAAAACACAACATGAAAAACTTGATTTTCATAGTTATACACTGTACTCTGTTCTCAGCTTGCCCTTGAAACAGGTATTGTTGAACTTGAGGGATACCAGAAAAATAACAATATCTTTCTGACACTTTGTGAAGATGGGCACAGTAAAGGATTCTGGACCTTCAGTTATGCTCATAAAATTATTTCTTTGTTTATGGGAATAATAGGTATATCCTCATCTAGTATATTGTTGAAAAGCTTGTTGGTTTATGATTTTTGGGGGAGTATTTTTGTCTCTGTCTGTGATTTTATTGGCATAGGGAACTTTTAGTGAAGAAACTCCCTTTGCCAGTGCAGATCAGCAGCTTTTTTTTCAGGTTAGAATCCTGGAGAGTTGTCTAGAGCACTGAGGGTAAGAGACTTGCTTGGGGTCATTAGCCAGTTTGTGGCAGGGCAAGACTTGAACCCAGTGGTCTTGTCTTCATGGCCACCCGCCTACAACGTCATACAGCCTCTTCCATTTTATGTGAAATTTAGAAGTGAGGATTTATATTGCTTCTGTGTTAGTTTGTGAAGAAAATAATTGTTTACCCACTGCTTTCTTGTGCTTTTAAAGGTATCAGTGCTTTGATTGAGTTACCTAAGAACTGTGTGGCAGCAGCAGTTGGCAAAGAGCTGAGTGAGTATTTGGTCAGGCCTTTGTTGTCGTCGCTGTAGCTGTGGGTGTTCCGTCCAGGCCAAAAACTGCCTGTCAGACGTGTGCTGAAGGGAACCCTGGGCTGTGTCCTGGAAGCACCCCGAAAGTCACTAGAACGACTATTGGCATCATACTGAAGCCGAAGTCAGGGAGCTTCAGTAAAGAAAGTGACTGAATGATGCTGATCTTCTGGGCGTGGGGTAGAGCACCGAGTGTCTCTGACCAGGATGGCTGGGAGATAAAACAGGAAAGAAATCCCTCCCTCTTCCAGCTTAGCTTGGGGCCCCGGGAATGGCAGACGCTCTTTATGTGGTTGCTTCTGCCTTCTTTTCTCTCTGTGGGGTCTAGGCTGAAGTCGTGTTGGTATCTCTGTGTTTTTAAAAGCTGCAGGAGCAGCTGCTTCCAAGCAGCAGCTTTTAGAAGCAATGAGATTTTAAAATGTCTCAGAGGACCCATCAAGTGGGCCATAAGGCCAAAAAAAAGAGCAAGATGAAAATGTTTATTTCAAGGTAAAAGTATAATATTTGTTTGTAATTGTTTTATGTAAAGTACATTTGTACGGAGAGGAAAAATTATAATAAATTATAGGAAAATTATTTTAAAAAATATATCATTTGGGCCTTCTGTTAATAAATACACCTGCTCCATTACCCAGACCACATATGCTTTTAAAAATATCTGCCTGCATTAGTGGAGGGAACTCTCTTCATCTGAAGATTCCCTGCATCAGTTAAATCACAGATCCCGTCCTGTGCCCTACTGGTACATAGGTATTCATGTGCACATGGAATGTATGTACATATGTATGTATATATGCATATATAAACATGGGATGAGGAGAAAAGGGGAGAGAGAGAGGGAAAAGAAGAGGAATATATAAAAAGAGAGATAAAAGAGAAAGAGATAAGAGAAAGTTACTCTTGGACATGACTTCTGCTCTTTCTTCCTAAGAATACCCTCCTGAATTATTGCACATCCATGAGTCAGCATGCCAACATAGTCATGTAGACATTTGCTTGATTTGGCATTGTTTAACTTGCTATTAACAATTCTTAGTTTGCACTTACCCATGCCCTTCTGATGAGAAACTCTTCAACATACCTAATCAGCTCTGAGGAATATTTTTCTCAACACCCAGTTTTGTCTTTCACTGCCTATGGAGTAGGATCAGAAGATTGTTACAGCTTCTAGAATACTCGCGTTTTCTTGCTTCATTGAAATGACAATAACAGAAAATCCTAGTGCTCTGACTAGAAACAAGGCTATCAAGGCCTGCAAAAGAAATGAGAGAGTTAATTGTATTTGGTAAATTCTTTAATGAACACAGTTATTTTTATACACATTTTTTTCTATTGTTTTTCTTAGCTATCTCAAAATAACAATCGAGTTCATTTTCTCTTACTTAAATAAACATTTTGCTTTCTTTTTCGTTTAGAAAATAACATTTTCCTGTTAGGTTTCTTTTCGTAGTCTTGGGCTTCAAGTCTTTCCTGCTCTTCCTCCTCCTCCAGCCCAAAATGTAGTTTTCCCATAAAAGTCACAGTCATAAGCTCAGCAGAGCATTCTCAGAAGATTTCTAAGATTTCTCAGAGCAATATAGTACTTGTTTTCAGGTCCCATTTTTCTTTTAACTTTCTCCCCAAGGTTTTGTGGAGTAGTAAAGAGAGAGCCGGCCTCAGAGCTGAGAAGAGCTGGGCGCATTGTTGCCTCTGACACACACCCTAGCTGTGTCCTATCTCCTGAGCAGTTCTTCAGGCCCGTTACAGAGAAGGTGCTGAATAGCATTGGCAGAGGGAAGTTTCCTCATATGGGAATCCCCACCATCTGTGAAATCAAAAGTCTAGCATATATGTGTTTTTAATGACTGCTTCTTCTTTCAAAACTATTCATATTAAATGGGGATTTTTATACATCTTCACTGAAGAATTCACTGGGCACCAAGGAAGGTCCAACAGAAATGAGCAAGCATTTGTTAAGGACCGAATCAGCACATTAGCTCTTCTATCTCCGCAGTGTTCTTCAGTCAGGGAGCACGAGGGAATAAAGCAGTTGTGATCTGGGTCTTTGGAATCAGCACAATGAAGGAAGTCCAGGGTGTTCCTGAGGGCTGCATTTATGTGGCTGGTTATGGGTTTCAGGCTGCAAGTAGAATCAGAGGTAACCAACGTAGAGACATCCTTGGTTAGAGTGAACAGGTTCAGTGGTGCCCTGGAGTGAAAAAGGTAGAACGTTCTGATGATGAATTCACTTAAAATCTTCGATAGAACGTTCCTTTAGTATTTCGAATGACCCATGATTTCATCAGTATGAGTGTTCCATTTACCCATGCAGATTGCAGTCCCCTCCAGACCTCAGTAAATGGGCTTTATAAGTTATTGTAAACGAAGCCAGAATTCATCACTTAATAACCAACCCACAGGTAACAAAGCTGTGGACTTCACCAAGTCATTCTTCAAGTGGCAGATAGACTCTTCATGTTCCCTTGTTAGAATAGAAGCTGTATGAAGACAGAGACTGTATTTCCTCCTCCCCTCTTTCTTTAGATCCCAAACACTTAAAAGAGGGCCTGTCATTAGAAAATGCTCTGTACTCAGAAGCTGTCTAGCTTGATAGATTCTCGCATTGCTTGTGCCTCCCTCCCCTCATCTCTTCACCATGATTAACCATCAGAGTAGGACTTTAATGGAGAAATCCTATATTGTATCACCACTTTTGAGAATTTGATGAAAACATTTGGAAAAAAAACCAAGGTTTTCTTTAGAGAAAGATTTTTAGAAAGTTTTGTTATCTAATGTTCTACATTATTTAACATATAATGTTAAGCCTACTGTTAAACAGCTATTTGAACATTAATTAGATTTTTTTCTCCTTGAACTATTTAATACAGTTCCTTTCCATTTTTTTTCTTTTAGTCATTTTTAGGTTGATATCATCTACAGAAGGGTCCGTAGACTGGGATGTTCTTGAAGTTAAACGCATCCTGGATCATCAGGATAATATCCTTTCATTAGTTAATATCAATGGTAAGTTCATCATGTATACTCCATAGAAGAAATAAATGTGCATGTATATATACACATGTATATGTTATGACATTCATTTTTATATTCCTTCAAGTTCTAGAAATTCTAATTATTAATGTGATGCTTTTAATAACTGTAGAAGGGATCCACACCCTCTTTCAGACCTTTTTATGGTACTGGGCAGTGCTCTGAGCTGCTACCAGAGGGCCTAAGACGTGGGCAGTGGAGTGGGTGAGTGGTAAGAGGGGGAAGGAAGAGGAAAGAAAACTGTCTTTGACATCCATACCTTACCACTGGTTCTCTAGTTTGGTTGATTTGCAATCAGGATTTATTGCCAGTTATAAAAGTTTTAAGAAAAATTAGTGCTCTGACTTTAAACGTATCTCGTCAGTAATCATAGTTTTCTGGTGTGGTGCCTTGGAGAATACCATCAGCATGGCATTATTCAGGTCAACATGAAGGTCTACTGAGCATCGGTCATCTCCAGGCTTCTTTATAGCTTGGGCGATGTGGATCTGCCTTAGACATATATCAGACTTCTCGAACATTTCTGTCATCCCCTGAGAGCTCTCCTTAACATCAACTGGCAACCTCTAGGTTCTGGGATGTAGCTCATCTACTCTCTGGGAAGGCCATGTCCAGGAATATTGTGTTCAAGTATGAAAGGAGACTGTAATATGGGCACTGGAAGTGTACATGTATGATGCAGCATGGAATTAGGTAAAACAACCGAAGCCATCCAAACAGCTTGGCCTGCAGGAATAACAAATGGCTTGAACCTTTTAAAGTGAAGTTTTTATGCAATCCCTGAGGTGATGAGAAAAATAACCATGAACGACTGGTAGCTACAAATTCAAGTATAGAGTGTCCCAAAAGTCTTAGTTCATTTTGCACTAAGATTCTTCGGACACCATCTAGTTTTGGTTTCTGTGCAGTATTGAAAATAATGATCATAATTTGTCTTTTCAGTAACATTTTCTTTTTTTTTTTAATAAAAATTTATTTATTTAACTTTTTACATTCATTTTCCCAAAATTTTGGGTTCCAAATTTTCTCCCCTTTTATCCCCTCTCCCCACCCCAATACACCGAGCATTCTAATTTTCCCTATCACCAATCTGCCCTCTCTTCTATCATCCCTCCCTTCTCTTGTCCCCATTTCTATTTTGTCCTATAGGGCCAGATGACTTTCTATTCCTCATTAACTGTATGTCTTATTTCCTAGTAGCAACAACAATACTAAACAGTTGTTCCTAAAACTTTGAGTTCCAAATTCTGCCCATCCCTCCTTCCCCACCCATTCCCTTTGGGAAGGCAGGCAACTCAATATAGGTCATATCTGTGTAGTTTTGCAAATGACTTCGATAATAGTTGTGTTGTGTAAGACTAACTATTTCCCTCCATCCTATCCTGCCCCCCATTGTTTCTATTCTGTCTTTTGATCATGTCTCTCCCCAAGAGTGTTGACTTCAAATTGCTCCCTCCTCCCATTGCCCTCCCTTCCATCATCCCTCCCCTTGCTTATCTCCTTCTCCTCCACTTTCCTGTATTGTAAGATAGGTTTTCATACCAAAATGAGTGTGCATTTTATTCCTTCCTTTAGTCAAATGTGATGAGGGTAAACTTCTTGTTTTTTTCTCATCTCTCCTCTTTTTACCTCCACTAAAAAGTCTCCTGCTTGCCTCTTGAATGAGATATAATTTACCCCATTCCATTTCACCCTCTTTCCTCCCACTACATTTCTCTCTCACCATTTACCTTAATTTCTTTTAAGATATGGTCCCATCCTATTCAATTCACTCTGTGCTCTCTGTTTCTGTATGTGTGTGCTTGTGTGTATGTGTGTGTGCATGCGTGTGTGTGTGATCCCACCACCTACCCAGATACTGAAAAGTTTCAAGAGTTACAAATATTGTCTTTCCATGTAGGAATGTAAACAGTTCACTTTTGGTAAGTCCCTTATGACTTCTCTTTGCTATTTACTTTTTCATGCTTCTTCTCATTCTTGTGTTTGAAAGTCAAATTTTCTTTTCAGCTCTGGGCTTTTCATCCAGAATGCTTGAAAGTCCTCTATTTCATTGAAAGACCCTTTTTCCCCCGAAGTATTATACTCAGTTTTGCTGAATAGGTGATTCTTGGTTTGAGTCCTAGTTCCTTTGACTTCTGGAATATCCTATTCCACACCCTTCAATCCCTTAATGTAGAAGCTGCTAGATCTTGAGTTATCCTGATTGTATTTCCACAATACTGGAATTGTTTCTTTCTAGCTGCTTGCAAGATTTTCTCCTTGACCTGGGAATTCTGGAATTTGGCCACAATGTTCCTAGGTGTTTCTCTTTTTGGATCTCTTTCAGGTGGTGATCAATGGATTCTTTCAATACTTATTTTGCCCTCTGGTTGTAGAATATCAGGGCAGTTTTCCTTGATAATTTCATGGAAGATGATGTCTAGGCTCTTTTTTTGATCATGGCTTTCAGGTAGTCCCATAATTTTTAAATTGTCTCTCCTGGATCTATTTTCCAGGTCAGTTGTTTTTCCCATGAGATATTTCACATTCTCTTCCATTTTTTCATTCTTTTGGTTTTGTTTTGTGATTTCTTGGTTTCTCATAAAGTCATTAGACTCCATTTGTTCCATTCTAATTTTGAGAGAACTATTGTCTTCAGTAACCTTTTGAACCTCTTTTTCCATTTGGCTAATTCTGCTTTTGAAAGCATTCTTCTCCTCATTGGCTTTTTAAACCTCTTTTACCAATTGAGTGAGCCTATTTTTCAAGGTGTTATTTTCTTCAGCATTTTTTTGGGTCTCCTTTACCAAGGTATTGACCCGTTTTTCATGCTTTTCTTGCATCTCTTTCATTTCTCTTCCCAGTTTTTCCTCCACCTGTCTAACTTAATTTTCAAAATCCTTTTTGAGCTCTTCCATGGCCTGAGCCCACCAGACATCCACCTGGGATGTCTGGGATACAGAGGCCCCAACCTCCACATCTTTCCCTGATGGTAAGAATATTTCCTCATCATCAGAATTGAAAAGCGGGAACATCTGTACCCCCTCAAAGTAGCTTTCTGTAGTCTTATTTTTCTTCCCTTTTCTGGGCATTTTCCCAGCCAGTTACTTGACTTCTGAGATTCCTGTCCACCCCCGCCTAGATCTGCCCAGCTAGTGCTTGGGGTCTGAGATTCAAATGGGCTTTCCATGGCAGGCGCGACTGCTATTCAATGTGAGCTTAAGTTCTGGTGCTCGGGTGGGGGCAGGGCTGCCTCCCAGGATCAGTTCCCTCAGGGGCTTTATGCAGAGACCTTCAGTAATGGAGCGGGTAGGGACAGGGCCATCTCCCAGGCTCAGTTCCCTCAGGGGGTTTATGCAGAGACCTTCAGTAATGGCCCTGCACTTCTGCCTGCTGCCCCGGGAGTCCCGGGCCGCTGCTGCCTCTGCCACTGCCTCTGCCTCTGCCTCTGCCACTCCCTCCGCTGCTGCCTCACGAGGGGGCCAGAGTCATGGAGACACCCTGCTCCCCTCTCAGCCAGCCCAGACGTCTCTCTCACTGATCTGTAGCGTCTGTGGGTGGAGGGAACTTCCCGGCTGCCAGAGATTCCGTCCCTGAAGCCTGCTCGGATCTGCTCCTCTGGGGCCACGCAGCCAGGGCAGCTCAGGGGTGGACTCCGCTGTTTGGAGCACGACGGACCCCTGTGGACAGCTCTCCAGGGCTCTCTGGAGTGGAAATCTTTTCCACTGTGTTTCTGCACACCTTGCAGTGCTCCAGAATTTGTGGGGAGTTCTTCTTGCAGGAAATATATGGGCTGTGTTTTCGGAGCTAGCATATGTGAGTCTTTCTACTCCGCCATCTTGGCTCCACCCCCTCAGTAACATTTTCATAACAGCAACAGTGTTCTACCCAGCTCAGGGTTAGCTAACCTCTATCCTTGCAGAATTTGAAACACATGCCTAACCAAAGGGCCACATTGCTCATGGGGAATCTAATTGGTGGCAACTGTTGGAAATTTACCTTTGTTTCCTGCTGGAGAAAATCTGTTTTTCCCTAGGAATCTCCCCTTTGGTTTCTTGCGTAGATGATCACAATGGCTAGCAGGTTCCTCAGGAGACCCTGAGCCTCCTGAGCGATTGGATCCTAAGTCCTTTGTCCCCAGGGCTAACGACAGAGACTGATGACAGAGGCACAGCAATGTTCTGGCTCATTACACTGATCATGCAGAGTTTTCTTTTTTTATATTCTGAAGCCCTGTTACCTAAATCAGGATGATAAGATGTTATTGATGCAGGCTACTCAGTCCCATGCTCCCTTTGGATGTGTGATGTGCCGAGAAGCCTGTAACAGTATGATTAAGAAAGCATTCTTCATGTGCTTCCCTGCCACATTATTTATTTGAGGGGGGGAAAAGGAAACCAAAAATCTTTTTTGAAAAAATCCTAACTGAATTGCAGAAAATTCTTTATCCTTTGTTTGGTAGTCTCATGTTTAGATAATCACATTACATATGAAAAGGAGGTGGCTGGCCAGGTCCCTTGTTAGAAAGATAACCATGAATGAGCAAGTAGTTTTAGCTTTCAAATTTGAAAACAGTTAGCTGATGTCATTAACTCTCTCTAAGGTCTGTCAGGAATTGTTTTTCCAGTGAGACACCACACTGTAGGGTCGGTAACCTTGAAATCTGTCCTGTAGAGGTCAGGTCCTTGCCCTCATCCCTCTTTCTGGGACTCCCCAGCACCATTGGGGTTGGTATTGTTCAGTGCCCTAGTTTGGCAGAGTGCCTCCTAGGACTTGGGGCATCTGAGAAGAAACAAGAAGTTAGCCAGAACCGCCTCCAAGAAAGTGCTAAAATTGCTTGGTTATGGAGAATGACTTAAGAGCTACAGGACAGATAGCCACATGTGTTCTCTAAGTCTCATTCAATTTAACAAATACATATCAAGCACCTTCTGTGTGTAGGCCACTGAAATATAATAGCATTGTAACTGAGAATATGAGAGATATAGGCTAATTGTGGCTATCTTCTGTTAGGGAAGCTGGCTGTTGTTTTAGGGATTTCTGCCTTTTTTGCCTTTTTACATCATGTTGTCAGTCATACAGTGGCTCCATCCTTCTTTCCAAACTTTGTGATAGTTAAAATCTGAAATAACTGAGGAAACAAAGGTTCGCGCTTCCGAGCATATCAGTGTGTTAAGCAGGGCATGCCAGCTGTCTGACAGATCGGGACCAGGCTTGCTCAGCTTGGTGCGGGGCCCCAAACACGGGGAGACAGATTTTTATGCATTAAACAGAAACAATTACCAGGATATAAACCAGGATATAAGACTAAGTAATCTGATTTCTAATTGGAGGAAAGATGATGGATTTCAGGTTGGGAGTGGGGAGAGCAAGTGGGTGGACTTTTCTGGATGAGAAAAAGGATGTCCCTCAGTCCCCACAATTAGCAAGTAGGTGGACTTTACAGGAAAGTGAAACTGAGGTCTCACAATGGAGTCAGTGTGGTTCCCACAATTCCCACAGTTTCCTCACCATCTTAGACGTTGTTCCCCTTCACATACTCTGTGGTCCAGCCAAAATGACCACCATGTTGTTCATCACATAGGATGTTCCGCTTCCTGTCTTTATACCTTGGCACAGGCTTACGGTGCCTAAAATGTACTGCTTTTCTACCCTTGTTTCCTTCAGAGCTCAGCTCAAGTGGTTCCTCCTCCAGGAAGTCTTTTCTGATGTGCCTAGCTGCTCGTATCTCTTCCCTTTGAAATTATTCTAAATGTGTTTTGTGCATGCTTTTCTATATATGTGGATTTCCCCCAGTAGACTGTACGCTCCTTGAAGGCAGGAGCTCTTTCATGTTGATCTTTGTATTCTTACTGCTTAACAGGGGTGGGGAACCTGCGGCCCCAAGGCCACCTGTGGCCCTCCAGGACCTTAAATGAGGCCCTTTGACTGAATTTGTTCTGCAAAGTTTGGATTCAGTCAGAGGGCTGCACTTGAGGACCTAGAGGGCCACAGGTGACCTCGAAGCCATATGTTCCCCACCCCTGGCCCTTAGCACAATGTCTGGCATACATTACAGACCTTAATAAATACTTGCTGATTTATCAGTATAGTTTTATTCTTGTGAGGGTAGGTTCCACATTTACACCATGACTTTTGACACTGTGGTGCTGGTTGTTTTAAAATTGTTACATGTCCAGTCTAGGAGTGTGAGTCATTCACACAATGTAACAGTGGGATGCCAGCTTTCCTTGCCAATGAGAAATGACAACTGGACATTTAGTTCCTTGTTTTTGAACAGGGACATAGAATATCCTTGTATATAGAACATGCTTTGTACATACTGACCAACCATGATTGCAGGGGGTCAATGATGAGTCGTGCTGTGCCCATCTCCTGACGGAGGGGAGGTGAGATAAAGACGTGGAATGTGACAGACGTTTCTGGGCATGGCCAGTGTGTGTGTGTGTGTGTGTGTGTGTGTGTGTGTGCGTGTGCATGTGTGTGCGCATGTATGTGTGTGTGTGTATTTGTTTTCCTTGACTATGCATGTTTGTTAAAAGAGTTTCTTTTTTTTTAGCAGAAGGGAGGAGGTGGGAAGGAGAAAAAAATAAATGCTTTTTAATTGAGAAAATAAAAAAAGAAAAACGCAGCATCATAACACTCAGAGGCCTAGGCCTGCACTGTAGATTTGGCTGCTAGTAACGCGTTTTGGAAGTTAATAAAAGGATACGCTCCTCAGTAAGTGTCTGCATCCTTCTCCACACGTCTCAATGTGAAGACAGAATTGGTTGGAGAGAAAAGGGCAGGAAGTGGAGGCTGGAGAAAGTAGCGCACAGCCGTAGCTTCGTCCCCAGAGCTGGAAGCTCTCCTCCTTGTTCACATGAGAAATGAACCGCATTTCTTCTCAGGGTCCGTTCTGCATAGTCTCCTCATTGGCTGCAAAAGCAGCCAAGAAACAGCCTGGCTGTTAATGCATGAAGAGACTTTTAGGACAGGAGCAAAAGAAAGTTCATGTGTGATTGTTGGAACTGCCGTGTTTCCAAAGACAGCATTTCTAGTTATTGAGATCTTCGGTTTTGTTAAGGAGGATTGTCAAATTACTGTAGAATGTGAACTCTTTGAAGGCTCACATCATGGTCTTCTGTGTTCTTGTTCTGCATTTAGTAAGCGCTTGCTGACTGACTAATGAGCTGTAGTCCTGTATGTATCCATAGTGTGCTGAGTACCTGGTTGTGTTGATGTTATTATGAATTTGAGAGCGTACAGGGAGTAATGATGATGGTGACAATAAGTCTTAATTACATCCAGCTCCTCGTAGTTGATAGGATCAGTCATTGAGACCTAGAAGGGGACTTCAGAGGTCATATATCGCAACCCCCTCATTTTATAGATGAGGAAATTCAAGCCACAAAAATTTAAGTGACTTAACCAGTCACTTAAGTGAAGTAAGAATCGAAGGTGGGATGTTAACATAGGTTCTCGTACTCTGGATTTGGGGCTCAGAAGTTTGAGAAAGAAGAGAGATCTTGGAGGACAGCCAGAGAGCACTGTAAGATCCAGGGAAGGTTTGTTTCAAAAATAGGGGAGACAGGCATGTTGGAAGGTATAATTGATAGGGAGAGGTTGAAAATCAGAGAAGAAGTGGTGTTTGAGGGGGCAGTCTTCTTAGACCTAAACAGGTAAGGATTGAATTTCCCTTAAGATAGTATTTTATAATACTGAACAACCAAATTTATGTGTTTAATCTGGAAACTGTTTTAGCTGATTCATGCATTTTAGAAGAAACCTTTATTGGTGGTAGCTAACAGGGCATGTCTAAATTCTGCCTAGATTTGAGCTTTGTCACTGGCTCTCATGTCGGGGAGCTAATTGTCTGGGATGCCTTGGATTGGACGATGCTGGCCTATGAACGCAACTTCTGGGACCCATCTCTACAGCTGGATAGCCAGCAAGAAATCAAGCTCTGTCAAAAACCAAATGAAATTTCCATTCATCATTTCACATGTGATGAGGAGGTAAAAACCTGCAAAATAGGCCATAGATCATAGATTGAATCCATCTGATCCAATATCCTGCCTTCGGTGTTTTTATCCTCCTCTTATAAATGAAGCATCTGAAGCCCAGGGAGTTCTGTGACTTGTCCAGCACCACATAGCCAGGGGAGAATTAGAACTTAGGCCTTTGCTTCCTAATGTAGTGTCTTTTTCACTGGATATACGCCTGCTTCTTATGTTAGCAAGGATCTTGGTTGACATTTTCATTTTAATCTTATGTTAGGCGTAATCCAAAAATTCCCCTACTGCATATCAGCTTGTGTCTTAGAACTTTCTAACTCTGGCATAGAGTTAACTTTAAAGACCTGTTATAATAGCATATATATATTTTTGATTCCTTACTCCCCAGCAAGAAAATTGCTAAATGGCTCTGAATTTCATTTTAAAATATTATTTAAAATTTTGGTTCTTTTACATTATTTCATTAAGATTTGAGGTTACTATTTAGCATTCACTTAAAGGATATTCTAGCCAGCATTCGTATGAATAGTAATATATTCCCCAGTAAGACATAATGAAGTTGGAAGCCTGACCACATCTCTCCCCTCATTGACTCAGCTCCAAGGTTGGATGACTGATGGGAACTGCTCCTTTTGGCCCTGAATTGAATGTTTCTCATGGTCTTAGGGCAAGCTGCTAAATCCTTGCTGGAGTCTAAATATTGTATCTTCTAGCTCCAGGATTAAGAAAAATTATTTTAAGGAGACTAGACTCTTGAGAGAGCATATTACAAAAGATGACTAATAGGATTTCTGCTTTTATTTTCTTCATATTTTTCCCTCCCTTTTCTAAACAAGTGCTTTGTTTTTAGTTACATACTATCTTTTAGTTTAAAAGTTTATTTTAGAGTTACCACAGCAGAAATTTCCTAAGTATTTGCCTTGGCATAATTAATTTTATTTCCTTCTAGAGGTATTTTTCTCTACCATCTTGCCTTTTTGTCTTGTAAGGAAATTTTTATATAATGAAAAGTGATAGATAGTAGGCTAAATGCAAGCCTAGAGACTCTCTGGAGGCATTCATAATTTTCTGTGCCATCTTGTACAGATAACTTAAGGGAACTCCAGCACCAAGTTTGAAGACTAACGGGGTATTCATGAGGCATCTGGAAGTTTCACCAACTACAGTTTGGCGAAGCATTTTCACTTTATTAATAATCATCTTTAGTCAGTTTGGCTCTATATCCCTTAAGTATAAATGCTGGGGTCCCTGTATTAAGGGACCCCTGGCTTTGGCTTTTGAAGGAGGGAGAATGGGTAGAGGTTGAGGTACTTGGTGCAAAGACCTTGAGGAGTTTGACTTGCTGTGCCCTACTTAGTCACAATAATGTTTGTTCATGGCTCAGGTATGGACTCAAAATTTCCTAAAATAAGATGAATGGCTTCTGAAAAGTTGCCTTCTTGGGGATATTCTTGTCAATATACCATTAAGAAAAATGAATACTTTAGTTTTAAAAAAAATTTGGAATGAAACTCCAAAAAAGTATCCTTTCCAGCAGAGTGAACATGAGAGTATTCTATATGAAATCATGAATCTCCATTTACTACTTCTGGTTTTTTTTTAGTTTACAAAAGGCAAGTTTAATAAGATTATTAAAATCTACTTTGAAAGTTCTTAAAAAGACTAGTATTTTAATACATAAGAATATAATGTCCAAAATAAATATTTCTCATTTACATAAATGAAATTATTTTTAATTTCTTAAGCAAGTCACTTTAACCTTTCTGGCCCTTGGGCTGACTTTTTTGTGTAGTTCTGGAGTAGAAGAAGTCATTTACCAGTGCTAAATTATCATCCCACTTCTACTGCCAGCTGAGGGTGTATGTTAAGGCTCTGTCCTGGGCCCCTCATCTCCTCCCCATCCCCAAACTGCTTTGTGTTTTACTTTATGTATACTTACATATGTATATTTACTTTATGTACACCTACGTACGTATATTTACTTTATGTATACCTATGTATGTATGTTTACTTTATGTACACCTGTGTACACTTTGTTTCTCCAGATAGAATATCTTGAGAACTGGGGCTATTTCATTTTTGTCTTTGAATCCATCAGTAGGAGCTTAATAATTGTCTGTAAGTAGCCCGGGTAGGATCTGAACCCTGGTCTTCCAGAGCTCTGTTGGTGCTCTCTCTGCTGCTTGTGATTTATAACGAAGGATACCAGCCACCATTACCTGCTGTTCTCTCCAGTGATAATGTTTTGATAATAAGCATGGTAGGAATTGAAACTGGTGTGACACCGCAGAGGGCTTTTCCATTCTCCTCTTGGAAATGTTTGGAGCTTTCCTTAGTATTCTGACACTTTGCACTGCCCTCCGAAGGCCACAGTAACATGGGTTGAAAGACCGAAGATAGGGAAGGGTGACAATTCTTCTACCAAATATTATTTTATGTCTGTTTCTGAAACCTGTGTTTCTTGTGCTTTTTTGTGCCCAGTATTTGTTTGCTGCTGTTGGAAGGGGCATATATGTGTATAACCTTCAAATGAAGCGTGTGATTGCTTTCCAGAAAACTGCACATGACTCCACTGTCCTGCACATCACCAAACTTCCAAACAGGTATGACATGTGAAAGAGACTCGGGATGTCCAGGGGCCCCAGTGTGATTTTTGGGGTTTCCAGGCTTGACAGATTGTATTCTTTTAGCAATGAGGACTGCCACATCATTCCCTCCTATAAGACCTTTTGAATATTATAATTAGATATACTAGGACCTTGGTTGAAAATGATCATACAATTTAATTATATCTCCTAATTTCAGAGAGTGAGAAGTCACATATTTAAAACACAATTTTTAGGAGAAGCATCCAAAATGTATCTCTCGTCAGTAATAAAGCCATGCTTTTTGTTTTAACTTCTGCACTGGAATAAAGTGGAAGCTTATGGATCTTAGGTTACCTGTTGAGGATTGAATTCCAAGGTTGTTTTCTTCGACTTTCCTGTGTACAGAAGTGCTGTTATTTTCCATACAAGTGGGGTTTGGGGAGAAAATGGGTGTGAGAGAGAGGCAATACAGGAAAGGAAGGCCTCAATGTAAAGGTACAACTAAGAACACTGTTTTCCTGTCATTTTTAAAGTGAAGATGACAGACTTCTGTGGAACACCCCATTGGCTATCCTCCGTCCACAGAGATAATGCTGGAACACTTAAACTATTAGTTAGTATAATTATTTCTCATTGGAAAGATGTGGTAAGTGATATTTTTAAAGTATCAGCTCAGAAGCAAATAGGAACTTCCCCAGAGACATTGCTGAACCTTCCTTTGTCCATACTCAGCCCTGCACTGAATTGCCCCAATGGTGCTCCTTCTGTATCCCCGTTTCTTTGTTCTGACAGGCAGTTAATCTCTTGTTCAGAAGATGGCAGTGTTCGCATTTGGGAGTTACGGGAGAAACAGCAACTGACAGCGGAGCCTGTGCCAACAGGTCTGTGCTTCCTCAGGGAGGAAGTGTCTTATCATTCCTTTTTAAAATACGAAACGGAAGAATGAAAGAGTTCATGAGGAGGCATCAGGCTAAAATAAGTAAAAGTAAACTGTACCCAAGATATATTTTAAAAGAAGAAATATATTGGTTGCAGTCAAAGCCAACACCTCCAAAAACAGTAGTTGCAAAATCCTTTGATTTCCTTCTTAATGTTTCTTTAGTGACTGTTTCATTGTGTTCATCCTACTTCAAGTCAACCAGAATTGCAGTGTGTTGTGAGAGAAAATTATTACTTTCTGAAAGTCCAGGCTGGTAATGATTACTCATTTTAGTACCTGTAATTCTTATTGGTACATGCATAGAATTTCTATTTGGATATAAAATCAACAGCTATCAATTATTACTCATTTTAGTATCTTTCTAAATTGTACTTAACGAAGGCCCAAATACTACTAGCCAATAGACTTTCCAGCAGGCCCTCATATTTTCAGTATGGAAACGGAAACCTGGGAAGACTTGAACATTTCAGTTGCTGGTCTGAAAAATGTTTCTGGCCAAGGAATCCGGAGCTGGTCTGTCTGTCCCGTTTGTATTGGGTATTTGGCCTCCTCTACGGATCCCAATATAACCTCTGTTATCCCTCGGTTTAGATTATATACAATCTGAATATGGCCTGTATTCATTAGTTTTCCCCATGTATCTTTATGTTTTCTCTTCCTTTACTGGAGAGGCCTGTGTTGGCAAATAGCCTGTCATTGGGCCTGTCTGATATTTAGCCCCCGGTTTTGTTGCTAATCTTACGTTTCTTGAAGGTTTTGTAAAACTCTGGGTTGGGCTCCGTGGGCCTGGAGGCCCTTCTGTTGCCCATCTTCCCTTTTTGAATCTATGTCTATAGTCAGCATGCTGCCAACTTCTGATTACCTGGAGACTGATTATTCAGTTACTTGGGGCTTGTCCTCCAGGCATTTCCTTTTTTGCTCTTTTCCTCCTCTGCTCCGCTACCACCAGGGGTGCACTGGGGCAGCACACAACAAGCATTGTTGTGGTGGGATTTTCTTTGTCATTCCGTGTCTTTCTAGGATTCTTCAACATGTGGGGATTCGGAAGGGTGAACAAACCAGCAAACCAGACCGTTAAAAAGCCACAGGAAAATGGCATCATGTGTTCCTTGGAGCTCATTGGTGACTTAATTGGACACTCATCTTCCGTAGAGGTGTGTTTGTTGTTGGTAGGAAAGCGGGAGAGAAATGGAGACACATGCATGATCTGGGGCCCAGTTTTCACATCTATAAAACCAGGAAGTTGGATTAAATGACTAAAGTCTTTTCTTGCTCTGAATCTTTGATATCATGACCTCATAGACCATTTTTTTTGTACTGACCAATGCTGCCCAACAAAGACCATGTTTCATTTTCCTCAGCCCTTATCTATTTATCTGAAGGCCCTGAATGAGGTCAGAGCTACTGAAACAACAGTATATACACAGTCTTTGGCCTTCAAATAATCCCATTTAAAAGGCAGGCTTTAGGACATCGCTGTATCAAAACGGGATGTTTTCTCATGCTGCTTTTGCCTTTCTTTGTAACCCTAGTGCTTAGCACAATGCAGGGTATACAGGGGGTGTTTAATAAATGCTTTTTGATTGACCCACTCACTGAATGAAGGCCAGTGTTGTTGTACCAGGTAACAAGACAAAACTAATGAGGTTTGTGTGGAGTTGGGAGAGGGATCCAGAACCCTAGGTTCAGGGCAACTGAGACCACAATATGGTGTTTGGAGCAAAGGAACTTTAAGACTTCGGATGTCCTTCAGTCTTCAGTCACTTTAAAGCTCCTAGAATGAATGGGAAATACAGGATGCCCTGTAAGTCTGAGGCTTGGTGTCTTAGATTTAAAACCTTAAGAGATCATAAACCTGCAAGTTGAGAACCATAAGCTATTCCTGGATAGGTTCTGTTTTGGGAATGATCACACAGTATGAGGCATAGAAGGGACCTCAGCCATTCTAGTCTGATCCCTTCATTTTTATAACTGCAGAAATGGGCCCGTGAGCAGGAGAGCGAGGACTCACACCCAAATCCTTTGCTTTTTCCATTCACTCTACCTTTTATTTTGGTTGTGATGATTTACATTTATGAAAATATTGACAGAAAGATATGATATTCACAGAGTTCTCATTTAGGAAATTCAAATATAAGATGATTTACTATTTCAGTACTTAAATGTATTTGTGATCTCACCCTCCGGTGGTATGGCTCAGACCCTGCCCTTCCTGATCTTGTGTGATCTTTGTCCATGGGTGTTCCATATTCCCCCACCCCTACAAATTGTCCTCCAAAAAGGATCAACCCAGTATACAGGAGGCCTTCCTCAGGGTCTTTTAGCACTGTGTGGGTACCACAGTAGAATGTAGGCTCCAGAACAGGGATTGGTTCATTTTTACCTTTTGATCTCCTGTGCCTGGCACAGTCCCAGGAGCAAAGTTAGTGCTAAATAATTGCCTATCGACTGACCGATAGCAGTCCAAGGCTCAGTCTGCACATCCAGCTGCTGTCCCTTGTTTTTGTTGCATGACTGGTTCACCTGCTTTGCTCCTCACACACTTCTGATGATATCTTTTGCACTACTTTTTGGGTTCTGGCCTGGGCCCTTTCCTCTACTCGCTCTGACTCATTTCACTTGATGTTCTCATCAGCTGCCATCAGTCATCATCTCCATCCTGACGATTCCCAAATCTACATATCCAGCCCTAATGTCTCTGCTGATATGCCTAGATATCCTGACCTGGATGTGCAGCAGACACCTCCAACTGAACGTGTCCACATATAAATTGGTTATCTTACTCTCAGAACTTTCCCTTTTCCAGACTTCCTGTTACCGCTAAGGGCACTACCATCTTCCCAGTGATGCTGAGTAGCGGCCTCAAGTCCTCAAACGCTCGCTATCTCTCACCATATATATCCAGTCTGTTACCAAGGCCTGTTGATACCACTTTTGTAACATCTCTCAGATATGCCTGTTTTCTTCTAATAATGCCACCTCCTTGTAGCATTATCTCCTCTGTCCTTGACCATTGAAGTAGCCTGTGGGTGGGTCTGCCCGCCTTAAGTCTCTCTTCCCTCCAGTCCCTCCTCTACTCAGCTGTCAAGGTAATTTTTCTAAAGTACAGATCTAATCATGCCCCCCTACCCCGCCCCCCACATGCTCAGTTAACTTTAGAGGCTCTTTATCACCTCCATCATCAAATACATAATTCTCTGTCATTCAAAGTCTTCACAGTCTGGCTCCTCTTCTCTGAGCCCTCGCCTCCCCCCTCCCACACAATGACACCTTTCCAGTCATCTTACACCTTATATTTTACCATATGCTTTCTAGTGATGCTGGCCTCCAGGCTCTTTCCAGTCTATCTTCCAACTCTGGGCATTTTTACTGTCTGTTCTCCATCCCTGGAATACTCTCCCTCCTCATCTCTGCCTACTGACTTCCCTGGCTTCTGCAAGAAGCCTTTCTTAATCTGTTTGAGCACCTTCCTTCTGTGGAATTCATCCTGAGTATAGATTGTACATAGATTTGCATATTGTCTTCCCCATTAGATTGTGGCCTTCTTAAGGGTAGGAACTGTCTTTTGTCTTTCTTTGCATCTCTAGCACTGAGCACAGTGCCTGGCACATAGTAGGCACTTAGGAAATGCCTGTTAACAGACAGGACATCTTCAGTTTTGCTGATTTCCATGATTTACAACCATATAGCATTTCTGGAATAACATTGGTATTAAAAGTTGGATTTTTGTTTCAGGGAGCAGCTTGGGATTTCAAAAGTGTTGTGGACAGTTCCTAAATGCATTCAGCCTGCTTTGTTTTCCTCCTTCAGTTTTATATCTGGCTTGTCCATAGAAAATGCCTGTCCAAGAAATATATACTGATAGACCAAATGATATTATTCATCGTGTTGATGTCACAGTATTTTGGTTCAAATGAAAGAATCATGAACATTGACTAAAGGTGTGTTATCACAGCATTAATTATTGGGTTTGATCATTTTCTCCCTTTGTCAGATAGCAAGGAAAAGGAACAGCTCACATCCTGAAATGTATTAACTTTCACGATACTAGTTAATCTGTCATGGTTATCAGCAAACACTTGACAGAACCTCTCCTGTGTGTAAGATACCGTACTATATACTAGGGATACAAAGAAGCATACAATTCGACCTTTACACTAAGAAGCTCCCAATCTAGGTAAGAAGACAGGGCATTATATTAAAAAAAATTGTATAAGGTACCTATGTTAAGTGTCCAATGAGCAGCATGAACCAAAAGTGCTGTACGACTTTAGAAGAGGGAGAAGGTATTTGGGAATGGGAGTGATCTGGAAGAGGTGGGACTCATATATAGAGTGATATAGAATGTAAGAGCTAGAGAATGCTTTAGAGATCATCTAGTCTAATCCTGTCATTGGGGTAGGATTAGGTGGCAGGGCCTGGAGTCAGGAGGTCCTGTATTTAAATCTGGCCTTAACATAGCTGTGTGACCCTGGGCAAGTCACTTAACCCTGTTTGCCTCAGTTTCCTCATCTATAAAATAAGCTAGAGAAGGAAATGGCAAACCACTCCAGTATCTCTGCCAAGAAAACCCCAAAGGGTTTTCACTGATCAACAACAAAAAATCCTGCCATTTACAGATGAAGGACCCAATTCCTCGAAGATAGAGTTATATGCAAAAATCACACAGTTGAGAAGACCAAGAGATGGTAGGGACATAAGAGGACATATAGTCCTTCCCTTCACTTTACAAATGCAGCAACTGAGGTGGAATAACTTGCCCAAGGCCACACAAGGTAATTAGTGGTAGAAAAGGGATTTGAACATAGATCCTACATCTCCATGTCCAGCACACTTTCCGCTAGACTCAAAATCAAGTTGTCTTCTGACTCCAAGTTCAGAATCGCTTACACTCCAGCTCCACCATGCTGCCTTCTCACTTCCTCGAGGGAAGAGTCCTGCTTAGATCAGGACAGAGGAAGGGAGAGTAGATCCCAGAAAGGAGAAGTGTGGGCAGAGGGGAGAGGGTAAGTGGATCAGGTCAGCTCAAGCAGTGGCAGTTCCTCTAGAGCAGCAGCAGAAAATGATTTTGTGTTATCTGTGGTGTCTTTGTGATGCTGAGGTCACGTCACATCTCTGGGATCCCTGACTCCCTTTCCAGCCACAGGCTCCAGGACTTGACTTTCTGGATTCCCTACTGGCTCCTCCTTTACCATAAAACCTGTGTGAGACTGCCCTGCTCTGGGAAAGCTTCCTTGAGCTCCAGTGCTACTTCCTTCTCTCCGTTCCTTAGAGATCTTCTCTCAGACCTTCAGTCATCACCCTCCACTTCTGCTCTGTCTCCTTTTGGCTGTATTCTCTCACTGCCTGCGTCTTCCTGGATGTTTCCATCTGTATGTTGCATGCATGCACATGAGTGAGTGCCATGTGCCAGTTGCTGTGCTCTAGGCCCTGTGGAGACAGATACAAAAGCAGAAACAGTCCTGGACTCTAGGAACTGGCAGTTTCATGAGGGAGACAAAACATATAGGGCATCATTGGTGACCTGGCAGGGGGGCGGGCAGGATTGGATTGGTGGGTGGGCCCAGGAGGGAATAAACTGACATACCCTATCGAGGAAAAATGGTTGATTTGATCCAGTTCACAGTTTGAGAATTTGAGAGCTGAAGAGATGGCCTGGGGGGAGGAAAAGAGGGAGGGAAGCTTGGCTTGCTTGAATTAGTGGTCCAAAAGAGGCCATCATGGATACAGACAGAGTGGCCCAAAGGTGCAAGTTCTTCCAGGGCACAGTTCTGTCACCTCAGCTTTTGCCTATCTCAAGTCAAACTCATTCCGTCTCCCCCAAATTCAGTTTACCCACCAACTTCCCTTGTTCCTGTACTTCCATTATCCATTTACTCAGATCAGAAACTTGAAAGTCATCTTTGATTCATTCTTTATCTACTGCACTTACCACTAGTAATCCTCTTATTCCTACTAAATATACCTGTCCTTTTTTCTTTTCCGCAGGATTGATCTGGCCCATAATCTGCTTGTACATGGATTACTGTAATAGTCTCCTACTTTCCCTGGCATTCATTTCCTCTCCACCCTTTAACACAACACACCGGTGTATTTACCTACCTTGTGCTCTTTTCTTGGAGGGCTCTTCTCACTTCCATCCGCTTCTGACCACTTGGAAGATCCAAGTTACTCTTCCAGGAGGATTTCCTTGCCCATTGCACCTCCCATTTATCTGCCCTTCCTGACAGTCCTCCAGCATGCTGTGCCAGAGAAGTTAGCCTCCACTTTATAATACTTCGTATTTTGTATTGATTGTTTAATGTGCTAAGTAATGTTTACTCAGCCAGATTAGAGCAGGTTTATTTGATTGATTACGGCTGCACAGATATAAAGACTTTCAAGGTTGGTGGCTTTTTGTGAAGTTCCTAGGGCCGTATTGCTGCTAAAACAGTCAAATTGATGAGTAGAATTGTAAATGCCAATAGATGGAGAAGGAATTTACATCCAATGTCTTTGACCTTAGCAGGACACTACAGGGTAGAGTGGATTGGGGTGATGTGGATTACCATTTAAGGACTGAAACCACTCCAAGATTTAGGCTGCTCTTTCGTACTGAAGAAAAGGACTTCCAAGACCTACCATGGATGTTTTAGAGGCTCTCTAGTCCTGGATCACTGAGCACTGGCTAGAATACCTGTCTTATATTAGCTACCCTGGCTGGGCTGGAACCTGATGACCCTCCTCTGCAGAGAAGGAGTCCAAGTGTGGGAGCTCTGTAGTTATTATGAGCGGTGGAATGGCAGCAAAGGGAAAAAATAGAAAGAGAAGGCCTGTTTTCAAAAGCTCTCGAGGCTGCTTGAGAATGAATTATATATATATATATATATATATATATATATATATATATATATATATATATATATATATATATATATGTATATATATACATATATATATGTGTGTGTAAATATATATATAAACATTTGCACACATGTATACATATATGTATATACATAAATATGCAAAGATATTGTGATAATCTTGGCCACTGGTGTTGTCTAGTGTATTTTCGCTTGGGGAGTTTATGCTGCTGTAATCCACGTTCACGCTGTCAAGTGTTCCCACATTTCCTTTGAACTTTTAAACCTTTTTATTATCTCCTCTGGACTCAGCACAACACCACATAGCAAGCGATTACTAAGTACTAGTTAGCTCTGACCATGACGGATACCGTAATCATCTAGCTGGTGTCCTTTGTCTCCAGTCCATGCTCCACAGCTGCCAAAGCGGTTTTCAGGTCTGATCATGTCACCTTCTTCTGCCCCTGGTAAACTACTCCCTGGTAACCTCCAGAATCCAGTAAAAAATGTCCTGCTTGACATTTCAAGACCTTCACCCCCTTGCCCCTTCTTCTTTCATCATCTTAGACTTCGCCCTCCTCTAGTCGCTCTTCCATCCAGCACATTAACAACACTCTCATCTCTGTGCTTTTGTACTGGCTTTTCCCTGTGCCCCTCTCTTCACCCCCAGCCCCTCCCTTCCTTCAAGTTCTGCTTCAATTCCTTCTTTTGTAGGCAGTCTTTCCAAGGCTCCTCCGCTTCCTCTTCTCACCACCCCTCCCAGTGCCTTCTCTTGGAGACTCTTTCCCCTTTCTACTGCATATCTTTTGTATGTACATCATTATTTACATGTTGCTTCCCCCATTAAAATCTGAGCTCCTTGACTATGTTTTTGCCTTTCTTTGTATCTCTAGCACATAGCACAGTGCTTGGCACATGGAAAGCATCTAATAAATGCTTGTTTCCTCGCGGACTGCCTGGCACAGTCATGATGCCCAGAGCAGTAGGGGCCCGGTGAAAGGTGTGTAGGGACTGGGATTGGCTCAGCCCTCGTTAACCGCATGACCTTGGGCAAATCAGTTAACCTCTCCCAGCTTTCCTTTCCTCATTTTAGAAATGGGAATAAAAATATCTGTAATTACCTACCCTAGAGGACTGATGAGAGCACCCCCAAGGTAATGCATATGAAGAGTGCTATGTGAACACAAGGTATTATGACATACCTAGGATTCTTGCTCTCCCCCAAAGAGCTCAAAATGGTCATTTACAATCAGGTTCTTGAATTCGGAATTTGTGATTGTACATGCACAGGCTAGTGTCAAGGATGGCTAAGAGATATGGAGCGCAGCAGTTCCCAAAGAACAGAAATGAAAATCACCCAGAAAGCTGTGGCAAGATGGAGGGCTTTCATGGTGGGTGTGACCTAGACTGAAATAGGACAAATGAGGAATTTCAAAGAACATGAATAAAAGAAGCTCCTGGGGAAATGTGTGATAGAAAAGGAAGATTGAAGGATGACAGGTGGACAGATCTAGGACCCACTCCTCTTCTCAAGTGAGGATAGTCTTTGGCACATTGGGTTGACCCTCTCCTATGGTGAACTCATTGGAATCCCCAGAGGAGGGTCCCACATGATGGGCAGGAAGGCAGGAATTGTTTGCAGTCTGCATTTGTGAGGAAACATCCAAATTAATGCAGTCACTGATCCACTGGAGCGAATGTTTCTTAGTCAAATAATGTCACCAGACTTGTAGAGGTAGCTTTTATTCATTTAAGAGAACAGACTTTTTCAAGCAGTTTAGCAGCAGCCATTTGTACAGAAACAATGGGTTAATCACAGGTGATCTTTATCTAGTTATGAAAGCAAATCTAGTCAGACCTCTGTTTGGCAATACAATTTTTTAACAACTCGTGAAGAATTAGAATATGATGAAATACTAAAACCATAGAGTACACAACATAATCTTTCTTTTAAATCAGGAAAACTTTTAGAATCATGGCAGTAGCTGAAGTTCATAATTATGAACACGAATGTCACTGAAATGTGGTAAACAGAGAAGTTTGGTGAATAGAATTCTGGGTGATAGAGAGGAGTGTGCATTTGTCAACATGTACAAATGAAAGTAATGGTTAACAATGGAACTGACTTCTATTTTCATATTCAAAAGAGTGGGAGGCCCTTGGTGAAAATATAGTCTTCTTAAAATATTTGTGATAAGCAGAGTACTATCTTTCTGTTCCCTGGAAGCTTCATGAAGGCAGGCACCATGGATTTTCTAAACTTTGTATTTCCTGCAACCCCTAGTACACAGTAGATGCTCAATAAATGTATGTTGAATGGGATTCTCCTTACCTAGTGTTATGTGCTATAATTGGTGATTTTTATTTTTGTTACAGATGTTCTTATACTTTGAAGACCATGGACTAGTGACATGCTCTGCTGATCATCTCATTATTTTGTGGAAAAATGGAGAGCGAGAGTCGGGATTACGAAGTTTAAGATTATTTCAGAAATTAGAGGATGATGGTGATTTGAACCTTAGTTTCTAGTTTTGCTGAATAAGGCATTCATGTGCATGAACCCTGAATATCAAATATAGGCTGAGAAGAATTTTAAAAGATACCTGGAAAAATTGTAATATATTTATCTTTTATAAAATTTTAAAATTTTTTTCCCCAAGTGGTGCATAAAGTTCTGTTTTTGTTGTTGAGTCTGTATTCTCTGAACCTGTAAAGAGTGAATATATATGTTTACATAAATAGAGAGAGGGAAAGAGAGAGAGACAGACAGATAGCCCCTGTCTTGAAACTATTCCCCCTGAGAACTTTACCCTCTGGTCCTCATGTGGCTCCTGAGGTCATCACGCTTGGAATCACTAAAGAGGCTTTTCTGAATTTAAAGAAACTGAAATCCTTAGCTGAATCTTGCATATCTTACTGCTTTTAAAATTGTAGGAAAAGAAACCCACCCACAAGAGTCATAGGAGTTTAAATTTAAACAGTAATGGAATGAATGAAGTTCCTCTGAGCTTTTCTGTATAACTTGTCCTTGCTGAAATTCCTTTTCATTACAAGGACAGGGGATGAAAAGGGAGTAACTGACGCTTTTCTTTGTACGGGGAAGTGTGGTTTAGTGGGAAGAGCCCTGCCCTTGCGGCAGGAGACCTATCCTTGAGGCAGTCTCAGACACTGGCTGGCTAGTGGAAGTCATTTCACTTCTGCTTCCCTCATCTGTAAAATGGGGATAGAGACTTCACAGAATTGTTGTGAAGAAAGTGCTTTGTGAACTAAATCGTGCTATGCATAGGAGTTTTTGTCACTATGCTTGAAACAGCTGACGGTGATGGAGCCCTCAAAATGAATGGTTTTTTTAAAACTATTTAATCCATAGGATGACAGATTGACTGGAAAGGACCTTAAAGATAATCTCAACTGTTCCTTTTTAAAGTGTATTCTTTCATGCAAAAAGAAAAGAAAACAACATATTAGTATATTGTAAGTTTGTATTGTGCTTGCAAACTGTCTACTTTGTGGAATGATCTTTTGGAACAAAGTGGCCTTCCACCCAGAACATGGCCAGCATTCCTCTCTAGGTTTGCATTTTTCTTGTTTGGTTGGGTCTGACTCTTCATGAGTCTGTATGGGATTTTCTTGGCAAAGACACCGCAGTAGTTTGTCATTTCCTTCTCCAGTGGACTACAGCAAACAGGGTTGAGTGACTTGCCCAGGGTCACACAGCTAGTATGTGCCTGAGGTCAGATCTGAACTCAAGTCTTCCTGCCTCCAAGCTCAGCACTCTATCCACAGCACCTCCAAGGCTTGCTTTTACAAGAATGCAAAGCAGGCATTGACTGGATTTGGAGTCAGAGAACCTGGATTCTAATTCCAGTTCTTTCTCTTATTACCTAGGAGATCTTGGGGCATGATTAATCTCTTTGGGACTCCATTTCCTCATCTGTAAATTGTAGGGGACTGGCTAGATAGCCCTCGTGGTCCCGACCAGGAGTTATAATCCTATGTATTTGCCTTTAGGGAATTTAATCTGTAATTCACAATTTTTAAATGACACCTTGGAGAAGTTGAAAGCCCTGATATAGTTAAATTAAGTTTAACCTTGGGAGACCAGTTTACCTTTGTCCAGTACAATGATTTTAGCTTGAGATAACACAGAATGGGTTCTGTGTTTGGAGTTTTCTTCTTTCAGACTTGAATTATTGGGATGGAGTGGGATTGGGAGAGAAAGGAAATTGTGGACTTAATTAAAAAGGCTTCTTAGAGCTGGAAGAGCTCTTCAAGATCACCTCTTCAGCTTCCTTCTTTTACAGGTCCGGAAGCTGTTGACAGACCTTGCTGGCTCACGGTGGTTGGGAGAAACCCGTGGGTTCTGCCTCCCACCTCCTCTCTTGTCTCTTGTACTTCAGTGCTCCGTAGGGTTGCCTTGAATCTGTCATGGGGTGAATGACCATGTGAAACTTAAGAAGCCCTTAGATGGTAGTCGTTTTTTTTCCTTTTGACAACAAGGCTTACATTTTTCAATCAAATTCTATTTTCTTTTGTCTCTGAAATCCAAATGAGCATGAAATTCTGGGATTCTGTGTGTAGGAATTTTTTTTTCCTCCTCCATTCCATGGAATTCAACTCAAAGCATTATTCTAAAGACTTTGTTTTAACCAGAATTGAAATTGAGCTGAAAAAAATTTCTCCAGCTATTTCCTAGTGTGAACTGACATAAACTGTTACTGGGTTGATTGGTACTGGAATAGCAGCTGTCCCCCCAGATGTTTCAGGCCAGGAAGCTGAACTGGTAAGAAGCATAGCTACTTGGCCAAGGGAATTGCTGCTGATAGCTCAAGATTCAGTTAGCTAGTCATTAATGAGCGAAGGACAGAGGCTCCCATTATTCATTTTAATAGGACTCAGAAGTGAAAGTTGAAAAAAAGGCTTCGTTTATTCAGTGACTGCTAATATTTGACCATGTTATCACCATGCATTTTAGCCTCATGGCCATGGCATTAGATTACCTTGTATCCCTAATTCTTTAGTTAATTTTTCAGAGCTAGGAGTGAGGAGGGAACTTGGAGTCCACACATTTAAGAAACTGGGTAGGATTAATTTTAAAATTATTTTAAGATTAAATGGCTGAAGGAAGTTAACAAAGGGAATTCAGCAGAGGAGTCCACACATTTAAGAAACTGGGTAGGATTAATTTTAAAATTATTTTAAGATTAAATGGCTGAAGGAAGTTAACAAAGGGAATTCAGCAGTACCTGTCAATAGTTGCATTCATCTCTTTTCTCGAAAGGAATTTTTCTGCCAATTTATATATTATTTCTGAATCAGGAAATGAGAAGCTTTTATTCAGGCCTTTAACTGGATTCTTTAATTTTTCTTCCTTTTGTTTAAATCAGTCTTTACCTTGGATAACTACCAGAATAGTCATCTTAAATCATATAATTTTAGGTTTGGCCTAAAGGCCCTCCAACACTTTCAACCTCCAGATGAGATATCTGAGCCCTGAAAGGCAACATAGCCAGTTTTGGTTTTACTTAGAATCCTAAAATAGGCAAAGATTAGCTCCCTAGAGCATTCATGAGCAACTGATTATTTATAAATTGAGACCCTTTAGCAAACTTTTGGAGTGTAAAGGTGGACTTGGGCCTTAGAGTGGGTGTGTGCTAACGAGCGAGGCTTGTGCTTCCTTTCAGACTGGACTTCTTTCTTGCTGATGCTCTGCCTGGACTTGCTCTAGACCCTTCTGAAACCAGTGCCCTCATCGTGCTCACGGGCCAGGGTTCCCCT
This sequence comes from Bettongia penicillata ogilbyi, assembly GCA_023548195.1. Classification (NCBI taxonomy): domain Eukaryota; kingdom Metazoa; phylum Chordata; class Mammalia; order Diprotodontia; family Potoroidae; genus Bettongia; species Bettongia penicillata. The sequence goes on along the minus strand of JAJHZJ010000532.1, from coordinate 373,667 downwards.
TTGGAGTTGAGAATTATCCTTTAAGGATCATCTTTAAGGAGAAAATGGTTCACTTTGGGGAAATTCGAGCACTGCTTGCTTCAGTGAGCCGTCTCCTTTGGATTGCTGGCCAGTCTCAGAGCTGCTTTGCTTTGTTTTCCTTTTTTTGGGTGCCAGTGTGAAACGAAGCTCTTTGAGACCAGAGACCACTTGTTTTTGATCTTTTTGTCTCCAGTGCTAGGTGCTTAATAAATGCTTTAAAAACAACAGATTGTCTGGGAAGGAGCCTCTTTTCTCGCAAGGTCTTAGCTAAAAGCAGAAGTCACTAAATGAATTTTCAGGGGCCCTTTCCGATCTTTGGGTTTTCTAAATACAAATTATCCACCCATTACTGACCAGATTTTGCTTAATAAATTCTGAATTAGGCCATGAATGAAAGGAAGTTTCTTCAGTTCTGTCAGGCATCCTCAGTAAATTATACAGGAATTAAGAGATTAATCAGTGCCCCTGGTTTGCTAACTTTGTATTTCCAGAATATATACTCTGTAGATATACTTATAAACTGGTCAAACATAAACTTTCTACTTGCAAGATACTATGGGCCAAACAATTTAAATTACTGGTGGAAAACATGAATGTGTGATAGAAGATTACCCAGTGTGAAATAATAGAGCCCAAGTGTTGAGTTTGGGAAGCATTAGTACCCTAAATTTATATATGTCTATCCTTTTCAATGAATCTTATCCTCTGGTACATTATCTTTTAAGTTTTCAATAAAATAGCAGATTTTTAGAGCTGACAGATTGATAGCAGCTTGGCTTATGAACAGATCACAGTTCATTAATTGAGCTAGTCCTGCATTAATTTCCAGGAGGTGGAATTTTTTTTTTTTTTAAGTTGAGTAGGTTGGGAGGGAAGCGCTAATGTCATAGGAACTGAACAATTTCCAGTGGATGAATTCTGTATTCTGGCAGGGGCTCTGGCTGCCCACCTAATTGCCTATGCTCAGAGTTGAACTTTCTGACTATGACTAGGAAATTATAGCCAAGACTTGTGGATATTCCATATATATTTTCTCCTGTGGTCACCTTAGTGTACGTCACATCAACAATATGATATTTGTCATAACACTGGAACCAGGACACAGTGACATTTTATCGATCATTGATAAAACACGGAGCCTTTGAGAAAGTCTCTGTTACAGAATTAAAGGCTTCACATGCAGGGGTACCTACTCTTCACCTCCATTTATTTCCCTTTGGCAGGCTGAGGTCTGATTGGAAGGAGAGACAGGGCTTGTTCTGTGCCTGGAAGGCAAACTTGCCGTCATTCACATTGAAACAAGTGAATTGTAGTCTTAGATATGAAGGTACAGCAAGGACTTCTCATAAAACATAAGAATGTGCTATGTAGTTCAGGCTGGTAGGAATAGGAAGGAAACAGACCATTCTGAGAGCAACCTCTCCTTTTCTCATTTGCTCAGAAAAGTAAAGAGCCTCACATCCCAAAATTTCTTCTGGAACCTTGAAGCCCCATGTAATATTAGGAAGGTATTGAATAGAAGAGGGCAGTGACTTATTCACTTTTCTTTTTTAATAAACTGTAAGGGCCTAGATCTTACAATCCTATTTGACATACACATAGTGCAGAATCCCATACTTTGGTTAAATTGGCTCCATGAAACATTGAGCTCGCAGCTTAGCAATTCATCAGAAATCTGCAGATTATATTGGTAGATAAATAGCAAATCCAAGTTCGAGCTTTATTACCTGCCTGTCTTAAAGCATTTAACATTCTCACATTAATTTTGTAGTTGATATGAAATCAATTTGACATAACACTGAGTTAAATGAAATGTTTCATATAGAAAATGTCAGTCTCCTGATAAATGATCCTGAGAGTTAGATGGTTAGAAAAGATTGTTCTCGCTTTGTGTATGCTGCTGAATTCTATCCTACCTTGTCATAACTAGTTCCTGAAAATGGAACTCTGTCTTTGGAGCAAGTTTGGACCAGGTCTTCAAAATGCCATTCCTGTCAAATAAAAGAAAACACACTAAAGCCAAACTCTTGATAGTAGGAAAAATTTAGGCCAAACAGATCAAATTAAGACAACCCTAAGGAAATGGGGCTCAGCTGTAGGAAAAGCCATTACAAATACTTCACAAAAAACAACTTCATCAAATATACACAATGCAGCCTTATGATACAGAGTGGAAGGCGATAGCTGCTGCTTCCACAAAGATGCTATTACAATTTTAACAAAAATAGAGCTTAGGTGCATTTCTCTGCATGGAAATTTCATGAGTGCTTCTATTTGTTAGTACAAAACATAGAAAAACATTGGCACAGTATGTAGTTCTCAGCAAAACGACAGTCATTGTCTTTTGTTTTTCCTTGACTACCAAAACAAGGACTTTTTCTTCTACTGCTATATTTCCCTTTGCCATACAAAATCTGAACCAGCCCCAGGCCATTTTGCATTTGTAAATTTTATGGTTTGAAAAAGCAGCTCCCTCACCAGTCACATTCACTTACTGTGTAGACCTCTCAAAAATGCAGCATGGAGTGAGCAGCCTTTGAAAGAAAAAAACCAAAATACACCATTTGCTGGGTTGCTAGTATTTATATACACATACAGGAGTTGATTGGGAAGAGGGGAAGAGGAGTCCAAAATCTGAATTTATGTTAAGCACAGAAAGTTGTGAGAAACGAAATGTATAAAAATATGCATTTGTGCTTTAGAAGCTTCTTAGCATACAATTCATATTTTAAAAGTGTAATGACACCCTGCAATATGCTTGGTTTCTAACGTATTTACATATCTTGTAACATTTTTTTTTTTACATCAGAAAAGCAAAAGAGCGCTGTCCAATAGGCAAGTAGGTGGGCAAAAAGAAGAGTTACATATAGCATACGGCATAGCACACTGCACGGATTTGGACCCAGAAAATGTAGATCAATTTAATAAAATCTTCAAACAGCAACTGTATACAAACTTTGTTGTTTTTTTTTTTAAAAAGAAGTTCTTGAACAGATATTTAGATTGAATGGCTTGTGTATAATACGTGCAGTGTTGTGTTTGCCGCTTCCATAAGGTGGAAATATATGAAGTTCCTAAGTCCCCAAAAGCAAGACATCCTCTCCCTCCCCCCGATTATGGATGGCTTTTATTAGAATCCCTTTTATAGGAAAGAGAACCATGTGAGTTTCTGGTATCATTGGATGGAGCTATCATTTGGCCAGTACTTTTTTGGGTTAGCCTCTATTCTGGCCAGGGGAATCACAGTTTGACAGGTAGACTCTCAAACCAACAGGGTTCTCCCTAGGTAATCAGACCCAGCTGTTTGGTTCATTTCATGCTGGGTCTTCTTAGAAGTGGCCATCCTTTAGGGAAGCTTTCATGAGGAATCTTTATTGACATTAACACTCAAAGAATAATCAAGTATATGGTGGTATTTGCTCTTTTCTCAAGGACAAGAATGGGACGATTCACTAACCCATATATATGCTCATCATCCAAGTGAACAGAATACATAAAATAGCCATTGATTTCCTTGTTACAAGGTCAGAGAAGGGCAAGTGACAACAGTGGAAATGACCTTGCAAAGTATCTGCCCTCCCTCAAATGTTCAATAGAACATTTATTCATCTGTGTTAAATACGTAACTTTCCAAGAATGAAATACTGGGAAATTCGGGCAATTTAAGAGGGAGTATTAACTTATTAGCTCCTTAATCTACAGCTGTTAGCCTCACTTTAAAGGGAAATACATACGTCCCTCTCTTCTCCATGACTAAATGGTTCACAGTGTAGCTTGTAGATTAAGAGGTCTCATTTTGTGGCCTTTCCTTTTTAGCTGTCAGATGGAAGCCTCAAACTCTTGCATTTTAACTCATCCAGCATTTTCCAGTGTTTGTAGTTATCAGCCAAATGTTGCATCAGAGCTGGGAGATGTGCAAATGCTGTAGGGATACACAAAAATAAAAAGAAACCTGTTGTATTAAGTTGAGCTAAAAAAAAAAAAGCATTTACATGGCCATGTCTCTTTAAGACCTAGAGTCAATTCACTAGATTTTGTTTCCCTTCTTCTTGGGAATTGAGTTGCATATGTTTCAAACAATTTGGTTATAAGCCAAGAGTAAAATATCCCTTGACCCTAAATACTGTCTGGTAGGAAGAGGATGGTAAACCATCACATATTTTTTGTCTGAGGGTGCCTACAGAAGCTAGAGAAAGGACAGCAGTATTGGTGCCACTGCTGTCTAGAGCTGAAGAACTGTCTAATTCTTGGAGGGAAAATACTATTTTAGACAACTTAGGATGAGCTTTTCATGTATCTAATATCTTAAATGTTAAGAACAACTCACCCAATACAAACCCCCAAAGTTTGTATTTTTAGGAAAAAATTGTTTATTTTAGGAATAAATGTGTGTTTTAGGAAAAATGAGGAAAGTCACATATCCATATATTACCACATCCACAATTAAGATGTGTTGTTTTGCACTTTTTAATAACATACTAATCTGTAGAAACAAGGGCAATTACTGGAGTGACTTAATACAACAGAAATATTTTCAGGCTCTGGGAACCTAAAAGCATCTTTTGTACATGTGCACCTTTGCAGGTGTGACATTTTAATCTTGATGGCTCTTGGTTATTAAATCTCAAAATCTTTTGAGTCTTCCTTTGACTTATTCATCAATCCCACATCTAATCACTTACCAAATTCTGTTGATTCTCCCTCTTGGATGTTTCTGTTCTCTCCTTTTCATTTCTATTTTTGCCAGCTAACTTCAGAAACTTAATGTCTAAACTATTGCCTCTAATCTTTGTGGTTTTACCTGAATCCATTTCTATCATCTTTTTTGACTGATTTCATTTGTCAAAATCTTATCCATACTTCAGTCAAGCTCAAATGCCACCACCTCCATGAAGCCTTCTCAGACCAAGTGATCTGTCCCTTTGATCTCTCAAAGCATTTTTTATGTTTATTTATTTTTAGTTTTCAACATTCATTTCCACAAAATTTTGAGTTCCAAATTTTCTCCCCATCTCTCTCCTCACACCACCCCAAAATGGCATGTATGCTGATTACCTCTTCCCCCAATCTGCCCTCCCTTCTATCACACCCCTTCCTTCCCTTATCCCATTTTCTTTCTTTTCTTGTAGGGCAAGATACATTTCTGCACCCCATTACCTGTATTTCTTATTTCCCGGTTGCATGCAAAAACAATTCTCAACATTCATTCCTAAAACTTTGAGTTCCCACTTCTCTCCCTTCCTCCCTCCCCACTCATCCCCAATGAGAAGGCAACCAATTCAATATAGGCTATATATGTGTAGTTTGGCAAAAGACTTCCATAATAGTCATATTGTGTAAGACTAACTATATTTCCCTCCATCCTATCCTGCCCCCCATTTATTTTATTCTCTCTTTTGGCCCTGTCCCTCCTCAAAATACTCACTTCTAATTACTCCTTCCCATTTGCCCTCCCTTTGATCATCCCCTCACACCCCACTTATCTCCTTCTCCCTTACTTTCCTGTGGTGTAAGATAGATTTTCATAGCAAATTGAGTGTGCATGTTATTCCCTCCTTAAGTCAAATCTAATGAAAGTAAGGTTCACTTTTTCCCCCTCACCTCCCCTCTTTTCCCCTCCATTGAAAAAGCTTTTTCTGGCCTCTTTTATGAGAGATAATTTGTTCCATTCCATCTCTCCCTTTCTCCTCCCAATATATTCCTCTCTCACCCCATAATTTTATTTTTTTAGATATCATCCCTTCCTGTTCAACTCACCTTGTGCTCTCTGTCTATATACATGTGCATAATCCCTCCAACTACCCAAATACTGAGAGTTACAAATATTATCTTTCCATGTAGGAATGTAAACAGTTAAACTTTAGTAAGTCCCTTATGATTTCTCTTGTCTGTTTACCTTTTCATGTTTCTTTTGATTCTTGTGTTTGAAAGTCAAATTTTCTATTCAGCTCTAGTCTTTTCATCAGGAATGCTTGAAAGTCCTCTATTTCATTGAATGACCACTTTTTCCCCTGAAATATTATACTCAGTTTTGCTGAGTAGGCAATTCTTGGTTTTAGTCCTAGTTCCTTTGATTTCTGGAATATCATATTGCAAGCCCTTTGATCCCTTAATGTAGAAGCTGCTAGATCTTGTGTTATCCTTATTGTATTTCCACAATACTCGAATTGTCTCTTTCTAGCTGCTTGCAATATTTTCTCCTTGACCTAGGAACTCTGGGATTTGGCCACAATATTCCTAGGAGTTTCTCTTTTTGGATATCTTTCAGGAGGTGATCTATGAATTCTTTCAATGTTTATTTTGCCCTCTGGTTCTAGAATCTCAGGGCAATTTTCCTTGATAATTTCATGAAAGATGGTATTTAGGCTCTTTTTTTTTTGATCATGGCTTTCAGGTAGTCCCATAATTTTTAAATTGTCTCTCCTGGATCTATTTTCCAGGTCAGTTATTTTTCCAATAAGATATTTAACATTGTCTTCTATTTTTTCATTCTTTTGGTTTTGTAATTTCTTGGTTTCTCATAGAGTCATTAGCTTCCATCTGCTCCATTCTAATTTTTAAAGAACTATTTTCTTCAGTGAGCTTTTGAACCTCCTTTTCCATTTGGCTAATTGTGATTTTTAATGCATTCTTCTCCTCATTGGCTTTTTGGACCTCTTTTGCCAATTGAGTTAGCCTACTTTTAAAGGTGCTATTTTCTTCAGCATTTTTTTGAGTCTGCTTTAACAAGATGTTGACTTGCTTTTCGTGATTTTCTTGCATCGCTCTCATTTCCCTTCCCAATTTTTCCTTCACCTCTCTCACTTGAGTTTCAAAATCCTTTTTGAGCTCTTCCATGGCCTGAGACCACTGCATATTTATTTTGAAGGTTTTGGATGCAGAAGCCTTGACTTTTAGGTCTTCCTCTGATGGTATGCATTATTCTTCCTCATCCAAAAAGATGGAAGAAAATACCTGTACACCAAGAAAGTAGCCTTCTGTCTTCTTATTTTTTTCCCCCTTTTTTGGGCATTTTCCCAACCAGTAACTTGACTTTTGTGTCCTTTGTCAAGAGGAGGGTATACTCTGGGGACCTGTAAGTTCTCAGTTCCTCCAAAGTGGCACAATCAAGGGAGAGGAATTTACTCCTCTCCTGGCCTGTGCTCTGGTCTGGGAGCAACTACAAGCACTCTTTTCTGCCCAGGATCTGTGAGTAGAATTCCGTCTCCAGAGCCTCCACCAGCACCACCACACCAGCCAGTGCTCCTCCTTACCCCAGGGCTGCCTCTCAGGGCTGAGATCCAGATCAGTTGCTTGATTCCCCCAGGGGCTTTTGTCCAAAGGCTCCTAAAATGGATACTGTGCTGCAGCAACTGCTGCCACCCTGGGGTCACTTGGGCCAGACAGTGCTCCCTTCTCACACAGGTGAAAGAGCTTTCTCAGTGACCTTTGAAGCTGCCTTTGGAATTTGTGGGTTGAGGGATCTGGGAACCACAGCTGCTGCCAGGTATTCTGCATGCCCTGAGGCCTACTCTGGTCCTGTCCCTGCTGTGCAGCCAAGGCTAGGCTGCACTCCATGCCTGGTCTGATAGCCCTTTCCTGTTGGCCTTGCAGGCTGCCTTAGGCTGGAAATCTTTCACTCTGTTGTTTTGTGGCTTCTGCTGCTCTAGAATTTGCTTAGAGTCATTTTTTTACAGGTATTTTATGGGCTATGTCGGGGGGAGTTCCTACAGGTCCATCCTTCTACTCTGCCCCCCCTCTCAAAGCATTTTATTTGTGCTTTTCATGGTATCTTGTGGTAAATTCTCTATTATATTATACATTCTGAATTATACACTCTGGTATAGATGTTGCATTATCTTTGCTACTAGGCAAAAAGCTTCTTGAAGGCAAGAACCATGTCTGATTTTTCTTTATGTCTCCCACAACACCTATATGCTCAGTAAATTTTTGCTGATGAGTAAATGAGCTAGATTCCTTATATGTTCTTGTACTGTTATCACAGTAGGACAATAGCAATTCCTTTCTAATGAAATCTCAGTCTCACCAGGTGCTTCTTAGAGAAAAAGAAAACATAAACGCGCTTACCATCCCAAGCATCAAACATGTCCGTTATGAAATAGTCAATGAAGGAGATCTGGGACTTTGGGATGCTGCAAGTGTTCCGATCGAATACTGGCATCACCACTGGCAGCCCTTGTCTCTTCTCTTCATCTGTCTACAAAATAAGCAGATAAGTATCAGTCTTGTGTTTGGCTGCTTCTCTGGATTCATTTCAGAAGCTTGTGCCACCCTTCCCACCCAGCAAGATCGCCACCCCTCCCTGCTGTGGCAGGGCCACGTGTAGACAGGCTGCTCATATACCTTCTGCTACAAGTGCAGCCACTGGCGGCTCAATGCTACCCTTCAGTTTCTTTTCCCTTCCTCTATCTGTTCTCCCCAGGCTCACCTCTTTGGTGCTCTATTCAATCCTATGGTTTCACCTATGGACTATGTTCTATGTAACACCCTTCTCTGTTCTAGTTTGCTCCAGCACACCTTCTTTCCTTCTTCATTGAGCTCCTAAAACTCCCTTTTTCTGTGTGACTTTCCTTTACTATATGGAAGGAGAATGACAATTCCCTTCACCCAGTTTCCTTCTTGGGTCTCAGCCCACAAAATGAACCCTGAAAAGTGAAATACATAACAAATGCAGCAGAACTCTTCTTACTTTTGTGCTATAGGAAAGGTCCAATATCTTGTGTCCCTCTCACCATGTCCCCCTGCCTCAGACTTAATTGTAAGGTGCGTAATACATAGTGGATACTCAATAATGCTACATTACTGCCTGTGTGACTTGAGAAGATGGAAAAGAAACCATTTTCTAAAATGTTTAGCACTTTCTAGAATAAACTGGGATTAGCTAATATTTTAAAGACCTTTTTTTTCCTCCTGGGGTTTTAAGCAAAGATTCAACATAGTTTCAACACCTAGAATTCTTTGTTTATGGTTATATTTTGGGAAATATGATGGCTGCTAGTGACTCTGAATCTGGATGATGATATTAAACCATAATATTCCAGGCCCCTGCTGATTTTATTCTTTGTAGGTTGGGTTTAACATCATGCTATTGGGATAATTACGAACTGATTTTGACTTGTTAAGAGGTTAGTCCAAGTTGATGAATTATTGAATGTTTTAAAAGAATTGCAGTTTAATTCTTTACAAGTATATACTGTAACTTAAATTAGACTAGAGTTCTTCAATCTCCCTATTTTAGAAAGGTCCTTCAGAGACTGACATATAGTATGTGCTCAATGAGTGTTATATAAGATATGCATAATTCATACTTGGTATATAGATAATTGTTTTTAGGCAGCGCTTCTTGTACTCAAGGAAACTTTAAAAGTTTGTCCTTTTAGTTATTCTAAGCATTTCCCACCCTTGTGCTTTTACTCATATCATCAATTTGTACAAATTACATGGGGAAGAATTGCTTAGCAAAGGTCACCTTTTATCTCTCTATCTAATTTATAGAAAATTCCAAGGCAGCTGCCTCCAAATGAATGATTGGGTCTTTTCGGTATTGCCCAAAACAGCGATCCAGAGAACATTAGTGCTGGGAGAGACCTTAGACCAACTAGTTAGTTCAAGAACTGGAGAAACTCTAGTTGCATGGGGCCACCTCATTGAGGGTGGTGTCTCATTCAAGGGCATGAGCATCATCCCTCAGAGATTAAATGGACATGTTATATAGCAGGGACTGTGGCTTACGATCCCCAACATAATACCCTGTGGAAATAAATCATACTGAATTATAGAAACTCAAAAATGGAAGGAACAGGTGGTCTTAGTAGCCCAATACAGTGGAAGGAGTGCTGTATTTGGAGTCAGAAACTCTGACACTCTCTGTGTGTCACTGGTGAAGGCCTTAACCTCTCTGTGACCCAATTTTCTCATATGTAATGAGATGGGAGAGGATGGGATGACCTCTGAGATTCCCTATCAGTTGCTGACTTGATAAATTCAGATGTCTCCCTATCACTTCTAGATTCAAACATAAAATCCTCTGTTTGGTATTCTGTAAGAAATGATTCATTTGGACCCCTGTTCCATTCCAATAAATATTAATCAGTTTGATATTTTACATAAATCATATAAGGATAATTAGAGAAAATCGGTTCTTACAGGAGGCCATTATAGTGGGCCTCAGACTCTAATCCAACATTCACTCTTGTCTACCAATCATGAAGCTCACTTGGGCAACCACAAGAATGCTGACAAAGATATCTCCATCCTGTTTTGCCCAAATTCCGTGTCCAAACCTAGCATGGGTGAGAGACTTTGTGTAATATGGAAAATACCCTCTGGGCCACTGTGTCTTGTCCAATATGAGCAAGTGACTATTTTTATGACCAGTTAGGGGAGATGATCCTTGCCTTGCCCATCTTACAACCACCCATGCTGATGCATCCTTTCTGTCTCTCCTAGAAAGTTGAAATCAAGGTCTATTAATCAGTAAGATTCTGTATTTTATCACGGTTCTTTTATATGTTTGGATATCAAACCCTACAAAAGTAAGGCCCCAGGGAAAGAAGACGCCTCAGATTTTGAGGAAGATCTGAGGTCCACTTCATCCAAGGGGCGATGGACTCTTTAATAAGGTGCTATTGACTTGGAGCTCCATGTCCATGATGATCTTTCTTGAAGATTGGACAATTTTGGATGCCGCAGTTCAAAGTCCGTTATGACCTGCCTTCCTCCCCACCCCTTTCCAGCCATCTTTCACCTTATAAGCCTCTCATATACTCTCTGCTCCAGTGTCACAGATCTCCTTGCTGTTCCTCAAACAAGAGAGGCCATCTCTAGACTCTGGGTATTTTCACTGGCTCTCCCTCAGGCCTCAGTTGCCTCATCTGTAAAATGGGGATGATAAAGCACCTGTCTCCCAGAGTTGTGAGACTAAAATGAGATAATATTTGTAAAGTGCTTTACAAACCTTCAAGAAAGCTGTGTCAGTGCTAGTTGCTATTACTGAGATTGCACTAAGACTTTTTATATATCATGTATATATACATATTCACATATATAATACATATAAATGTATCTATATACATTATTTACAGATAAGTAATGAAACATCTCTATATATGTAATTACATGTACACACACATGCACATATATTTATAGACAAGGATATGAAGGCTAAATTAAGAAGGTAAGTGCCTTGTGTAATGCCACATACATAGTGAGGAGCTGAACTGGGGTTTGAACTCAGGTTTTATGACTTCAGGGCCATCTTTCCTTTCTTCCCTGAAGTCCTTCTCTTTGTCTAATCCAAATTCTTCATGTGTAATTCATGGAGGTTTTGTCTTCTCTCTTTTGTGCAGGATTGCTGTGGGCCTCTACCTCAGCACTGAGTCAGATGTGAAGTCCTGGCTCTCCTTTCTCTGGTCTAATGCATGCTATTAAACATCAAAGACCAAGTACGGGCATGAAAAATAAAGAAGGGCCTTTCATATTGTCTTTCCTCTTTTTGTTAGGCTTTGCTGCTTTCACGTTATGGTCTTTACTTGGAATATTACAAGTGATCACATTTTCAATTACGCCCCCCTCTTCCATCAAGCCAAGAATAATCTATTCCCTAAAAAGCAAATTAACACAAATTAACATTAAGCCTTTTTTTGTTGTGGTTGTTCAGTGGTTTTTCAGTCATGTCCAACTCTTTGTGATCCATTTGGGATTTTCTTGGCAAAGATACTGGAGTATTTTGCCATTTCCTTCTTCAGCTCATTTTACAGATGAGGAAACTGAGGCAAACAGGGTTAAGAGACTTGCCCAGAGTCACACAGCTAGTAAGTGTCTGAGGCTGAATTTGAATATATGAAGATAAGTCTTCCTGACTCCAAGTCCAGTGCTCTATCCACTGCACCACCTAGCTACCCATAATCTCTATCACATACATATATTTACAGATGTAAATATAAAAGTCATTTATTCCAAGCCTGTGCTCTTCTAGAGATTTTAGCTGATTACTATCTCCATCAATTCTCCGAAATGCAAGTCATCCCCAGGTTTGTTTGAGAGCTAAGTCATACCCAAATAAGATGAGTTTCTTTCTAGAAAGTGATTTGCTTCCTGACCACATGATGTATGCTTTTGACCCCAACAATTCTCAGAGACTTGTTTCGATGTGCTCCCAAACCACACAGTATGTCTCGAAAAATCCCAGGGAAGAGGAGGGTGGCCTCCCCCTTGAGAAGCAGCCTACCTGTGCAAAATACTCCTCCGAGATCCTTCCAGCCCATTCAATGCACATCTCCAGAGGGCGGCATGGGTTGGCCACATCTGCGCACTTGATCATCATGCGTTTGATCAGGATTTGGTTTTCAGGAAAGTTCTTCCCCGTGGGGTTACAATCACATTCACTGCCTTCACCCTACAACAGAGGACATCAGGGTGAGACTGGCTCAAGATTTCATGAAAGCAGCTTCCATTAAGGTAGCCCAATTAAGCACGATGATCCCCGGGCATATGGGGGACCATTGGAAAAATGGGCTTTTCTCCCAGGTCTATTAGAAAAAGAACTAAGGTCAAATATTTTTTCCCAAGACCCGGAAAGATTTCTTTTTACTTCCTGCTTTTCTAATGACTGGCACAGAATAGATTCTTCTCTTCTGTCTCTTCCACCCCTCTGTCTATTCATCCAGTCCCTACCCTCTCAATTGGTTTCCCTTCTTCCTAAGCCATGGATTCTCCTGTGCATACATGGCACAATGTCTAGAATCCAGCAGGAGCCTAGTAATTATTTGCTTAATTATAATAAGAGCTATCATTCATGGAGCACTTTAAAGTTTGTAAAGTCCTTCACATATTAATATATATTATCTGATGCTCACAACAACCTTGGTATATAGGTGCTATGACTGTTCCCATTTTACAGATGAGAAAACTGAAGACGAGAGAGGTTAAGTCATTTGTCCAAAGTCACACAAGTAGAAAATGTCTGAGTCAGGATTTGGACTCAAGTCCTCTTGCTTTCAAGTTCTAGCACTCCATCCATCATTCCTCTAAGCTGCCTAACTAAATCATACTGTGTGTGTGATCTGCTGTATCACTGGTTTGTGATTGGGGAGGAGGTTCTGGGGCAAGGCAGGGAAAGGAGAGGCAAGTGTCCATGAAAATGGTTCTTCTCAGATAACAGGTGGAGTCCATGGGTATGGGAGATAAAAAAAAATGCCATTAGCCTTGCTTGTTGTGTTGGGTAGTTTCGCTGGACTGTTTTTTCCCTCTCTTTTATTCTGTGGTACAAAAAAATAGCTGTGTGACACTGAGCAAGTTACTTAACTCTGTTTGCCTCAGTTTCCTCATCTGTCAAATGAGCGGGAAAAGGAAATGGCAAATCACTTCAGTATCTTTGCCAAGAAAACCCCAAGTGAGATCACAGAGAGTTGGACACAACTGAAAAACGACTTAACAGAGAAAAGCTGGTTCTCTGGATGGGGGAGAGATATATTTGAAAATAAAAGAGATGCAAAAAGTTTTTAAATGTTAATAGAAGGAAAAAACAATCCTCAGTGATAGACACCAGTAATCCCTTAACCATATCTATTGGAAAATTAGGTAGGGAATCTATTGCAAAGAGGCTGGGATATTTGTTAGGTAGACCTTTCTACACTCGACCGGAGTGCTGGCAAAGGGAGGCACCAATGATCTTTCCAGGGCTCTGTCAGCCTGGGCACTCAGTGATTTTATGAATAGATGTAGGTTGTGGCTAATTAAATAATAGTTGTAGGCTGTGGCTAATTAAATAATAGTTGTAGGCTGTGGCTAATTACCAGACCTTCTAAGGGAAACCTTATTCTGTTCCTTTTTCACTACTGAGATGATGTGAGGCCACTACAGTTGATAAATGTTCAGCCAGTCCTACAAACACCCCCAGGAAGCGAAAGGGAAAAGTGGAATTTATTGAATGGGGGTGGGCGGAGGGGATTTTCTGGTGACAGGGTCAGAATTATGCTTTAGGAAGATTAATCATTTAGCAGGTGAGAGCAGAGTGGACTGGAGTGAGCAGAGACCTGAGACGGGAGCTTTTGTTGTAAAGTCCTGGAGATCGATATGTTATCATGGCAAAAACTCCCTCCGTCATCTGAATCAAAATTCCGTTATGATTGACCATCTTACAGAATTGCCTGTGGCTCGTACAGGTTGACTTGCCTGTCATTGCATAGCTAACAAGTTCTGACCAGCTCTCCGATCATTGGCTCTGCCGTGAGGGACAGTACACAGAATTTGTGTTCAGAGAACCTGGATTCAAATCCCAGCTCTCCAACTTACTACTTGTGTGACATTAGGCAAGTGACTTAAACTCTCTAAACATCCATTTCCTCATTTATAAAATGATGGTTAGATGAGGTAAACCTCTATGACCCTATCACTTTTGTATAGTTAAATTCTGACGTTTCCTGGGGAAACATCGAATGGGTGCAAACACGAAGCAATTTCAGATGTTTTCAGAAGAAAGCCTGTATGGGCCTACAGAGAATGATCAGTATTAAACCCTGATATGCTGTAGCATTGTACTCAGAGCCTCAGGTTCTGGGACCCAGGTTATAAGGTTTAATTCATCTGTACTTGCAAATAACTTTATACTAAATGATTTCATGGGTGATGATGCTTTCCTGAACATAATTATAGGCCAGGTAGGTGTGTGTCTTCAAATGAAAGGGAAATGAAGCCACCGACACATATAAATTCAGGGAAGGACAGACTATAATCACCACAGGCTAAGGCAGCCAGTGGATGACCCCAAGACTCATTTTTCCATCCTGCAGATCCGAACTCTCCAGAAGAGGAAATAGGAAGCTGCCGAAAGGACCTGCCTGTGGTTAACCTGAGCTAGCTCTTCTCACCTCTTCTCCTTAGCCCCTTGTTGCGGGTGAGTGGTTTTTGCTGAGGGGGCAAAGTTGTGTTTTGGTTCCCATAGTGTAGCCTGGGGGATGAGAAAAATACACCTGAACTTGAACCAGGCTGCCTAGCATCTTGGGATCCAAGCTGCACAGCAAGTTCACGTGTGCCCTCCTACTCAAGTCATAAAATGGGATCTTTCTCTTCTGTCTCCCGGCCCCAGCTGTGTACCCTGTCACATCCTGGCCCGAGGATGCAGTCCATTCACTTGTCTAGTCATTGCTCAGAGTTCAAAATGAACGGAAAGCTTTCTTTACAGCTCTGGGGTAGATGATGTGCCTTCGTGGCCTCTGTGTAGAGTTTTTCAGAGGGTTGATTGCCTAACGATGCAAAGATTAATGGGTAACATTCCATCCCATGGTTAGCACTTTATCGTACCCAGAAATCCTCTGGGGCCCACATAAAGGGAAGGGAAGGAGCCCAGGTTGGCAAGGGCTAGCTGGCCCATTCAAGATAGCAACGCAGAAAACAAGTGGATGGTCTGCTGCATGGCTTTCGCCGGAATCTTCATTTACAGTTATTGCATCTACTGTAAATGGGCGAAATAAAAATCAGGGGAAGAACAGAAATAATTGGATGCTTTTTAATGCAAACTAAAGCCCGATCTGAGGAATGCCTTCTGGTGCCCTGGCAAATAAGAGCAGATATGTTTGTTTAATCCAGCAATTACAGAATGCTTTGGTTTGTAAGCACCCACATTACTAATGCTTTGCTTTAAAACACACATGCTCTAGATTCAATTAAGATCTTTGGGCACTGGCTTGTCTGGCTCAGTGTGATATGAATCAGCTCGAGTGCAGTTCTTTAAAGCACTCCTTAATCTTAAAGTCTCCCAACAGAGTCACAAACACCAGTGATTTTTTTTTTTTTATAATGGAAAGAGTAGCAGCTCTCAGGGCCAAGCTAAATTAAGAAGCTGTACATCACTCTTTGCTTCTCTTTTTTAGCCTCCTCATGCTGCTCTACCTGCAGGTCAATTGACCTTTTACGATCAATTTACCTCAAGGTCTTTCTTCCCAAGATCGCAGAAGAATGCAAGGACGTGATGTCAGGCATTCTCCCCACTCCTTCAGAAAAGGACTGGTCCCCACCCTTAACCCAAGGCATTAACCACCAGGACCAATAGAGGGAGAGAAAGTCTATCATAGATCAGCCAGTATTTGGGTAGAAGGACATGCATGCGCTCTGCTCTCTTACGTGGGAGTTGCTTTCCTCAGCAGCCATGGGTTTATTAATGCTATTAACAAACTTGTTCACGTGCTCAAAGTGCTTTGTCATCTCTGTTGCCAAAACCATGTCGATGATTGCCTGGCGCAGTGTTCGATAATGGGTCCTGAAGAAACCAGAAACAGAGACATGTCTACACCATTTCCACAGTACCTCCTCACCCCTACACCCAACTTCCCACTAGGCAGATCCCTGGGAAAATGTGGTCCTTTTCTTCAGGCTAAGAGCTGAAGGTGAGTCTTATCAATGGAATCCAAATCACAAAGGAGCATTGGTTTGTTACTCCAGCCTTTAAGGAAGAACTGGAAAACCTGACATTATTCTATTTTTTTTCCAGTGGAAACTCGCCTGCCCTAACATTTCCCTTCCCCATGAAAAGCCACAGCAAGGTTAGAGGAGAGGGTGACATCTTTCCCTGTCCCCTTCCACTCCTCCTGCAAGAGAGTGTCTGATAATATATAATATTGGCCACAGGGATCACATCATGGGAAGCATCATAATCTCCCATGATGCTAGTATTCATGGGGGAAAAAAGGAGAAGTGAAGTCATTTTAGATAAATTTAGGTAAATTTTCAAATAAAGGGTGCCATGCCCCATCTCACAGGGTATGTGAAAGAGATGCTTTGTAAAGCTTAGAGAGATCTTAATTATCCTATATTATAATAATAAATATTAATCATATGCTTCATTGTTTATAATTGTTACACATATTGATGTTAACAAATGGAGCTAAGGCAAAGTGCAAACGAACTGATCCCCAAGTTTATGGGAAATTTATGAATTGTGAAGACATTTGCCAATTAGCGGCAAAATCATCAAGTTACACATTGAATGACAGTGTGATAAAATCTGTTCTCTTATTACTACTAAACAACATCCCAATGCCAAGATCGCCCAGAGTCAGATCTAAGAGGAGTGCTGGGAAACCTACATTACAGTAGAATCTTGGGGCAGGGGGGACAGATCAAACTCAGATTAACTTGCCACTACCTCGTAACTGTGTAAGCCTTAAAACTGACCCAGAATTCAACTTTGTCTCTGAAAAATGGGGATGACAATATCTGTCTTATTTATCATTCAGAGTTTTTTGTAAGGATCAAAACTATAAAAAAAAATTACAGTAGTTCACAATGCATAGCATCATACAGTTTACAAAGACTCTTATTATATGAAAAGTAGTGCAGGAGGTCCAGGAGGATCTGGAGATATTTAGTCTTTGAGTATTTAAAGAGTAGTTGTGTGGAGGAGTTAAATTTACTCTTGGAGCCAGAGGTCAGAACATGGGAGGCAGATTTTTTTTTGTATAAGGAAGAGCTTCCTAACAATTTAGAACTATTAACAAAAATGCAATGTCTTAGGAGGATGGTCAACTACTGCTTGGATGAGGCCCTGGCAAAGATGTTGTGGGAATTCATGCTCTGGGTTGGACTAGATCAGGGGTGGGGAACCCCAAAGGCTGTACCCAGGGACCTAGAAGGCCACATGTGGCCTTGAGGCTGCAGGTTCCCCATCCCTGGATTAGACATGCAGAAGGAGACACACATTTTCAGATGTGGCCAATATATGGATTTGCTTTTCTTGACTGCACTGGTTTGTTATAAGGTAGAGCTTTTTAATTTTTTTTTTTTGAGGTAGAAGAGCTATAACGGAAGAAAGGGGATAGTGGGAATGATTCCAAAAGGAAAAAAGAATGTGGATGAAACATTTAAAAATACACAGAAGAGAACAGAAGGAAGGTTGGAAAAGGACAAGGGGCAAGAAGGACAGCATAGGAGCTACTGTGTTCAGTTTTATATACATATATATTTTAAAGCTGCACTAATATTTTTGGTTTTCTATACAATTCTCTGTCCTTTGTACTGGGAAACATTAGTGTTTGTCAAGTTCATAAAATAAAGAAGAAAATTTAAAATAAGAATTCTACAAGCATAAACATAGAAAACAAATGATAATCCCCATTATCACCAATGATTATATTTCCACACTCTTTTTTCTGTTCTTTTCTTTTTAAAAAATTTCATATTTCCCCCCAATCACATGTAAATGCAATTTTTAACATTTCTTTTTTTTTTTTATTTTGGATTCCAAACTCTTTCCTTCTCTCCCCTTCTTCCTTGTTGGGAAGGTGCACAATTAGAGAGAGGTTCTACCTGTGTGGTCACGAAAAGCCCATTTCCCTATTAGTTCTGTTATCTTCCAGCTCCCTTAAGCTGATGCTTCTCACGGAAGAGTGGGTGACTTGGGGTGAAGTGAGTAGAGGACAGTTTAGTCAAACTTCAAATGCCCCAAAGCCCAAATGTAACATACCTGTCAATGTTCTTGAAAATGTTGCATTTGTTGTCCTTGGCGGTGAGCTGGAAAGCCAGGGCCGTGTGGTGGCTCTCTAGGACCGCTGTGTCATTGTAGAGGACAGCTAGCTCACTGCCTGCATTGCACAGGAAAGAGTTGGTTCTCCCGGGGTGATCCACGTCATGGACCGTGGCAGCTATCAACGCAGCCACTTCATCCAGGTGATCCAGGCTTCCCTGGGGAGTTAAGAAACAGGGTATGACTCATCAAAGAACAAAGCCCACCCCGCTCAGAGGCAGAGGACAGTTAGACAGGTTAGTGGCAATTTTTATCTTTTACCTCTGGGGAACAGAGATATTTATAGGATTATACATTGGAAGGGACCTTACAAGGTCATCTCAATGCAATCCCTTATATTTACAAATGAGAAAAAAGTCTAGCAGGGTTAGATATCTTGCCAGAGATCACACAGCTAGCAAATGCCAGAGGTGGATGGATTTGAACCTGGGTTCTCTGATCCTGTTTTATGCACTAAATTATATCTGCTTTGTAAGTTCAGGTCCAGTTAAGTCTTGCCTAAATCAGATAACTGATATTGTACTTATTCAAAAGAAAATTTTTAATTCCTGGTTTGCCCCTCACTGTCTTCTAGACATTGGTCCCTTTATGTTTGCTGAATGAATGCATAAGCAAATCCCATGGGTACTTTGCATGCACCTAGTGCCTGTTTCAACTACCCATCCACTGTACATTCAAAAAAAATAAAGCATAACTGGGAAAGCAATCTCCTGTGGGACAGCCCTCTACGTGGCCCAGTCTCTTCCAAAAGTCAAAGACAAACTCCTTTTTTGAATCCTGGTTCATTCTGAATAGTTCCGATTCCTATTCCTCCCCCAGCAAGCAAGATAGAGAGTTCCCTCTCTGGCTGAGGAATGCAAACTGCCTCACAAAGATGGCTCAGCTCAGCAACAACCCAACACCCCCACAAAAATCATGACGTTTGCTTAGCAGTATGCTCTCATGATCCTGGCTGAAGCCAGGACACTCATATCTTCCACACCTGCCCTTAGGTCTGATCTGTTTTCCTTGTTTCAGAAACTAAGTTAAGAGAACCAGAGGAAGACCTCCCTCAGGTTGGGAGGAATCTCCACAGAGGCCTTAAAGGAATGGCATTTCTAGTAAGGACACTATCATCCTTTCAGTGATGCAATTTTGCAGCCTTAGAGTCTCTTCAACTTCTTTCTGTCCTTTCCTTCTCCCATCTCCAACTAGTTGCTAAATCTAGTTGATTCTTTTATCTTTACCCATCTCTGCGCCTCCCTCCTCCAATCCATTATCCAAAGAGCTGCTAAAAGGATATTCCTAAAGCACTGCTCCCCTGCTCAATAAACATGGGCTTAAGTGACTTGCCCAGGGTCATGCACAGCTAGTAAGTGTCTGAGGTCAGATGTGAACTCAGGTCCTTCTGACTCCAGGGCTGGTGCTCCATCCACAGAGCCACTCAGCTTCCCTTTGGTTTCTTTATTATCTCTTCACAACCTTTTCCCAGTCTATTTTCCACTGGTCTTCCTGCAGCTCTGCACACAAAACCTTCCACCTTCTGTAGGTCCAAGATCCTTCCCATACCTGAAATCACTCCCTTCTCACTTCCATGGTTTAGAATCCAGTTAGTTTCCTTAAAAGCTCCGCTCAAATGCTACCTATCAGATGAGGTATTTCCTGATTCCACCAGTCGCTAGTGTCTGTCCTCCCCCTCACCCCATCCCACACATATCCTTACCTTTTTTTCCTTTGTAAATACAATTAAGTTCTGGTTAGTGCAAATAATGAATTCTCTGCAAAGATCATATGTATTTGAATTCAAAGTTATAATTATGTAACATATGGTAATTGATTATAGTGCAATGGAGATATAGAGTGCAAATGTGAAAAATGTGCTGATATATGGTTTGGGTATATAGTTTTATTCACACCTACGTCTACCCTGCCAGAATGTTAGCCCCTTGAAGATAGGGACAGTTTCATTTTTCCTTTTTGTACCTTCAACATC
Organism: Bettongia penicillata ogilbyi; assembly: GCA_023548195.1. Taxonomy (NCBI): domain Eukaryota; kingdom Metazoa; phylum Chordata; class Mammalia; order Diprotodontia; family Potoroidae; genus Bettongia; species Bettongia penicillata. The sequence continues at coordinate 353,154 of JAJHZJ010000532.1, read as the reverse complement.
TAGCACAGCACCAGGTACATCATAAGCACTTAATAAATGATTGATGAATGTGATTTCTTGACATGGACAGAAATCAGACAGTTTGAGAAGAAATGGAGGGACTGTGACTTGCATTAGTACAAGAGCTGCTTACACTAAGATCAGAGACCCACTGAAATATCAAAAGAAGTGGTATTTATTTCCAGCCCTCACAAGGTAGAAATGATTAGTAGCACTAGACAGAAATGCCAGCCTGAGAGAACAGGAGAATACCAGATACTCGAAATCCTAGAACTTCAAGGTCAGATCAGAATGCAGAGGTCATCTGGTCTAACTCATGCCTCAGTAGGAATTCCCTCTACAGTTTCTCTGACCATGTACTTATCCAGCTTCCACTTGATATCACTTATTCCTCTCCTGCAGAGGATTTTGGTGGATCAAGGATGGATCTAACTGGCCCATTTCATATCTGGTTTAGTAGAGGGCTGTCAAATGCCCAAGTCACACATATGGAAAACCAGCGGCAGAGCTGAGCACAGTTTCATCCAGTCTAATCCTCCTGGAACTAGGCTGATTCCAGCCTATTCATGAAACCACCATGCCCAAATGAGGCGCCAGGGGGAGCTCTGGCAATACGCTCATTCTTCTTGGCATTGAAGAATCATCTAGGTAGAACTTCTGAACAAAGTTTTTTACTCGGGTAACTAAGGTGAGAACCCAGAGGAAAGTGACAGGGGCCATTGTTTTTTTTACTAGACACCAACCAGAAACACAATGAAGTCAGAACTTTGGTAAAGTGAAAACACGATGCTGGTTGCTCCAGAAATAATAATGTGCAACTGGTCCTCAGAGTACATTCTGAGACATTGTCTCTTATGCAGTGGGTGGGAGGCAGGGCAGAGGAGGCAAGATTATTTCATTAGCATCCTTAGTGGATGGAAAATCTTTCTTGGAGCTCTAGGGAGGGAGCAGCAGAAGGAGAAAACTCTTAAAACTCTAAGTGGTTTTATTCTATCCATGCCCTTTTGATGTGGAAGCTTCAAGGAAGGGGGAGAGTTGTTCCAAGAATAATCGCACATGCCCTGTTCCTTTCCTTCTTTAAAAGTAGGAAATAGGTTTTGACCACATTGAGAGAAAGCTGGCAAGTCTTCACCTTCAAAGGAGATTTTTCAGATAACCAATCACTTGTTTAGATAAATAGCTATTTTTATCACTTGGGCACTAAAATGAAAACAAAATAAACCCCCCAAAACTGAACACCGTTATTTTTATATCTGTATAAGCTGCTATGTTCCTTTGTTTTGCATGGGGGTGGCAGAAGTTAATGAGGGGGAAATGGCTCACAAAGTCTATATGTCAATAAATTATGGTAAGAAATGCACATACCATTTAATTTTTTTAACCTTTATATCCCTAGAAGCCAACATGGTACCTGGCACATAGAAAGCACTTATGAAATGCTTCTTGATTATGTTACAATTGAATGACTGATAACGGAAATATGATGTTAATTTCATTCCTACGACAAGAGGGAGGGTAGATTAAATGGTTCCAAATGTCCCTCTGTCAAATGTTGAAGGAGGCCAGTAGAAGAATTTCTCATGGCTTCAGGAATGGGGGCCAGTCAAGAGAAGGCAAAAGGATGGGGCACTGGAATAAGGGCCTTGGCTGGGATTTAAGAAACCTGTCTTTTCCTTTTTCTAGGTCTCAATTTCCTCGTCTATAAAATGAGAGTTAAAAATATGATGTCCAATCAACCAAAAAGATTTATTAAGCACCTACTATGTGCCAGGTACTGCGCCAAGTGCTAGGGACACACAAAAAGAGACAAAAGACGGTCCCTGCCCTGAAGGGACTTCCAGCCCTCCGTCCTGATGTGCTATGGTCACAGCTTGTCAGAGACTTAGCCTGCCTTTGAAAGCATAAGTGTAGTTTACTTTTTGCCGCAGATGTATTACTATAAAATTATCTGTAAACTCGATTTTTGGAAATTGGAAATCACCTTTGAAAGCATGTCAAACTTAAGGGGTTGTTTCTTGTTGAATCTTTCCATCCCCTCTCTTCTTTCCTACTCTCATTTAAGCAGTTTGTAAACCTGGATTTTCATAGCTTGGCTTTGCTTAGACGAAGGCACATCAAAGTTATTTCTCAAAGGCTAAAACTGACTGGTTCTATCCTCACCGAATCAGGAGCTAATTACCTGCATTCTATTTTCATCTGGCAATGTGTAACCTGTTTAACTTCTCTCTCTGTACTCTCAAAACTTTAGCTCACGAGCCCCCACCAGTATCTTTTCTCTGGTCAGCCGGAGAAAAAATTAGCTCAAGTCAAAAGCATTTATCAAAATGGTATGATAGGAAGCAACTAGCAACAAAATATCTCTCCAATAAGCTTGAAGCACACTCTTCCACAGACGTACTGTGATGATGAGAAGAGTGAGTGTGCAGAGAGTTCAGAAATGGAGAGGCACACCCAAAGGGAACTCAAGTGACCAAGGTAAACACCCCAGTGCCTCCAAGGAGGGAAGGAAGGAAACAAGGATTTATTTATTAAGTGCCAAGCACCGTGCTAAGCCCTTTACAAAGATCTCATTTGGTCCTCATAATAATCCTGGAAAGCTGTCACCATTATTATCCCTATCACTGAGGCAGGCAATAATTAAGTGCCTTGTTCAGGGTCCCACGGTTAGTGTTTAAAGCCATACTGAAACTTGGTTCTTCCTGACTCCAGAATCAGTGCTCTGTCATCTGGGCCACCTCGCTGCCTCTCTGTCTGTTGTATGATGTCTTCATGATTCTCTTGGCAGAAGATGGAAGCTTTTCTGGGCCAATTCCTGGGTAGGGCGCAGAGCTCCAGTGCCTGACTGTGATCTCTAGCTTCAAGCTCAGCTGAAATACTGGCCAAAGGTGCTGCTATATTTTTTTTAAAAGAACCAGAAACCATACCTTATGACCAACAGATGGTTGGCTACAATTCTACTCTTTGAAATCTTAGCCCAGAGTACTATTATACTCTTTTGATAAGAACTGGAACCCACACTCTAGGACCAGCAGGGGTCTCGGTCGAATCCTCCCATTTCCTGAGCAAGATTCCAGCTGTAAGCAACAGTTTTGACTCCTGCCCAATTGACTTGACTCATCTCTGTGACTGAACACTGTGTTCCACTGCATACTGCCACATGTGTCTGCTATAAGATACTATTTGTGATGTAAGGAGGAGAGAGAAATCCCTGCTCTTCCCACCTTGCAGCACTTTACCAGTGTTCTCTGCCCCTCAGGTCTGCACTCCCCTGGACACTACCACATCCTTCCTTCTGCTGCAAGATACCACTGCAAACAGAGGTGAGGAGATCAATACCTTCTCTTTCTTCCTGCCCCTCCCATCCCCATCCCCATCCCAGGAGGTACAAAGGAAAAGGTAAAGAATGAACCAGGAACTACATTTTTCCTCCATACCTAACTCTCTTCTCAATTATATCAGGAGTTTGGTTATGAGTCAAGCTGGTTCTTCTACTTTTAAAACTCTTAGTCCCTCCCATTCACCCAAGTCAATCCTAGACTACCTTTCTGACCCCTTTATATGCAAATGAGTCACTCAAAGCCTGCTGGGAGAGTCCACCTTTGGTTTTCTTTCTTGAGTTTTACATTCTGTTGTTTTTTCAAGTTAAGGGGAGTGAAATGATCAAGAGTGCCCTGATCAATTCTTTGTCTGATTTTATACATTGGGTATGCGCATGTGCATGAGTGCATATATATATATGTATATATCTATATATGTATTATATAGATATATACATGTGTGTATATATCTATACACATGTTGTAGTTGCTGGTCCTTCCTCCTTGAAGAGGACCATGACGTCAGAAACATGATGCCATGACTGGTAAGTGAACTAGATTGAAGTGAGGCAGGGCCATGAAAAGTCACCAGCCTCACTTTCTCCTCCAGAGCCATCTGGGTCCAGTGGCCAGACACAGATCAGGATGATTGGAGTTGCCCCCATACACATATACACATGTATACACACATGTATATGTACATGTGTGTATATACATTCAACATGCATGTGCCTTTTCATGTGCCTGGAATGTACTTCCTCTTTACCTCTGCCTTGTAGTCTTCCTCACTTACTTTACCATGCAGCTCACACACCATCCTCTGCATGAAGCCTTTCCTGATTCTGCCAACTGCTAGTACCTTCCCCTGTTTAATTTGTCTGTAATTATTTGGATTTATTCACTTTCTATTTCTGATGTACAGATATAGATGTAGAAGTAGTTGTAGACATAGCCTTGCCTCCCCTTTCAAGGAGGCCTTAGTTTATCTTTTGATTCTTGTATCCCCAGCACCCGGTACAACAGGAGCTTAATACAAATTGGCTGATTGATTCATTGATTAATGGATATTCTGTCCTAGGCACTAGGGGCATCTAGGTGGCATAGTGGATACGGTGCCAGGCCTGGAGTCAGGAAGACCTAAGTTCAAATCAGGCCTTGGCTATGTACTAGCTGCGTGACCCTGGGCAAGTCACTTCACTCTGTTTGCCTCAGTTTTCTCATCTGTAAAATGGCAAACCACTCAAGCATCTTTGCCAAGAAAATCCCAAATGGGATCATGAAGAATGAGACACTGAAACAAGTTAACAACAGACAAGGACAAAAAGGAAAAAAAAACAGTCTCTGCTTTCACTGGTTCTACTGAGGCAGTGGGTGGTACAGTAGTGCTGGAGTCAGGAAGACTTGAGTTCAAATCTGGCTTCAGGTACTATCCATGTGACCCTGGGCATGTCTCTGAACCTCTCCCAGCTTCAGTTTCCTCAACTATAAAATGGTGATCACAATAGCATTTTGCCTAGCTCCCAGGGTTTGGGGGAAGATAAAATGAGACACTTTTGCAAACCTGAAAGCCTTACATAAAAGGTAGCCATTAACTAGTACTGAGGGCCAAAAAACTATAAATAGATAAGTAAATATAAGATAATATGAGGGAAAAGAGAGTACTAAAAGCCTGGGAGATCAAAAAAAACTTCCCATAGGAAGTGGTCCTTGATTTCTAAGAAGCAGAGGAAATGAGGCAGAAATACATGTGAGTGTTTTATGTGCTTATAACTTACGAAGACGTCTACACAAATAGAGTAAACACTGAGGGGCGACTCTGAAACCTTTCTGTTGTTCAGTCATTTCAGTTATGTCTGACTCTTCAAGACCCCATTTAGGTTTTCTTGGCAAAGATACTGGGTGGTTTGCCATGTCCTTCTCCAGCTCATTTTACAGATGAGGAAACTGAGGCAAACGTGGTTAAGTGACTTGCCCAGGGTCACACGGATGGCAAGTGTCTGAGACTGGATTTGAACTTCCTGTTTCAAGCCCAGGGCTCTATGTACTGTGCCCCCTCACTGCCCTTTGGGTCAAATGCCTCCAGATGAATGAAAACTCATTGAGGGTAGTTCATCTCATTTCCCTTTCATGTCTATCACATAGCACAGCGCCTAGGACAAAGTCGTTTCTTAACAAATATTTATTAATCCAATTTAGAATCGAAATTATGTCTCTTGAAGCTGAACAAACACATACAATAACCTGGCACAGCATTAGTAGCCTGGTCCTCCAACACTGATGCCATAAATGGATCTGATGGATATTGATTATGTACACATGCATCGGCCACACAGGCAGAGGTTGTTTTAAATGTATCGATTAATTTACACGTGTATGAAAAGCAGAAAGAAATTGCATCACCAAAACCAACTGAGTTTCTAAAAAAATCAGTCAAACCTCCCATTGAGCACTAGTTAGACAACAACAAAGGAGGAAGTGAAAGAGGGACAAAGAATGAAAGGAAAAGTGAGAAGAGAAAAAATATATAAGAAAGACAGACCAGCGCAATCTCTAAGAGGGCAACCTGTGTTTATAGCAACTGTTAGGGTCATAGTGTTCCAGGCTTGCAAAAATTTGTGGAAGGTGGTAAAAATGAGGGCAAGATAGTAATGTTCACTTTTTTGGGGGGAAGGGTGAATCTACCTACAAGTCTGACAGATTTGTATGTTTAATATAATAAAATATAAAAGAATAAAACATAATATATAACAATATAACATAACACATCATACTATACCATAACATAACAATATAATATACAAAATATGTGCATAGATGGTCAATTCTAATACAGTTTTAACTCACACTAGGTGTTTGACCCTTGGCAAATTATTTAACTTCTCTTTGTCTCAGTTTCCTAATTGTGAAATGGAGATAATAATAGCACCGACTTCACAGAGTTTTTGTGAGGATCAAATCAAATAGTATTTTTTTTTTATTTTTAGTATATATTTTATTTTATTTTTAAGTTTTTATTTTTTCATTTTTAATTTATGGAATATAAAAAGCTTTTCCATAACAGTATAATAAAAAGGTGATTGTACTTGAAACTGCAAATCTGTTACATACAACTTGATATTCTTTTTTACCATATAATAATACAGTTATCATGTAAATTTATTTTTTCCCTGTCCCCCCCCAGAGATGGCTCCCATTAGATGCAAATATACATGCGTGTGTGTGCGTGTGCATGTGTGTGTGTGTGTGAAGTCATTTTATACATACTTCTATTTACCAGTTCTTCCTCTGGATGCAGATATCATCTTCCTTCATATGTCCTTTGTGGTTAATTTGGGCATTTATAATAGTCAAGATAACTTATTCCCTCAAAATTGTTCTTAGAACAATACTGCTGTTACTGTGTACAACGTTTTCTGGGATCTGCTCATTTTGCTCTCCATTATTTTTAAAAGGTACTTGGCATAGTGCCTGGGACACCCCTTCTCCCTACTTCTATATGCCCAAGTAGCTAATTTAGTAAACTGTTGGCAAGATGAATCATAGAGTTAAATTCCTGCTGATCATAAAACAGTCTCTCTCAGATATTAACTAAGGCAGAGTATGCATATATATGTATATCCATATGCATGTGTGTATATGTGTGCACACATATATACATACACATATGTGCATATATATACATATATATGTGTGTGTGTATATATACATATATATATCTGTCTAGGTATAATCATGGTGGTCACTCTATGACAACTTTACCTTCACTCTTTCTTTTCCAAGGAAAAACGCCGTAGCATGCAGGACGTCTGCAGCGTGGGTGGAGTTGTGGTATGAGTTCGAAGAATGGTAGTTGGCTTCAATCACCTGCAGCCAGGCCCGGAGAGTGGCTTCTGAACAGTTCAAAAACTCACAGACCCCAAAGCGGGCAAAGACTTTTAACCCCAGGTAAACCAATGGTCTGGAGAAATTAGACCAAAAAAAAAGTTCTGACTCATTTCATTCCCTTGCCAAGTTCTTATTCTCTTTTACTGATAAGGAAGAGACAATGCCATTTTTCTGTTGCCCTAACAGCTCCTTCCACCCCCATCCCAACCCACCACCCAGTTTCATATGTCCAAGAGGTAAAAATCGTCTTTGGAAAATAAGAAGATCTTTCTTGGCAGTCTCTCCTTTAAATCCAGTACCGATTCCTGAATAGATGCATTACGGCAGTCAACCCAAAACATTACTGGGTTATCTCCAGTTCATCAGAAGCTTTAATAACCATGACAAATGGCAAGTCTTTGGATTTCTCTCCTTATTCCCTCCTTGATCTGTACATTAGAAGTGCTTCCAAACAAAGAGAATGACAGATCTGAGATCGTGTACAATTTAGAATCATTAAGATTCCAAAATTATTTTTCAGCGGCTTTAACAAAAGGTGTGTGAGCCCCAGCCCAACACCTTTGGAAAGGAATATTCCTTTTTCATAGGATTCTTGGGCTAGAAAATGATCTTGAGTGGTCATCTCCCTCTTCTCTTGGCCCTCAAGTGGGACCCCATGTAAGCCATACCACTCACATCTAACGCTATTTTCTTGTTCCTTGAGCCCATAAATTCAGTTAAGTCATTCGTTGCTTTAACAAATTTGGAGTTTAGCTCAGTCCTGATATTTATACCTGTCTGGTACATTCCTGGTACACTGGCAGTAATGAATTATCCCAGGAGATCTTGGAATGAAACTTAGCCACATTACTTCATTCTTGAATTCCAATCAACCTTATCCCATGCTTGGTCCCCTGGGGTTATTTCTCCACAAAGGGTCATGCTCAATGACAGAACCTATATGCTCCTTTTATGCCTCCTCTCATTCTCGGCTGAAAAGGCAAAGGCTCTGAAGCCTGACTTTGACTCTTGAGCTCCCAAATTTAAAACTAGGGGAACCTGCACCTCCAGCCCCTGACCCGACATGTGCCCAGAGGAGCCCAGTACCTTTTATGTGTGACAGCTTCTAATTCAAAGATGTTGAAGTCCCAGCTTTCTTCATTATCAAGTAATTGTGCAATACAGGGTGGAACATCATTGATCGTGATAGGCAGTGAAAGATGACTGTGACTGTGGTGCATGTCTGTAGAAACAATTTAATTGAATTCAGCAAACACTATTTAACATCTACTCCTGATCAGGGTTAACACTCTACTGGTAGCTGAGAATACAAAGACGAAAATACAACAATCCTTCCGTCTCAAGTAGCTTATATCTGACTGGGGTAGGAGGCAGAGGTGAATGGAAGGATGGGAGGGAAAACAACATGTACACAGATGAGTGAATGCAAGATGTATACAAAGAAATTTTGGGAAGTGGAGAGAAGATTGAGTATGAGAATCCAAGGCAATTGACAGAGGACCCTTGTAGGAAGTAATGCTTGAGACAAGCCTTGGAAGGAGCTAACATGTTATTCTGTTGTCTCAGTCAGGTCTGACTCTTTGTGACCCATTTGGGTTTTCTTGGCAAAGACACTGGAGTGGCTTGCCATTTTCTTCTCATTTTTCTCCTCTCTCTCTTCTTCTCATTCTATGGATGAGGAAACTGAGGCAAACAGGATTTGGTGGATTGTCCAGGGTCACACAGCCAGTAAGTGTTTCAGGCCCAGTTTTTACTCAGGTTCCCTAACTCAGGGCCCAGGACCTAGCTGCCCAGGTCTCCAGGTATGGTTGATAGCAAAGACAAAGAAGGAGATAGAATAACACGTATGGGCAAAAGCAAGTAGGTCAGTTTGGCTGGAAATATATTGTATGATGAAGGGTAGTAATGTGAAATTAGTCTAGAAGGACAGTTGAAGCCAGATTGTGAAAGATGAGAAATACCCCAAAGAGGTTTTGTATTTTATTCCAGAGGTAACTTCTAATGAAGTTTTTTTGAGCAGGGAAATGATACATTCACACTGATGTTTAGGAAAAGCACTTGGGCACCTATGGAGGCTATATTAGAAAGAAGAGAGACCAGAGCCAGGGAGACGTAATAAAGACTTCTGCCATAGCCTAGGTGAAGGTGATGAGAACTTGGATGAGAATTGTCGTTTTAAGAGTGGAGATAGAAGGGGGAGGACAGAAGAGGAATGTTAATTATGGACTTGGAACCTGACAGAGTCATAGAGTATTTACTCCTACTTTTATTATCTCTAATTTTTGAAAAAGTCTCTTCAGGATCCCCAAAGTAGGAAATTTAATTTCAGGAACTCCTTTTCTATATTATTAAGCTGTGATATTTAAAGCATCTAGGTCAGCCTAGCTGACTTATTAAATCCACATAACAAAGAGAAATCTGTCCTTTCTTGAATTTGTATTTTTGACATTTTTCAGATCAATGGTCTTAATTAGAAGACCCAGTTATAAACCGAGGGCCCAGAGGCAGTTCTAACACATGCTCAACTGAGATGAAGTAAAAAGTCATTTTAATTTATTCATTTTAAAAAGTAAAGCCCTGACTAAATGACCTATAGTAAACTACAAATGAAACAAAACCTCTTCTTTTCCAATTAGATAAAAGTTGGAAATCCTGGACTTTTTAATACAAGCTGAAATGTTACCCAAAATACCAAATATATGAAGAATTTTTAATATTATTGATGGCACATATATGTTCCCTGACTTCACCAGCAGAAAAGGATCAGTTCATCCTTCTCTATTAAAAAAATCAGTACAAATAATAAGTCATATATGGTGGGTTGGCACATGATCTGAAGGAAGTTGGAAATATCAAGTGAAATGAGGCACAAGTTAGATGAAAACTTACTCTTAGAAAACACGTACTCATTCCCTGACAACCTTCTCAAGCCATCCTGGAATAAAGAAAGATGCTGTTAATAGCAGGAATTTACTGACCAAGTGTTCTTGTGACACAGCACTCTTCTTCTAGGCCATTTCTCCTCCCTGGACACTCCATCCCAGAGCACCAGAAAGGATGCTTTTGGGTACCTGAGAATACCAAGGGATAAAGAACTTCCAAACAAAGAGGCCAGGACTGGATCAGAACAGTAGCCACAGCTTGGTCAAAGGCAACTGCCCTTGATCTTTTAACTTGAAGAAATGAACTGAAAATAAGTAAAATCAAGATGACCATGCAATCAAAATGGCGCCCTGATTTTATCATTGAAAGTACTTTCTCGACTGACGCAGAATGACTTTTGTTCATATTTCTCCATAAACCTTCCAAAGTTCCTCTATCTAAGACACTGGATTCCCCCTCTCCCTATTTTGGTAGATTCCAGTATGTACTTGAGCTGCCCTTCTGTTGGTTTCTTTCAGATTCTTACTACAATACTTTGTAAATCTTAAATCATACCTTAAATAAGATTGTTATTCTTTATTCATTTTTTAGGCCATTGAGTTTAAATGACTTGCCCAAGGTCAATGCCAGTAACTTGCCCAGGCTAGTAAGTATCTGAGGCCAGATTTGAACTCAGGTCCTCCTGACTCCAGGGCCAGTGTTGTATCCACTGTGTCACCTAGCTGCCCCACTCGTTTTCTTATTGCCTAACCAACCCACATCATTAATCAGTCATACATGTCCTCAGTGATGTCATGGTCTTCTCCTTATATACCAGTCATAATTGCCACCATGCTGCTATAGAGCCATAATAATGAAAATAAGGGCAGCAATAATAATAGCCATTCCTATAGAATGGGAAAGGGGAAGAAATAAGCATTTATATGGCATCTACTATGTGCCAATCACCGGGCAAAGCTTTTTTATTTTCTTCCTTTAACCTTCATAACAACCCTGTAAGGTAGATGCTATTATTATCCTTATTTTACAGTTGAGGAAACTGAGGAAGAAAGAGGTTAAATGACTTGCCCAGGGTCACATTGCTGATAAGAGTCTGAGGACAGATTTGAACTTAGGTCTTCCTGACTCCAGGTCCAGTACTCTTGTCTATCGTGACATTAGCTGCCTACAATAATGCTAACCGTTCCTGAGATATTGACAGTGCTGGAAAGTCTACAAATTGCGTGAGTTTGTTTTTGACAAAATTTGCCTTAGTGAAATTTGTGTTTTTCTCCAAAAATATAATTTTCCATTATTACTCACAGTCATCAGTCCTCCAACTAGATCACTAGTGTGGGGATCTTCATCTTTAGTGCCCAGCTGAGGAGAGTAGAGTTCTGTGGTTCGTAAAATTTCCAAAACTCTGTCCAAGGCTTCTGCCACAGTTACTGGGCTATTCTCCTGGGCAGCATTGATTATGTTAATGACCTGGATAGAGGGGGGAAAGAGGGAAAAGGAGGGATAAAGAGAGGGAGGAGAGGGAGAGGGAGGGAGAGAGACAGACAGAGTGACAGAGAGAGAGACAGAGAGAGAGACAGATGGAAACAGAGACAGAGAGAAAGAGAGACAGAGAGAGACAAAGACAGAGAGAGAGAGAGAGAGAGAGAGAGAGAGAGAGAGAGAGAGAGAGAGAGAGAGAGAGAGAGAGAGAGAGAGAGAGAGATTATTATGACATTCAGATCATGACAAAAGTGTGCATTTCCCTGAAATTATTGCATGTTGGTTACCAGGCTTAAACAAAATCACCTTTCTGCCTCAATTCATTCCTTAATGATTAACGTATCACTACTTGATTACATTCTTAACCGTCCTGGTGATTCTGAGCCCCTGGCTGTCATTGCATAAACCCCATTCTAAGTCTGCTCCTTTATATCCCTCCTCCTCAGCCTTAACCCCCTCCTCAGTGTACCACTCCAGAGCTATCCATTCATGCCGCTGCAGTGCCTCCAAAGCCAGCTCCATGGTTAACAAACTTGTTTTCATCTTAACCCTTTTTCTTTTTCCACTCCTTCCATCTTCCGTCACTCACTGAGACCTAGCTCCATCCTGATGGTCTATGGCCACCCTTTTCGGTACCAGCTGCATTTCCAGTCATACCTTTAAACTCACTGGTCATAGTGGAGGAGTCACTACTCCTTGCTCCCCATTGTTACTACCATCAGCACTTAGGACTTTTTCTTCCTTTGAAGTTCATTCAGCCCACATTTACAGACCAATCAGGATTCTGGTAGCTATCCACTGAGTCCTAGGAGACTCTCCTTCAATGAATTCAGTGTCTGGGTCAATGAACTTTCCCTCCACTCCAAGTTCTGCCCTCATACTGTGGGGCTCCAACATACTAAATAATGCTCCTTCAAATGCTCTTCACTTCCCAGTTCCTCAATCTACCAACGTCCCATGCCCAGCTCTTCATTCCTCCTTAGCTGTACACTAGAGGCAATCATAACCTTGATCTTCTGTCATTCCATTTCCATATTCATAAACTCTGAAATTCTGACTAAGCTATTATGATTCCACCTTTCCCTTTGCCTGACAAGCTTCAATCCTGTCCTCATCACATCTCCATTACTTCCCAGACCGTCACTCTTCCCCTGGAAGAGTGCTGCGCTCTCTTCTCCATCTAGGCTCCGTGGAGAGCCAGTTCACCTCTATGTTTGCCCCTTTATGCTATTGCCATCATTACACCTTGTCATCCTTAGACCTTGGATGATGGCTGCCTCTGATGCTTTCTGTTGTATTCACATGCTGCTGATCAGACCTGGAGAAGAGCACAGAACCGTGATGACTGGGTCCTCTACAACTTTATGTTGTGTAATTCTAACTAGGCCCTCATGGCAGCAAAGAAATCATTTCTATCTTCCTAACTGATTTACGATACCGCTACTATAGTGGTCGTTCCAAACATTCTCCTTCTTCCTCAAGCCTTCCACGGCATCCCTTTCCATCCTCTCAGCTAACAAGTCTCATACTTCACTGATGAAAATGAGGCCATGCTCCAAGAACTCCCACTTCTCCCCTTCTTCTCACCTCCATCAATCAGATGTCTTTCCTCCCCTCCTCCTCTTCTACGCTTGTCTCACATAAAGAAGGAGCCTTTCTCCTTGCCAAGGCAAACTCCTTTACACTCACCTTTGATGCCAACGCATCCCATCTTCTTCAACAGATTGTGCCCTCTATCATCCTCACTCACTAACCTCCAATGTCTGTCTACTGGCTGCCTCGCTGCTGTGTACAAACAGGATCATGTGTCTGCCATTCATTAAAATAAGGAAAACCCTCATTTGATCCATTCATCCCTATTAACTATAATGCTAAATCTCTCCTCTCTTTTCTGACTAAACTTCTTGAGAAAGTAATCAACAGTTGATGCCTCTACTTCCTTTCCTCTAAATTGCTTCTTAACTCTCAAGTCTGGCTTCCGATATTATGAAACTCAAACTTCTCTCTCCAGTTACCAAGGATCTATTTATTCATTGCCAAATCTAGGAGCCTTTTCTCAATCCTCTCCTTCTTGACTTTTTTGCAGCCTCTGACACAATCACGTCCTTCTTCATTGACATCTTTTCTCTTCATGTGTTTTATGGTACTGCTGTCTCCTGATTCTCCTCTCACCTGTCTGTCCTCTCACTCCTTCTCAATCTCCTTGGCTGGATCTTCATCCAAGTTACGCCCACTAACCACAGGTCTTCCTCAAGGCTTTATCCTTGGTCCTATTCTCTTCTACCTCTATACTATCTTACTTAATTTTTTTCATTTAGGTGAATAAACCAAGCATTTCTAGAACACCGTATAATAAAAAATATTGCACATGAAACTGCAAGTCTATTACATACAACTTGTTATTCCTTTTAAATATATAATGAAGTTATCATGTAGATTTCTTTTTTTTCTTCCCTAGAGAGAGGTGTCTACCATTAGACACAAATATATATACAAAATTATTCTACACATACTTCTATTTCTTGGTTCTTCCTCTGGATGCAGATAGTGTCTTTCTTCACATATGGTTAATTTGAGTATTTATAATAGTCACTCAAGGCTGTTCTTAAAACAATATTGCTCTTAATCTTTACAATATTCTCCTGGTTCTGCTCATTCCATGCTTCATTATTTCATGTAAGTCTTTCTATGTTGTTCTAAGATCACTAGATTTTTATAGACACTATCTTCCTTTTTAATAAATTATTTAAATTTTCCTGTTATATGTAAAGACAATTTTTAATATTAATTTTTTAAAAATTTGAGTTCCAAATTTTCTCTCTCCCTCCCTCACCACCCCACTCCCTGAGATGGTAAGCAATTTGATTTAGATTATATATGATCGATCATGCAAAACATATTACCATATTATATACTGTCTTACTTAATGAGCTTATCAATTCCCATATTTTAAATGCTCATCGCTATACTGATGAGCCCCAAATCTATTTATTCTGCCCTGTCTTTTCTCCTGACCTTCAGCATCTCCATCTACTAAATGGATATCTCAAACTGATGTTCCACATGCAGCCACCCAGACTTGTCCCCTAGCTATCATCCTTGACGCCTTGCTCACGCTCACCCCGTTTATCTATGATTCCTACCTTCACAACGTCTCTCATGTACACATTCCTCCCTCCTCTGACATGACCACCTGCCTAGTGTACAGACCCTCATCATTTCTACCCCCGCCCCTCCAGGACTACTGCAAATGCCTCTCCTTACATCCCTTCCTACTTCAGACCATGTTCTATGCAGCTGCCAAAGTGATCTCCCCAGAATCTTTTCTGACCGCATCACTCCTCTCCACAAACCCCAACTGCTCTCTATTACCTCCAGAATCAACTAGAAAATTCTCTATTTAGATTTTAAAGCCCACGTACAACAAGGCCTTTTTCTACTTCCCCAGTTTCTTATATTTTATTCCCCACTGAGTACTCTATAATCCAGTGACACTGGAGCCCGTGGTGTTCCTTATATAGTCTGTTCTCATTTAATGTTCGGCTGACCTCTCCTCCTTCACCTCTGGGCTCTGTGTGGCTCTGCCTCCTTCAAGGTTCTGTGGTCCATGACCCATGGCCCTCCAGTCCAGTGGCTTCAGTGCCTGGCCTGTGCTCCCTCCCCTACCTCCCCCACAGAGTGGAGGACCTCTAGTATGGGATGCACCTGCACTGTTTCTCCTGCCACCTCAGGTTATATGTGTGTGTGTGTGTGTGTATCTATCTATCTATCTATATATATATATATAGATAGATAGATAGATACACATATAATCTCATACACATACATACATTACAATATGTATATGTATATATGCAAACACATGTCTATGCATATATGTCTGCATACATGCACATATAAGCATATATACACACAGAGAGACAAGCTAGATGATTGCTTCTGCTTAAAGACTAGGAGTAGCCATAGCTTTTTACCTTTGTGATTGGAGCTTCAATAGTCATGGAGTGAATCCTTGCCATAGATGGATAACGACGATTCTGCAGACTCGGTGCTGTCGAGACAAGACGTGTCCTTTAGAACAATGCACTCATAAGGACAGAACTAAATTCTGGGGACAGAGGCCATCTGAAAGTTTTAGGCAGCAACTATTCCTGACGATGCCCCTCTGAGAACAGTTCAAAGCCCCCCTCTGCCTTCTGTGGAACCACCAGACTACTCTTAAAAAAAAGAACTGAATTCACTCATCACTTATTCCTGTATGGTCAGATACCCTGACACTATCTGCACAAGGCTGGCCAGGGAAGACTAGATTCATGTAGAATGGATCATATTGATGAAGGGCATCTGGACACAATAGAACCACCAATGGAACCACTTTTCAAACAAGATAAGATGATAAAAACCCCCCTCCTGGAAGCCTATTGTGCCATTGCCAAAGTTCCAGTTGGCATATGCCACATGCACATGCCATAAACTTATTCAAATTTCAGCCAGGGAGTGTTCCTGACAAGTGGGTCTCTTCCTTTGTGTCAGTTCAAAGGTGCCACTATGCAATAAGGAAGGCCAGACCAAGATGAAGCACTGGACTAGCCATTAGGAGACCCAAGTCTATGCTCAGTTTCTTTAGTATTGTACTTTATTTGTGAACTTGTGTTAGTTAATATTTCTAAACATCTCAACTTGGATCAATCAGTAGCTTTATTAAGTATCTACTTGGTGCCAGATACTGGGGGATATAGTGACAAAAATGAGACAGCCCCTGTCCTCAAGGAGCTTACCCTTCAAACTCAGGGGGTCTAAAAACAAACTCATCATGTTCTCCCTGGAACCACCTCCTACTTCTATTTCCTTCCTTCCTTCCTTCCTTCCTTCCTTCCTTCCTTCCTTCCTTCCTTCCTTCCTTCCTTCCTTCCTTCCTTCCTTCCTTCCTTCCTTCTCTTTCTTTCCTCTTCTTCCTCCTCCTCCTCTCTCTCTCTCTAATAATTCTGTCATACAGTTACAAGATACTTGAGCTTACCTAATACTAAAGTCTCCTGACTAATTAGATTTGCCCTCAGAACCATTAGATTTGACAGGTGGGTGGCACAGGAGATGGAGTGTTGGACTGAAGTCAGGAAGATTCATCTTTGTGAGTTCAAATCCAAATACTTACTAGCTGTGTGACCCTAGGCAACTCACTTAACTGCCTCAGTTTCCTCATCTGTCAAGTAAACTAGAGAAGGAAATGGCAAACCCTTCCAGTCTTTGTCAAGAAAACCCTAAATGGGGTCATGAAGGGTTAGACAAAGTAAAACACAACCAAAAACCAACAAGGGGGATCCACAGTTTGTGTAAAGTGCTCGGATTACGCGGCAGAGGGAGAATTTGAATCTAGGCCTCTCTGGACTTCAAGACCAGCACACTATTCTCATCACCTGCATAAGCAGAAGAAAAATGTTGTGAAACTTTATAAGTTATCTTAAAAAAACCCTCAAAACACATATTTAGGAGTGTCTTAAAAGTCAGCTTCCCATTTCCATCGTACTATTTTAGCTCTGTCTTATGTACTGATCAGTTGCTTTCCATGTCTTCCCTCTCTTATTTTCTGCAGTTAAGAAAACGAATAAAAACACGAATTAGGAAGTTTTCTTACCATCACTACTTCGAGATGTTATTGATTTAACATCAATAGATTCTTTCCTCCTGTTCTTGTATCTAAATGAGTGAGACTCTATGAAAATCAAAAATCAAATTAGAAGAGAAAAATGATTAGTTTTCAGTGTATTCACATGTGAAATTTCGCTTATAGTCTTCTGAATACTTACAAATTTGCCTCCTTTACTATAAAATACTATGCCACACTATTAAAATAACTTTAATAAACAACAAAATGTGTACTTTTCAAGTAGTAACAAAGACACAAGGTATTCTCACTATTGTTATTTGTGTAAAGTTACCATTGTTTCCTTATAAGAGTGGAGCTAACTGCCAGAGAATATTTGGTATGATTAGAATACTATTTCTTTGAAAGTAAAATTTCCATTGTAGGGGAATAGTTGTGATTTAGAAATGTTAAAATGCTTCAAGCCAGTGTATCTCCTCCACGCCTGCATGTTTGATTCTCAGAGAGGGTGTCTTCTCCACTAGTCTGCACTGTCCCTCGTCCACAACACCCCTGAATTATTCTTTTCCATGTCTTTCCATGATCCTCTGTAGGGCATCTATCTACCCAGCAGGTCAGAGGCCTTCTTTTGTTTTGAGAAAAATTCTCCTCTAAGGAAGCCAGTGCAGCCTGTTAGGTGGTTCCACTTACTATCTACCTCCTCTTTTGCTTACGTGTGATCTTAATTATGTCACCATGGATAGTGCGCTGCTGCCTATATATACCTACCAA
This sequence comes from Bettongia penicillata ogilbyi, assembly GCA_023548195.1. NCBI lineage: Eukaryota > Metazoa > Chordata > Mammalia > Diprotodontia > Potoroidae > Bettongia > Bettongia penicillata. The sequence goes on along the minus strand of JAJHZJ010000532.1, from coordinate 335,217 downwards.
GTGTCTTTAGATTTCACTTTGGGTCATGTGCAATTTTAATTACTTAGACATTGCAGTGTCCCATGACTTACAGTCAGATAGCATTACTGGATGAAAAATGGTGTTAAAGTGATAGGTTATTGTGGGGGCCAAGTGCCTGAAATCATTGAAAGCAATGTATTAATTTTCCAAATTCAATCTATCTCATCCTTTTCCTTTCATTCAATTCAGAGCCTGGATTATTGTCTATCTGTAGCACCTGTCCAAATATACTTTCATAAATCAGTTATCTCATTGGTAGAGACACTACCTTCAACTGGGCAAATGGCCACTTACTCTTCTCACCCTGTGTCTCTTTTAAATGTTCTCCCATAAAGTTCCCATAAAGGATCCATTCAATGCACTGAAAGCCATCTTCTAGGTCTTTTAACAGTTTGAGGGTTCCAAAGTAACATTTAGATTTTATACTTGTTACCTATCACTTTCACTAAATGTCCATTTCCTTTTTCTGCTTATACATTTCCTGGGTACCTTTTATGTTATTTCTTGACTGAAATTATCATTGGTAAAATGCTGCTTATTACATTGATACACACCATACATGCCTCCGTTGACCACTGGGTCAGCAGCAGTTTTGATTCTTCAAAGGTTGTAGTATTCCATATTCTGCAGCCATATAAGTATATTGTGATTAAAATCTGGATTTGTAGCAAAAATGCTACTCAATTTCCCAAATGCAGTCAAGCCTGCTCTCCTCCTCTTTTTCATTTGTGGATTCAGCTCATTGCCCATTTTAGTGTAATTTAAGATATATGTACTGAAGGACTAACTCATTTGGTTGTCTAATATATTCAAATTACATGTAGGCAAAATATATTTTTCATCCATTTCATTTGCTCTGCTTGGATTGTTAGACTCTTGAGTCATTATGGATCTCATTAAGTAGGCTTGCTATAGTTGGCACAAAGACATTTACCAGAAAGGGCAAATGGTGAACTTCCCTATCTATGTGGAATACTATCACTAAGTAGCCACATGAAGTTCAAGAGTCAAATCTTTGAGCGTGACAGTTGAGACTAGACACCATAAAAAGGCTGATTTTGGCTTATTTACGCTGGGTTACCTGCCATGACTCACCAATGTATAAAATTTGTTTCAATGTTCTCACCTGTCTGAGACTTGTCTCCAGAATCACGGTGAATCTTGTGTATCTAAATGTGTTTAAAATAAAACAGTTTATTCAAATGAAAAGAGACCACTGCTTTAACTTTGTTCTTTTTTTAAAATTCCCTTATTTCCAAAACCTTCCACAGAAAGCTTTCTGCAAATGTACATTGACTTAGACATGAAAAGAGGCAACAGACGATGTATAGTATCACAAATTCGATGGTACCTTTAGATACACATAGAATCCCAGAACCACAGCAAAGGAAGTATCCCAAGGGTCACTTAATCAAGGTCCCACTGCCTCTGAGAGAACATCTCAGTCATGGGAAATCAAGCATAGTCTTTTTTTAAATCTCTTGGTAAAAAGTGATTCGGATTTTGTTGCTGTAAATAAACTGAAATGTTTTAAGAGGGTGATATCTTATTGTATTCCTTTGGCTCCTAATGAATCAAGTATTGATATGAGTACAACCGTAGAGTATTAAAAAACAAATTTCCTAAAGTTTATTAGTTTCAATGATATGAACAGTCAGAAAACCCCTGATAAAATACACTTTTCTCTTCAATAGAGGAGGGAGATTATTGCCACACAATGTTTCCTATGTTGCCGATGCAGTCATTTGACATTTGTGGTGTTACATAACTGATTATCTTTGATACAAGAACGGGTCCTCTGTGTGGGTCTATTGTGGTAGGAGCTGGTTATTAGGAAGTGATTGTGCTATCTTTTTTTTTTTTAAAAATCAATAAAACATTTTTAAAAGTATTTGGAGTCAGCTGGTGAACTTTTTTCTTTAAAGAATGAGAGCTAGTGGATCACCTGACTAACAAGATGGTGAGTTAAGCTGTTTTAAGCATAACTTCTGTACCCTACCAACCTCAAAACTACAAGAAATGCACTTAATTCATATTAATTAGAGCAGAAGGAAAAAGATATATACATCTCCATTCGAGATAACACCTTCATATTCTGAAGTAACTGTGGAGAATCAATTTGCCTGAAGTTCCCACTCACTCACAGCACTCCCATCATGCCTGGGTGCTGCGTGATAGAGACACAAACAACCTAACTTCCAGCACTGGTGGCCCCCACCCTGTCTCCCAATGACCTTCTTTATAAGAGGCAGAAAACACGAAAAGTCACAAAATAGAAAGAGGGCACAATTGTGGAAGATGAGAGTTGGGGTATAACTAAAAATCTAGCTCTCTCCCATCAAAATTTGCACATGGACCCAATGGTGCCTCCATGGCCCCTAAATGGAAATAGCTGATTCCACTTAGTCTTAGGGGTCTGGGCAGGAGACGTATATGCAGCATATATGCAGTGGAAAAAGGAGGAGTCAAATAGTGGGAGGAAAGTGTACTCACTGAGGAGAGAGGAAAAAAGCTAAAAGACAAATGGACCAGGACAGAAAGGCAGGATGTATAATCCACCCAACTACTAAGTAGATCAACTTAATAGTAAGATTCTCTCTCTCTCTCTCTCTCTCTCTCTCTCTCTCTCTCTCTCTCTCTCTCTCTCTCTCTCTCTCTCTCTCTTTCTCTCTCTCTCTCTCTTTCTCTCTCTCCCTCTCTCTCCTCTCTCTCTCTCCATATACATATATATAAAATATATATAAAACTATATACACACTTCCACATACACATATGAATAACCAAAGGTTATTAATGAAACAAGACAGTAAGGCAGTAAACAATTTGTATTTCTCAGAAATAACTGAGGTATGTATGGTGTGTATAAATGAAATAAGCAGCATTTTACCAATGATAATTGCAGTAAAATAAAACCATAAAAGATATCTAGGAAACGTATAAGCAGAAAAAGTAAATGAGCATTTAATGAAAGTGATAGGTAACAAGACACTTTGGAATAGTACAAAAGAAAGATAAAAAAATAAAAGTAGAAATTAGAATGAAAATTATGTCAGAAATCAGAGCTGTGAAAGAAGAAATAAGACAACAAAATAGACCACTTGGAGCCCATTGTGGAGAAGCTTTTAAAATAAGAGAGGGCTTGAAAAAGGTGATGATAGATTTGGAACACAAAAATATAGAAGTAGAAGAAAACTTGGTAAAAGATATGTGAAATGTGTGTGTGTTCGTCCTTTGTTGCCGAAGAAGACCACGCCATCAGAGGAATGATGACATGACTTGCACTTGACTTGGTTTTGAGTGAGAGAGGGCTGTGCTGGTCACCAGCCTCACTTCTCCTCCAGAGCCATCTGAATCCAGTGACCGGATATTCATCAGGATGACCGGAGATGACCCAGGATGAGGCAATTGGGGTGAAGTGACTTGCCCAAGGTCACACAGCTAGTGAGTGTCAAATATCTGAGGTGAGAGTTGAACTCAGGTCCTCCTGACTCATGATTTAGCCACTACACCACCTAGCTGCCCCTGATATGTAAAATACAATTTTAAAAACATACATCAAGCCAGATGTGGGCATATACATCAGTCATCCTTTCTACTGGGAGGCTGAGGCTGATGGATCCCTTGAGCGTAGGAGTCTTGAGCTACAAGAGGGCTAAAGCTGACTGAGCGCCTACCCTATGTCCAGCACCAACATGGTGAGCCCCCAGGAGGAGAGTCCGCCAAGTTGTCCAACAAGTGGAGAATCAGTCCAAGTCAAAAATGCTCCCATACTAATCAATCACTTCCAGCCTAGGTGAGGTAGGGAAATCCAGTCTTAAAGACAAATAAACAAAAAAACTATTTCTATATAATCCCAAATGATCAAATTCGAAGACTGGATGGGCAGAGATAATTTAAATATTACATGTCACTATTAAAGTGTGAATACCATATTCCAAGAAAAAAATATAAGAAAACTGTCCAGAAGTGTTAAAAACAGATGGGAAAGACAATGGGTAAAATCAGGTAGCTCACCATGTGAGAAAAGCCACAAGCTTGTAACTCCAAGGCATGAAGCAGTTACATCTCAGAAGAGCTATAGAAGAAAGTCAAATTTGAATAGCCCTTTGTGATCAGGCATCTATGTGAAATCAGAGAAAAGAGTGGAATATCACATCCTAAAAATGCAAAGGTGATGTGAATGTAATTGAAAACAAAATGGAAATGTATAGACATTTAATAAAAAGGAGAAATTTAAATCATTCTTCCAAAAGAAAACAGTGAGTGATTAATCTATAAACACTCCAAAAAGGAAAAATGCACCAACATTTCTGGAATTTAGCTAAAGCAATCCTCAGAGGATAAACTATATTTCTGAAAATATGCATATACAATAATAACTATTAGAAAAAGAGGAGTGATAAACCTACAATTAGCACAAAAGAAGATATTTTAAAAGTTAGAGAAGGAATAAAATGAAAATAAAATATTATAGAAATGATCAGCAGAAACTACAAGCTTATTTAAGATGAACAAATCTATAACAACTTTGGCTAACTTGATTTTAACAACGAAGAAAATAAATCAAATGATAAAATTACAAAATAAGCAAGGTGAATAAATAATGAGTAGAGAACAAATAAAAAGAATTATTAGAAACTATCGCCAGTTACATGCTGGCAAAATGGAGAATTGAAAGGAAATTGATGATTATCTGCAAAATGATAAAATACCAAAATTAACCAAAAAATAGAGATCTTAAGCCACTAAATTTTAGAAAGAAACATTAAACAATCGATAAATGAGCTACGAAAAGTAGGGGGAGCTTTTGATCCAGGTAAATTCTGACAAATGATTAATGTATAATTAATTCTTGTGCATCAAAAGTTATTCTCAATACCTGAGAAAAAAGGATTTTTATCCAACTCTCTTTATGGCAACAAATATAGTCCTAATACATAACCATGGAAGGATAAAGCAGAGATGGAGAATTATAGACTAATATCATAATGAATATTAATGCAAATTTTAAAAATAAAATTCCATCAAAATAATTCCAACAATGTATGTGAATGTGTGGGTATGTCAATTATTCATTATAATCAATACTTCTAGAACTTAAACTATATTACATTATAAAGCAAGAGTCATCAAAATAATTTGGTGCTAGTTAAAAAAAATAGAAGTGTGCCAGTGGAATAGATGAGCAAAGGACCAGAAAGAATCGATCACTCTAGTTTAGTATCTGAGAAACCCAATAATATAAATTTGTGTCCCTATTGGATATCAACAAGAAAATGCAACTTGACAGAAAACACTAGTTTAGACCAGCATATTACAATAAGTTCTAAATAGATGCCTGACTTAGGTATAAAAACGCACATAACAAGGAAAAGTAGAGGAGAAAGGTACTTTCACAACTATGGATGGGGGGGATTTTTTAAAAGTTATTGATACTTTTTTTCCTTTATAACATACATTTCTCAATGCATCCCTCCACTTTCCTCATCCAAAAGGCCATTCCTCATTTTGTTGTTTCGTCATTTCACTTGTACCTAACTTTTCATGACCCCATTTAAGGGTTTTTTGGCAAAGATATTCTTTCTTCAACTCATTTTACGGATGAGGAAACTGAGGCAAACAGGATTAAGTGACTTGCCTAGGGTCACTTAGCTAGTAAATAAATATCTGAGGACAGATTTAAGATGACTCTTCCTGACTCCAAGCCCAGCATTCTATCCACCAGCTACCCATCGACATAACAAATAATAAAAAAGAGGGGAAAACATCCAGTTCAAAAAGACTAACGTTCTGTAGTTTTCCACATGAATATATTAGGGTAAGGCTATTTAACTATACAAGGGACAGAGATCCTCATAAAACCTAAAATAAACAATTTTGATTTCTTAAAATTGTAACTTGGCCAAGGTCACAAAGACAGTGAGCATCAGTTGAGAAAATCCCGTACGGCAGAGGGCTTGTGGGGAGGTGGACTATTGGAGTCCACATCTAGACATAGTTACAAAGTCAGAACAAATGCCCATAACAATCACTGGAAATCAGTGCATGCATGCCCCATCAATTTCAGATCTACTTTCCTATTCATTATCAATTTCTTTAGGGTCACAAATGTTGATGATCATTTACAGTGATGACTAGTAGTCACAGATACAGTTTTACTATATATATTGATCTCATTTGCTCTTTCATGTTCATGAGAGATAAAAATAAGAATGACCAGGGGCATCTAGGTGGCCCAGTCACTGAAGTGTTGAATACCTAAGTTCAAATCCAGCCTCAGCCACTTTTTAGCTCTGTAACCCTGGGTAAGTCACTTAACCTCTGTATGCATCATCCGAAGTCATCTATCCTCAGTTCCATCATCTATAAGATGGGGTTAATAATAGCCTGTACCTCGAAGCGTTCTTGTGCAGATCACATGAGAGAGCACAATACCTTGCACATAGTAAACACTATATAAATCATCATTATTATTTCTCCTATTTCCATGATCAGATTTGTGGGTTTTGGTCAAGAACTGTGATTTGATCACATGGGAATGGCTTCCACAAATACACATAAATATTTATATGCAATTTATAGTTTCAATAAGTTACCTGGAGCATTGAGAAGGTAAATGGCTTGCCCATGGCTCTATCACTAGAATGTATAAAAGGGCATCATTTGAACTCAGGTCTTCTGGACTCTAAGCTCAGGGTGTCCACACAGTGATACTCTATACATGCTGATATGCACAGTTCCTCAATGTGCTGCTGTTATGTGTATCCTGCTAACAAATATCTTGACTAGACAAGCATTCATTTGCACCTAAACTGGGGGCAGCTAAGTGGCACAGTAGATAGAGTGTCCTGGAATCAGGAAGACTCATTTTTCTGAGTTCAAATCCAGCTTTAGACATTTACTAGCTGTGTGACCCTGGGCAAGTTACTTCACTCTGTTGACCTTAGTTTCCTCATCTATAAAATGAGCTGGAGAAAGTAATGGCAAATCACTCCAGTGTCTTTGCCAAGATGGGGCCATGAAGAGTCAGCACCACTGAAATGACTAATCAGTAACATCCTAAAATGGGAAGCCAGTCAACTACTTGAAAAGGTAATTAAGGCTAAGATGAAAACCATAGAGTTAGGCCTAGAAGGGACTTTAACAGCAAACTAGGCCTAGGGAGTGACTTGCCCAAGGTCACACAAGAAATAAAGTGCAGAGTTGAAATCTAAACAGAGGTCCCTCCACTCAACATCCAGGGTCCTCTTCATCACCTGACACCATACTTTAGACTTTGAGGTCAACATAAAACTATAAAGCCAAAGTCGTCAACTCCTAGAGCCAGAAGGTTTACTATTTGGGTTTAGGTAAGAAGAAGCTACTGCTCCACTTGGGCTTCTGTGCTGAAGAACAAGCATTTGTTCCTGCCTTCTGATAAATATAACAGTGAAATGTGGAAGGGGAGCATTTGCATATATTCTTCAGCTCATATTCTTCCATATAATTCTCAAAATCATTAAGAGCTATTATACGACAAACACTCATCTGTGATCTCCTGCCTATAACGTGACTGAAGGCTGTGACTCATCCCTTCCACATGGAAAGGGCCTTTTTATTTCTTCTGTAACCAACTGTTTTACAGTTTTTCTTAGTGACAAAGACCATTTGCTACAAAGACTCTGATTTGGGTATGAATCTAAGATACGGCCATAAGTAAGTACAAATCTTCCCTTGCAAACTGTTTTCTCTTTCTGCTGTAGGCCAGAAGCAACCCTTAATCACTCAGCTTTTCTCTTTGAAAACAATAAATAAAACCATCCCAGCTCTGCAGCACACATAAAACCTTGTTCTTGGCCTGTTGTTGCTCTGCCCTGTGGGGAATTAATTCAACTATGGGACTCCTGGAGATTTCAAAGGAGGCTTGGAGCTCTGACCTTACTGTCTTACCACTGAACCCCGGCTGTTCCTCCCACGGGACACTCCATCTCCCTGGTCCTTGGGTTTTCACTGACTGTGTCTGGAACGCTCTTCCTCCTCTCTGCCCTTTGGCATCTCTGTCTTCCTTCAAGACAGAGATCTGGCTAAAATTCTAGCATCTAGAAGAAGTCTTTCACAATCCTCCTCAAGGCCGCTTCCTTCTCTCTCCGCCTTGTCTTGTAGAGAGTTAGTACATAATTGTTCGCCTGTTATCTCCCCCTTTGCCTTGAAAGCAGGGACTGATTGTTTGTTTTTTTATTTTTTGCATCCCCAGTACTTAATACAGTTGGCCAAGCAGACAGCAGGTGCTTAATAAATGCTTGTTGCCTGACTAACCAACTCAGAGGGGATGGGCTCACTGTACCATCCCTCTCACTTAGATTTGAGCCCTCCAGCACTGAGGTTGCCATGTTGGGGCAAGTGTGTGAGTTGAGTAGGGTTGATCAAACTTCTTTTATGCAAATGAACTCCCATCTGGCACTAGGATGAATACCATGGAGTAGACGTCCCTTTATAATCTTGCCTTTCTGTAGGCCCTCCTTCCTTTCTTGCTAAGAGTAACATTTAGCTCTTCTTTCAAACTGTGCCCGGTACATAGTGGGCACTTACTAAATGTTTATTCATTGACTGGTTTTAGAAACAGTCCTAATGTCGGCGCTCAGGATGTTCTTCCAAGCTCATTTTCTAAGTCTCCTGGGAACTCTGGCGAGGTCATGTAGTCTGGGGAAAAGCAACCTGTCTAGCAGGAGGCTAGAAAGTCAATGATCCTTGTTCTTTTGGCATGGCGGAAGGAGGGGAGAAGATTGGAGATCCACAATAGGCAACTGCCAAAGAGGGGTCTTCCTCATCAGATATACCTTACCAAGAATCCTGCCAGTTCAAGATAAATTTGGGCGAAATAACTCCTCTTTTAAGATGTATGTATTCCTTGAGAAGATTAAGCCTCCATATTAATACCTTAGAGGGAATTATAATCATTCATATCTAGAAGTAATTACTTTGATTCAATTACTTTCATTCCAACTCAGAGTTCATACTATCAGTGACATGAGGAAATGGCAGTTTTGTTGGAAGTGAGCAAGGAAAACAGAATGATCTTAGATTGTTACTCTTGGAGATGGCAGGTCTGAAAAGACGCTAGAGTGGGAAAGGCTGGAAACCTAAAAGGCAGCATGATGATCTTATGAAGTGAAAGAGAAGCCAATGGGTAGGAAAAAGGAAATAGAAAGGGAGATCAATGGTCCCTAAAAAAGAAATTGTTTCACTGCAATTCTATCTATGGCATCTGTACCCTATTCTCTACTTGGATAAGTTTAGATTTTTCTCAAAGTTCTTACTTGGCACTCCATCTCCCCTCCTGTTACAACCTGGGATGCATTCCATCCTCACTTTCACCTCTTAGAATTTCTGGCTTTCTTCAGAGATCATTCAGGAGTCACCTTCTATGTTAGCCTTTCCAGATTCACTCCCCTCTTCCCTGCCTCCCCCTATGTTATAATTACTTGGTATCAACTTTGTATTTGTCATGTAATAGGGGCTAAGTATTTGTTAATGGATTGATCAGTATGTTGTGGTAGTAACAGGCCTGCATGTTCCCCTGATAGAACAGAAACTCCTTGAGAACAGGCGCTTTTTTTTGTTCAGATCACATGGTAAATAGATCCTAGGACTCAGGGGTGGGAACCTGCAGCCTTGAGGCCACAAGTGACCCTCTAGGTCTTCAAGGGCAACCCTTTCAGTTGAAGAGCTGAGTTGAGGACCTAGAAGGTCCAAAGTTCCCCACCCCTGACCTAGGTCTTCTGAAACCCCAGGCAGTGTTTTTCCCAAGGCAGTGCCTTCTCTTGGTAACCTGGCACATGGGAAAACCCACCTACCTTCTAACTCAACCAATGCTGCTGATTCCATTGTGCGTTTATGTGTGTGTATGTGCCAGAGGATGATGGAGCAAGGTGATATTTTATAAACCATCAGCTGACTCAGTACTGATTTTAATTTGTGAAAATTCTCTTTCTTAAAGCCTAATGTCTGACATCTGTTTTCTCTGTGACCTGGAGCAGATTTCATTGATAAGCAGCGTACTTGTGCTTACCTCACTAGTTTCTCATAATCTAGCCTGGATTCAGAAACTGGAGGCTAAATAGTTTCCAAAAGAAAATTCAATATATTTCAAGTTTTTTAGTCTTGAGGAACTGCCAATAACCGATGGCAATTTTGCTCAGCACTTTTAAGCGAACTCCCATATGCATGCTGGATTCTGGCAGGAGCGTGAGAGAATTGCCAAGATCCAACATTTTTCTACTCTCATTATCCTAGCACTCAAGAGAGAGCCATTAAACTATTTAATGACACTACTGCTTCATTTGTACTGCCATTAGCATAAGATCCAAGTTATCACCAGTACTAATGCTTTATAAATCAAGTCCCTAGAGATCTAAACAAGAGAAGACATAGCACAAAGGGAAGATGAGTGAGCGCTAAAACAGCTCCATCTCCATGAGCCCTGTGCTTCTGAAAATGCTGCTCATTCAAAACCTCATTTTAGTCCACATGAGCAACCATCCTAGACAGAAAGATTAGTCCTGGGCTGGCATTCTGCCTTTGGTGTCAACATGGCCCATTGCTGTCCTGCCAACCACACTGCCCCTGATTTGTCTTCACTTTGAAATAGGACAAAACATCTTGATTGGGGTCAATAAGAAATGGATGTCATGAGATGAGCACCAATTGCAAGAAAATGTTCACTTATGGGCAGTCCCGTTGGGTGAACATTTCTTCCATGTGGCCTGGCAAGACTAAAGGATTTAACGCCTAGAAAACTCACCAGAGAGCCCAGAGCAATGAAGGCTAAGCCCCTAAGTGAAGAGTACACTTTGCTAGAGTTGAAAGGAGCCACAATGAACTTCTGGCATGACCATTAATTGAGGCTTTGCACAAGTCACTGTGGTCCCAATTTTTGGATGGGAGAATGGAAACAGAGAAGCTAACAGAACTTTCCTACTTTCTTCTCTGGGGGCTTCAAACTACCAGGATTTCTCAATCAGTAAACATCAATTAAGCATTTGCTATATGTCAGGACTGTGCTGGACACTTGGGATACAAAGATAAAGAAAAAGATACTGGAGAATTCATGGGGTGGGATGGGGAGGTAGGGGAACCAGGTCTTTTCCCAGTGAGAAGGAACAAGTATCCCTTTAATATACTATAGGTTTGGCAGCCTGGTAGTGCAGTGGATAGAGTGCTGGGTCTACAGTCAGAAAGACTGAGTTCAAATGTGACCTCAGACACTTACTAGATGACACCCTAGTCAAGTCACTTTAACCCTGTCTGCCTCAGTTTCTTCATCTGTAAAATGAGCTGGAGAAGGAAATGGCAAACCACTCCAAGATCTTTGTTAAGAAAACCCCAAATGGGTTCACGAAGAGTCAGACATGAATGAAAAAATGGAGCAACCGGCTTCCCCTATCCTGAAATGAAGCCTTTTATCCCTTGCACAGTCATCTTCTGCTTCAACTGTTCTATTATATGGTTTACTAGATTTCCTGTCATCAGAATGGATTTTCCCCTATAGTTTCCCTTTAAGCCAACAATGTTATCCTCTGCGATTGGTTTCTCCAATGATACCCCTCATTCCCCATCCTAATTCTCATTATCTCCCAACATTCTACGCATATCCTGACCTTGCACCAGCTTGGCAAAGACCAGTGACATCATTTGACCCACCTTAACCTGCCACTCCACCCAGCACAAGGGTATATCTGGGTAGAAAGGGTCATGGCTGAGGGGGGCTACATGTCTCTCCCTCTCCTTCTCCTCCTAAATATCTTCAAACTGTGTGCAGTCACATTCTCCTTCCCTCAAATCTAGGTAAATTAGAAGTAGATATTCCTCTCAAAAATGTTGGTTTCTTCTTACTCTGTTCAACTAGGTAATGTCTGCTGTGGTAGGAAGAACCATTGTGAGACATAGTTTTGAATCCTATCTGTGACACTATCTTTATGATCTCAGTTTTCTCAGCTGCAAAATGGACATGAGAATACTTGCATTATTATAAGGAAAATGCTTTATAAGCCAGGATCATTTTAGAAATGAGAATTATTACTAGCTGCCTTTCCTTCATCTATTACAGCCTCACTTTTCACTACTAATAGCACCTACTATGAGCCCGCACTGTTCCAGGAACTGGGATTACAAAATGTAATCAATGAAACAATCCCTGTTTTCAATGAATTCTCCCCATTTGCCAAAACAACTGCTAAGCCCTTAGTGGGTTAAATAGAAATGAAGTAATGATACTACTATACCTCCCACATTTACCTTTTCTGAATACATAGATTACCACTTTTTGCCTCTTCGATATCCATAATACAACACATATTTGGTTTTACGTCAAGCATTTAAAAATATACGATGGACATTTAGTCGGTTGTCTGTCCTTTCCAACCACTCAATAAATAGCATTTGCTGGACACCTACTATGTGCTCAGCCCTTTAAGATCAGCTCCTAAAGTTAAAGGGTTTACAATTTGGGGAGATCAGATTTATGCTCATGAAACAAACAAAAACCCCATGTAATTAAGTGTTAAATTGAGTGGTACAGGTTTAATTCTGTCTGTGATGATGATTGTACCAGAGACCATGCATCTATGGGTTATTATTAGTATCTTATTAAAGTTATGATGACTGCATTATCACTTATATCCATTCAATTAAATGATTTTTAGGTAAGTATCTACTATTAGCCAGGTAGACACTATGCTAGGCCCAACTGGCTACAGGAACTATATGCTATGAAATATGGAAAACTCTTATTTTAAAAGAATACTATGGCTGAGTCCAGTTAGAAGAGGTCTTAGGGATGATGTGGTCCAAACCTCTCATTTCACACATGGAGAAAATGATTCTCAGGTAGGTAGAGGGACTTGCTACCTTTTCCACTGTTTCGGAAGGTCAGAATCACAATGAGAATCTTGCTTCCCAATTTCAAAGCCAGCACTTCTTCCTCTCTATGCTCTACTTGCTGCCTCTTGCTTTGTGACACAAGGTGATGCTACATTTTCCACTCCTGTAGGGCTGACCAGAGCAGGCTGTAATCCACGGCTAAGAATGGTAAATGGGAATAATTCTCTCAATTTAGTCTGGAAATGCTCCATTAGAACCAGAGCCACAGGAGAGGTATTAACGAACTCAACTCTGCCATGAGAAAAAAAAGGCATCAGAATCAAGGATGCCAGAGGTAATTATAAATTAAGAAAAACCTGAATATCCCATGTGGTTGGGACAGATTTCTTCTCAAAGACACATGCGAAAAATACCATCTGAACGTTTGCAATCACAGTAATGTTGTAATGTTATAATAAGAGTTTTTCCTTTCAAGTGAGTGGGATTGTGTAATGCGATAAGCAGGTCACACTAAGGCATTAGAGAGAGATTTAATTTACTGGGGTGGCCTGGGTTACTGCAGCGGGAAAGGAGCAGATGGCGGCAACTGCAGTCGTGAGACACATTTTCATTTTAAACAAAGAGATGAATTTTTATTACCTTTCATCTGGATCTTGAGCTTTATAGACCAGGATACTATTGTGCTGGAGATGCACAAGAAAAACACATTTTACATTGCTAGACTGAAAACATCAAGGCTTCCAAATGTTTTTTTTTTTGGTGAAAATAGTTTGGGGGTAACTTCTTTAATTCCCTGGGTGACCCTCTTGCTTGGAAAAGGTGGCAGACATAGCCAGGAGAAGCTGGAGGCATCTCTCAGATCAATCGCTAGTAGTGGAATAGCAAAGTTTTGTTACAATGGCAGTACTACATGCCATGGTATAGCTGAGGAGGAGAGGAGAAGGGCCACAAGAAACAAGCTACGAGAGCCACAGGAGTTTGGGGGTGAGGTACAGCAGTGGGTGGAGATCAACAGTCAAACTCATCTTACTTCTCTAAGTCTATCTTTGTCAGGAAACTAATGTTAATGCTATGACGTGCATATGGCCAGTACTCAATGTATTCATTCACATGAGAGAGACAGTTGGTGAGAATGGATAGAGGGATAGACTTGGACTTGGGAAGGCCTAGAGACAAATCCTGCCTCTGATACATTTGCTAGCTGTGATCAGTGTGTGTGTGTGTATGTGTGTTCATCCTTCATTGTTGAAGAGATGCCTTCAGAGAAATAATGACATGACTTGTACTTGACTTTGTTTTGAGTGAGGGAGGGTTGTGTAGGTCACCAACCTCACTTCTCCTCCAGAGCCATCTGAATCCAGTGACCAGATATTCATCAGGATGACTGGAAATGACCCAGGATGAGGCAATTGGGGTGAAGTGACTTGCCCAAGGTCACACAGCTAGTGAGGGTCAAGTGTCTGAGGTGAGATTTGAACTCAGGTCTTCCTGACTCCTGCACTGGTGCTCTATCCACTTCACCACCTACCTGCCCCTTGCTAGCTGCATTACCCTAGGCAATTGACTTAATTTTCTTTCAGCCTCAGTTTCCTCATCTGTAAGATGGGAATGGTAACAGCACCTACTTTATATAGTTGTTTTGTGTTTCCTATAATGTGTAAAGTATGAATTTTAGCTATAATAATAATTATTAATCATAAAATGTAAGACTTACCATGGGACAGCTGGGTAGTATAGTGGATAGAGTGCCAGGTCTGGGGTTAGGAAGACCTGAGTTTAAATTCAGCCTCAGACCCTTATTAGTTGTGTGACCCTGGGAAAGTCACTTAACCCTGTTTGCCTCAGTTCCCTCATCTGTGAAATGAGCTGAAGAAGGAAATGGCGAACAACTCCAGTATCTCTGCCAAGGAAACCCCAAATGGGATCATGAAGAGCTGGGCATGACTGAGCAAGAACAGAGGACTCACCCCTCTTCTCTTCCCCCCTCTCCACCCAATACTGTGGCACCTTAGAAAGAACAGTGACTGGACACACTAGAATTTCAGTCCAAATCCTCTAACTCAGTATCTGGATGACTTTGGGTAAGTCACTTAACATCTGTGGGCCTCAGTTTCCTTATCTATAAAATTAGGAGGTTAAAAGATATGGCCTTTGGGGGTCCCTGAAAGCTTGAGATCAATGATATCTAGATTGAACCCTTAATCTAGGTAGACTCTCAGCAGCAGTTGTCCCTCAGCCCTGGAGACTTAGCATTGGAATGACACACTGGGCCAATGACTTGGTTCAGTCATCCAGTCATGTCAGCCTCTTCTGACATGCCAATACTGTTCATTGCCAAGAAAATGGTCAAAGAGTGGTTTGCCATTACCTTTTTCAGTGGATTAAGGCAAATAGAGGTTAAGTGACTTGCCCAGGATCACATAGTCAGTGAGTGTCTGAGGCTGGATTTGAATCAGGTTCTCCTGACTCTGGGCCCTCGGATCCTAGCTGCCTCTTGGCTATTGCTAGAAATATCCATCTTAGTGGTAAGAGGGAAGCTTAAACCCAACCCCGAAGGCTTTCGGGCTCCCCTTCAGGGATGTTCAAGCAGTCTGCTAGCATTACAGAACTGGATGTTTCCTTACAGGGCTCCTCCCAGGTATGACTGAATCCCAATTATCCCACATGACTCTTAACCTTGACCAGGTCCCTTGGAGGAAGAGGGATTCAGTGTAGGATAGGGGAAAGCAATACAGTTCTGGAATCAGACAATCTTGTCTCTACCCCTTACTACCTGAATGACCTTATGCAAGTCATTTTCTGCCTTTGGGCCCGTTTCCATATGTAAAATGAAAGGAGCTGGACTAGTACTTCTACTTCTAAATCTAGACTCCTACTTCCTTGCTTAAGAATCTATTCTAGTATCCAGTAGAACTTACTGACTAAATTTTTTTCTTTAGAATTAGAAATTTTAGCAGTGAAAAAGACATCAAGAGATTATCTGGTCCATTCCTGCCAGACTTTTTCCGTTCAGTCGTTTCAATAATGTCCCACTCTTCCTGATTCCATTTGGGGTTTTCTTGACAAAGACAGTGGAGTGGTTGGCCACTTCCTTCTTCAGCTCATTTGACAGATGAGAAAACTGAGGCAAAGAGGGTTATGTGACTTGCCCAGGACCACGCAGCTAGGAATTGTCTGAAGTCGGACTTGAACTCAGGAAGGTGAGTTTTCCTGATTCCAGGCCCAGCACTCCATGCATGGTACCACCTAGCTGCCTAAGTGCCTCTAGTTATTCCTATTTTTTTCTGTTTTTCTGTCCATTAATAAAAACTGTTCTTTACTGAATGTCTGAGCCTGAGTGCTTACAGGAAGTAGCAGAAAAGCTGAAAGCAGGGTCCTTTGAGTTCTGAGACAAATTTTTGATGTCTTGTGAGAGGTTGCTTTGGGAGGGAGCTGAGTCATATGACTGATTAATGTCAATGGTCCTCAAAAGTGAATAAAGTCTGTGAGCTTTTGTACAGAAAGAAATTGCACAGAAGAATCTTTGGTTGGCCCTTCAAGAAAGCAGGAGACTTGGAGGTAGTATAGCACAGTAGAAAATATACTATTTCTGGAGTTAGAGATCTATTTCTATTATGCTATGCTATTGTTATCTCAACATTTTGCCTTTTTGTTAGGTACGTTTAACATCTAAATGTATCACTATTGTCAGAAGTTTGTTGCGAAATTATCATTCACCATATGGCTGTTACAATGGGAAAGGTTGGTTGGTGTTCGCGAACTAGAGTGGTGAGTGGGGGAAGCGTATGTCCCCTCTGCAGGGTTATCCCAAGGATCCTGAGAGCATCTGAGAACGAAAATGCGGTGGAGGTCTTGCTACCAGAGTCCAAAATAGGTTAGAGTGAAAAAATCAAAAGTGAATTTGCAGGAGCTCATACATACATTGTAAGACTGTGTGTGTTGGGGGCAGTCCAGATGAAGGGAGACTCCAGGTCTACAACGGACCCTCCACATTTGGGGACCTGTGCGTGTGGTTTGTCCACATCCCTTCGTTTTACTGTTGAACTCTTCTGTAAAATGAGGGTGCTGGATGAGACAGTCTACGAGGTATGTACAGGCTCTAGGTCTATAATCTTATGCTTAGCATACTAATGATATTATTACGAGCATTCTTTGGACAAAGGCATGGGCATAAAAATGAGCAGGACATATGACAAGAATGCCGGTTCTAACTAAGAAAGAGGTGGGGGAACGGGGAGAGGGAGGGCTCAGTTCTGGGAAGCAATGAAAAACCAGGTTGGGGAGGAGCATTGGGTCAAATATAGGGAATGCTGCAGATGGAGTGTTACTTTTTAAATAACAATGAGGGAATGAAAGTAGCATTTTAGAGAGAAGGACAAGACAGGGAACTTCAAGACAGTGATTTGGGTAAGGCAGATGGTCCTTCCGGATGGAGACGCTAGTGGTATCTGAACTATGGAATGAGAAAACCCACAGAAACTGGAATGATAAAGGTCAGGTTTTTCCCTTGGGAATCTATTATCTTTCAAGCCTGAAGAATATTTCCTTCAGTGGGAAAGATTTAATTCATTTTTTTCCCCCAGCCACAAAGTTCACATATTCCTGATCTCCAAAAACCTTTAGGTTAAAACCAACATTCAAATCCCTGATAGCAGACCCAGTTCACACGCGTAAACAACATGTGGGACTGTGCTCATGGAACTGCACATGCAGTTGATTCAGTTTCACCCTCAGCATGGGATTTTTGTGCTGTTAGGATCTTTAGAAAAATGTAACGCAACCCCTCTTCCCCCCAAAAAAACAGGGTTAGCAAACCAGGGCTGCCTCTTACCATGGATAGGTCAGTCCTTCACTACCAGCAAGGAAAGGAAATGAGGGAGTTAATTATCTTTGGATTTGAGACCGGTCTGGCCACCAGAGGGGGTAGCTCTTCTGTCAGAAGATGAACGTCGGATTCTGCCCTGGGACTTGGGACGTGGGATCATTGACTTGGGAAGGTCTTTTCCTCAATGATGAGAAATGCAGACTGACATGCTGGAAATCATATTGAAAAGCTGGTTCCCTCTTAGCAACTGTGTGAGGGAAAATTGGTCCTGGATAAAATGAGGCAATGTACAATCCACAGAAACATATATATCTCGTGTTTTCTTTTTTAAGCACAAATGACAACTTCCAAAATTTAATTCATCCTTCCTACTTTCCTATCTTCTCCCCTCAACAATTTGTCACCACTCTTGTAGCACATAGTTTCCTACCTTCATCTGGTAAACCAGAGAGGGCTAGGTGGTTCAGGAGATATAGAGAGCTAGACTGTGAGTCAGACCAGAGTTCAAATCCTCCCTCAGACACTTACTAGTTATACACCCCGATCAAGTCACTTAACCTCTCTCAGACTCAGATTCTTTATCTGTGAAATGGGGATAGTAATCATACCTACCCATCAGATTGTTGTAAGGAGGCAGTGAGACAACATGTAAAGAGCTTCGCAAGCGTCCAAATGCTAGCTATTACTTAGGACTTAGAAAAATGCCTCTCTCCTAGGAAACTCTTGATGAATGCCAATTGACTGACTAGCTGATAACTTGGACTCTTTGAACTTCCTTTTCTTTTTTTAAGATTTGGATAAATGTATTTTAAGGTAATTGGCTTCCTCCATACTCTTCTGTATTTTGTTTTATGCATTTAAAACATTCTGAAAAGGGGTCCATAGCCTTCACTAGGCTGCCAGATGGGTCCATAGCACAAAAAAAGGTTAAAAACCCTTGCTCTATCATCTTATCTTCTTCTAATAAAAAGGCAGTGATGAATCAATACATTAAAATTTTTTAAAGTAGTTTAGAAAGCTTTCTGTTACTTCTGTTATTATTTTAGGATGATAGATTTAGAGTTAGAAGAAGCCTTAGATGGATTCAGTCTAACTCCCTCATTTTATAGATGAGGAAACAGAGGCCCAGGGAGGCCAAGGAACCTGCCTCCCAGGTAGAATATGACAGAGGCAGGACTGAACCCACATCTTCTGATTCTAAAGAAACCATCATTCTCTATTTTTTCTATTCTCCTTTATTGATCCCTGTATTCTGCGGCTCATCCAAAGTGCCTGATGTTGTACAAAGCCCTTAGTGGAAGGCACTCTGACAAGCAGTCATAGATGACCCGAGTCCCCTGCATTTCATGTGAGAATTCTTGCCAAATTGAGACTGCCAAATAGAAGGATGAACTGGAATGCTGGAACCCAAATCAGTTTTGATTAAAAACACTGTAACAGATGTTACAATTCTAATGTGATTCAAAAATTCTCCTCTAGAAAAACAATCCCAGATGCACCGTAACCACTTCTTACTCAACATATTCCCTCCTCATGACAAATCTTAGCAGCATTCAATACTCTCTAAATGCTGCAGCAACTACATGGTTCAGTGGATAGAATCAGGAAGACCTGAGTTCGAATCACGCCTCAGACAACTACAAGCTGTGTGACCCTCGGCAAGTTACTTAACCTTGTTTGCTTCAGTTTCTTCATCTGTAAAATGAGCTGTAAAAGGAAATAGCAAACCATTCTAAATCTCTGCCAAGAAATCCCCAAATGGGGTCATCAACAGTCAGATATAATTGAAACGATTGAACAACAGAACAGTCTGGCAGGAATGGAACAGATAATCCCTTGAAGTCTTTTTCGGTGCTAAAATCTATAATTCCAAAAGAAAAAAATATACTCAGTAAGGACTAATAGACAATAGAATAGATTCCTAAGTGGCCCCAAATAGGGTCAAAGTCAGACACTATTGAAATGACTGAATGGATAAAAAACAACAAATGATGAAAACATCCAATAAGACCTAGCTATCTCTCCTAGCTTATAACACACACACACAATATCAAATTTGCTATACAAATGAATATATTGCAATTACACATTTTAAATCAGCAGATGAGAGTGAAGGGTAAGACTAGTCAGTATAGAACTTCCTCTCTCAATTCATTTCATCTCTTTGGACCTCAGGTTCCTTGTCTGTACAAGAAGGGATATATATATATATATATATATATATATATATATATATATATATATATATATATATATATATGTTATATGTGTCTCTATATAGTATATCTATCTATAGGGGCAGCTAGGTGGTACAGTGATAGAGCACCAGCGCAGGAGTCAGGAGAACCTGAGCTCAAATCTCACCTCAGACACTTGACACTCACTAGTTGTGTGCGACCTTGGGCAAGTCACTTCACCCCAGTTGCCTCATCCTGGGTCATCTCCAGTCATCCTGATGAGTATCTGGTCACTGGATTCAGATGACTCTGGAGGAGGTGAGGTTGGTGACCTACACAGCCCTCCCTCACTCAAAACAAACTCAAATGCAAGTCATGTCATCATTTCTCTGATGCATGGTCTTCTTCAGCAACGAAGGACAAACACACATACATCTATCTATATAACTCAATAACGACTGAGTCACCCACACTTTACAAATGCCATTATTTAACAAGATCTGGCTTCTTCAAAGTGCTCAACCATCCTTTAAGAGGAGGCATGAGGCATTACCTCACAGTCACTGCTTCTAATGCAGAAAACCTCTCTTTTCAAAGCTTATGACCAATGTTCAGAATTAGGTACCCTAGAGATGGTTGTAATTGCTGCTGCTGGCTGACCCTCCGTCCAGTCTCTCCTTCCTTTCCTAATGCACTCATCTGGAGAGAATCATGAGCATTATCAGAAGACACCTCTTAAAGACAACCCTCCAAAAGCTCTCAGAAAATTGTACGTTTGGCTCAGTTGGGCATCAGTTTATTATTTCACTTGGGATCAGGGAAAGGAGACCACGTTTTGGGGAAGAACTGTGGTTCAGTGGGAGGGGCCCTAAATCTGCAATCAGGGGACTTGAGTTTAAATTTCAGTCCAACTTTTTAATACATTGTGTGGCCATGGGTAATTCACATACCGTTTCTGAATTCAGGTTCTTTTTATCTAGGATAAGGAGGTGGTGGATTCAATGTTTCTGAAATTCTCTTTTGTTAAGTTCTAAGTCCAAGATCCTTTGTGCTTCCCTAATTTGGGGGAATAATGCTTAGTGATAAAGATTTTTTTCTCAAAAAAATGCTCAGTTTTATCAAGATTGCTGTGTCTATTTAAATAAAATAATTAAACAGAATTTAACCCTCTCCCTTCTTTGCTCCCATCCCCTTTAAGACAGTCAAAAGTATTAATGTAGAAGAAGTGGGAGCAGGGTGACTACCAGTAGGGATAGGTAGTACAGCTTCAAATATAATTATGGAATTTCCCCCCCCACCTCCCCCATCAAAAAACCCTCACCGGAGATGAGCTAAAATGCCTTTGCTATTTATGTAGAATTACATGACCTCATGCTACTGGCGCTGGCCAAGGGGCAACTGATCATCTCTATGTCCCAAGTGTGGCTGGAAAGGAGAGTCTCCTAGTTGCAGGCTTCTTTGAGATCAGTGTTGACTTTGGAAATCTGCTCTAATAAACTTGTAATTATCAAGACATCAAAGACACCCCCATTGGCGTCAGAGAATCTTGAAAGTTGGAAGGGATCTCCAAGTTCTGCACCTGAACCACAACATACATAACAATTCATCTGCCCTTTGCTTTGTTACAGTTGCTACTGTTCAGTCAGTTAGTTGTCTCTGATTCCGTGTGACCTCATGGACCATTGCATGCCAATACTTTCGATGGAGTTTTCTTGGCAAATATACTGGAGTGATTTTCCATTTCCTTCTCCAGTGGATTAAGGCAAACAGAGGTGAAGTGACTTGTCCAGGGTCACATAGATAGTATGTGAGATTGAATTTGAATTCAGGTCTTCTTGACTCCATGCCCAATGCTCTATCCATTGAACCATCCAGCTGCCTCCTTTTGCTTACACACATCCAATGAGGAGAAACTGGTTACCTCATGATGCAGCCCTTTACACTCCTAGATAACTTTGTCTATGTTTCCCAAAAAGGTCTATGCTTCCCCTTCCAAGGTCCTTATGTCTCCCAAGGATTTCTACTGCTCTATATCCTGCTACTTCTCTCTAAAGAAACCCTTCAACTCCTTTTTCATCAACACTTCCTGAAGTAATCATCTGACAAAGCCTCCAAATTAACATTCTTATTACTCCTTTCTATCAGACTATATTTCTTTCCTCTTTTCAATTCTACATTCTCCATGAAATCTTTCACATTCCCTTGGTGAGTCCCAAATAAATTCAGAAATTCCTCTTTACTCTTTATCCTTCTCATATCTCTGATGAGAAAGCATTTTGTGTTAAGCTCTTGTGTGCCAGTTAAACTCATGACTGGTTATGTGTATGTTGATATGTTTCTGTCATTAGTTTGCACTTACAGTTCTCCAATCTTTCCCACTAAAGTATCATTTCCTTGGCAGAAATCAGCCTTCAATTTCCTTTTTTCATTCCTAGCCTGTCACCATGCAGACAAGCACTTCATCTTTTCTCATGATGATGAGGAATTCTCCAGACCCTAAGATCTGATTAGTTTCCCAAAGCAAGTTGACTAAATTCCCATGAATTCAATTCAGAATCTGCCCACACTCTTCGAAGGGAATCTTTTCTTTGGTTTCCTCCCACCTTCCTTCCTCTTCCTTGACCCCTTCTCACTCTCCCAAGCTACTCATCCCCTATTCCTTTCATGCAGGATGGGTGTTGCCTGATCACTAGCTAAAGGGGAAGCAAAAATCATTGAGTTTCTCCTACAAAGAGTCCTCATTTTAACAGGAAGCTCCTGATAACCTTAAAGTCTTTAAGGCCCAAAGGAATGTCATAGACTAGAGTTTATCATTTGACTCTTGTCTTTAATCAAATCACAGGGGGAATAATCTCCTCCCCCTACTCATAAGGCTGATCCTGGCAGAGGTATCTAGGGCCAGCTTCTGGAGAGTGGGGATCTCCCACCAAGCCTGTTACAGAAGGAGCTGAGGGGCAGACCACTACTGGCTGCCATTATTCATTGTATCTTCCAAAAAAGTAAGCAGTGGGGAAGGTGGCTTTTTGCTTAGGGTCACCTGATGCAGAGATCACCAAACTATGAAAGGGTTCTTATCTACCTTCTTCCTCATCATGAGATCTGTGGATAGATTTTAGGGAGTCCATGAACTTAGATGAGAAAAAAAAAATTACATCTTTATTTTCACTAGCCTCTAAATAAAATTTAGCATTTCTTTCAATTATGAATGTAATCAGCAAAACATTATTCTATCAAGGGGGACACAGTTTTCATCAGACTGCCAAAGGATCCTGCTCTACACTTTTTGCTCAGGGAATCTTCAGCAAACGTTGTTGACTGACCAAGAGGTAAGGAAGTCATACAAGGAAAATGAAAACAAAGCAAAACCTTCAGAGACTTACCTCATCTATCCACACTTAGACTTTGCATAGGGGATGGGTGGCCACAGGATGGAGGTAAGGAAATACATTCTTCCTATCACCATGCCCCAGCCTCACTCAAAGCCATACTCTGAAGTCTCAACTCAGCAATTCAGTTTTCATAAGGAAATCGACATGAAAGTAGATTGAGAGTAGAAATGAGGGTAAACATATTTTAATGAAAAACCCATCCAACTCTTTTGCCACCTTTCCAGGAATGTGCCTGGAAGAGTAAGGGACGCATTTATTGGAACTTACCTTTAATACTTGTGAAGTGGATAAATGATATACCAGACAGTTTGAAGGCATGGAGACCTGTGTCAAAGACCTTCAAGCTCCATTATCCTTCTTGCTATGAACAAATGTGAAAGGTCCTCTGGGGAAAATGTTGGAGACACGTCCTTTGCTCTGATCTTTTGTCACTCATTCTCAGTGACAAGCACCATCACTTCACATACTACTAAATGCAACAGACAGCTATGTTTTGGTATGGTCTGCTCAGAGTCATGCCATCCTAAGGGCATGATGAATAAATGAAGGAATGGTTTGATGTTTCCCCCTGTTCCCTTGCTAGGTAATGGATCAAGAGCCAATGGTTCCAGCTAGTGCCAAGAGACCTGAGACTAATGTGCAGATGTTCACAATTTTCCTAGTTCTGAGAGTAGCCTTTGGTATAATACAGAAGGATATATGGAACCAGCCAGAGATTCATAACCACTCAAGATCTACTCAAATGCTGACAAATATTGGAAAGTTAATGTTTAAATGGGAGATAAATTAATTCCTTCTGGGAATTCACATGCCAATGGTTGCTCTGGAATAGGTGATTTCCTAAACAGGGCAATAGCAGTCAACAAGAATAAAAAAAGATGAAGGAAACCAACCAAAAATAACCCCAAACAAAATAGAATCTAGATACAAAGTGATATACAAAATATATCGGGTTTCATTCATATGAAAGAATACAGCAAATAATCGTAAACAATTAGGATTCTAAATAGAGTTGGGGTAAAACATTATCCCCTATTCCCCCTTATAACAAGTCCCCTAAGTGATTGCATTAATCCTGATTATTTAAAAATTCTAAGTAATTTATTCATTAAAAGTCATTATAGAAAGCCAACTTCAAAGCCAGGATAAACTTGGACTTGTCAGTTGTATTACTGAAATTGCATTGTTTCTAGAGTCTGAGAACATGGTTCAAGTTCCACCTGTGACACACTGGTTATATGGCCTTGGTAAGTCACTGAACTTCCCCAATACTCTAGGCAGCTTTCTCAGACTTTAAGTTGCAGAGGAGGATTTGGTTTGTTTTGGTGGAAGGATCTTCCTCACCTAGAAGAGACAATTAGACAGCATAATGGATAGAATGCTGGATAGGGAGTCAGGAAGACTTGAGTTCAAACTTTGCCTCAGATACTTTCTAGCAGGGTGACCCTGGACAAGTCACAACATCTGCCAATGCAAAACTGGAGTAATAATGGTGCTTACCTGCCAGGATTGTTGGGAGGATAAAATAAGATATTTGTAAAGTGCTTAGCGCAATCTCTGGCACACAACAGGAGCCTAATAAATACCTGTTTCCTTCCTTCATCAGAGCTATATAGTTAGCTTTCTGAGCAAGTATTTTTATATTCAGGTTTCTAACATAAAAGCTGTCATGATATATATCCAAAGTTCTGATAAAAAACAACAAAATAGGAGGCAGAGCCAAGATGGCGGAGTAGAAGGACGCACGTTTACGAGCTCCAAAACCAAAGCCCATAGAATTAATGTAAAAAGAGTCCCCCATAACTTCTGGGTCAATACAAGGTGTGCAGAAACGCAGTGGAAGAGATTTCCGTTCCAGGGAGCCCTGGAGACCCGTCCCCAGGGTCCGTCGCACCCCGGAAAGTGGACCCCACCCCCAGTGCTGCCCTGGCCTAGGCCCCAGAGAAGCTGATCCGAGCAGGCTTCAGAGACGGAAGCTCCGGCAGCCGGGAAAGTCCCTCAGCCTACAGAAGCTACAGGTCAGTGAGAAAGAAGGCCGGGCTGGAGGAGAGGGGGAGCAGGGCATCTCTGTGACTCGGGCCCCCTCGGGAGGAAGCGGTGGTGGCAGAGACGGGGGCAGGAAGCGGCGGAGGCAGAGGTGTGGGCGGGGGCTGAGGCGGCAGCGGACCAGGACTCAGGAATCCCCCAGCAGCAGGCAGGATCTTCATTACGGAAGATTCCTGCATAAAACCTGAGGGAACTGAGCCTGGGAGATGGCCCTGCCCCCACCCCGCTCTATTACTGAAGGCTTCTGCTTAAAGCCCCCGAGGGAACTGAGCCTGGGAGGCGGGCCCCCCCACCCCGCCCCCACCCGCTCCATTCCTGAAAATCTCTACATAAAGCCCCTGAGGGATCTGAGCCTGGGAGGCGGCCCTGTCCCCACCCCAGCACCTGAACTAAAGCTCACTGATTGACAGCCAGCAGGAGGAAAGCCCATTTAAATCTCAGAGGCCAAGCACTAGCTGGGCGGATCCAGGCGGGGGTAGAAAGGAATCTCAGAAGTCAAGAAACTGGCTGGGAAAATGCCTAGAAAAGGGAAGAAAAATAAGACTTTAGAGAGTTTTTTCAAACAAATGCAAATGATCCCGACCTTCAGATCTGATGACGAGGATGTATCCTTGCCATCAGGGAAAGATGTGGAGGGCGGGGCCTCAGTACCCCAGACACCCCAGGGGGGTGACAGGTGGGCTCAGGCCCTGGAAGAGCTCAAAAAGGATTTTGAAAAGCAAGTTAGACAGGTGGAGGAAAAACTGGGAAGAGAAATGTCAGAGATGCAAGAAAAGTATGAAAAACTGGTCAATACCTTGGTAAAGGAGACCCAAAAAAATGCTGAGGAAATTAACACCTTGAAAAATAGGCTCACTCAATTGGCAAAGGAGGTTCAAAAAGCCAATGAGGAGAAGAATGCTTTCAAAAGCAGAATGAGCCAAATGGAAAAAGAGGCTCAAAAGCTCACTGAATTTAATAGTTCTCTCAAAATTAGAATGGAACAGATGGAGTCTAATGACTTTATGGGAAACCAAGAAATCACCAAACAAAACCAAAAGAACGAAAAAATGGAAGAGAATGTGAAATATCTCATGGGAAAAACAACTGACCTGGAAAATAGATCCAGGAGAGACAATTTAAAAATTATGGGACTACCTGAAAGTCATGATCAAAAAAAGAGCCTAGACATCATCTTCCATGAAATTATCAAGGAAAACTGCCCTGACATTCTAGAACCAGAGGGCAAAATAAGTATTGAAAGAATCCATCGATCACCACCTGAAAGAGATCCAAAAAGAGAAACTCCTGGGAACATTGTGGCCAAATTCCAGAATTTCCAGCTCAAGGAAAAAATCTTGCAAGCAGCTAGAAAGAAACAATTCCAGTACTGTGGAAATACAATCAGGATAACCCAAGATCTAGCAGCTTCTACATTAAGGGATCGAAGGGCATGGAATAGGATATTCCAGAAGGTAAAGGAACTAGGACTCAAACCAAGAATCACCTACCCAGCTAAACTGAGTATAATACTTGAAGGGAAAATATGGTCTTTCAATGAAACAGAGGACTTTCAATCATTCCTAATGAAAAGACCAGAGCTGAAAAGAAAATTTGACTTTCAAACACAAGAATGAGAAGAAGCATGAAAAAGGAAACAGCAAAGAGAAGTCTTAAGGGACTTACCAGAAGTGAACTGTTTACATTCATACAGGGAAAGACAATATTTCTAACTCTTAAAACTTTTCAGTATCTGGGTAGTTGGTGGGACCACACATACACATGTACACGCATGCACACACATACACACATGCACACACATACAGAGATAGAGAGCACAGATTGAACTGAATAGGATGGGACCATACCTTAAAAGAAACTAAGGTAAATGGTGAGAGAGAAATGTAGGGGGAGGAAAGAGAGGGAAAGGGAAGGGGGTAACTATATGTCATTTAAGAGGCAGGTAGGAGTTTTTCTTAGTGGAGGGATAAAGAGGAGAGCTGAGAAAAAAAAAAAACCAAGAAGTTTACCCTCATCACATTTGACTAAACGAAGGAGTGAAATGCACACTCATTTTGGTATGAAAACCTATCTTACAGTATAAGAAAGTGGGGGAGAAGGAGATATTACAAGGGGGGGATGATGGAGGGGAGGGCAAAGGGAGGAGGGAGCAATTTGAAGTCAACACTTGGGGAGGGACAGGATCAAGAGACAGAAGAGAAACAATGAGGGGCAGGTTAGGAGGGATGGTAATCCAGTTAGTCTTACACAACACGACTATCAGGGAGGTCATTTGCAAAACTACACAGATATGGCCTATATTGAATTGCCTGCCGTCCCAAAGGGAATGGGTGGGGAGGGAGGGATGGGGAGAAGTTGGAACTCAAAGTTTTAGGAACAACTGTTTAGTATTGTTGTTGCAACTAGGAAAGAAGACATACAGTTAATGAGGAATAGAAAGTCATCTGGCCCTACAGGAGAAAAGAGAAGATGGAGACAAGAGAAGGGAGGGATGACAGAAGAGAGGGCAGATTGGAGATAGGGAAAATTAGATTGCTTGGAGTATTGGGGTGGGGGAGGGGATAAAAGGGGAGAAAATTTGGAACCCAAAAATTTGTGAAAATGAATGTAAAAAATTAAATAAATAAATAAAATTAAAAAAAAAAAAACAACAAAATAACTGACTATCCCAAAGAAAGGAAGACACTCTCCACTGCCTCATTCCTGTTGTCTTGCTCAGCAACGCATCTTGGGCTTGGAGTCAGGTACACTTGCTTAAGAGTCAGAGCTCGCTGGGGGTGCACGGTACTTGGGAGAGGGCTATGGGAGCCATCTGATTGGGGAGTTGCATGGGGAGGATAGGAGTTACAGAGGTAAGATTAATCTAGCAGCACTGTATAGGGTTAAAGGAGAAACTGGAAGCAATTAATTCACTATTGCTGTCGCTGAGACAAGAGATAACACCCACCTGAATGAATGCAGTGAGGCTAGTGGAAATGGAGAGGCAACAGACTGTGAGATGCTGTGAAGATGGACCTGGCAGGTTCAACAGGAGGTAAGGGATGAGGAGGACACAAAAATAATCTAAGGTATTGAACCTGTGTGACTGGAAGCATAGCGGTGTCATTTGTGGAAAGAGAACAGTTGTGACGAGTTTGTGGGTGCGTGTGCGTGTGTGTGCGTGTGTGTGTGCGAGACAGGAGATCGCAAGTTTGATTTTGGAAAAGCTAAGTTTGAGATATCAGTGAGACACTTTGTTGGAGCTTTCTGTCAGACACTTGGAGATATGGGACTGATGCCAGAAGCAAGGTCAGGACCAGAGACAGAGATGAAATGAGGTGCTCTTTGTAAAGCACATAGTAAGTGCCTTATAAATGCTTATGGCCTTTCCTTATTACCCCACATGTGGGAGGGGAGGGATGGAGCTGGGAAGTGAATGAGATCCTTAGAAGAGAATACAGAATGGGGCCTGAAATGGAGAACCTTAGAGATGACCGCACATGGAGATGAAAGGAAGAAGAGGGGTCTGAGACAAGCTGGTCAGAGAGGCTGGAGCAGAGCCTGGAGGGTATAACGCTGAGGTAGACAAAGGAGAAGAGAGTTTCAAAGAATGAGGGAATGATCAATATTGATTGATATTTCATACAGTTCAAGGAGAGTGAAGACCGAGGAAGAACCGCTGGAATTAGAAGGTTAGAAGGGAAGCCACCTCTCCCAGGAAGCCTTTCTTGGCGGTTAGCATTCTTCCCAGTCTGAAACAGCCATGTCTGTACTTATCTGTTCACGTCCAGTAAATGGTAAGTTCCATGAGGGCAGAAGCTAGTTTGCATTTTGCCTTATTCGTGTTCAGTCACTTCAAGTCACGTCCAACTCTTCGTGGCCCCACTTGGGGTTTTCTCGGCAGACATACTGGAGTGGTCTGCCATTTTCTTCTCCAGCTCATTTTACAAATGAAGGAAGGAAGGCAAACAGGCTGAAGTGACCTGTACAGGGTCACACAGCGACTAAGCGTTTGAGGTCAGATTTGATCTCAGGAAGATGAATCTTCCTGATTCCAGGTACATCTGCTGTGCCACCTACCTGTCCCCATACGTAGCAAAATGCCTTGTCTAGAGAAAGAACTTAATAAATGCCTATTAGATTGAATTGGTTATGGATGACCTCTGAAGAAGAGTACCAGAAGTGATGGAGTAAGGTTAGATAGCTATAAATAGTTTTACATAGAGGAAAACCTGGTTCAAATCCCATGAAGCACACACTTGTTCTCATCAAACCATCTTGGAAATGTGCATGGTAAGTCATATGGAAAACTAGGCAAGAGAATATAGATGGCTCAGTATAAATTTATCACTTCTCCTGGAAAAACAGCTCAAGGGGGTTAGGCTGAGCATTTTCACATGTGAAGCACAGCCCAGACACTTCAACCTCAAACACATCTTTAATCTGCTCAGGACAAAGATGACTGGAGGGGGCTGGCATCAACCTATCTCTTCTTGGAGTCTGACTGCAGCAAATGCGGTTTTGTAAAACCACAGATCTTTCTTTAAATAGTGAGCTTAAACATGCACTACAGCTGAGAGGAGAGAAATGTTGGCATTTGCAGATGAGTTATGTTTAGCTAATGGCTTTATCTAGAACATTGACAAATATTTGTTGAACGCCTAATATGTGTGAGGTATCCTTAAGTACACAAGTCACCCATTATGCTAATATCCTGATTGCATAATGTATACTTCTGAAATACTAGTAATCATTTCCAAAGATAATCAAGTCCTTGTTTTTAATCCCAATTTCATTTTTAGAAGTTGCACTTTGGTGGTCACAGTTCACACTCCAATGAACATTCCTCTTCATATACTGGTCACACCTAGAATTGGCTTCATGTGGATCTTAAAACCATGTATAAAGGTGGGACTGGTTGGACATTTAGGGTAGATTTTCATGCTTTTCAAAGGTTGCTAGGTCAGTAATTTAAACATCTGTTTTCAAAATCCAGCTATTCACTCAGCAAACATTTACGGGGCATCTAATATTACCCCAGCAATATATAGGGTGCTGAAGGCAATAACCCTGCCCCCAAGAAGCTTATATTCTAGTTGTAGAAATACAGAGGCAATCACAGACAAGAGAAATGGCCTCATAACAAAAATAGGAGAGATGTCAAAAGACAGTATACAATGAATGATAGGTGAAGACAGAACCATCTTCCAGGGAAGGCTTTTCTGTTACTCTTAGCTACTAGTCCCTCCCTCTCCAAACTACTTTGTATTCTCTCTTTCTCTTTCTCTAAGATGTGTGTGTATGTATGTATATGTGTGCGTATGTATGTATATATATACATGTGTATATATCCATACGCACATATAATATTC
This sequence comes from Bettongia penicillata ogilbyi, assembly GCA_023548195.1. Taxonomy (NCBI): domain Eukaryota; kingdom Metazoa; phylum Chordata; class Mammalia; order Diprotodontia; family Potoroidae; genus Bettongia; species Bettongia penicillata. The sequence goes on along the minus strand of JAJHZJ010000532.1, from coordinate 304,550 downwards.
AATATATACTAACATACTCCATATTTGTGCATGCATGTACATCTACATATTTATATATCATATATGTATATCTACACACACATATATGCGGGCACATATACATATATATTCTACGTCTATATCATGTTGTAGAATATAAATTTTTTGATGTTAGGGACTGCCTGACTTTTGCCTTTGTATCCCAGGTGCTTAGCACTGTACCTGGCACAGAGTAGGCACTTGTTGATTGACTGACAGACCACAAATGGAGTGGTAGTTTGAAAGGGAGGAAAATAGAACAGACTGAACTGCTTAGGAAAAGTTCAGAACTTTAGAGCTAGACAAGGTCTTAGAGGCCATTGAGTCAAATCTTCTGTTAGAAACTAGCAAACTGAGGTCTCAATAGATTAAGTGACTTGTTCACAATTGCACATTCTGCAAGTGACAGAGCTGATATTGGAAGCCAGGTCCTTTAACTCTGAATCCTATACCGCTGTGTAATGGTAATTTAAATGGGAAGATCTTTCCCATTCATTAATAGGCCCATGTGACCTGCTTTAAACCACATAGAAGCCTAGGTCACATGTGGTGGGAGGAGCTTGCTGAATGGGTAGAACAGGAAGGGTGGAGAAGAATTGGGAGGAAGTGAATGAGAGCACTTAAAGTGGAGGGAGAGAGGACACAGGCAAGCAGGCACAGCTAGGCTCGTGAGTGTTTGTTTATGGGAAGGTCCCAGCAGCAAGGGATGGCAGGGGAAGCTTGGGAGTGACCTTGTTCCCTGCAGTGCTAATATGCATTGACTTCTTGGCTACTATGATGAATTTGGCTTTCTAGTGTTGGGATTTGGCTTTCTGGTGTCTGAATAAATGTTTTTCTTCTGCCTTCTATATGGAGAGTCTGTTATACTTTGTGATGAGAACTATTGTGGCATATTCATAGTCACCAGCAGGGCTGTGAATATTGCCTTGGTGATACACCCTGGCACTATAACACAATGCCTCACAGGGAGAAGGCACCACTTAAGCTGGACTTTGAAGGATGGACATTATTTGGATAGGTGGAGAATAGGTGAAAATAAAACAAGATTTAAAAGATATACATTAAACATTATGTGATAATGACACTCATTGGAATTTGGGGCTAATTTTGAGATCCTTCAGCAACTTGGTTGTTTTCCAGGAAACTCCCCAGCATGCTAATGTCCTGAGGATGGAACTGCTATATGCCACTCGGTTTCTCGGTAGAGAACTTTCAATGAATCATCTAAAATTGTGGTTTCTCCCCTCATCTGTAAAGAGATTATGGTCCTGAACAGCCTCTAAGGGTGTCAGGGTGTTTGTATAGTGTGGATAACCTGTGCTGATAAAAATGTCCTATAAAATAAGAGGGAAGATTCATCAGCTCCAAATTACAGCTAGGGGCATTATCATATGAGTTGGGGATGTACAGCTTGAAATAGAGAAGATTTGAGTGAGGGGACTCAATCTTTCCTTCCAGTATTTGATGGGCCATTCTATAAAAGACAGACTTTTACTTGCTTGACATCAAAGAGCAAAACTGGGAAGATCAGTGGAAGTTACAGAAAATCAGACAAAGAAAAAAAAACTGCCCCAAAGTAGAATGGGTAACCTCAGTAGGTGGAGGGTTTCTCCTCAGAAGTCTCTATGCAAAGGCTAATGGGAGTGAAGGACAGGCATAGCCCCCTCCCCCTTTTTCAGGTATAGCCTTTGAGATCTCTTCTACCTCTGAGACTCTTTGAGGCCATTCTTTGAGGCCACTGAGGCCATTGTTTCTTTTTATTCATCTCTTTGGAGGGGAGAAAATATTCGTATATACAAATGCATACATACAGAATCTTTCCTGGCATGCTCTCTACAGTTTCCAGATTAGAAAAACAAACACAGATCAAGAATTCTTGTGTCTCTATCAAGCAAGGCTCTCTGAAATGGGACCTCATCAATGTGGCACAATGGTCATCATACTGTCTTAGGGATTCCCTACCATCAGAGTCCCTTGTTACAGATCAAAGATCAAGATACATTCAGGAGAAGCATGAGAGGAATTACGAAAAGCAGTAGCACAAGATCTTATAACCCGTGAAAGAGAGAAGAGAAGGAGATTGGAGAAATGGCAGGTAGAAAATTAAAGATGACGAGGGGGAATGGACAATTGAAAATAATAGAGGACCAGGATAGTAGCTCTTAACCTGGGTCCATGAGCTTTTCATTTTAAATATCCTGATAACTGTATTTCATGTATTTTTTTGCATTTAAGACATTATTCTGAGAAGGTTTCACCAGACTAATAACTGTCTAGCTGTTTTAAATAGTTGTAACAATGCTGCTGATTATGGCTGACACATCGTGTAGCTTCTCTATTTTTCTCTTTTGATTAACCCTGTTAGAACCTCAGCTTTCTCTGAGATCACTAGACAATCAAAAGGATCCCTGATACAAAAGTTAAGAACCCCTGAACTAGAGGGAAAAAATCGAGGGAAACTCAATGGTTTGGAGCAGAGCGACTAAGATGTAAACTGAAGATGGCAGGAAAAGAGAAGTAAAGAATCACAAAAGGAAAAAGCTAAAAGAGAGAAGGAAAAATTACAGAATGAATTTTTCCAGGTAGAGTACAGAAAACTGCAGTCTGGTAACATCACCAACCAGTGCCGGAAGCTGGACAGACACCCCTAATGCAAACAGAGGAGAGGCCACAGTTAGGGATCCTGAAACTTTCACTTGCAGCCAGTGATGAGGAGAAGAGGACATCTAGAAGCAGTGAGTGATGGCTTGTCAGGAGAGACTGTCAAACTGTATGACATCCAGCTAGGATGGAAGGACTTCTGGAAATCTGACCAATGAAGTTAGGAGGGAATAAAAGGATCGAAAAAAGAGTTTTCAATGATAAATAACTGGAAATGAAGCAAATGAACCAAAAATAGAAGCAAGTCATCCAATCCTTGGGTTATGAAATGGCTCATAGGGTCATATATCGCTAAGGACTGACGTAACAGAGGAGGACAATGCAAATAGATACAAACAGCGTCTCTGGCTTAGAGATGAACCCTGTCTCTAGGACAGCATGCCATCCTGGTTTTAAGAAGTTATTGTGATCATATATATAAAGCTGAAAGGAATTTTAGGCCCTCCAAGTCCAAACACTCATTTTACATAGAAAGAAACTGAAACTGTTACTTGACCTCAAGTAACTTAAGTAAACTTAGTGGCTCAAGTAGGATTTGAATCTAGGTCTTGCTGATTTCAAATCCAATGCCTTTAACTCATTATTAAAATTGCATTTTTTCCCCTGCAAAAGAAGAACGTAGTCTGTTCATTTCTGAATCTTCTACTCACCTGTCAGCTAAACAAAAGGAATCCTAAGATGCCTATAGATGAGTTGTTCCTACATACTGAAAAATAACCGGCTAAGAGGCTCTGGACCAGGTGTCAGGCACTCCAAGAACAAGTCCATCTTTTCCCTTTACCAAACATCCTTAGTAGTGTAGTGTCCTCGTAAGTGTGAAAAGTTGGGAGAACTTCCTGGATCTCTATTCAAGGAGATCCTAACTTAGAGACCTGAGTGGGATTTGGGAGAAGTCTACAGTTTGATGCAAAATGTGGAAAAGCAGATCCTTGCCCTTCCCCGCCCCCCCCAAAAAAACTTTGTCCACATGATGAAAGAAACCTACTGCATTAACTCTTTCCCAGAAGTCTTCAGTGGTCTACAACGCCACCGTCAGAGAGCAGGAAAACGTCCTGCTTTAATACTTGGGCACGGTGTTACTTGCCTTTCAGTCTCAAAGATAACCAAAGATCCCAGGAAGGCAATGTCTTGACTTGCAGGTAAATTGGATGTAAGTGAGGCAGGGCTGTACAAAGTCATCAGTCACATTCTCTCCTCCAGAGTCATCTGGTTCAGTGTCAAGACACAGATCTGGACGACCGGGGATGGTCCACAATGCAGTGGGAGACCCTGGCCTTTTGAAGCTAAAGTCTTTCCCAGGTCTTCATTTGTCTAAGGTAATAACCATCCAGTGATTAAGGCTACAGAAGAAATCAGACAAAAAAATGACCTCTTTTACCTACTCAAAAAAAAAAAAATCAATCTTGGAGGGGAAGAGCCTCAGGGTTTCTGGCCAGAACAAACAATCGCTATTTACACCATGGATCTGAAACACAAACTTTGACTGGTTTTAATAAGTGAGAAAAGCTTTGAGTTAGGTTCCAATGACAGAGGATATTTGGTCTCTGAAGAATAAGGTAGTTTAGTATAGAAAAGATGGTCAGAAAGTAATGAACTGGCCATGGTAACCATGAAACTAACAAGTAAACACAAAATGGCCCTGGGTTCTAAGCAGTTCCCTTCTGATTCTATGCTGACAGTGGCAGAGGGATGGGAAAGGGGATGGAGAGGCTAACTCTCAGGCAATTTTTAGACTGTCTACAAATATTATTTTAACTAATGAGTGAATACCAACATTAATGTCAACTTTAGTATCAACTTGTTAGAGTAAAAGTCAAAACTGACTCAAAACTTTTGAAGGACAAATATAAAAATCCACTTCATGCAACTATAGTAGCTCCAACCTGACCTATTGTTATTCCCTTAACTTGTGAATTGATATGTCACCTGAAGGCCTGAATGACATCACTATTGTCATTCTTACTACAACTGAGACCTGAAAACATAAAGAAGTTGCAGCTTAATGGCATGATGGCTCATGAGAAGTCACCAGAGAGGCAAAGAAAAGCATTGGTTATATCATGCGTCCAAGAGCAAGACAAAACAGTATTTTCATGGGGAATCTTCTTGCAGTACTTGCAGTACTCACAATGAGTGTAAAAAAAGGACCAACATGGAGGTGAAGTTTGTTTATGTGCTGGAGCAAGGATTCTGACATGTCAGTGGATCCATTAACTTGAATCATTGACTGGAACAGCCACGTGGTGCAGTGGATAGAGTGTCAGGGCTGGAGTCAGGAAGACTGAGTTCAAATCTGGCCTCAGACACTTACTAGCTATGTGACTGTGGGTGAGTAACTTGTTTGCCTCAGTTTTCTCATCTGTAAAATGAGTTGGAGAAGGAAATGGCAAACTACTCCAGTATCTTTGCCAAGAAAATCCCAAAGGATGTCATGAAAAGTTGGACACTACAGAAATGAATGAATAACAAATGATCACTGCTAACTTGGAAGATAAAAAAATTACATTGGTATTTTCTCAGACCTCTAACAAAAATGGCATCCATAAGCTTTATCAGACTGGCGAAGGGCTCCGTGACACACAAAAAGGTTAAGAACCCTTCTTCTAGAGAATGTTGTAAAGACTGAAGATCCTATCAGTTTCTCAATATCTGCTATGGCTGTATTGTGATTGATATTCAGAACCACATTTTAGGAAGCTCATTAGAATCCAGGGAGAAACCAAAGGAGGGGGCAACAAGGATGGTGAAGGACATGCGATTATGACATAAGATGAGTGGTTAAAAAACTGTGGATATTTAGTTTAGAGAAGAAAAGATTTAGAAGGGACATAATAGCAGTCTTTAAATACTTGAATGGTTGTCAAATGAAAGAGGGATTTGATTATAGCTAGGTCCCAATTTGTGCAAATGAGGAATCCTGTTAAAGTGGTAGCATTATTTGAATTCATACAACATATCTATATTAGACTGGAATCAATGACCACATTTCCATAATCTAAAACTTCAAATAATGCAAATTCAAATACATGCAACCACTCCACTGGATTGACTATTTGTGTGAACCAGGACCTAGCTAGTTCAGTGGATTTCTAGGAGCCATAGATATAAGTTACAGAGAAGCAAATTTATATGTGATGTAAGATAAAGACTTGTATTAATCAGAGCTATCCAAAAGTGCAATAAACTACCTTAGGAGCTTATTGCAAGGTAGTAAGCTCTCTCTCACTAGAGATCTTTAAGCAAATGCTGCATGACCATTAGTCAGATATGTTGTAGAAGGATTTTTGTTGAAGTATAGGCTGGAATAAATGGATGTTATACCCCATATTATTGGGATTCTGTGAAGCACAAAAATTCCACAATGACTTTTGAACTAAATCACCATAATATCAACTAGTTAACTGTTAGAATAAAAGTCAAAATTGACTCAAAAAATTAGAAGGATAAAGATACAAATGTACTCTGCATAACTGTAGTAGCTCCAGCCTGACTTATTAAGAAAGGCTGTTGATTTGGATAAATGGGAAATGGAAAAGGTAAAGACAGGGACTCATTGCGATTGTTCTTTATGTAATTTTAACTGATATAAAGCAGTGAACTTAAAGGGACAGTGTTTCTTACATCAGGACAGGAAAGTGATTTGTCTGAGTATAACAGGTAATAAGTTTCAGAAAACAGATTTGAACTCAGTTCCTCTGACTCTCGAACCAGTATTCTTTCTATTGCGCCATATTATTTTCCTTAGGATGGGATAGGAAGATCATTGAATATAACCTTGACTTACTTCAAATTTCGTCTAGGGCAAAACTCTGCTTGTAGACCACAGAAAATCTGAATAATTAGATGGTCAGTAAAAGGAAGTTATATCCTCTTGCTTTCCCATTCCAGACTCAATATATTCCCTTCTCAGCAGCATGGATAAGAGATGTACATCCTCAGACAAGACCTCTTCTTACACATTGTTGTAAAATTTCCTATTACTGGCTATTTTTGTGTTGCATGAACATTTTTAGTGTCCAAGAAACTTGAAGCTGGGATGAAATATCCGTGATTTCCAAATATCTATATTATAAAAAGATTTTGATGGTATAAATTCACCTCCATTTCTGATTCTTCCTTTTCTTCATATTCTGATGTCAGGGAAATATAATTGTGGTAGAAAGCAGAAGACCACCTTGGAACTCTTCTCTGGTCTTTATCTTGCTTACAAAACAGTTAAAACAGAACATGAGGGTTTGTTTTGAATAGACTGCATTTCCTAATTTCCTAAGATAACTACTTCTTGTGACTAACACAATTATCTGGAAATCCCTGTGAAGCTGCCTAAATGTCCCACGCCCCCATTTTGTGATGGAACATTTGAAGTGAGTGACCAACGATCCCTTTAATCGCTGAGTTCCTACATGCTGATCTACTTTGACCCCCTGGTCTAGTCCTCTGGATTCTGGAATCTACTACCATATTTCTCCTCTAGACATGTACTGATCTCCTCAATGTATTAAAGTTTGGGGAAAAAAATAACACTTCCCCTTAGTTTGGTCAAAATTGGAATTTTTCCAAAGGAGTTTTTTACTTAGAAACTAGGAAAACAAACAAAAAGAGATACATACAAGTGAAGTGAGTGGATTTACAAAGATATCTGCTTATCTAAACTTACCTATAGTGTAGCTGCTTAGCAAAGATTACAGGGAGCCTAAATCTGTGCTTCCTTTCCTCGACATGATACCTTTTAGACCCCACCTGGAGTACATGATGAACAAGATCTTCACACATCTAATCAAAGCTAACTTTAGGATGGTACCCTTTCCATGTTTAATAGAAATCTCAATACCTCCTCAAAATCTTTCTATCCTTATTTCTAGGTATTACATTCCCCCACTCTGTCAGGCACCCTTTATAGGACTTTACAAGGGTTCTTAATCTTGGGTCCATGAACTTGTTTTTAAAAAAATATTTTGATTAATTGTATTTCTGTACAATTAGTTTCCTTAGAATCCTATGTATTTTATTTATTTAGGACATTATTTTAAGAAGGGTTTACAGTCTTCTCTAGACTGCTAAAGGGGTCCAGAACCGAAGATGAAGAACTTCTATTCATGTCTGCCTGTAACAGTTTTTAGTGGAGGCAGATCCTGCCTTGGTCTCTGATTACTTGGATATAGAAGGATTTTTCCATTTGATCCCAAAGAGTCTTCTTTCCTTAGTTTTCAGGTCATTCTTCACTGACCTTGTAAGTCATCTATCTTGTACCTTCTTCAGGCACAACTTTCCTATTGTGCTGGGCCCCAGAATTCACACCCTTACCACCTTCCTTGTTTATTTTTATCATGTTCAGCTAAATTATATTAATTACATGTCTATTAAGTCTGGCTCTTTTTTTTTGCTGAAGTTAGGCTTTTTCACTCACAGTGCTAAAATAATCTCTCAGTTTAATTTCCTTAGGCCCCATCTAACCAGGTACCATTTCTCCGAGGAGCATGTCTGCATGACGTCAGTTCCATTTGAACGCTGGAAGCAGATTCAGTGGCTCTTTCAGTTCAAAACATTGAATTCTTTTTGGAATGATTCATTCACAAAGTCCATTTTTTTTCCTACTGGATATGCCTCCACCTTTGATTTTGGTGGAGCCCGAGATCAGAGACTGGCCAGCTCTCTCCAGCTTCCCAAGATATTGTTCAGGTGTTTTCTCAGAACATTTTCATTCTAATTTCACAATTTTAATAAATAATTTTCATGAGACAATTATATGATACGTGTCAGAATTACGTGTCTGACTCTACAGTCAGAATTAGGAGGAAGGAGTGAGTCCTCAGTATGGGCTACAATAGTTTGAGAAAACTTCAAGGAAGATCACATGTTTTAGAGCTAGAAAGCACATTAATGAACTTCTCGTACAGGAGTGGGGAATCTGCAGCCTCCAGGTGACAGGTTCCCCACCCCTGATCTAGTCTATCTCTTTAGTTTTACAGAGTAGGAGATTGAAACTCAGAGAGGGGCGAAGCGATTTGCCTTCTAGGAAGGATTTCAACTGGGCCTTGAAGGATGGGCAGGATTTTAACATGGACAAAAGAAAATGTTTTGGAGGGGCAAACAGCACGAGGAAAGGGCGTGAGATGCCTAGAAGTGTAACTAGGGTAGGGAAATAGGGGTCTTGCTCCCAGACACCAGAATTTGAAGGTCTCTGATAATATTTCAAAAGCTAGAAATGACTAAGTTTAGCTCCTCATAAGCAAGCAAGAATAATTAGTTAAAATGGGAAGCTGCCAGATGGCATCTGTTTCTCCCCTGTCCCCTTCTTTCTGTTGCTTCTTCCCTTGTGAGATCTAGGTCCTTCTATAAAGCAAGTTCACTATGTGATCACTTTTTCCTCAATCTCTCCCTTTCCTTCCCCCAGACTCGCAACTATTCAACTGAATTTGTTGTATGAAAAGTGGATTTGAGAATGACTTTCAGTTTGCATGTTCTGGGAGTTCGGTTTTTTTTTTATTTATTTGGTTTCTTTTGAAGCTTACCTAAGACACCAAAATGACTAGTTCTGGCTCTGGATGAACCCGAGGAAGAGTGTGAACTCCTCTTTCTTACCTGAATTGTATTCCCCCAGTCATTCATACATGATGATGCCCTACCTTGTATAACTATCCTAAAAATCTGAGCAAAGCTGGGCTTATAAACAGGCAACATGATTTGAAGAGTCCAGATACCTCCTGCCCCAACTGATTCAACAGCACCAGATATTCTACAATTAGAAATTCAATATTCCAGTCAAAAGTTTAACATCTTATTAAAATGCAAACACCTCTATGAGGAAAACAACCATCCGAGTCTAGTGGAGTAAGGGCCAGTCCCTGCTCTGCTCCTTACTGTGTGACCTTGCTCAAGTCATCTGTCTCTAAAATGAGGTGGTGATGGTACTGGGCCAGATCTCCTATGTCCTTTCGTCACCATTCTACTTATATGCTGTCCACTGTCTTCTTCCCTTTACCATCCCTTGGTTCCTGAAGGATTCCCATGTCTTGCCCAGCGCCAGACCTCTAGCTACTTCATGGTCATTTCTTTACCTTTATTCAGTATTCTCACCTCCATCCCACCACCACTGGGGCTCTACTTCTTGGCTTTTCAGCTCTGATAGGTGAGCCTTTGCCTTATCTTATTCAGAATTGGGTCTCCAAGCTACTTTCCACCTCCATTCCCTTCCCACACATGTAATAATTCTCCCCATTAGACAGGAAACTCCTTGAAGGCATATCTAACTTGCTTGCTGTTATCTGTATCCCCAGTACTTAGCACTGTGCTTGAAATATTTTAATCAGTTAATAAATGCTCTTTCTAGCTATATATCTATCAGCCTCTCCATTTATGTTTTCTCTCTAGATGGCCTCTAAGATCCTCTTCATCTCAAAAATCTATGAATCATTATCAGTCAACATTTTGATGAGCTTTTCAGATTCTCTATGACCAACATACATATTTGTTACATACTTTTCTGAAAGGAGATTTTAATAGGGATGGAAGAAAGAGGAAAGCAGAGATGCTGGGGCAATAGAAAAGAGAGCATCACTGAGAAAATGTGCACTAAAGAGAAATTTCCCGCTTGCGTATAACTTTGGAAACTTTATATAAAGCGGTTTAGCAGTGGCCTGCACTCTGTATTGCTTTGAAGTATGTCCTAGGATGCAAAAATATGGCTAAATTTGTGGGACAGGACCACTAGTTACCAAAAAGATCCATCACCAGTACTTCCCCTAGGCAATGTTGCTCTAACTCCGTATGGGCATCAAATCCTGTTCCAATGTCTTTCTACAAGAAGAAAGAAAAAAAAACAGAAAAAATCCTCAAAGCTTCTTAAAGGGGTAGTGAAAGGCTTTATTATTAGGAAATCTGAGAGCTTCTTTAGATCTGTTAAGATGATGTCAGTGATATAGGATATTCATGCTTTCTAGTTCCACTGTTCGCAGAGCACCAGTTAATTTAGGTGGTAAAGATGCCCTATTTAAAGCCTTGGAAAAAGAGAGGTGGCACTGGGAAAGCATCCAGTCCCCCTTTTCCTGTCTACTCTCAGTCTTGTGTTGGAGGTCTGCCAGCTCCCCTGGGGAGACATAGAAAGTTTACAGCATGTACTCTGGACAGGCTGCTGGAATGAACTTGGATTATATATGGTATGTGACTGGAGAGTGCCACTCTATAGGATGGCTAGAACATTATCAACACAATAAAAATTTATTAGCATTGTTTACAGTTTTCAATAATCTGCCTCCAAAGACAAATTCAAGATTTCCTGCGCCCCCACTTGGCCTATTTATTTCTCCAGTAGATTACAGAAATTTCTGTGTACTTCTCCTCTCCTAAATTTAAAAAATTCTTTTAGAATCCACTCACCTTTCTACCTTCTTTGTCAGCTGCTTTTATTTCCATACTTATGCTTCCAGTCCTGACACATTCAAATGAAATTTCCTGCCCTCACTTGGAATTTTCTTTTATAATTTTTTAACCACTTAATAGTATTTTATTTTTTCTAATTATATGTTAAGATAGTTTTCAGTATTCACATATAAGATTTTGAATTCCCATTTTTTTCTTCTTCCCACCTACCCTACCTCCTTTCCATACATGTACAATCATATTAAACATATTTCCACATTAGTCATGTTCTCACTTGGAATTTTCATTCTCTTTATCTAGGTACATGTCTAATTTCCCTATCAGATTATAAGCTTACCAAGGGCAGGAACAGCCTTATTTACATGTGTACTTTTCCTAGCCCAGAGCCTCATACATGATAGAAACTTCATAAATGTTAATTGGATAAAACATGCACTGAATCAGAGATCCTTTGAGATGAAGCTGATTTTACAGGGAACTTTTCCTATCCCATCTGAGGTTCCTATCGATGTCACCTTTTCAACATCTCTTGTATTCCACCCCCTTCTCTCTTCTGACAGTAATGCCACCCTGGTACAAACTTCCATCCCCCCATGCTTGGACGATTGCACTAAACTTTCTGCGTGGTCTCCCTGAAACAAGCCTCCCCCTACTCCAATCTGTCCTTCACTCAGCTGTCAAACTGATCTTCCTAGTGCATAGGTCTGACCATGTCACACACTCCTAATTCAATAAACTACAATGGGTCCCCATCAACTCCAAGATTAAATATAAAATACTCTGGCATTCAAAGCTTTTCAGGAAGCCCCTTCCTAACTTTCTAATTTTCTTATACCATAACCTCCGCCCTCTCCCTCATTGTCTCTGGCCTCCTTGCTATTTCGTGAATAAGACTTCCTTTCTCAACTCTGGGCATTTTCACAGGCTGCCCGCCATACCTGGAATCCTCTTCCCTTTTATCCTGGCCTCCTGGCTTCCTTTAATTCCCAGCTAAAAATCCCATCTTCTACAAGAAGCTTTTCCTTAATATCAATGATGCCTTCCCTCCGTTGACTGTCTCCAATTTATTCTGTATACATCTTGTTCGTATACACTTGTCTTCATGTTGTCTCTCCCTTTGGACTGTGAATTCCTTGAGAGCAGGGACAGCTGTATCCCTAGCACTGAACACAGTGCCTGGCCCATGGAAGGTGTTTAATAAATGCCTGCTGGTTGACTGACTACCTGAGATGATAAACGTATGGACGTAGGTGCCATCCAGTAACTTGATCCAATGTTTAAAGTGGTATATAACCTATGCATTCTGAAGGTCCTGCTCAAATGCTTGCATTTTGTTTCCTACCCTGTTTTCACTTCTTCCGTCCAGCTCCGTTTTCATCTTCTGATCACTGACTTCACTGTTCCACTCTTGATTTAAATAGCATTAGCTCAAAATAATGAGAAGCTGCACGAACCCTGCAAAGTAAGTTTTCCTCCTCCTTCCTCCAAGTCAGCTCCTTGGGAGAAGCCTCTGGGTGACATCAGACCCGTTTGCTCTTCTCTTTTCTCCATGTTCTCCTTGTTTTGAACAAAGAAACTAGGAGCGAGTTGTTAAACAGAGATAAACAAAAACAGAGACCACTCCAAGTCTCGGCAGGGTTTTCTGACTTCCTTCAGTGTTTAATATACTTCACTTGTTTGTCTGATTTGTTTAGCTCCAAACCCATTGCGCAGAACTTTCTTTTTCTCCATGTTTGGTAGAAAACAAGTACAAAGCTGGCATTCAAGAAAATGTTACATAAATAAAGATAGTAATCAAAGACAGGACAGAAGAAAAAGATTGTGTTAGGATTCAAATTGTAGAAGAAAAAAGATGGAAAGACATGAAAAGATGCAAGGAGATGTTTTTTTTCCTTTCCCTTTAGTTTTCCAGGACTGTATAAGTGGGAATTTTGGGACTTATGGGTATTGCTAAGTCATTTAGGGAAAATCTTCACATCTCTGATTTCCAGTCTTCCTTTCTGGAGTATAAGTATCAGACACCTCTGGACACATCCTAGAATTTCCATATTAGCTAGCTGCCAAACCCCCTACTCAATTTCAGAAGGGTTGGCTGTAGCCTTAGTAATTATTATGTTATTTGGGGCTGGTTTTTGCATTTAGGAGTGTGAAACATGAGTTTTTCCATTTACAAACTGTATTTATGAATTGAGATCTCTGTGGATGACATCTAGCTTTGTGTGCTTGGAAGCCATAGGGATGCCTTAGCCTCTAGGTTAGACTTATATGGAGAATGGCTTCCTCTATCTAAGTGAACAATTACAGAGCACACGTTCAAAACATACTAGCTTTCGTATATAACAAAGGTTTTCTGTAGAAAAAGATATTAGAAGACCATTTCAAGAAGGTGTACAAAATAAAACCCTCTTTTCTGCTTTAGCTAGACAGTGAGCTCTTTAAAGGAAGAGATCCATATTTATTTGTCTGCATGTTTTCCATAGCACCTATCCCAACTGAAATGAGAGATGACATTTTCAATAGGTAGTTTATTTGGGTTCCACACATGGACTTCCTGAGTTTTGCCTGCATGGTTAATTTTTCTATAGCACAGGTCTTACTATATTCTACTTCCTTGTTCCCCTCTCCTCTACAGTCAATAAACTCTAGTGGCTCCCTACTACCCCAAGGTTAAAATATAAAGTCATCTATTTGGCATTTAAAGCCTTTCACAGCCTGACCTGCTTTCTAGTTTTTTTAACTTTCAGACTTTGTATGATCTAGCTACCCTGCCTACATCTTCTGACCTTTCTGTATCCCTTCCTGTAATGTTCTCTTTCCCTACATTTGCCTCCTAGATTCTCCAGTTTCCTTCAAACCTTAGATCAAATTCACCTCCTATAAGAGACCTTTTCTGGGCCCCCCAGTTGCTAGTGCCTTCCCCTCTGAGGTTATATTCCACATATTGTGTGCAATAACAATAATGATTTGTACCATCATATGTAATAACCATGATTTACATTTACATAGCATTTTACAAATATTATCTCATTTGATGCTGACAATAACCCTGGATTATTAATATTATCCCCATTTTAAAGAGAGGAAACTGTGTGGCTCAATGAATTTGAGGTCACACAGCTAATAAGTGTTTATGGCTGGATTTGAACTTAGGTTTTCCTGACTTTACCTTTAGCACTCCATCCACCGTTACCACTCACTTGTATATGCGCACATAGTTATCTGCACATTGTCTCCTCCATGAGCATGTGAACTCCTTGAAGGCAAGGAAGATGTTTTTGCCTGCTTTGATATACTTACAGTGTAGCATGGGTGCCTGGTGCATATAAAGTACTTAATAAACAATTTTTGACTGACTGACAATTCTCAGTTTATCGTCCTTTCAACTTCAAATGGCATCAAGGTACCAACTAAGACTGGGGAAATGTGAGGGGAGAAAGCAACTGGCTAATTTGGCCTGTCAAAGGACAGTTTCCTTATTCTTTTGCCATAATTCCATAAACAAATGCTCACATTCCACTTTATCTTCTTCAGCAGATTGCCCCCTCTATTATCCTCACTCTTAGTAGTCTCTAATCACCACTTGTGTACTGGCTGCTTCTCTATAGCTTACAAACATAACCATGGTTTCCCTAGCCTCCACATTCTCTCAGTGGATTTATCCATCCCTGCCAACGATCATCCTGTATCTCTCTCCCCCATGTTGTGGCTAGACTTTTTGAGAAGACCAGCTATTTTTCAAGTGTCCTCTTCCTTTCTTCTTCTTTTCTTAACTCTTTGACTTCCAACCTCATTTTTCAAATGATGCTACCCTTTCCAAAGTTATCAACGATCATTTAATCAATACATCGAATAGCCTCTCCTCCCTTAGTTTTCACCCTTTTTGACCTCTCTACAGCCTTTGACCATGTTCATCACCCTCTTCTCTTTGATAATCTCTTTTTTTCCCCAGGTTTTGTGACCATTCCTTGGTCTCCTTTTTGGAAATTTATTCTGGTCTTGCCCACTGGGTATCCCCCAAGTCTCAGTGCTGAGCCCTCTTCTTTTCTCTCTCTATAATATTTCATTTGGTGGTGATTTTGCGAAGTCCCATAGATTTGATTATCTTCTCTATGCTGACAATTTTCAAATCTATTTATCTATCCCTAGCGTTGAGACATGCATCTCCAACTGCCTATTGAATGTCTTGAACTGGATGTCCCAAAGATATTTTAAACTCAACTTGTCTAAAACTGAATTCATCATCTTTCACCCCCAAATCTTCCCTGCTTCCTAATTTCCCTCTTGCTGTCAAATATCCCACCAACTTCCAAGTTACCTAGGCCCTCGGTTCACTCTCTCTTGTTCCCCCATAGTCAATCTCTGGCAAAGACTAGATCATTCTGCTTTTGTAACATTTCGTATATATGCCTTCTTTTATCTTCTGACACTGCATTTACTCTGGGGTAGCTTTCATCATCTTAAGCCTGAACTATTACAGACTGCTGACTGGTTTTCCAAATCTCTCCCTAGTTTAACCCATTCTTCCTTTGGCTATCAAGCCAATTTACCTGAACCACAGATATCACCTTGTGCCCCCATTCAAAAAATTCTAGTGACTCATCACTCTAGGATCAAATACAAACTACTCTGTCATTCAGAGTCCTTCACAATCTGGACCCCTCCTGTTATTCCAGTCTTTTTAATTCTCCCCCATACTCTGTGATCCAGTGATACAAGCTTCCTTCTATACAAGACACTCCACTTCCCAGTTCTGGGCATTTTCATTGGCTGGCCCCAGGTCTGGAATTCTCTCCCTCCTCTTCTCTCCATTCTGACTTTCCTCACTTCTTTCATGCCCTGGTATAATCCCACCTTCTATAAGAAGTCTTCCTCATTCCCCTTAATCCTAGAGCCTTCCTTCTATGGATTATCCTGTCTATACATTGTTTTCATATAGTTATTTTCATGTTGTCTTCCTCACTAGACTTTGAGCTTCTTGATAGTGAGGACTGTCTTTTACCTTTCTTCACTGTCCAACACTTATGGGTCTGGCATATAATAGGTGTTTAGTAACTGCTTGTTGGCTAACTGACCAATGTAGAAAGTATAATAACAGAATAAAAGGACTGACCTGCAGTGCTAAAAGGCCATTTGAGATTAGATAGCGTGCATTTGTGGTATACTCACTTGGTAGACTTCTGTGACAGAAAACACTGGCATTCAGCAGTAGGTGAATGGAATGATAAAAGGTTGGATGTGGGGGTGGGGTAGATATACAGGTGTGTTCATCCTTCATTGCCAAAGAAGACCACACCATCAGAGAAATGATGACCTGACTTGCACTTGACTTTGTTCTGAGTGAGGGAGGGCTGGGCAGGTCACCAGCCTCACTTCTCCTCCAGATCCATCTGAATCCAGTGACCAGATATTCATCAGAATGACTGGAGATGACCCATGATGAAGCAATTGGGGTTAAGTGGCTTGCCCAAGGTCACACAGCTAGTGTCACAGCTAGTAAGAAAGAGATGAGTGGTGACTGGATGGTAGGGAAAGGGATTTTAAGATGGCAGCTAGAGTGAAATTGAATTGGTCAACTATGCTGTTAAGATTTTGAAGGGAGAAAAATGAATCCAAAGCTGATGGAGTGATAAAGAAAGGAGTGTAATGACAAGTTTGTGATGAGCATGAAGTACAGTTTTAGGAAGGATGAAGCACAGGGAGAGATGGTAAGGTCAGGATTTTATGAACAGAATTCAGATTACTGGACCATGAAGCTACAACACTAGTGAGTGATAATGGGGCCAAAGCTATCTGTGTGTGGCTAAGGCAGAATGAAGGTACAGGGCATGGAAGTTGGAGGGGTGGATAAATTGGCAAAGTAGGGTGATTAAAAAGATAGGCACATGGGTACTGAAGTGGAAAGGAAGACTATAAACTGACCTCCTCAAGAAAAGAAAGGGAACGACCTGAGAACCAGGAGACAGATTCCTTGAAAGAGTGATATCCGTAAGGCATGAAACTCAAAGGAGGGTAGATTGCCAGCAGGGGAAGAGTCTGGAAGTGGTGGTGGCGGCAATAATGATGATGATAACTGATATTTATATCGTGGTTTAAAGTTTGCAAAGTATCTTGCATATATTATCTCAACTGATACCTATTCCTCCTCCTACCTGGTATATTGGAGGACATGAGAGAAAGATGTGTCCAGCACTTGAGAAAATGGCTGGGGATGAATTAGAACTAGATTTTCATGAATACAAGGAGATGGGAAGGCATATGAGAGGAAGAGATCCTAATATAAAGAAATCAGTTTGTTCAAAAAACCACAGAACCACAGAATTTGAGGGTTAGAATGGACCACTGAGACTTCCTTGTCCAAAATATGCACAAAAGGAATCCTCACTATAACATATCTTCCCATTTGGGGTTTTCTTGGCAAAGATATAAGATTGGTTTACCATTTCCTTCTCCAGTGACAGAGGTTAAGTCACTTGTCCAGGGTCACAGAACTAGTGAGTATCAGGCCAGATCTGAACCCAGATTTTCCTGACTCCAGGTCCGTGCTCCATCCCCTGAGTCACCTAGTTGCCTCATAAAGTACTTTAATTACCTGTACTGCATAATACATAAGTGGAAATTTAGTCATCTGATAAAAACTGATAAAGCAAAAAGAATGTGGTAGGACCTAAAGTGGTCTTTGTGTCTTGAATTCCCTAGTTATAATGGCAAATCAGAACATATCTTTGAAGCAAGTTGAGGATGAGATCAGAGTAATCATTCTAACCTTATCAATAAACATTTAAATGAATCACTAATTGATTAAATGAGACCTCTATACAAATATATAAAAATCTCAATATATTTGACTGAAAGCTTCAATTAGTCATCTAATTCTGCTTTGTAAGAGTTTACACTTATTTTCTACTTTGAGTAGATACTGTTTTCACCAAGCACATTTATGTAGACATTCTGAAAGAGGTGCCATACTTAGCTTTACAAGCAAATATCAATTCATGTTTTACAAGAGGGCAAAGGCAAGAAAATATATACCCCACACACTGCCATTACTTACTATATTTATTGGATACTTTTTAATAAATATATTTAAGTAAGTACCAAAACAAAAAATACAAGTATGAGATAGGAAAATTACTAAACTGGGGCTAAGAAGCATTGTTATCCTTACTTTAATAATTTATGATTTCATTACTATGGCTACACCCCCACCACTGCAGATTATAACCATTCTGTGACCTAGGATACGGTCTTCAAAAGTTAGACTTGTTGAAAAATTCATCTCTGTGAAGCCAGCCTAGTAGTGAGGCCTCTCTAAACTTGGCTAGATTGGTTCTCAGAGGACAGCTGGGCAGAACATGTCTGAATACATACTTTGCTGGCATAATCTCCAGGGACCTCTACACCATGATGAGGCATTGAAGTAGCACTTTAGGGAAGAGCACCGGCATAACCACCTTAATTATTTTTCTTATTATAGGAATTCATTTTTTAAACCATTCAATTTTCAAAAAAGAAGAGTGAATTTTTCTTTTCAATTTTAGAAACTTAAAGATATAGAGCTTTGCTGTGGTTGCATATTTCTGATACAAGAATTGAGGAGGAAGAGAAATCTCTCGAATGATCACATGAGCTAAAAAAAAGGATATTGCTCTTTATCAGGAGAAATGACCAGATTAACAGCTGATTGGAGAAGGAGCCTAGTCAAAATCTCATTAATTTCATTTATTTTACGACTAGCCTAAGGAAATAATGAGATTGGAAATCTGAGGTCTTAATATGCAATTCTGGTTAAACAATGAAGCAATCACTTTTTTGAATGGATAGCACTTATTTACAACTCATGTTTTGATTGCTGCAATGAAGGGCTATTTTCTGTAGCAATATTTTGTTTGAAGAGCTAGATTTTCTGCATGAAGTTTTTTAGCTGACTAATAAAGAGCAAAATCCAAAGACATGACAAGAGAAGAAAATCCATGAAAAGATAATGCATGGCAGTGGCGCCATGATAGATGGAGGAGATGGAATACAGTACCTGTTTATTGCTGTCAGCTGTACAACACAGTTTCTTGAGAGACACAAAATGTCTAATTTTCCTAATAACATAAATAATCAGTGATTAGTAAGTCAGAGAAGTGGTGATATGACAAACCAGTGCACTAAATCCATTAGCAAGCTTTCTCTTAAGATGTAACCCCAGAGGTGATTTGAGGCTAAATTTGAAAGTTAAAAAAAATCAAAACTATTTTACAAAAATATCCTGAATATTGTTTTTCATGTATAAAAACATGTCAGTCCACACATGCATGCAGAAATGTGTGTCTTCATGTGCATATGTACATCCTCTCTTTTTGTATCAGGACTAAAAAGTGTTTCCCTAGTAGTTTCTTCACCAGTAACAATGAGAATTCTTGTGCTAGCTAGCCTTCTCCACATATATGGTTTGAATTCTGCTTGGTTACAGTCACCATCTTAAGATATTTGGATAAACCATGAGACTGACCGGTCTACCCAGGGAAAACTCAATTGTCCTATTGTTTTGTCTTTAATTCTTGTCGTGACTGTCATGCCAAAAATGACTTCTTGGCATAATGTTCATAAAGCCAACATTGGCAGCTCAATCCCCATAAGGGCCAAGGAGTTTCACACAGAGGAAAAACTCTTTTTCAAGGCCACAGACTATAAGGAATTCTAGTCAATCACTTCACAAATGTTTGTAATCACAAAGGGGACTACACAAGTGTGTGTGGGTATCTTAGCACTGGCTTCCAGAACTGCTTGAAAAACCTTCATAGCGACTGGTCATTCGTTATATTTGTAAGATCAATTTCACAAAATTACTTTTACAGACTCAAAGTTTTAGGACATCTTCTTTTGGTTTAACTTCTTCTAGAGGGAAGGATAAGAAGAACGGAGATCTTAGAATATTTACTTAGCCAATGTGCACCAAATGTGGGCTTTAAACAAAATGTCTTCTTGCCCGTGATTGGAAAAAATAAAACAAAAACAACTCAAAGACAGCCAAAACGGTCGGGGTGATGGAATCCCATGCAAAGAACGGACAACACATTTTGTTTCTTTTGCTGGTTATATAGATGCACAAATCAGAATCCTCAGAAAGACTGTTCTCAAAGAAATGTCTATTTGCTTGGTTACCTAGATGATTCAGGATGGAAACAATAGGTTCTTTGCTTTGGTTTTCTAAGTAGACTGGGCCTAAGGATGATAGAAGTAAGATGGGATTAGGCAAAATTGGCAGGCACATGGCATCTGAAAGTAAGTTGCTGAAAGAAATGGCGGTTCAGCAAATGACACCTCAGGAGGTGATTAGTAGGCTCGTACCTGTGAGTACCTAAGCTTCTGCCAGTTTGCTTATGAGAGATCTTACTGGCTAGAAGGATGTTACAGAAAAAAATATACAATGCAGAGCATATGGCAGTATGCAGTTGTACTTAGGCTGATTAATAAGTACGTAGCCTTGTGCCCTTAGAAGACTACGTGCATCCTCAAGGCTGCAGGTTCCCCACCCCTAGTCTGGACTGTAGGTCTTACAAGGGCAGGGGCATCATGCCATAGCTGATAGAGTCCTGAGTGGGCTTGGGGTCAGGAGATGAGTTCAAATCTTTCAAGCTATAAATGGCAAGCCTCTCATAACCTCATTTTCCTCACCTGTAAAACTGAAGTAATAGTACCTGAACTCATAGGATTGTTCTGAGGAAACAGGAAAGCAATTGGAGGTGTTGTTTTATTCTAACCTTCTAGATCCCATCCCCCAGAGCCTAACCAGGGTTCTGCACACAATAAGCATTTGTTATTTATTGAATTGGATCATTATACTGGATGTGTAGTTCTTCTAATAACATAAATACTGGCAAATCAAGTTATATTCATAGGAGACAAATGTTCATATCCTCCTCTCATTCTTGGGTTGCCAAAACTACTTTCCTCTCTCCCCCGCCCATCCCCCCGTTAAAGAATTCTGCACAATTCATGTCTCTCTTATGTACACATACTGCCATATGTTATTAAAATGGTATTGACACTTCAGGTTAACTTACAAAGCCTAATCAGTAATTTATTGTAAGTGATTAAATAGATCTGTCTCCTGTTTGGCCCAGTATACTTTCCCACATTGGGGAGGAAATCGAATTGCTCGTTTACCTTCCCTTATGGTGACATAAAACAATTGTATGCCTCTTTAAGATCAGAGATTAAATGAAACTGGATCTCACCAGCTCCAGGCTAACATATTTTTCTTCCTCAATCAAATGACCTCCCCATTCTTCACCTCTATCAGCCAAGCAGCCCGGGAGCTGCTGCATCATCCTCTCAGAGATACAAAGAGGAGGGGGATGATATGGGAATAATATAACATAGAGTAGAGGGTATGGCAGTTTCAGCCTTTCATGAAGCAGTATCAGAGCAAGCTAGAGCAGAGCTTTTTCTCTTAAGATGGCAAAGGTCATCCTATGAAATTGGGAGCCTGAAAGACACATAAGAGGGACATGATGTGGGGCTATGAAAGACATTGTAGATGGGAAGGGGAAGGAATAGGTTTGCCTTGAGCCTTTTTCTGAGGTGGTCTGTCTTGGTGGTGATAATGACTGTCCTTTGTTCTTGAAGAGGACATCACTATGTTGGGGTCAAGATCCACCATGTCCAACTGTGGCTGATCAGACCAATAAGAGCTCAGAAGGCTCTACCACTGGTCAGGCACCAATAGTCCATGCGAACAGTCTGTCTTGGTACTCATGCCCTAAATAGAGATGCTGATGTATTCATGAATCTGTAATGGTAACACTTGCTAAAGAAAACACAATACATTCAACTGAGTCTTGGACTTTGTCATTTGCTATAAGAGTTCAACATTCATTTCTCACCCTCCTTGGCCAATCACTGGTGTGATCTTCACATGCTGTTGCACACTGTCTCCTGATTTTCTTCTGGCATAGTAAACCCCTTGCCATTCCTACATAAAGAGAAGTATTAAAATTTCTCAGTCACTATTCATCCTTTGTCCCACAAAAGTCCCAGTAACTTGATTTCAAAAGGATGGAGAAGACATCCGCATGTAAAAATACAATAGTAAGAGAACTTGAGGCTATTTTTCAAGTATCTTCCTCCAACAAGGGGTAATGGGCATTGAGTGGTGATATCGGCAAAGTACTTAGCCACCAGTAATTGTATTGTAATCATCATGTCCATTTTATAGCTGAGAAAAATGAATGCTGGGAGGGGAAAATGGGAATAAGGAAGAGGGGCGATGGAAGCAAGAAGTCCAATCCACCCTCACACTGTGGAGTCTACAAGGATTGCCGCAGGAAGTTAAAGAATCCTGCCAGGATCACTCAGAAGCGCGGGTGGAATTCTATCCTCAGTCTTTCAAGAGGTGAGGATAGGAGTAAGCCTTCGCTCCTGTTACAAACTTTAGAAGAGAGGGGAGAACATGGAGTAACGGGGAAGGATGAGAGAGGTCTCTATTCTCTCTCCTTTGAATATTCAGATCCTGGGAACTTCTTTAAACATCACAGGCACTTGGTTGTACTGTTTAGTCATTTTCAATTGTGTCTGACTATGATTCCTTCTGGGGTTTTCTTGGAAGAGATATTGGAATGATTTACCATTTCCTTCTCCAGTTCATTTTACAGATGAGGAAACTGAGGCAAACAGGATGAAGTGACTTGCCCAGGATCACACGGCTAGCAAATGGCTCATGAAGATGTGTCATACTGATTCCAGGTCCCACACTCTATCTATCCATTGCACCATCAATAGGTGCAAATGTAGAAACAGCTGGCCACAAAAGGAGTGATTTCTGGCTACTCTTTCCTCGTGATCCCTTCTCACTGTAACTAATTAGCTCATACCTTGCTAAGGGACTACCGCAGGAACAGTGCAACAGCTCCATACACACATTAATGTGTTTTAAACGAGTCCCTGGGCTGTGTTTAGTAATTGATATGTTCTTTTCCCTTTTGTCTCCCACTTTTCTCATTCAGGGTCAACTGGCTGAATCCTGTCAGGGATTGCCCGACTCACTTCAGCTTCTTTTTCGCCTGATCTTCCCGTAAGCTGAACACCTGCTTTATTTCCCATCATGGCTAGGAATATAAATGACAGCTAAGAAAGTGGGATGAACTGGGGTGAGGAGAAAGGACTCTATAAACTTGAAATTTACCCCTTTCCATGGAAATTACAGTGTGAGGGATTCACATTTAGACTGACTAGATGGCCACTCCAAACTTCCAAAATTCTGTGATTCAGCAACAGTTCTGGCTTTTGGCCATGATGCACATCTGACAACCAGGTCATCAAACAGTTTGCTCAAGGGCAAATCTGTTAACAGATCAGGCAGTGTGGTACGGAGGAAAGAACACTGCACCAAACCCAGTTAAAACTCAGTTTGAATTCTGGTCTTGCAATTTACTCCCTGTATGGCCTTGGAAAAGTCAATTAACTTCTTTGGGACTCAATTTCCTCCATTATAAAATAAGAAAGCTGAACTGGATAACTTCCAAAGTCCCTTCCAATCTATGGGCAAATGCAGTATCATCTTTGTTTAGACCAGAGCTGGTGGAAACAAATGATTAGATAAATGTATCAAGAAGTATGGTATCTCTATTAGGGAGAATCAAATGAATGGAGAAGTGAAATGTGAATTATTATTGGTGTTATTAAATAAGTATGTGTATATGTATATGTGGGTATGTGTATATGTGTGTGCATAAATATATGTATCTATATTTATGTATACATATGTATATACATATATACATATGTATATAGTTACACAGATAAAGAGAATACATACTTCTCTGGATAAAGAAAACACAGCAAGTCACTATGTGGAATTCTTTCCCACCAAGCTTCCCTCCTCATTTTTTACCTCTGCCCCAAAGAATCCCTCTCATCCTTCAAGATATAGCTCAGTGTTTTCCTGATTTCCTAACCTGGTAGTTTTCTTCCTCCTTCCTGAAACACCCCATATTTCACTACTCTCTACTTGTTCTCTTAATATTTATGCTACATATATTTACACATGTTTGTGTTGCCTTCTTCATTAGAATTTAAGTTCCTGGTGAGTAGGGTCTATTTCTTTCTTTGTATTTGTATCTCCAGTGCCTAGAACAGTGGTTGGCACATGGCAAGCACTTAATAAACACTCACTGATTGTCTGATAGCTAAATGAATTCATCAGGAACAGTGAAGATATGTGCATATGTATAAAGATTTTTTCTTTAAAAGCAGATTAACTACTAATCTATGGAGATTATCAGGCACGAAATAACCCAGCCTATGACAGAAGAGGTCCAAAAACACCTCAAAGAGATATTTTGTACATAGAAACTAGGTGTTTTAATTCCTTATAATATTTGTAACTAATCAGACTCTAAAAATCATAAAATGGAGACTCCCAGAAATCTTCTGGAAGGAGTAGAAAGAGCATTTACTAACCTTTCCCTTCTTGATGCATGTGTTGATGGTGTCCAGGAGATCTGCACGGTTTTGGTCGCTTTTGGGCAATTCAGTGAGTTCTTTACCTATGAGCTCTCCCTTGTGATAGCCCATCATTCTTTCGAAGGCAGGGTTGACATACTGATAGAGACAGGTAATTCCAGGTGAGGTTAGGGAGTGAAGGAAGGATCAGTGTGCTCTCTCTTCTGTTAAACTGTGTTTAGAGTTAGCTATGCTGTGAACGGCCATGTTGCTAAGAAATACGGTCAGTAGAAGCCATCAGTAGCAGGTCAATCGTAATCTACCAACTGATCAAACCTACCAGATTTACAAGTTGACTGCCATATTAAGACACCTCCTCCAGTAGGCAGCTTACAATAACTGAGAGCAAAGGAGAGTTACAATCCTTCCTTCCCAAGTTGTGGATTGACAACATCAATCCTCCCCCTCCCCACACCCACACAAACCTTTTTTTCCAGGGATTGCAAGATTTTGGGGAAAATCAAGTTTTCTTATTAGGAAAGAGTTAAGACTCCTCAGCTTGGTATACAACTTTCAGCACTTTCCATAGTCTCTGATGGATAAGAGCTCAGAAAAGAAATTCCAGGACTATATATAGCCAAAACCAAATAAATCACCCAACAGGTTGTGGCTAAAGTAATTAAAAAGCCTTGCATCTTTACCAAACAGTGATTTTGCCCTCCCCCCAGGCTTTTACTCAATTACCCCTGGCAAAATATAGAACTAATTTGTTTTTTGCATAATCTCCCCTTATTTTCTAACCAGGGTATAAGCACTACCCAAGGAGCCCCTTCCCTCCTAGAGATTTCAAAAAGGTGTGGAGAGGAGGAACGTAAAAAAGCAGGCAATCCAGCCAGCATGAGGAAGACATTTCTGGGAACAGTGGAACCCAGGAGGCCCCTTTCCAAACCTTTTCTTAGGAGTGTGGCATTTAAGGCCAACATGCTCAAAACTGCCATCTGTTGTTGATCTTGGTGGCATGCAAAAGATGATGTGACAAAAATGCCTGACTGACAGCTGCTCAATCTTGTTTATCACTGCCACCGAGCTTAGAATGAAAATCGTGTTTTCAGTGATGTGTGCTCCTCTCCCATTGCTAGCAACCTGGACTGCTCCCAGACTGTGAAATCTCACCAACTTCCGAGTCACTGTGGCAGAAGGCAGTCCTTATGACTGAATTAGGAAGGCAGAAGATGAGCACTTACTAAGTGTTTACTACGTACCAAGCACTGTGCTAAGCTTACAAATGTCCTCTCAGCTGATCCTCACAACCCTGGGAAGCAGGTGCCACTATTATCCTCACTTTACAGTTGAGGAAAATGAGGGAGATGAGGTTAAGTGACTTGCTCAGGGTCACATAACTAGTAAGTGTATGAGGTTAGATTTGAATTCAATTCTCCCTGGCTCCAGGTCTAATGCTCTATCCACTTTGCTCTCTAGTTACATCAATTAATGAAAAATATTTAAATTGGAGATAACTGTAAAAGAAGGGCCATTTTTTATTACAGATATTTAATCACTGTAACTGAGAAGAAAAGTAGATATACTTAACTCCTCAGACAACTCTCTGAGACTGTGAGGAGAGGATGTTGTCTACTTGAAGTGACAGAATAAATTTCTTCTCTGTGATTTCCCTAATACAGTGATAAAATCACTGATCCTAACACACCGCAAAAAAACCAAACCAAACTACATAATTTAAACATATAAGAAATTTGCTTTACCGAATATAAACAACGGTCTAACCCCAACATGGTAGATGCTGGTGACTAAAAACACTATTTATATGTTTTGTTAACACCTAAGTATGGGAGTTAGTTCAAAGAAAAAATTCAGTATTATCCGTTTTCTCAAAATTACAGATTCTCAATTAATGGAACTGAAATTACAATTAGGTCCTGATTAGTGTGAATAATGAATCCTGTGAAATGGGTACATTATTTAAATTAGCACTATATCTTTCCATTGGGCTGGAATGAGTTACCATATTTTACACAATTATAATTTCCAGTAGTGTGAAGATGACTACATGTGACTGCTCAGTGGGATTCATTATATTTACATTAATTGTGACCTAGTTGTGATGAGAATTTAATGGTTAACTAAAGCTTGGACCTGACCACAATTCAAGAAAGAAAATTATATGTGCTTAGTGTTTTCCTCCCGTAGGTCAAGGACTCATATCAGATATGGCAAAGTACAGAAACATTTCCCATCTATGTTTTTAAAAAAGCAAACACTCTTTTTCATACCTGAATGACATGATCATCGCTGGTTATTTCTATGGCTTCATGACAGTGGTCAAGTGCCGTAAAAATTGAGTTACATGCCCTGAAAAGTGCAAATGTTCCATTAGTTTTATTGTAAAACCAAAGCATCTTTCTCAAGATGGTTTATTTTACCTGCTGTTTTATTAAGTTAATCAATTCACAGGATGCATAAAATCTATTTTCCTCCAAAACATGTAACACTGAAACAATTATTTGCTTTGAAGAAAAACTAACTTTTAAAAATATATATGTATAGTATATATATATGTGTGCATATATGCACATATATGTATATGTGTACATATATATGTAAACATTACAGCTAAGGAATGAATACAACTCATATCTTCCTGCACATATTTTAACAAATGACAAATTCAAGATGAATGTGAAAAATCTTTCTGGATAACATAAGAGCTATACACCAAATGCAACTTCATCAGTAAGACAGTTAGTTAGAAACAGAGATGTCTGATTTTCTAAGGACGCTAGGCCCTCCCTGAACAAAAACCCTTAGGTTCCCATCCTATCTGTAGTCAGGGAGAAGGGAGATCCTGGTCAACTCAAAGAACAGAAATAGCCCTCAGTTTAAGCACTGGATTTCCTTGGCCTTGAGCAATAGACTTTTTCCCTCCTTTTCTTATGTTCCTCAGCTCAGACTAGTTCGAGAACAATTCACTTCTAAATGACAATCAAAGGCTGATCTTTGGTCCCTTAACCTAAGGAACCCATGTCAGTGGAAACTCCAGGAAGAAAATTTTCTGGGAAACTTTTTTATCTCTTCCTTGTAACTGAAACTCTGATATATTTGATGTATTTCAGGATGGGGGAGTAAGTTTAACTAACATCCATTCTTGCTCAATAGGATAGCTTTTAGAGTTCTTATTTGTACTGGTTGCTTAAATAATAAACACTAAAGGTACTTTAAACAATAATAATGTGATAATTCCTCTTAGAAAATCAATTTTATAGTGTTACCTATTAGTAAACACAAATCCATCCTTTGTTTGGTTTAAAGCATTGTAGTGGACTTTAATGATTATATCAGTCTTTCTTTTTGCTTTATGACCTATTTCTTCTCATTACAAATACCTACAAAAGTTCCACTAAGACACCTTACCACGGCATGGAGATGATTGAGGGTTCTCAAAGAATATGCCAACAAAATGCAATTTCTGGCTGGTCCTAGCAATATCGCAAAGTTCAATATGGATCCAACAATTGCTTTGTGTACTTTTAAGGACCAGTCAAGTTAAGAATGGAGAAACTCATTACTACTAGTTTGACCCCTAGGTGACTTCAATGTCCAGAACAACCCCTGAAACAAAACAAAATACAAAACCATCCTTCATCTTTTGTGACTCCCTTCTACTTCTTTGGTAACTGGCAGAGTGATGGTAAAGGGGAGAAAGGTTGCTAAGGGCAGTTTTGGGTACATTTATGAATGTTATATCTAACTACTAATACAATTGGAAGGCACTGGACATAGAAAAACATAGACTAACAGCACAAAAAATAAATTTGCTATATTTTCACAGGAAATGACTTTTTTACTAATATAGGAATTATTTCCAAACCAGCTGTCTATGTAGTTTGACCATCTACTTGTTAGGGCAAATATCCGAATCAATGCCTAATTAGAAGAAAAAATAAAAATGAGAATATATGTCTCCAAGCTGACCTACTTAAACAAGATGATGACACCAAAAAAGTGAGCCATGGATAAAAGAACAGACATCAACAGAAGCTATGATTGCTTCCTAAGGAAGTTGAAACAATGTAAATCAATTGTCACAATGAAGATAAAAGGGTCTAGAAACTGCCTCCCAAAGCAAGTGCATGTTCTATTTGCCAAGTAGAGGGTTATAGAAGCCACAGACAATATGAGTTTGAAATATAAATTCATTCAAAAAAATCTATCCAGGAGGGATGGTTCAAGATTAAAAGTGGTACTTCAAAAAACAATGAAAAGTGATAGAGAGAAAAGCATCTTACAGAGAACATGGTGGACAGACCCAATTAAGACAGATCCTTCCAAGAATATTTAAAGATAAATTTGGGAAGGATGAAAAAGACATAAAAGAGGTCTGCTAAGACTTTGAAAAAAATATTTTCTTTGTCAATCATAAAGCCATCACTGTCAAGCTCTAATATTGTAGTTTTGAAGCACTAGATGAGGAAGTAGCCATGAAAACAAAGAAAACAAGGATGGAAAGAGCAGCTGCATTACATCAAATATATATAAAGCACAAAGCTATGCTAAGGGCAACACAATTTTGAGGTTATTCAGGGATAAATTCTTGAATATTTGAAAGGAGAGAATAGCAAATGCTTGGGAAAACATCTTACGCATTGTTATTACTGGAAAAGGTGACCAAGAAAATATCAATAACTATTTTATGGGAATAATTTCAATATGAATCAAAGGTATTCTTTATGAAGGTATGAGAAAAGAATAGACAGATTTTCACAAAGGATATTCTACAGCTAAGAATATTTATATAGTTACACAAATGACTGAATGGCGTGGAGAATATGGGATCCCACTGTGTTTATTGCTTGTTGGCTATGAAAAAAATCACTTGATTCAGTACAGAAAAATGTAACCTGTTCTAAGCAGCATTCTTTCATGTATATGTTAAAATTATACATAATTACATAAAAGATGCAACAATAGCTATGACTTTATTCCACAACCCTCTGATCATTAATATCAAGTGAAGAATTAGATAGGAGGGCATGCTTTCTTTCCAAAGATGTCTGTTACTGTCATGATGGATGTCTAGTGGAGAATGACAAAGAGGAGGGCCTCCTATATAGGGTAAGGTCCTCTAGATGTCCCTTTGGCAGTTGGCATTGTTCTGATTTCATGAAGTCCCAGAAGTTTGCAGAGCCTCCCAAATGGGATCTATAATCACTCAAAAGAGTGTCCAACAAACCATGAAGAAAACAATCAAATGGATAAATAATGACCATTGTCTAGTCTGATATAAAGTGGGATGGTCAATCCGTAGAGCTTTGCTAAATCTCTTAAGGATATTGAACCTGACAATGGACTGGGATCAGAATTCAGAAGGAAGATAGTATACTGGATTGCATTTGAGAAACTACACCGCATATTTGCCTCCAAGCTTTTTCTGGAAATTATGCCCCATCTTTTAAAAATCATTATCCTTCCAATGATGCTATATGACTACAAGTAATGGAATAACCAAGTCTCCCAAGATTTAAATATGAAAGTCACACAATCACCAAGGGTTACGAACAGGATGCAGCACATTATTAGTGAAGAAATGTATCTTAGAAGCAGTGTAAACTACATTGTTAAGGAGATGTAATTAAAACAGGAGACCACATAGTAAGAAAAAAAGAGAAGGACAGTTAGCCTGTCTTCTCCATTGGTGCCCAATGCAATGCCAACAGATCAGGAGAAAGGCCCTCAATAGCCAACAGGATAGATCGACTATGATGAAGGATTTATGAAATTATCTGAATAAAAGTGAAATCTGATGAGATATGGGATTATTTTACTTTTGAATTTGTGTCTCCCAGCACAGTATATGGCATGCGGTAAGTGATTAATAAATGCCTTTTTATTCATTCAAGTCGTATTGAGAGAAAAGTAGAGAAATATTTATATTTCAAGTTTGCAAAGTGCCATTTGAGTTTCTCACTACCCCTGTGAGGTGGGTGCTACAGACACCATCATTTTACAGATGAAGAAATTAAAGTTTGATTAAATGATTTGACCGCAGTCTCACAGGCAGCATGTTTTAGACATATGACTGGAGCTCAGCTCTTCTTGGCACCAAGTTCATCATTTGGTCCTATATATTAGACTGCCTCATAAAATGCCTCCAGATTCCAGCTTATAATTAATGAAAGCTGTTTTTTCTAACTACTTCTGTCCACATAATCTGAAAATTAAAGCCAAGTAACCCTTCTGCCATCCATACTTCATGCAGGGGGCAGGATGAACAAAAATAAACATTTAAAAACAAAAATACGTGGCTATTAAAATACCTCCAGGTATAAGGTAAAGAAAAACCATATTTACTCAAAACACCTCTTTTGTATTCTTCCATAAATGGTACCTCAGAAAAGAGGCAGATAAACATGTGCTTGCCCTTATGTGCTTACATCTACATTCACAAAAGGCATCTGAAGACCAGGATGAAATAATTATACTTTGCTTGGGCTTATTTTTAAATATCAATATTTGCTAAATTAGGCCCTACTCTACAAATGTCATTGAGTTATGGATTAATACCTTGCCCGATGAGAGAAGGAGAGAGGGAGAGGGGAGAGAGAGAGAGAGAGAGAGAGAGAGAGAGAGAGAGAGAGAGAGAGAGAGAGAGAGAGAGAGAGAGAATTTTTTCAGTTGTGTGTAAATATGTATTTAAAAATACTACGTTGCTACCCTTTCAAGAAGAATTTTTAAAAAACTTTCTTAAATGTAGCCTCCTAAACCTATTAAACCATTGTCTTTGGTAATTGCCAATGAAATATTAAAAAAAAGAATCCCCAATAGCACAGGGTATCTTTTTATGAGCAATTTAGGTAAGAGAATATCGATAACTCTTGCAACTTAATTACCCCTAGAGATTAATACTACTGGACTTCAATGTTTAGAAGGACTTTAGACTTTTTTCTTATATGATTGCTATATTTTAAACAAACCTGCAGAAAAATGAGATAATGAACATGAGTCATGTTCTCTGTTTGGAAACAATGGCTCATATTAATTTTTAACATTATTCATGCCAGGGTGTTTTTGCTTTCTGAACTTTCTGTTCTTGGGGACTCTGGCATTCTGTTTCATCTTATTTGCCCCTTTTGAAGCATTCAAGAAAGGAAACTGAGGAACTGCCAACAGAAACAAAAGGGAAAAGCAACAATAAATACTAGAATTCCTTAAATAACTAGTAGCACAGATGACCCTTCTGGGAGAACACACTAGGAGAGGCTCAAGGGAAGGACCTCAGAACCAGGAGTCAGGTGACCAGAAATTCAGCTGCACAACTAAACACCTCTATGACACTGGCAAGTGTCCTTGCTGGCAAAATGAGGGGACTGGAGCAAAAGGGGATTGGGCCATTCTAGTTCTAAGGTTCTATGACTAGTTTCCATTCTAACTGACATCTCAAGGTCACTAATTCCCAAACGGGGCTCATCGTCATTCCCTCTAAATATTCCTCTCCTCCCAGAATTCCCTCAACCTCCTTCTAGATTTGTGACCTCGATACGGACCATGACTTCTCACTCCTTGAACCCACATATCCAATCAGTTGCCTAACCCTTCCATTCTTTCCTTCACAACTCTCACATTCCTCTGCCTCCAAAACCACAGCCTTAGTTTGAGCCCCCCTGACCACTCACTGAGAACGCTGACACGGCCTCATAACTGGCTGCCCTGCCTTGAATCTCTACAGCCTAATGTACACATTGCTGTCAAAGTAATTTTCTTTAGGCACATACAATGTGACTGCCCTATTAAACCAATTTCAGTGGGTTTCTATTGCCTGTAGGATTAAGTATTATTTCTCTTTTTCACTTTTAAAATCTTACCGAAACTGGTCTCAACTTATTTTCTTAACCTCACTGGACATCACTCCCCATCCTGCGCTCTGTATTCAGTCAACTTGGTCTTCTCTCTGCTTCTCAAACATGACCCTCCATAACAGGGCTGTGCTGGCATCAGATTGTCCTGGCTTGCAATAGTCAATTGTTAGCTTTTCAGTGGGAGTATTTACACCTCAGAAATCTGCAAGTGCTGTAAGTCAGGGTTTGATTTCTTATTTTATTGATCGTCTATACTTAAGTGATAGATAATATATTAATAATGTAGTTTAAACTTAAAAGGGTGTCATGTATTTTCAGAGAGCTGGTTGTTAAATATTTATCAGCACACTCTTACTCCATATCCCATTTCAATGTCTTTTTATGAGTTCCCTATGCGTGGAACGCTCTCCCCCATACCGCTGGGCTTATAGCGTCCTCCCTTCCTTTAAGACACAGCTCAAGCACCATCTCCTACATGAAGCGTTCCCTCATCCCCCAAACTGCTTGTGTCCTCTTTTCCTCATAAACTAGCCTAGGTTTCATGACTTTCTATATATTTGCATCTATTCATTTTATATTTATGCTGTATATATTAGTATATATTCTTCTTATCTGCGCCTTAAAATATGAACTCCCTGGGAGTAGGGATTCTCTTATCCTTTGCTTTCATATCCCCAGCCCCTACCACAATACTTCCCCCAAAGTAGGGGCTTAATAAGTACTTGTTAACTGACTTGTTGATAGACTCTAAGCACTGAGAAGATAGGGTCGGCACCATTTTTCATCTTAGTATCTCTTTGTGGAAAGTACTTTGGGCATAGCAGGCATTTAATGGTCTTTGTCAAGCTGAATGGTTCACATGTTCATCCAAAAGCAGCCCTAAGATTCAGGTTCCATAAATGTGGTGGTGCCTAGGGAGGTGGATCGATTGATGACAGTTTTCTTCATACTGACTGGCCCAGGAGCAGGGAGAAGTCAAGGAAAGGTGAGAATTTTTGCCACTGTGAGCACCAACTCCTTGATTTCTGCAACAAGGACATGATGAGACACCTCCCCACCCCCCAAACACATTTTGCATTGGGAATAATGTTGCTTGTTACTGTGTTCACCCTGGACACCACCTGTCCTTAGTTCATCCCAGTATAGTGGGGCAAGTCTTCTAAAGCCTTTAAAGCTGAAACACCGTGTTTCTCTTCCTACCACACTGTTATTGCCATAGAGCTAAAGTGAACAGAGCTGATGACAAGAGGGGGAAGGAGGTTGGAAAAGCCCTAAATAAATAAAAAGGCCCTACAAATACCTATTAATAAGGAGAAATATTTTGAGCCACAGAGCTTAAGGTTCTGCCAGTCAGAAATTATTCCCTAGTAAAAGCGAGTGATGGTGTGCTTAGAAGGCTAACAGGCTTAGCCATTAATAAGCTGATTGGCCTTAAAACAAACAGCAGAGTTTAGTTCGCCTCCCAAATTATGGATATTACACAGCTATTAAGCAGTGTCTGGCAATGGGTTGATCATGACACATGCCTCGGAATATCTTAGCTGCCTTTCTACGGACATGTATCAGATGGGTCTCACCACAATAAATTGCATAAGGACATGCATTTATTCCCATTCTCAGATAAGCCTGAATTCACAGGTGTGAGTACTCCTTCCATTGACACAAGTCATGAACTCTCTAAATACTGGTTGCCAATCTTTGAGAATTGATGGGCCCCCCAAAATAATTACTTGGTGGCCAAGCATTTGTATAAATGAAGAAAAGTTTCAAATCTGAACAATGAATATTGTTCTGCAGAACAAATTACCCATGCTGGATGATGGTTCTCTTACATATTTAGTTGCAGCCGGGGGTGGAATTGTAGAGAAGAGCATTATGTAATTCACTATATAATTAGACTATAATTGTTCACGTATTACATAATAAGGAGCTGAACCTGTGCAGGGAATAATAGGGCTGATTGTCACTGAAGTGCATATGGATTTTCTGGATGTCCTTGATAAGGTAATGAGCCTCAAAGATCACCAAGGGTCAAAAGGATAAAGGAGGAAAAAAGCTAAAGGTGAGACAGTACAGTACTACGGGAAAAGCCCTGGGCTTGGAGGAAGTTGGTTTGTGCTGATTACTTCTTGTGTGATGCTGGACAAGTCATTTCAACTCCCCTAAATGTTAATTTTTTAATCTGTAAAATGATGATATAAGACGATGAGTTTTGAAGTCCCTTCCAATCCTAAGGCTATGGTCCAATGAACTAGTCTACCTGTCACCTAATACACTTTATGTATCCTTGTGGTCCAGGGGAACTCAGGCTACATGCACTTGAGAAGAGGCTTGACGTCTTTTGCATGTCTGGACAGAACCACGAATTTGTGTTTCATTAAGCACTGCTTAATGGTGTCACAATTCACTAAACAAAGCAAAGATGCCAGGTTGCTCCACAAGAAACATAATACACTCCCCTCATCTCTCTTAGGTGCCCCATAATTCCTTCAGGGCTATTGTTTTTATCTTTCCAAGTTTATAAACTGGTGAGGAGTAAGAGTCTCCTTTCACCCAAAGGCCCATTGCTGCTGAGGGTGTGGACAAGGTGTCCAAATCTTTGAGGAACACCACTTACTGCTGGAAGGACTGGACTGAGAACTTGAATCCACTCACTATGACCCTTACAACTGACTCCTGCCTCACTCAACGCCATTCTTCTGGCAAGTCAAATCAAGCAGCAAAATTCATTAAGTGTCAGACACCATGCTAAACACCAGGGATACGACAAAAGGTAAAAATACACAAAACCAAAAAACAACCAGCCCCAGTTCAAAATTTAACAGAGGAGATGACAGGTAGACAACTATGGACAAACATATTATGTAGACATTAACTCTTCTCTAAGGTTTGGGTATTTACACACTGCA
Organism: Bettongia penicillata ogilbyi; assembly: GCA_023548195.1. Lineage (NCBI taxonomy): Eukaryota > Metazoa > Chordata > Mammalia > Diprotodontia > Potoroidae > Bettongia > Bettongia penicillata. The sequence continues at coordinate 269,281 of JAJHZJ010000532.1, read as the reverse complement.
GGGAACAGGGAGAGAACCGGTAGTCATACTGTACTTGTCTCCATGTTGTGTTCACCTGAGCCATAATCTGATGCAGACTTAGCAATGGCCAAGGCTTTTGTCCGTTGCGTCATTTCAAATGACTATGCTTGACTTCACTATTGCACAATGGAATGAATACCTTTGAAAGAAAGGCTTTAACACATTACAAATAACAATTAGGGAACACCCAGGTAACTGCCCTGAATTACAGGATGGCCTCACATCCTGTCATCACATCCTGTTATTAGATTATTTTCATCATCTGGCTCATTAAATATTTTGTCAAAACAATAATGACTTTAAATGAATAAACTTTCAAAACTACACAGAACTGTATTGTTTATCTCTAAGACAATTTATGGGCAAGAAATTAATCAAAAGTAAGATGAATTTTTTTTTCAGATACTAGCTGTGTGTGACCCTAGGGTCATTGCACTTTTATTGGCCTCAGTTTTGTCAACTGTAAATGAATATAATAATAGCATCTACTTCCCAGGGTTGTTGTAAGGATCAGATGAAATAGTATTTTTAATGCACTTACCACAGTGCCTGGCACATTCAGTTGTTGCTGTCATTTTTTATTGTACCCAACCCTTCATGACTCCATTTGGGGTTATTTCGGTAGAGATACTGGAGTGGTTTGCCATTTCTTTCTCCAGCTCATTTGACAAATGAGGAAACTGAGGCAAACAGGGTTAAATGACTTGTCTAGAGTTGGTCACAGCTGGTAAGCATCTGAGGCTGGATTTGAACTCAGGAAGATGAGTCTTCCTAACTCTGGCCTGACAATTCTATCTACTGCACCACCTAGCTGCTTTCTGATGTATAGTAGGTGCTTAATAAATACTTATTTCCTTCCTTCCTTGCTATTAATTGTGAAACCATCTAAAATACAGTATTTATACAATTACATGACCTGCCTCAATGGATTACTTTGCATCAAGGAGTTTGAAAACTGTAAAGTATGGTATGTGTTATTATTATTGTACAATAAATATTAATTGGAAACAGTAGAGGTCACAAGAAATGCAAACAGTAATTTACACAGTATGAGCAGCAAAAATAAGTTGTTGAAGGAAAGGCAATGTGGTTTCTGTAGAAGAAATCATGCTTCATCCATCTTTGTAACTGTTTAAAGGGGATATAGACAAGGAGAACCAACAGACTTAAACTTTCTAAGCAAGTCAGTTAGTTAGCAAACATTTATTAAGTGTCCAAGCTTTCATGCTATGCACTAAGGATATCAAGACAACAAGAAAGTTTCCCTCTTCCTCCAGAACAAAACTAAATCCCCGAACACACAACACTGTTGGAAAACAAATACTGAAGGAAGTGTTACTTCACTCAAGTTCTGGCTCTGCACAGCCAACTCATTAAGGCTGGACCCTTGTTAAGTCATCTGTAAAACAAGAGGATTGAGCTCGATGATCTTTAAGGTCCCTCAGCTCTAAATCCTATTCTCTTGTGGGCAGAGTTGTATTAATAGATGGCCCTGTTGCTTAAACATTTCTTAGACAGTATAGAAAAGAAATGATGAAATTTCTAAGAATGGGAAGGAGGCTTGGCTCTTTCAACTAAGAAAATATAACCACAGCAAATTAACTTCTGGAATCCTTTACACAGTTCAGGTTCTCAGAGAGGTAAGACAGAGCTGGGAAAAGTTCAAAGAAAGGCAACAGAAATAATGCAGGGGAAGTCAGAAAGATTAAATCTCTAGTCTGAAAGGACAAAGGTTCTAAGAAGATGTGACCATAGCCTGTAAAAACCACAAAAGGAATGGGAAAGGTGATGTAGACATATTCATGGGGCACACCCTGAGGTTTAATGTTTGAGAAGACATAAAAGGAATTTTAAAAAACCTTTAATGGTCAGTAAACTTAATGGAACACATTACTATAAAAGGTAGCTAACTTTTATAAAAGTAGAGAGGGAAAGGATCTTGGAAGTCACCTGGTTCAACCTCCCTCCAGGTAAGGAGACAGCCCGAGAGAGAATGTTACTTGCCCATGGTTCCTACACAGTTATCAAGAGGTAGAATCCAAACTATAGAATGAATCTTCTGACTTCAAGTCCATCTGGCTTTACATTTTACCATGTTGCCTTCCTTCAAAATAAAAAGAGCTTCAAGAAGGAATTTAAGATAAACTCATTTAACAGAATCAGAGCTGATTCCAAAGAATTCATGAGGCCAAAGAGGTATCCCTAACCTTTAATCTGAATGAATGGATACCAACAACCATGTACTTCCATAGATTAGTCTTTAGTGGAGATGTGACTTAGAGAGCAAACACACACACACACACACACTTTTCTGGATGATGATTAGAGCAAAGATTTTACTATTAGTTATTTTAGATGTGTACTGAGGAATGGAGGGCTGCTAGGTGGTACAGTGCATAGAGTACTGGGTCTTGGGTCAGGAAGACATCTTTCTAAGTTCAAAATTGGTCTCAGATACTTATTAGCTGTGTGACCCTGGGCAAGTCACATAACCCTTTTTGCCTCAGTTTTCTCATCTATAAAATAAGCTGGAGAAGGAAATGGCAAACCACTCCATTATCTCTGACAAGAAAACCCCAAATGAGATCACAGATATTTGGACATGACTGAAAAATGACCCAATAACAAAATGAAAAATGGATTTGTGTTTTAACTTTGTAATACATATGTACTCCCTTCCATCTTAGTTATGAAATGCCATATTGTTGATGATGTAGTTCTTCATCGCAAATTATGGTCGAAGACTTAGTGTGCATGCAGTATAGAAGGCAGAGAGCTCAGAGATGGAGTCAGGAGGACCTAAGTTCAAATCACAATTCCTCTCAACCTTGGTTTCCTCATCTATTTCACAGCATTGTGGTGAGAATCAAACATGTATCGAGTGCTTTTAGAACCTAAAAGTGTTATCTAAACATTAATTATTATGATGAATTGTCCCGAGTAGTACACGAGTTGGGTCTGGTAATGATGAGGACTTTGTAATCAAATGCAATTTTTTATTTAGGAATGAATACACCATGAGATTTTGGTACCAGAAATCAAAATTCTGACTAGTTTAGGAGGCTGGATAAAATGCTTCATCTTTTCTCAGTTCCAAAGAGCTTTATAGCTTGCTTCTTGAAAGATTGGTTACTATGATCACAAGTCCCATTAATTTCATCAAGATAACTCTATGAAGTAGGCAATAGCAAGGATTTTTTACCTCATTTTATGGGTCAGGAAACTGAGGTCAACAGAGGGTAAAGCACTTGCTTAAGGTCATTCTAGTGTCTAAGGTTCCATTTGAACTCAAATCTTTCTCATATTCAATACTCTTTCTGCTCAGCATAAAATAGCTATCATGGCAACTTCATTTTGGCCAGAATGATAACCATCCACTTTCACATGCTAACATCATATAGGTCCAAACAAGAATTCACAAAGAGAAATAAAAGGTAATCCTCTGGAGCTACCTGTTCTTCAGCCAGAGTCTGACAAGTGAATATTGAGCAATACTTTCCTCATACATTATTTTAAGAATGTGCTTGAAATAGTCTGTGCTGAGAAAGGGAGCAGAGCTAAATACTCATCCCATCCTTTCCAAGGGCTCCCACTCTGGCTACATCATAAAGGATGGGTGGCATGGGCTCTGGAAGCCCAACAGAGAAACAGAAAGTGGGGTCAACCAATTACAGTTACTTTCTGGTCTGGTGTGACTTTTTGATTTTTTGCATTTACAGTATTGCTAAATCACAGTTTAATTTTTCCATGTTTCCACGTACCGTAATTTGAACTGTGATCGAACTTCTCCATGTTCTATTTGAATCAGTTCATTGTAACAAGCAGTGATACTGCTATTCTCCATAAATCTCTGGAAAAAAAGAATCAAAGACAGACTGTGAGACATGTACAATCATTTGTTAGAGAGGACAACCCTAAATATAATAAATATTTCCCCACCCTTCCACTTCTATGTTTATTATCTTTACTGTCTTATTTCAAAGGAGCATGAAATCAAATGAAAGGTGGAGACAGAACCAATTATGGTGGAGTAAAGGCAGGTGCTCACCTCACTCTCCGCCAAGTCCCTCCAAATACCTTTAAAAATGACTCTAAACAAATTCTAGCACAGTAAAGCCCACAAAAAGTCGGAGTGAAACAAATCTCCAGTCCAAGACAACTTGGAACATCAGTAGGAAAGGTCAATTGCACATGGGTGAGAAAGGAGCTCAGTCCAGCACGGGCCACACCATCATACTCTGGGCCCCAGCAAATCAGGAGCAGGCCTTGGGAGCCACTGAATCTGCAACAGCAGTGGCAGCTACAGTGGCTGCTTCCAGAGTTCTCAACCCACAGATGGTAAGGGAGTCAAACAATTGGTTAGCAGGAGATTCCAGGGTTCTGTTTGCTTGCACTGAGGCAGGACTCTATTGTCTTGCCCTTATTTGGAACAAGATTGCAGTCCCAGGGCAGGAAGGATCACTAATACATCAGAGTTTGTGGCCACAGTGGAGGGGTGACCCTCCTCACAGTTTCAGGGCAGAAAAGAGTGCTTCTGATCTCTCACAAGACCAGAGCACAGGCCAGTCTAGGAATAAACATACTTCTCCTTAGATCATACCACTTTGGAAGAACTGAAAACTTTCAGGTGCCTAGAAGTATCTCTGAATGCAGCTACACAAAATCCCTGAAGCTTGAGACAGTGTGCCCTCCACACTGGAAGCAGAGCCCTACCTAACAAAGAGTTCAAAAATAGGCTGGGAAAATAAGCAAGCAATGGGAAAAAAATCTGACTATAGAAAGTACCGTGACAAGGAAGATCAAAACACACAGTCAGAAGAAGAAAACAACGTCAAAGCTCCTACATCCAAAGCCTCTAAGAAAAATATGAATATTGAATTGGTCTCAGGCATGGGAGAGTTCAAAAAAATTTTGAAAATCAAGTAAGAGAAGTAGAGGAAAAATTGGGAAGAGAAATGAGAGTGATGCAAGAAAATCATGAAAATCAAATGAACAGCTTGCTAGAGGAGACCCAAAAAATACTGAAGAAAATAAGACCTTAAAAAATAAACTAACTCAAATGGCAAAAGTAGTCCAAAAAGTCAATGAGGAGAATAATGACTTAAAAAGCAGAATGGGCCAAATGGAAACAGAGGTCCAAAAGCTCCCTGAAGAAAATAATTCCTTCAAAATTAGAATAGAGCAAATAGAAGCTAATGACTTCATGAGAAACCAAGAAATTATAAAATGTAACCAAAAGAAGAAAATGTGAAATATTCCATTGGAAAAACCACTGACCTGGAAGACAGATGCAGGAGAGACAATTTAAAAGTTATTGGACTACCTGAAAGCCATGATCAAAAAAAGAGCCTAGAAATCATCTTTCAAGAAATTATCAAGGAAAACTGCCCTGGTATTCTAGAATCAGAGGGTAAAATAGAAGTGGAAAGAATCCACTGATGACCTCTGAAAAGAGATCCTAAAAGGAAAACTCCTAGGAATATTGTAGCCAAATTCCAGAATTTCCAGGTTAAGGAGAAAATATGGCAAGCAGCCAGAAAGAAACAATACAATTAGGATAACACAAGATCTAGCAGCTTCCATATTAAAAGATCAAAGGACTTGGAATATGATATTGCAGAGTTCAGAGGAGCTAGGATTAAAACCAAGAATAACCTACTCAGCAAAACTGAGTATAATCCTTCAGGAGAAAAATGGATATTCAATGAAATAGAGGACTTTCAAACATCCTCAATGAAAAGACCAGAGCTGAATGGAAAATTTGACTTTCAAATATAAGAATCAAGAGAATCATGAAAAGGTAAATAGGAAATAGAAATCATAAGAGACTTATTAAAGTTGAGCTGCTTATATTCCTACATGGAAAGATAATATTTGTAACTCTTGAAACTTTTCTCAGTATTAGAGTAGTTGGAGGAAATAGAAAGAAACAAAGAAAATAGATAGATAGGTAGATAGATAGATAGATAGATAGATAGATAGATAGATAGATAGAGGGCACAGAGTAAGTTGAATGTGAAAAGATGATATCTAAAAATAAAATTAAGGAGTGAGAAAGGAATGCATTGGGAGAAAGAGAAAGGGAGAAATAGAGTGGGGGTAAATTATCTCATATAAAAGAGGCAAGAAAAAGGTTTTACTATGGAGGGGAAGAGGGGAGGTAAGAAGGAATGAGTGAACCTTACTTTCATTGGATCTGGCTCAAGGAGGGAATAATATACACATTTAATTGGGTATCTTACACTACAGGAAAGTAGTGGGGAAAGGAATAACAGAGGATAATGATAGAAGGGAGGGCAGAATGGAAGAAGGGGTACTCAGAATCAAACATTTTAGAAAAGGGACAGAGTCAAAGGAGAAAATAGAATAATTGGAGGGCAGGATAGGATGGAGGGAAATATAGTTAGTCTTTCACCACATGACTATTATGGAGGCATTTTGCGTAACTATACATATATAACCTATATTGAATTTCTTGTTTTCGCAATGTGGGTGAGTGGGGAGGGAAACATGAGAGAATCTGGATCTCAAAGTTTTAAAAACAAATGTTAAAAAAAACTGCTTTTACAGGTAACTGGGAAATAAGATATACAGGCAATGGGGTATAGAAATCTATCTTGCCCTTCAAGAAAGTAAAGGGGAAGGGAATAAGAGGGGAGATGATAAAAGGAAGGGCAGACTTAGGGAAGAGTAATCAGAATGAAGGGAAAGATGGGGAGGAAATTTGGAACTCACAATCTTGTGGAAATGAATGTTGAAGACTAAAAATAAATAAATTTAAATATTAAAAAAACAAAAAGAAATAAAAGGGAAGAAAAAGCTTTTACAGTAGAGGGAAAAAAGGAGGAAGTGAAAGAAGGAGTGAATCTTAGTCTCATCAGAACTGGCTCAAAGAGGGAATAACACACACACTAATTGGGTACAGAAATCTATCTTGCCCTACAGAAAACAAGGGTGGAAGGGGAGATGAGAAGGGTGGGGGGATGATAGAAGGCAGAGCAGATTGGGGGAGGGGTAATCAGAAGCAAACTTTTGAGGAAGGAAAGGGAGAAAGAGAGAATAGAGTGAATGCGGGGATAGGATGGAGGGAAATACAGTTAGCCACGGTAGCTTAAAATAAAAATTTTGAAGCAAGTTTCTCTGATAAAGGCCTCATTTCTCAAACATAAAGAACTCAAGTCAAATTTGTAAAAATGAGAGCCATTTCCAACTTGATAAATGATCAGAAATTTTCTTGAGGTTTTTTTTTGAGGTTGTTTTCTTTCACCACATGACTTTTATGGAAGTGTTTTGTACAACTAAACATGGATAATCTATATTGAATTTGCTTGCCTTCTCAAAGGGGGTGAGATGGAGAGGGAAGAAGGAAGAGAATTTGGAACTCAAAGTCTTAAAAAGAATGTTAAAAATTGTTTTTACATGTAGCTGGGGTAAAAGAAAATACAAATTAAAAAAGAAAAAAAAAAAGGAATGAAATGAAAGACCCCCATGACCTAGAATATATCTGCTCAGGTTCTAAACTGCTTCTTAGTTTTAGAAACTCCATGGCAGGCGTTGGGTGCATGTGACTGTTGGTTAGAACCTCTTATTGGTTATTCAATTGTTTTTCACTTGTACCTGACTCTTTACAATCCTGTTTGGGGTTTTCTTGGTAAAGTTACTGGAGTGGTTTGCCATTTCCTTCTCCAGCTTGCTTTGCAGATGAGGAAACTGAGGTAAACAGGGTTAAATGACTTCCTCAGGGTCACCAAGCTAAGACATGTCAAAGGTCAGATTTGAACTCAGGAAGATGAGTCTTCCTGACTCCAAGCCCAGCACTCTATTCACTGTGCCACATAGCCGCTCTTGATTGTGGACTTCCCTTAAAGCAAAGAGTTAGGAAAAATCTCACTTGTAACACCTGTAGTAAGACACAGGCAAGTTTTTAATAGCATCCATGGATGTCTATCAATAATGTGCTGGTAAATATTTAAAGACCAGATCTTCAGAAAAAGAAAATGTATGTACAATACACTTTTAAGCTTCATCTGGATTACTAACATTTTCTTCATCATTTTGTTAGTCCAAACAATTAAAATAACTCAAGCCCTGACTCATAGTGTTTTCCATAGTGTAAATGTTAACGTAGGAAATTTAACAATCAGCTGTCAGAGGCTGGTTCAAGCTGGCTGCAGCACACCCCGATGGCTATTTAACTTCTACACCTGATTGATTTGCTCTACTTTTTATCAATAAATTTCCAAAATCTAATATTGAAAAAATAAATATCATTCATACCACTACATGGTTGCTTGTATTCCCTATGAGCTGAGTCCTTCATTTCCACCCAAAGAGTGAGCTCTTGAATGCTTAGTGCTCAGCACATTATAGGCAATTAATGAATGAATGGATAATGAAATGTATAACATGAAATGCCTGTTGGGTTTGATGCCCACAATCAAAACTCTGAAAAGTATTTATCATAGAAAAGATTAAGGAATTCATCTGTTCATTCACTAGAAATATATTGAATACTTACTAAGCACATTGAAAAGTAGTGAGAGATGTGTGTAGATAAATTAAGACATGGTCCCTTAACTCAAGGAGTTTATAATCTATTGGGGACAGGGAGAAGATAGATAAAACATATACAGAGATTAAATGTGATGTAAATTGTAATAACAAACTCAAAAATCACTCATATATGCAAGTGCTCCAACAACTCAAGGCAGATGGATTCTTTTCTCAATAAAACACAATTTCCTCCATAGCTGGAAGGTACCATTATTGTCCTGCAAACAACTGATCTGTAGAGCTGATGACAAGTTCAGTGAACAAATGGAAAGTGTGTGACCTACAGGGGATTACAAAGATGCCTAAATCCATGGCATCTGCCTTCAAGGAGTTTAGAGTATAGTAAGACAGGTAAGGTAAGAATAACGATACTTCTAACTACACAGGTGAATGTGGAAAAGTGCACATGTAAGCAATTTAAAGAGAATATATAAAAGAGAAGCGTTTTATTTAAATTGCACACACTTAAAGGGAAGTAATAAGAGTAAGGCCAAACTTGTGGTCTGGAATCCGACTAGGAAAAGCACTCAAGCAAAGGAATTTGGATAATCTAGCATTCAGCACAGTGCTTGGCACACCGTGGTTGCTGTTCAGTCAGTTTTCAATTATGCCCTATTCTTCCTGACCCCATTGGGGGTTTTCTTGCCAAAGATACTGCAGTGGTTCATTATTTTCCTCTCTGGCTCATTTACAGATGAGGAAACTGAGGCAAACAAGGTTAAGTGACTTGTCCAGGGTCATACAACTAGTAAGTGTCCAAGGCCAGATTTGAACTCATGAGGATGAGTCTTCCTGATTCTGAGCCCAGTGCTACATCCACTGCAGCCCCTAGCAGCCCTGGCACATAGCAGGCATTTGATGAATACTTACTGCTTGATTAATTGGTGTTGTGGAAAACCTTAAACCCCAGGCTAGGGAATTTGGCTATGCACACCCTTTCTTGTTCACAGAACATTGACTTACGATGAAACACATAGGAAGGCTAGTATTTCCCTTTCATGAACATAGCAAAATAATGCAGGAATGATACTGACTAACAGATACGTTTCAGGACAATTTTGGATATCATTTTTTGCGAAAGATATAAGAATAAAACCTTGTGTTATTTTTTTTACTTGAGTTAAGAGAATATTTGCCATTTAAAATCCTTGGGTCAGTGTAATTACCCCAAAGCAACAGGTATGGAGGAGCGTAAAGAGCCAGAGTCCCATTTTATGAAACTTTACAAGTCATAGGTCATGAGCAAGAGCTGATCTCAGAGGCCATCTAGCCTAATGCCTTCATTTTACAGGTAAGAAAACTGAGGTCCAAGTAGGATAAGTGACTTGCTAAAACACTCTTCAGAAGTGGAATTTGAACCCAGGTTCTTTGACTCAAGAAACAATGTTCTTTTCACTATAGCAGGCTGTCTCTCTTGTGAATTCTCCATACTATCAATCACCTATACCATGAGGTTTATGCTTCCCAGAATTCATTAAATTAATTAATTAGTTATAGGAAAACTTGCAATGTCATGTGTGTATATACACATACATGTACATATGTGTATATATATACACATATACATATAAGTATATACATACATCTATATGTGTGTACATATATATACACATACATGCACACACATATATGTACACACACCCCAAATGATTACTTCCTTCTGCCATTATGTTATCCTGATTTTGTATCTCTTTCTGTTATGGTCCACTGCTCTTGGTGGAGAAACAGGGAGGGCATGCAGTAGGGTGAGAAGGGGACATTATGGACTTGGTTCAGTTCTGATTATAGATCAGAAGCTAGAATAAACGTGATGATCTAATAGGATTTAGATCACCAATAAGGATATATTTCTCCACTCTAGCACCTGAACCTTTTGGGGATGGGTAGAGGAAGGGAATGTGTCAATAAGATTTACACCTACATGAAAAGGATACAAAGTTGCACATGGGAAGAGTAGGTTCACTCATGGATCCAAGAGGTGAATTAGTACAAAGTTGTTTGAGTACCTCTTCCACAGTAAAGTCATCTACAAATAATACCAAGGACTTCAATGATAGCTATGTTGGAATGCCTGATGGCACAGCTTGTTCCTGGATCCCAAATCAATGGCCATAGACTTTTGTCTCACTAGGTTGAACAGCCAGCAACACAGGGCTGGGTTTCAGCAAATAATTCAATACAATCGAAACAACTCAGAGATGGGAAACACTCTCACGGCAACTGGGGAAAACAAGAATGACAGGCATAGTTGGAAGGATGTAGGGGTGAATGTTGCCAGCTAAATCATTTTTGCCCAAAAAAGGAAAGTAGGCATGTTCGGGGGTCAACAATGGAGGGTTCTAGTAATCTCATAGTAACTTCAGGAGTAGAGTAAAATAATGCCCTTAAGTACGTTAACCCTGGAAAGGCAAATAAATGAATTTCATAAGTGGTACATTTTTTTGGAGATTGAATCTCCCAAACTTGCCCTGCATCTTACCAAACCATCAGTGGGCCTGATCCTAAAGCTGATCAGCATGGAAGTTTTAACCAGCTTCATTTTTCTGACCTGAGTTGGTTTATCCTTTCCTAGGCAGCCTCATGGCCCTCCCCTCTGAGAGAATAACCATATTATTAGCAAATATCTTAGCAAAGATATCTGATTGGCTTTAACCATACTACATCTCAGAACTCCCAGACTTAACAGTATCCTTCTTTAGCAAGAATAATAGACATAAGTCACCATCCTTGACTCAGGGGTACTTTCCAATCTGGCACTAAATGATACCAAGTGGGCTTAGAAAGTAAATGTTCTTCATATGGATGGGCATTTTGCCACATATGGTTGAGACATTAAATATTTCAATGGGATATTAATATATCAAAAAATGTTACAAGGAAACAAAGTAGTGTACTTTTTCTTTGTAGGGAAATAGACTTGTGATTTAATTAGAATAAGGAGCTCCCATTGTGGAAGCCCCTTCTACTCCTGCATATCAGCCTTTCCTCTGAAACATATAGCCTGAAAGAATTAACAGTAATTACCAATTACTGAAAGAATTAAGGGATTTGAACAGGGACTTAGTGTCAGAGGTGGGACTTGAACTCAAGTCTTTCTTACTCCAAGACCAGCTCCCTATCCCTGTACCCCTCTGCCTCTCAGCAGGGTTTTTCTCTAAATTTCATTTTTTATAATGTCTACTTCCAAAAAAGTTCAAACCATGAGGCTTGATCTTTCTTCTTTTCCTTTTTAAAATAGATTTGGAAGCTTCAGTCATTTATGGAAGGAAAGATATACTTCAATCTATTCTGCTTTCTGTACTAATTAGAGGCAGGTTCGCTAAATGAGGGCCAGGCCCTGAAAATGCTGATGACCAAGAATGGTCATCATAAGAAACAGAGGCCAACATAAGTAACATGAAGACACTCCCAGAGCCTAGCTGACTCTAAGAAATCCAAGCTATAGAGCTGCTATTTTATTCTCCACTCAGTGTTCAGGATAACAAGGAAATCTTGTGTTGCTCAGCATTGAGAGAAGCTTGACAGATACTCTAAAAGATACTTGTGGGTTGGGGGGAAGATGGGGGTAAAGGAATCAGAGAAATTGTTTTCTGAAGATGAGAAAAAGGAATCATGAAAGGTGATGATGGCTTGTCATTTCTCCAGAAGTAGGTTAAAGAAAATGAGTCTCAGTTCCACCGACTCTTTCTTTACCAATCCTCCTTTTAAAGGTTTTTCTGTTACATAAGTCTAAAACATGTCCTTGTAATCTCACCAAGGTACAACAAACAAGCGTACCAGAACTGAAAGCCCTCCTTTAAGCGAATGGACAGCAGACAAAAGGAAAGTGTACAGAGAGGAAAGGAGAGAGCTAATTAGTGGCACCCTATTCAATTCCACAATATGGAACCTATTATCTTGAATATTTTATTTAGCATTGTTCTTTTCATCCCTAAAGCATTCCCCAGGCACAGAAATAACCTCATCCAAAATGGAATTTCTCTTTCTCTATGATAGAAAGCTAGGAAAAGATTCTTAACACTCTTCCATCTCCCCACTCCCCCAAATCCCCTATCCAGGCAAATCAGACCTAGCCTATAGTAGTAGGGCATCTAGAGCGTAAAGAAGGATGTTCACAGGACCTCATTTTGAAAGTCTCATGTGTTACCATGGAACATGCCATCTACTGAAGACTGAATTTACTCACACCAAAAGGCCACAGAAAACTGTGAGCAGTACAAGCAGAACAGTTATTTAGAATCTGATAAAGCTATTTGGGGTAGTCAATCTCATTCTAGCTAGAGAACCCAGTTTGGGCATTCAAAACCTCTTTTTACCCTATGTCAAAGATATGAAGTATGTTTCTGGTAAGCAAACCGTTTTCATGATGGACTGAATCAGTAACATGTCAAGAGGTGGAGTGGTCATTGTCATGAATTTAAGAGCTGTGTTAAAACTGAGTATCATCTGTTTAAGCTGTGTATTAAATTATATCCTTATGAATTAAAATGTAATAAATATCTCTGCTCTTAAGATTGATATTTCTTTTTCTCAAGTCTTTTTTTGTAAATTAATTCTTTTCAGTTTTCAATCACTTCCATAAATTTTCAATTTTCTTCCCCTTCCTTCCCCCTTCTTCCCCAAGATGACATGCAATCTTATATGGTTTCTACATATACATTCTTATTAAACACATTTTCACATTACTCATGTTGCACAGAAGAATTAAAATAAATGGGAGAAATCATGAGAAGAAAATAAAACAAAGCATAACATAACAAAAGAGAAAATAGTCTGCTTCATTTTGCACTCTGATTCTATAGTTCTTTCTCTGGATGTGGATGGCATTTTGCATTGAGTCCTTTGGAAATGTTTTAGGTCCTTGCATTGCTGTGAAGGGTTAAGTCTATTAGAAATAGTCTGTGGCTGTTACTGTGTATAATGCTTTCCTGGTTCTGCTCATTTCAGTCAACTTCAGCTCATATAAGTTTTTCCAGGTTTTTCTGAAGGCTGCCTGTTCATCATTTCTTATCCCATTACATTCATACACCACAGTTTGTTCAGCCATTCCCCAATTGATGGGCATCCTCTTGAATTTCAGTTCTTGATCACCACAAAAGAGCTGCTACACATATTTTTGTACATGTGGGTCCTTTTCCTATTTCCATGATTTCTTTGGGATATAGTCCTAGAAGCAATATTACTGGGTCAAAAATATGCATACTTTTATACCCCTTTGGCCTTAGTTTCAAATTGCTCTCCAGAATGGTTTGATCAGCTCACAGCTCCACCAACAATGAATTAATGTTCCAACTCTCCCACATCTTCTCCAACATTTAAGATGAATATTTCTTGATATGACTTTTCTATTTCTTTTTCTTTCTTTCTTTCCTATTGTCCTTTCAGTTTTCTATATATACTCTAGTCCTCAAACTCTGCCAGCCTCCAAGAGTAAATCATTATACTATCACTTCTATAGCTCTTGTGAGTCTTTTCTCACTTTAGTAGACAGTCAACATTCTCTTAACATAGCAAACACATAAAGGAGTTCATTGGCTTCTTGAAAATAGGAACTATGCCTTATTTATCCTTATCTTTTTCCTTCCCACACCATTGCCTAGCATAGTCGTCTATGCAACATTTTTTAAAAAATTGCTTCCTTGTAAGAAAACATAAAAAGATTTATTTATACAAAAAATGTTTAAAGCTTTTGTTTTGGTGGCAAAGAATTGAAAATTGAGGGGATTCCCATCAATTGGGAAATGGTTGAACAAGTTGTGGTATATGATTGGGACAGAATACTACTGTGTTATAAGAAATGATGAGTGGTAGACTTATACGAACTGATGCAAAATGAAGTAAGCAGAACCAAGAGAAAAGGATACATAGTAACAGTAATATCCTAAAGACAGAACTGTGAAAAACTTAACTGCTATGATCAAGAAACAAATCCAAGGCAATTTCAAGGGATCCATGGTGAAAAATGCTTTCTACCTCCAGAGAGAGAACTGAGAAATTGAATGCAATTTGAAGCATACTTTTTAAACTTTCTTTGTTTTTCTTGTTTGTATGTGTATGTTTTCTTTTGTAACATGGCTAATATGGAAACATGTCTTGCATGACTTCACATATATAATTAATATCACATTTCTTGCCTTTTTATGGGGTAGGAGGAAAGTGGGAGAGAATTTGGAGCTCAAAATTTTTAAATTTTTACACGCAACTGGGAAATATCTAACAAACATATATATTAAAAACTTAAAAAAATGCTTAATTTTTAAATAAATTAATGAACAGATTTAGGATTCTGAAGCCACATTTCTTCAGGATAATTTCATTGACATTAGGAACGTTGTGGTTAGGGCAATAAGGATGGAAACCCCAGCTAGACATAGGGATAAAACCACATACACACATAAACATCATCTGCTCTAAATTTAAGGACTATAAAGCCTGAGGTAATTGGATATAGGTTTTTGAGGGACTTAACTCCAAACACTCTGATATGTGACATACATGCAAGGACAATAGTCTCAGGGGACAATAACTCAAAACAGTTGGTCAAGTTTTACCCTTTCTCCCTAATCATTTGAAGTATCTCAGTGTTGATCAAACATTTAAGTCAATAATTGTCAATTATTTCATTTATCATTAAATAATTATTTATATAGTACATCCCAATATTTATTATGATTAATTATTATATTGTCATCAATCATTTGTTTGTATTAATTGATTATTAAATTCCTGCTTTGTGCTCAGTGTTATGCTATAAATACTGGGGATAGAAATCCCAGTGCAAAGGGTTGAGTCCCTCAACCTTGACCTGTTTTTAATTAAGGAGTTTTTTTGAGGGGGCGGATATCTGCAGGATGAGAAAGGTTCTACATACCCTATTGAAGCCTGCATGGAGAAGAGGAAGGACTGATGTTTCTTCGCGTTCACCCGATCTGCAGCAAAGCAGAAAATGTGGTCACTCAGCAGATACAAACCAGGATTCCTCACACTGAAACATGGAAAGAGAGCAATGAGGCCAACGTATATTCAGCTCCAACACTGGCCCAAACGGAAGGCTCCTTTCTCATTTAGCATCTCAAGGGGTGGCACTTGAGGACAGGTGGGGACCAATTGCATCTACAGCTGTGTATGTTCCTGGGGGTGAAGAGTCTCTGACTTTATGCTTTATGTTACCTTTTGAGGTATAAAAATAAGCAAATAAAAACTGAAAAAAAATTATAATAAACCACATAAACCAAAAATCAGCATAAGGTTAATCAGAAGATTTACTTAACCAATCTTTTAACTGCACTTCCTCTTCATTTTACCAGTTGAGAAACTGAGGCCCAAAGAGGAAGAATTCCCAAGATCACACAGGGAGTAAGGAAGAGAGCTGGGCTATAAAGCCAAGTCCTCTGACTAAATAACCTTGTTCCTTCCTGCTGTAATGCTAGGATTCCACAATCCAAATCCAGTGCCCATTACACTACTCAGTGGGTGTTTCAAAGGGGTAACACTACCATTGAGCAGCTATTTGGAGTTATGCAGCTCTGAGTCATCAAATGCCACAGATCTGGAACACCAGGAGTGATCCCTTTACTTCACTGGGCCTCAGTTTTCTCACTTGTAAAATCAGTGGTTCAGACTAGATTATTTCAAAGGTCTTTACTAGTTCTAAGGTACAATGGCATGTAGATACATGCTGCAGGGGGTGAAGGAGGTAGGCTTATTTCCATTCATAGGGTCTGCAGTTAACTCTCCATGCTGTTAACAACTGTCTGGGAATCTTTCATCTTCCCTTTCCCCTGCAAACCCTCACAAGCAGTAGGGCAGCAACTGAAGAGGTCTTATTTTACAGTTGGCACAACCTATAAGCTAACCATGGAAAAAGCTGACTTGTGGATGTAGACCCATCAAATGAATAGGTTTAGAAGAGAAAAAGAAATAGAGTTCCTAAGGCAAGAACAGTTTTCAATAGAGAGTGTCCCTAGACTACATTAAAGACCCTGCAAACATCTGCTAATGAAGGCTGGCCTTGCAACCAACGTTTGATGAGCGACAATGCCAGCAGCTACATCTCATCGCCAGTCTTGACTCAAGGAGGTAAGGCTGTCTCTAGCAAGAGAGAGAGAAAGGGTATTACAGAAACATCCTGTATCAAGGGGGTAAAAAAAAGAAACCACTAGACCACACCATTGAAAGAAACTACATAAAACTAAATAAATGGATAAAGAGATGAAAATCTAAAAGAACAGTTCTATTGCCTGATATTTTACTCAATATTAAAATTTTATCTATTATCAAAAGTCTCAGTGAGGCTCAAAATTGAACTAAGATTTTTGGGTCATCTTGTATTTGTAATGGGACCTGCACCTAATTCAGGGCCTAAAAGGAAACATTTATTCTTCTCCTTCTGTCAACAACTCAGAGGAGACAATGCCTCCCCTGAATAAGACATTAGCCTTGGAAATAATCAGTTGCCCAGGACTAAGATTAATTTATGTCAGGCAAGTAAAAGAGACGTTTCATTGGTTTTGATGCTAAGGTTACTTTTAATGTCAAATTAGTTTCGGGGGGAAGGTGGAAGGGGTGGGTGGAAATAACCAGTTTAGAAAAGAAGGTATCCGGACTAGGTAAAGTTTTTGTCTTCACTTTTAAGACATTAACATACTGTCAACATCTCAGGATCTCCAGAAGAGAAAATGCAAGAAAAGAATTAGAAAGAAGACAGAACCTGAGGCTGCCATCATCCATCAACACCACCAGCATCACACACACATCCACCCACCAAGATTTTAGGGACTCTATTTACCAACAGTGCTCAGCGGGCTACAAGGGATGGTGGCACAAGGAGAACAATTTTTCTATTCATTTTTATAGTCAAAAGTGACCTGGAGTTCAGTTAGGAAGAGGCGCTTTGGGGAAAAGGAATTCAGGGTGTAGCAGACAAAAGTTGGAAGGATAATTTTACTGGTAGGACTCCACATTCTATCAATGAACCTTTGGGCCATGAGATCATGCGATTGTCATGTTGGAAAATGACCTTAGAGATCATTTAATCAAACTGTCTCATTTTATAGATAAGAAAAGTATGGTCTAAAATATCTCAGTGACTTACTCAAAGTAACAAAGCGAGTAAGAGAGGAGAAAGCAAAATTCAAATTTAGGTCTTGGGTATCCAAATCCAGGGCTTTTTACATGGCATCATGCTCTCTCCCCACATGCATATGACAAGGGCAGTCATTCCCAGGGCTCTCCAAATCATGAGAGGAATCTTACCCATCTTGCCTACCTCTTAGTCCTTGATGACAGAAGCTGTGACCATCACTATAATATGTTCAATTCCCAACAGGCCCTTAGACCGTCATTCATCTTTTATTTTTATCAGTCTTAATAATGGCCAGTGGCAGCAACAGGAAGAATATAAAATTCCGGCTATATCAGAACTCTGAGTGACCCCAGTGTCTCTAAACTGATGGGACTAATTTCAAATGAATTTCAAATTTGAATTTCAAATCATCTTTATTTAAATAATTGCTTATAAACCAGTTTCCTGGTCACTTAGTAGAGAAAACAAATGTACTAGGAATGTTTTCCAAATTCCTTTAGTCATCTATTGTCTCCCTTCATTTTCTTTCAAAAGGAAGACCTCAGTTCCTGGTTCCAATTCTGCCACTAACTAGCTGTGTTACTTTGGGTTAGCCACTCAACCTCTCTGTTACCATTGTCTTCATTTATAAACAAAGGGGATGGGACACGATGATTGCTGAGACTCTGCCTCATTCTAACATCCATGAATCTGTCCCTTCCCCCAGAGCTTCTTTTTGTTTGAAGGGTTCAGCCAGAAACTAGGCAATCCTCTTTTCTTTCCAATGAACACAGAGTATTGTTCTCGTGCTACACTTTGTTTCTTCTTAAGTGGAAAAGCCAAGCATTTTCTATTTGTTTTTAAAGAATAAGAAAGAATAATTTGGAATAAAATTCTCTCCCAAGTTCCTCCCTGGTTTTGTATTCATTCCTAACATATGATGACCCTTAAAAAAAAAAATCACATAATGGTAACATTAACTACTGCTAAAATCAATTAGACAAGATAAAGGTTTGAAATCTACAAAGAAAAGAAGTCCTTCCAGAAATCTGTACAACCAATGACAACCCTGATTTCCTAGCCCTCTTTCTTGGTAGACTTGTGCAAAGTCAAAGGAAATCCCTATTTGTTTTGCTGGATTTTGAATTGGAGACACATAAAACAAATGTCTCAAAATGAAAAGCAACTACCTTCCAGCTGGGGGAAATAATATAAAAGAACTTACATATGTGAAACAACTGCAAGGATAACCGTGTGTTCTGATGGATTCGTAGCTCGGATTGATCTGAAACGAGAAGACGCAAAGTCCAACAACATTCATTGTCTTTGCTTTGCCAAGTTAGTGCAATATGGCATTTCTTAGCATTTTAAACAGCAAAAATCATTGAATCATCAAATTAAGCTCTCTACAGGGTGGCACGAAGAGCTGTGTGGGGCAGCAAAGTAAGATGCCCTTACATCCTGCAGCCAAAGCTCACTTCGTTGTTTTCTACTCATGCAGGAGGACTCGATGCATTTTCCCGGCAATTTTCCAGTAGATCAGAGCTGCCAATTTTCCATTTCAAAACTTGGCAAATTCCATTAAAATTCCATGTTTTCTGGTTCAATTTCCATTTTGCAAAAAAAGAAAAAGAAGAAAAGAAAAGAAAAAAACTGGCAGCCCCACAATCCTCCAGTTACTTGTATGTTATTGGGATTTTATCGTTTTCGAGCTATTTCCTTTTAAGACAGTATTCCAGAAAGATGACTTGAAAATAAAAACTAAGATGTTCTTTAGCAGCTGGACATACAAACTCAAATTCTTTTTTTTTTTTTTTTTTTTTACAATAAACCCCAAGTACTCATTTAAAAAATTTTGTTGCAGGGGATTCAGCGAATGACAAAATTATTCTTCGAATATTTCTTAAATAAATATCTGCAGATCCCCCCCAACAAAAAGATTTGCCCCCAAATAAAAGATTTCATATAAATAGGGATACAAAGAGGAACCAGACTTGTGATTCCATTGACTTAGGGAATCACAGAGGGTCATGAACTTAGATATGGAAGGGACCTCAGAAATCAATGAGTTTGAACATCCTCATTTTACAGATGACGAAACTGAGACCGTGACTAAGTAACTTGTCTAGAGTCACACAGCTGACAGGTGTCTGAGGCAGTAGTATTTAAACTCAGGTCTTCTGAACTCCAAGTCAAGCACTCATATGAAGTCTATTCATCTTCCTAGGAGCTAATCTAATGTTGCACTGTTCTTTCTTCCTGTCAAAGACTACTTTTGTCTGCTTTGTACACGATTGGCACATAACTACGTATGTACACATTGTCTCCTTTTATAGAGCTGAGATTATTTTTGTCCTACTATAATTAGCACATGCCTAGCAAATAGTAAGTACTCAATATATCTTTGTTGATTAATTTTTTGTGCAGTCTCTGGGTTAGGGACTTAGAAAGCATCTAGAATTTTGAATCTTAGCCCACATGGTTGGCTGTTATCCTTCATTCTAAAAGAGGACCCAAATGACATCACTAGGTCGAGGTCTAGATACAGCATGTCCAACTGTGACTGATCAGACCAATATGAGCTCAGAAGGCTCTACCCCAGGTCGGGTACAAACAGTCCACATGAACATTTGGAGTGGAGATGTTTCTAAATTTGCACGTATCACGTTTCTTTTGAGCTACTGCAACTCTGCTTCCCTCATAGAGCACAGCACCTCCTTTGATGCTGGCACACCATGCTAGGAGGTCATGTGCCAGTGTCTCCTATTTCACACAATCAGTTGTGGTTACTGTTTGTCTTTGAGAACACTCACGTTTCTCATCCACTTGCCATCAGTGATAATTTAATGATGCATACTTCCTAGATTAGAGCTAAGAAAGTCTGATCCACATCATAAGCTGAACTTCAAGACTGATACTTGGTAAAAATTTTAAATTAGAAAGGTTTGCCTTTAGCCCTTTGTTTCCTCTCTCTACCTTAGTTGCCATTTTCGTTTCCTCCCTCTCAGTTCTCTACTGTTACTCCAAGTAATAAAGTCAGCACAGGTAGCTGTGGAGGCGAGAAGGCAGCAGATGTTGATCTCTCTGTCATGCTCTGTTAGGATACTTAAAATTAGAAGAAAAAGAGAAGAGCTCTCTGTTAGTGATTCTAAAGAATGGCCCTTCTACTGTTGGTACAGATTGTTTTAACATAATGAGCTGTTGAGGTCTTGGCATGATAGAATGATGTTACTATAGGGATCTGGTGTTACTGTTTAGCTTTCCCTGTATGTCTCTGTTGGTGTTCTCCTATACTATGTGTATGTATCTCTACTGATGTTCCCTTGTGTCTCGTGTACAAAGCGAGGCTATAAGCTACTTAAGATCTTGGGCACAAAGACCACCAAAAGGTTTGGTGGTAAAGAAGATGAATTGCAGGATCAGTGAAAGCTGTAACTTTCACAGCAACTAGTGACTTGTTCATTACTCTCTTAGACACTCAATTCTGAGGGCCCAGAAGCACTTGCCCTCACTGGGCAGTTTCAGGAAATTTTACCTATGTCATGTTTGATTTTCTTAGGACCCTGCTCTTTTCTTGCCAAGGTTGGGGGTAGGGAGGGTACACAGTGGATGGGGAGAAGGAGTAGCTGGATGATCTAAAAATCTCTGTTATTGTGTTGTTCAGACATGTCTGACTCTTCATGACCCCATTTGGGGTTTTCTTGGCACACATATAAGAATGGTTTGCCATTTCCTTCTCCAGCCCATTTTACAGATGAGAAAACTGAGGCAAACAAGGTCAAGTGACTTGCCCAAGGTCACATAGCTGGTAAGTGTCTAAGACCAGATTTGAACTCAGGAAGATGAGTCTTCCTGATTTCAAACCCAGTGCTCCATCCATCATGTCACCTCTCTGCCCATTGTGTTAGTGAATATGAATAAGTAAGGAATACATTAAATAGGCGACAATACTTTAGCTCAAATGTGTTATTCTAACAGTAGTAATTCATGGGCCAATGGAGAAGAACTTTGAGGGAAAAGGGTAGGTGAGGGTCTTGTGTTGTCTCTCAACATTACCCAGGAAACTACCTATTCAGTGTCACTGTGTATTTGCTTATTTGTCTATGTTGAGCATGTTCAGATATTTCATGAAAATAAAATGAAATTTCTCCTAATGAGAGAATTCATTAGTAGCAAACATTTTAGTGAGACACATATACAGTACCTTGCCCGTAGCCTAAAGTAAACATTTGAAAATTCTGAGTCTTATGGTTTGCTTATCATCCTCAATTCCACTAGCACAGACTCATCTTTCTTATATGACAATGCCTTCTTTCCTGACTTTCAAAGAGAAACAGAAAATTTGTCTGTAAAATAAAAACCTTGCTTTAATATTCTGATCACTTCCTATTCATTTTCATGACTGTTGGAACTTGCACCATCTAACTATGAATTGAAGTTCAAAAAAAATAAAAATCCACATGACAATGAAGGTAATGAGAATTAGAAAAAAATGAATATGTTTAATTGAAAGTATTTCCATGCTACTTTCAGAAACTTAAAGAATAGTGTGCCATGAGACTAGAAAGAATTTCACCCAAATACTGTACAGACACATTCCTAAGTACACAAGGTGTTGGATTAAGGAGGACAAAATTAAACATTATTTGAAATAGTTTTTCCAGCTTGCTTTATAAAAGGTCCTTATTTGAGACTCAGGGGGCTCAAAGAAACGAGCAAAGAGGCACAATTTTATAGTGACTTTTATTCATTTGTGAATTCTTCATTGTGTTACTGAAAGACCCCAATAAGTCATTTTCCTGCCTTTAACTTTACTTGCTTAATTCTGTAAAAATTTCTGACTTCTAAGATAGAGTTAGCGCTGGTCTTTAACTTCATGAGTGAAGTTGTTCATGGCTACCTCCCAGTCATCCCAGTTCCAGATTGAATTATTACTCATCCTTGACACCCATTTATAAACATGAGTTACTTTTCTTCATTGAGTTCATATACTTTTGAAAATAGGAAAATAGAACCTTTGAGTACTTAGAAGATGAGAAATAGGACTGGCTTTACTAATTTAGTATTAAACCTGCTTGCTCTAAGGTGGAATCTATAGCAGAGAAGGAGGAAAGGACATTTCTAAATGTTTCAATCCTTTTTTATTTTTTATTTTATTTTGTTGGAGACTAAAATATCTCATTGGAATCTTAATTCCACCCAAAGAATGAAAATTCTGTGGATGTTAATACCTCTCCTGAAATGTGGCAAATGACTCTATGGAGTCACAGAGTACTCTAGGGTAGTGGGGTCAAATTCAAATACAAATAGGGCCACCATGGTGTACATAAGGATCTTTGCATATTGACTTAGAAAACCACATATGAACATTATCTACATTCTACTGTATTTTTTCTTATTTTTAAAATATTTTCCATTTATGTTTCAATCTGGTTTGGCCACATTACACTCAGGACAGCAGTCTTCTCTCATTGTGAACCTGCCATTTCGGCATTATTTAAATTTTAGAAGCAGACCATGATATGGCAGATTTGTAAAAGTCACTATAGCTATCCTAATGGGAATCTGTCAACAAACCATTTAGGAATATTTTTGGATAACTCCAATTAAAGTATAAGAAGAATCATATGCAGCTGTTAAATGCTGAAATTCATTAGGCACATGAAACTGACAAATTACCTGCAGACAGCTTCTGCATCAAAGTGCTGGTCTTGTCTGTGGTCAATTACGATGATTTCGTGGTGCTTGTCTAAAAAGCACTCAAGGGCAGATTCGGGAGTTCGAGCAATATTGCATCTGTAGCCAGCTCTATCACAGGCCCACCAGAATCCATCACTTTGACTATCTTCCTTTGCAAAAATCAGCAAAACCTGAAATATAAGGAAAATGTCATTCCCGGAGCAAATAGACAAAATGATTATGATTAGAAAAGGCTCTACAACATAGACTCAAGTATTTCAAAACATTTTTCCTAATTAGTTTTGTTTGAGGAGAAATTAAAATGCTAAATTGACAAGAAAACTTATCTGTGTACATCTGCTATCATTTTCATATATTAAATTACATACTTTCAATTTTGCTTCTCATTCTTCATATGCATAACTACATAAGGAATGGATGTAGTATTGGGATTTCTCACATGTTCAATTCTCCAATGCATCTTATGTGTGAAAAAGGCTAGCCCTCAATACAAAATTAAGGTAGGAGATTTAGAAGCAAGCTTTGACATTCTCATTGTTCCTTTTTTCTGTTTTTATAAAATTTGATATCCAGAAGCCCTAGCAATTCATTTCACACATTAAAACCTCATCATACACAAGTCATGTCTTAGTTGTAGCTGCTGGGGATTGGGAGTTAGTGGTGAGCAGAAGGATAGAATGGAAATAAGGGTAAAAAACAATCTTAGCTAATAGTAGCCCATTTATACAGTAAAACCCCATTTGGAAAATGTCCCCCTCCTCATCAGCTCTGAACTATTTGTATTTCAGTATCAGAATGTATGTTTTAAGTAGGTATAAGAACAGAATGCCCGTGGGAGTTGCTTTGAAACTTGCAGAGACTATTATGTAACAAGTTGATACTGAAAAGTTGTACACTAGTTGACAGATGGGTGGAATATGGGCAGAGTCTTAAACCTGAGACAAAGTGGGTGGATCTGGGAAATCTTCGAAGCTGGCATTCTGGTCATTTGTAGGAACACGGAAGATGAAGGGGTACGAAGCATGAAGACAGTGGAGACAATGCCCACTAACAGACATGGGAAATGTATTCATGGAGGAACTTGGCACTGATGTCATTCACCAAAGACCAAAAGCAGACAGAATAAGTTAAAAGTCAGGACTGGTTGCAGGGAGGCACCCAAGCCTCCTACAATCACTCAGGCAAGCAAAAGACAGAAAGGAATATCCTGTAGGTATTAATGTAAGTTCTGTGATGGCAGAGACTGTCTTGCTTTGGTATTTACATTCCAAGAGCTGGGCACAGTTCATGGCACATAGTTGGTACTTAATAAATGTTTGCTAATTGTTATTAAGGGAAAGTACAAGGTCCATATTTGGAACAAGGTGGTAGGAAATCATACACACAACAAGATTTCTTTAAAGTCCTCTGGCTTTAAGGATCTCAGGTCATTATAAGGCATTAATAAACTTTAAACCTCATGCTGCTAGCATTAAGCTAAGTGTAATTTGTTACAGGGCATAGGATATACACCAGTGGCATCCTGAACTTTCCTCTGTTTTCCTAATGGTCATGAGCATAATCTCAAAGGTTCAGATTCATTCATTCAAAGCAGTCACTGTGTCAACCAAACTGATCCGATTTAGCTGACAAATGGGCAAGAAAACATATTTCCATGCAAGAGGAAACAACTTCAAGAAGGCTCTTGCCTACTTCTTGCAAGATACTCTGACCATGACAAAACCTGAAAACACTGAATGCAAAGGTTTTGGAGCATGAGAATATTTTATACATAAAACAAAAATCAACGAAACTTTAGGGACACACATAGTTTTCATAATATAAGTACTATGGAGTTTGAGAAATAACCAGCATTCTGGGATTTGTAGTTCAGTCAAACAGCCTTGAGAATGACTTCTTAAGGAATGGGAGGGGAGGAAGGGAGACAGAGAGAATTTGGAACTCAAAATTTTAAGAAACGAATGTCAAAGTTTTTTAACATAAATTGAGGAAAAGAAAAGAAAAAAATGAAGAAAAAAAAGAAACGAGAAGCCATTTTTCACTCTTATTTTCAATGGATTGGAAATAACCTCCCTGAAGTTTTCCTGACAAAAGTCAGGCCTCTCACACTATCTCATTCTATCACTCCCTAATGTGCATTTCCTCTGGTTGTTTATAACATACATTTCTTTTTGTGTGTGTGTGTGTGTGGGGGGGGGGAACTAAGGCAATTTCATTAAAATAGGGAACTCCCAGATAAGAAAACTCCATCTTCCAATGCAGATGGGCACTTGCTCTGCAACTTCTAATCTCAGAGATTTACCTGGGGTACAGTGACTTGCCTAGGGTCACACTGCTAGTCTGTGTCAGAGAAAGGTCTTGAACCCAGGTCCTTCCTGACTTGAAGGCTGGCTCTTTAGCCCACTATAGCGGGCTTCCTCTTTAGGCTGTAACATGTACTATTCTATCAAGCTGTTGTTTCATTCATTAAGATTTACTAAAAATTCTTGGCTGCAGCATCCTTATACTTACTTGGCATAATTTTGTCTGCCCCAGGTGGTGAGCTCTATAAATTAAGTACCAACTTCTATACTTAGAAATGCATCACATATTCACTATATTAGACCTGGGTACTTATACATTTTTTAATCTCATTCCTTTATCTTATAGAAAAGAGAATTAAGGCATGGAAAGGGGAAAGAAATTGAGGCAGTTTGGTAGAGTGAATAGGACCCTAGACTTAGTCAGAAATACATATCCCACTTCAGATGCCAATTAGGAGTATTACTCTGAAAAAGTCACAAAAATCTCTCTGTCCCTCAGTTTCCTCATCTGTAAAATGAGAGGGTTGACTGGAAAGACTTACGTGAACTGATGCTGAACGAAGCAAGCAAAACCAGGATGACATTATACACAGGAAGGGCAATGCTGTTCCGTGAGCAACTTTGACAGACTTAGCTCTCCTCAGCAATACAATAATCTACGACAGTTCCAAAAGACTCATGAAGGGAAATGCTATCCACGCGCAGAGAAAGAAATATGGACTCTAAATGCAGATCGAAGCATGTTATTTCCTCTTTTTTGTTTTTTCTTATGGTTTTTCCTTTTGTTCTGACTCTTTTTTCATAACATGACTAACATGAACATGTGTTTAACATGATTATACATGTATAGTCTATATCAGATTGCATGCTGTCTTGGAGAGAGGGGGAAATGTGGAACTCGAAATCTTATAAAAATTGAATATTAAAAACTAAAAATAAATGATTGAATGAATGAATGAATGAACAATGAGAGGGTTGAACTCTATGGTTTCAAAGACCTTTGTGAAGCTAAATTTGTGATCCCTTGAGCCTATGTCCAAAACCATCAAGTTAAAGAGGGGAACTATTCAGGGGTAGGGAACCTGTGATCTCAAGGCCATGTGAAATCTGAATTCAGTAAATGGGCTGCACTTGAGGACCTAGAGGGCCACATATGACCTAGAGGTTGCAGGTTGCCTAACACCTGGACTAGACTCTGGGGTCTCTTACTTCTCAACCCAGTGCAGATGCTTCTCTTTCATTTAACTTCAGGTGGAAATCTGTCAGGAACCCTCAGGAAATATCCCTGAGGATATAGAAACAGAAAGGCCCAGTTGGGAATTACATAGCAGCTTTAGACTGTGGTGGTGAGAGACTGTCATAGTGGATAATGATTGAGATATAGCCTATGGACCATAAACACCTGAGTTCTTGTCCTGACTCTGACACATACAGGCTTTGTGTGACACACTCTGGACAAGTCACTTAACCTCTTAGTGTTTTAGGCAACTTTGTCAGACTGTGAGCTGCAGAAAAAGTGTCCATCTGCACTGGAAGTGGAAATTCCCTCACTTGGGATTTTTCTATGCTAGGGCAATTCTAACTCCCTATTTACCTATAAACATAAAGCAATCTAGATAATATTAGGAAAAACCATTTTGGACTATTTGTCAACTAGGCAAATTGGAAGGAAGGATGGAAAGAAGGAAGTAAATTATGCAAAAAGTATGTATTAAACACCTACTGTATACCAGGCACTGTGCCAAGTGCTTTACAAATAGTAACTCATCTGATCCTTGTAGCAACTCTGAGTGCTAAGTGCTATAATTATTCCTATTTTACAGATATGGGACCTGAAGCAAACAGGTGAAGTGACTTGCTCAGAGTCACACAGTCAGTAAGTGTCTGAGACCAGATTTGAACTCAGATTTTTCTGACTCCAGGTGCAGAGCTCTATCCATTGTACCATTTTTCTACCTTTGTAATATGGTGCTAAGATACTGATAATTCAACTTTGCCATAACCATCTTTTTCTTCAAGATCATTTGGAGCTCAAGACTTAATATACATCAACCTCAAAGGATTATTACACCTAAAGTCATATTTTCTTTAATGCCAGCTTGCATTTAAGGTTTCAATATGATCTTTAATTACTTACTTATATGGCTTAAAATTTCACCCTACTAACAGTCCAGTGGCCATAAGCCAGCACCGAGTACTGAGTGAACAGAGTAGAGTCTCACACAAAGAATTAACCTCCCCTCCCCACTGTTTGCTTATATTTACAAGGGTCATCATTTCTTGCCTATGTCAGAGGAGGAAAGTGATGAAAAGGAGCCTGACTGCAAATGAATACCTTTAAAGAAATGAAAAGAAAGAGTTTGCAGAGACCAAACATTCCTAAGAAATATTCAAACATTTCAGAAGGCAATCACCATATCAAATCTCATTAAATGTTTTTGTCAAGGGGAAAAGTCAACAGTCTGCTACTTTCTGTAGCCATGGCATTACCATGAGAAATTTAACACACAGGGCCAAGCATTCAGACAAGGTGACACCACTTTTGTCCTGCCTAAGATTAGATGAACTATTGAATGGCAAATAATAATTTCAATGATTATGTCATAGTAGACAGAGACCCAGTCTCAGGGTATAACAGATATGACTGTGTGGTCCTGGGCTGCTCATTTAACCTTTTGGTACTCTGCCAAAGCTGTCCAAGATTTTCAGTGGTAGAACAACTGCTAATCTGCATTGTCAGAGAGAATATCCTCATCAGAAATTCCCTTTGGCAATGAAATCACAGGTCTAGGGGAAAGGGTTTTGAGTCATGGAAGACTATAGTCTTTAAAAAACTAAAAATGAATGTCATGCTGAAGACAAGATATGTATGGTAGGTGAAGGCAGGCTGTAACACATAAGAAATAAAGAATGAACAACCAAATTAAAGGATGTCACAAAAGAAATGTATGGTAAAATGTATGATAAAAAAAGGTGATTTGGTCACATGATGAAAGCAAGGAGTGATCAGTTTCACTGATATTCTCTAGAGTCAAAAGGAAAGCCCCAGCATCCTGGATGGGTCCTGTACACAGATTTGGATGGATTGAAATCTGAATCATTAGAGGCAACATACAAATTGATGAAATCAATGGATTCGTTTGAATATATGACTTTGTGTGTATATATGGGTATAATGCATGATATATTTATTCAGTAACTTTGAGTGTTTTCTAATATACTCTCCTGAGCCCTCTCCTTTCTTTCTACAGTCTTTCATGTAGAGAACTCATCATTTCCCATGGATTCAGTTATGATGTCTATGAAGATGACTCCTGTATTTATATTTTCTTCAACCCTAGTCTTTCTGGAGGTCTTGTCCTACATCAATACCTTTCTACTGGACATTTCAAATTCTGTGTCTTGTAGGCATCAAAAATTCAACGTATGTAAAACAAAATTCATTATCTTTCTCCTTAAACTTATCTCCCTTCCAAACTTCTCTATATCTGCTAAAGGCACCACCATCCTCCCCGCCATCTTGGCTCTAGGTATTTCCTTGACACCTTATTCTCACTCACCTAACAGATCAAATCCATTGCCATATCTTATCACTTCCATCTCCACAATATTTCTTGTGTCTATTCCTTTCTTTCTGCTCACACAGCCACCATCCTAGGTTAAGACCTCATTGCCTTTAGCCTAGACCATTGGAGCTGCTTCCTGGTTGGTCTCCTTGCCTCAAGCATCTCCACACTCCAATCCACCCTCCGCAGCTGCCAAAGTGATTTTTGCTAAAGCACAGGTCAATCCCGGTGGCTCACTACCTCCCCATCACCTTAAGGATCCAATCCATACACCTCTAGGGTATTCAGAGCTCTTCACAGCCTGGCCCCACCCTACCTTTCCAGGTAGTATACATTATTCCTCTAAGCGCTCTATGGTTCAGTCCCACACTGCTGCTCACACAGGACTTTAGTTTTGTATTGGCTGTCCCATATACCTTTTCCCTTCCACCTCTTGGAATCTTTGGTTTCCTTCAGGACTCAGTTCAAGCGTTATCATTTAGAGAAAGTCCCTCCAGCTGCTAGTACTTTCCCCTCCAAGGTTGCCCTTGAACTTGCATTGTGTGTATACATATACATACATACATACATATATATGGATAGGGCCGAGAGATGGATCTGTGATTTCATTGGTGTAAAGGAATATCAGATGAGGAAACTCCCTTCACTAATGCAGGTTGATATTTCTACAACTTATAGTATTAAAAAGCTGCTTAGAGTACTGAGAGATTAACTGATTTGCCCAGGGTTATGTGTGCATGTATGTATATATTTATATATATATATATGTTATGTATACATATGTATATATATATATATCTATATATCCAGTGTATATCAGAGATGGCACATATTTTATGTTTTCTCTTATTAGAATATAAGGTCCCATGGTGCAGTGAATAAAGCACTGGGTTTAGAATAAGGAAGACTCATAGGCATGAGTTCAAATCTGTCCTTAGACAGTTACTAGCTGTGTGACCCTGGGCAAGTCACGTAACCCTGTTTGCCTCGGTTTCCCCATCTGTAAAATGAGCTGGAGAAAGAAATGACAAACCACTCCAGTATCTTTGCCAAGCAAACCCCAAATACAGTCACAGAGAGTTGGACATGATTGAACCAACTGACAACAAACAAACGGTCGCCTGAGTGAAGAGACAGTTTTCCTTTTGCTTGTCTCCTCCATGCCAAGTGCAATGCCTGAGATGTAACAGGTGCTTAATAAATGCTTGTTGATGGAAGATATCTCCTCGATAAAGTCCTTCCCTCAATCTGAAAGTTATAGTTCCCTTATCTAATCTCATAGCACCTTGATTTCCTCATGTGTTATCTTAAATCTCAATATATGATTATCTATTGGATGTCACATTTGACTTAGTTATAACATCATTATAATGCACATGTCTCATCTTCCCCTATTATAAATTCCTCAAAGATATGGACCACATCTTATTTATCTATCTTTCTTGTTCAATACCTATCACACAATATTAAATATAAAGGTATTCAGGGACCTATAAAAAGACATCCTTTTCTGTTGTGGAATAACTATTTTTAAATTAATTTGGGACATTAAGAATAGGAGCATTATTCTTGGTTTCATGACATTTATTTGTTTACCCAGTACCTTATTACCCACACGGCTAGGGACATCTTGAAAAATCAACTGAGTTGGAATGAATGGGGGAAGTCCAGTCCTGGCTCCCTATTTGCGTGCTACACACAAAGTACTATGTTGAGGGAATTTTTCAGGGACTTGACAAGTAGCATAAGCAAACTACACTGTGTGCTTTGTTTGAGGAAAATGCCTCATTAGGGAGACAGATAAAAGTCGTCAGCAAGAGGAACTCACAGAAAAAGGAGGCTTTATTTGGTCTACCCCAATGCTGGTGAAAGAACTATGAGGAAAAGCTCTAGGCAGCCTGGAGTGCCGTCTGAAGCAGGGAGAAGGCATTTTCTTACCCAGACAGACCTGAGCTGCAACAAGAGGCCGGATTTGGTTCAGAGAAAGGACAAGAGTACACAGAACCACAAGGCTTTCTATCTTAGAAAGTCATCTGGTCCGTCTTCTTGCTTCGAGTCAAATCCGTGTCCAAACCTTCTTAGATTTTTCACCTTTTTTTGAAAGCAAAGTCTTTATATTATTTCCTGGGGGTGAGGGGGGCGATTGCAAGTTCAAAGCAAGGTCTACACATTTTTTGGAATCACGGCACTTAATCAAGTGTGGGAATACACAATAAATAAGCATTTATTAAGGACTTAAGTTCCAGACACTGTGTCAAGCCCTAGAGAAAAAGCAAAACACAGCAAAAACCAAACCAACCCCCAAACAATCCCTGCCTTCCACACACATATATGCATAATAAATCAGTGCCTGGAAGAGAATCGCAAAGTGGACACAAGGTGGCCTTAGGGGGAGGCATTGGCAGTAGAAGGAGCCAAGAGGAAGAGAAAGACAAGATCTTTGCTCTTCTTCCTGATCCAGCTCTCCATGGGCATCACCAGTATTTATCTAACAATTCAACATACACACTGTGCTACTGGATGCTGGACAAACTTCTCAGAATCACTCACTCTTCAAAACAATCATTCCCCCAGGGGCCCTGGGGTGAAGCTAGCCGTTCTCTCACTTGTCATCTCAGATGGTGCTTGTAGCTGTTTGGTTGCTTTTTCAGTTATATCTGACTCTTTGTGACATCCCCCCCCCTTTAGGGTTTTTCTTGGCAAAGATAGTGAAATGGTTTGCCATTTCCTTCTCCAGCTCATTTTACAGATGAGGAAACTGAGGCAAACAGGGTAAAATGACTTGCCCAGGGTTACACAGCAAGTAAGAATCTGAGGACAGATTTGAACTCAGGAACATGAGTCTTCCTGATTCCAGGCCCAGCCCTCTGTCCACTATGCTATTAGCTGACCCTATCCCACATTAAAGACCTTTTTTAAAAAATTTCTAGCTCATATGGGAAATAATGAAAGAGAAATCTGATCCATTCCACTGAATGTCCATTCATTGGGCCAAACAAGTAATAGAGCTGAGGGGAAGGGACATATAGCACAGTGAGATGAGCCCTGGCCCTGGGTCAGAGGATGGAGGTTGAAATCTTACCTCTGGTACCAACTACTGGGCCTCAGTTTGCTCATCCGTAAAATAACAAGATTAGACCAGATGACCTCTGAGGATCCTTTCTAGCTCTTTAACTATGATCTCAATTATTGTGACCTATTTGACTAAAAACATATTGACCATAGTATCTACTTGGGTGAATTTCTGTAGAATGTCTATGGGTGATAACAAACTAGATTGTTACCCAGAGGGCAATGAGGATTTTGAGAATGCTGGACACTATTCCTTTGAGGCAGTGGGATAAGAAGCAGGGAACGAAAAGTAAGACTGTCCACCTAGAGATAAGAGGGAGGGGCCTGGAGCAAAACAAACAAGCCTAACTTTCCAAATCTTCCCCCCTTTCTCTGGTGAGGACAAGACGTGGCTTCTCTTGTGGACAGCGATCGGATGTGTTCTGACATCAGTCCCTCCTAGCTGGTGGACTGCTTCTTTGTTAGGGTGTTTGTCATCTTTTAAAAACTGTATTGCGAAACCTTTGAAACGTTTAATATCTTCCAGAGAAGAGCTATATTTTTGTCTCTGATGTCTGTCAAAATACAAAAAGTCTATTTCTCATGAAAGAGATGAAAA
Source organism: Bettongia penicillata ogilbyi (assembly GCA_023548195.1). Lineage (NCBI taxonomy): Eukaryota > Metazoa > Chordata > Mammalia > Diprotodontia > Potoroidae > Bettongia > Bettongia penicillata. The sequence continues at coordinate 236,404 of JAJHZJ010000532.1, read as the reverse complement.
AACAAGACTGATTTTTCCTGAAACTCACCAAGCCTTAGTCCAAAAAGCTCATTTTTATTTTTTAGGATTTGAGTAACTAAGGATAAGTCTATAACTGTAACAAACTGGTTATCTTCATCATTATAATAATATATTAAAACATCTAATTAAGTATGGCAGGTTGCTAGGAATGAAACAAAGACCTAGACTGCAGGAATTTTCAATCTATGACCTTCTGATGAAGATACACAGGCATAGGGTATATATAAACATTTATATTTGCATAGTGATGAAATACCTGAACAGTTTGATTTTTTTCTTTTAAAAAGTTACGGAAGGAAATATTAGACCTGAACTTTAGACCTAGTTCAATGATCCTGTAGCAAATAATCTTTCTGGGTCTCCCTTTCCCTATCTAGAAAAGAGTTGGCCCACTGGTCTGCTTCAGATTATCTCTAAGGTCTGTTCCAATTCCAATGGGCAACTAGGTGGCATAGTACATAGAGCACCTGTGGCCTGACGTTAGGAAGACTCATCTTCATGAATTCAAATCTGGCCACTTCCTAGCTGTGTGACCCTGGGCAAGTCAGTTGATTCTGGTTGTCTCAGTTTTCTCATGTGTAAAATGAGCTAGAAAAGGAAATGGCGAACTACTCCAGTATCTCTGTCCAGAAAACCCCAGATGGGGTCAAAGACAGTCAGACAAGACTGAGCAACACTAACTGTTTTAATTGTCAAGATGGAAAATTTATAGTTTTTCAGCTGGAAGGGATCTTACAGGGAACATGTGATCCTGTAGATGAAGACGCTGAGGCCCAGAGAGGTTGTAACTTTCCCAGTGTCATGCACTGGAAGAACTACGGATCAAACCCAGATCCTCTGATGTTTTTCTCCCTGCATTACACCAGAAACTTTCTGTGCCAAGAAGAGAGGACAGATTTGTCCATAGCATTGAGGACAGACTGGAAAAAGGGTGGTACCAGAAGCAGAGTCCGGTGGGCAGCTGAATCATCTCCCTGACTCAGCTGGTATCTCTATCATTCAGTTATTTCACTTAAATGTGTGAAATTCAACTCTTTAATGGATGCAGATGATCTCAGATATGTAGGATAAGCTACTAAGCCAGGAGGGAGGAAATCTAGGGACACATGGACTGGGGTACTGCAGTTTGGAAGGCATGTCTTTTCTTTGTCTTACCCAGAAGGAGCCCACAATATAGACACATATATCTGCTTTTAAGTCCTGGGGGAAGCTGAGTATAAGGGCATCCACTCTCTGCTTTGCTCCTACACATGGGCTAAGGGAAACCTGAAAGCTGAGGTATGTGGATGCAAATGAATGGCCTTACAATCTTTTTTCCCTACTGACTCTTCTGTCCAACCTGGAAAGTTGTACTATCAGAGTGAATAATATGACCTAAGTAAAGAGCAAAGGGACCCATGAAGCTAGGCAGTATTCCTTTACACCTTCTTAATCAATTATTCCATTGCTGTTATCGCTATTGCAGGTTCTACATGGGGATATGTGCTGTGGTCTATTAAACAGAGGAGCAAATTTCCCCTGGTGACTTTAGAAGCAAATTCTCTAGGACAACCAGATTATGGAATGGATTTTACTTAGAAACACCTCTTATGGACTGAGCATTGATCTTAAAAACCCTGAGAACTATTGATGGATAGACTTAATTACCGAAAGACACTTGGCATGCCAGAGAGGCAACTAGGAAATCTCTTCTAAGGAAAAAGTAGAGAGAGTGATATAATAACCAATAAATCAATCCTCCATGTGACTTCTTTTCTAACTTAATCTAGGCCACCTCAATTGCACTGAGGGGGTAGGCAGTGGAAGTGAGGAAGAGATAAGGAGGAGAGGAAGGGGGAAAGACATTGGAATCCAGTGCAGAATGAGGTCAAGCACTAAAGAAAATTCCATTTAAATTTCCTTCAATTTTCTCTCCTTTGAGGGAGTTCTAACTTCATCATTATTCATCACTCACAGAGGGCTCTTCATCGTAAAGTGAAAGATAGAACAGGAAGGAAGAGATGCTTCTGTTATTTGAGGCCCACCCTTAAGGGTGACCCAGACCCATAAGTGAAAGAAAGGGCCTTGGGCTCTAGTTGGATTGGTACTGGGAACTTTCAGTGAAGCGTCCCCAAGTCAGAAGATCTGAGAATCCCCTGGGAAAGGGGAAGACAGCCAAAGGTTTCAGTGGTGATGTTTTAGAGAAGTCCACCTGCTCTGGGTCCCACAATTTTGAACCTATTTAAGCAGTGCACCCAAAATTCTTTCCCCAACTCTATTTGAGATGAAATTTAATTAAGATGCTGTCCCATAATTTCTACCCACACTACTTTCCCCTCCTATACCCTACCTACCCCACACTTATTTTTAGGCTTTGAAACAGGAATGAGGGATGACAGCACAGTCTTCCCACTTGAAGGCAAGTTTTTAGAGTAGGAGGCAACATGAGGATGCTCTTAGACTGGCATTTGATAATATACTTAGGTATCATTCTTAATGCTAGCTATCTGTATGTAGCATTAAGCAGAAAAGAAAGAAAATGCTGCCTAAGAACAAACAGTATAGCTCTATTGGGAATAAACAAAATGTGGCACATGATTGAGAGAGAATATTATTGCGCCATTTTCAATTGCATTAGACTCTTCATGACACCATTTGGGGTTTTCTTGGCAAAGATACTGGAGTAATTTACCATTTGCTTTCCAGCTTATTTTACAGATGAGGAAACTGAGGCAAACAAGATGAAGTAACTTGCTGAGGGTCAGACAGCTAGGAAAGTGTCTGAAGTTGAATTTGAACTCAGGAAAACACTCTACCCACCTAACAGTCCATTATTGTGCCGTATGCAATGATAAATATAAGGAATTCAGAGAAGCTGAGAAGAATTATATGAACTGATGTAAAATAAGCAGAAACAGGAAGACAACATACACAATGACCACAGCAATGTAAAAAGGTAGAAAATAACACATCAGAGTGGAAACTTAATTATAATGATCATGTTTGGGAAAAGAAAAAAAGACTATGGGTATGGAACATGACAGACTCTACTGAAATCTTGTTTAGTCTTGGAGACTTTGTTTCTAGTTTATTTCTTGTTACAAGGTATAAGTTACTGGGTAGGGGAGAGGAAAAATTATATTTGGAAATGAAAGGTAAAAAAATGCTTATGGGACAAACAGATGAGTTTTTTTAGAACTGAGCATTTCCTTTCGAAGGTCAATTTTGAAGTTTTGGGAGGAGTTCCATGGCACATAAACAAAAGAAAATAAGAAAGAAAATTATTTGTTCTTTAAAAGGAAAGAGTCAACTTTATGTAAGTCACTCAGCCTCTCTGAGGCTTGGTTTTCCTCATCTGTCAGATGAGGAGGATTGGATTGAATGGCTTTCACAGCACCTCCCACCAATGAACTTTACTAGTCTGTGATTTTAAAATTCTCATTAGGGAAATCCCTTTACAATGTGGAGATGAGGCGTCTGGAATTTTCTAAGATAAGTTATGATGTCTGATGACAGATTTCATAGATGTGCTTGGTGTGGATCTTCTTTGAAGTGCTATATTTAGTATCCATGATGGTAGTACTATGACTGACCACCAGTGGGACAGGAAATGTTCTAGGCAAGTAATGGATTTTATCTGACTCACCTGCATATAAATATAACAAAGAGGAGCAAGATTATAGCTATGGAAAATTCTTCTCTTGGGGATGAAACGCACATATCTGAACATCATTAGCACCATGATCTTACCAGCTTTTTGTTGTTATCCAGTTGTTTCAGTCATACTTAACTCTTTATAATCCCATTTGGGGTTTTTTTCTTGGTAAAGATACTAGAATGGTTTATCATTTCCTTTTCTAGCTCATTTTACAGATAAGGAAACAGAGGCAAAAAGGATTAAGTAACTTGCCCAGGGTCACACAGCTAATAAGTGCCTAAGGTCAGATTTGAACTCAGATCTTCCAGACCCAGCCCTCTCTATCCACTGCACCACCTACTTGCCCCCATTTTTACCAGCTTACATTTCTAGTTACCTTATCCTCCAAAGTCATGATTTTTCCTCATGGATTCATTTGGTTCACTTTCCTCCCAGGGATTTCTGTTTCTGCAGAGCATAACCTTCTCAAGACTGAAAGATTTTTTTAATTGATGTGTAACAAAAGGGCCTCTATAATATCCACATAACAGTCAATATTGAGTTGGTGTCATTGACCATTGGACTTCTCCATTTGTCCGTTATTCGATCAATCAATCAGCATCTGCTATGTGGAGGCACTAGAGACAATCACGCAAAGAATAAAACCATCCATACTCTCTAGGATCTTACATTTATTTAAATGTCTCAAATGTATATATCACGGTATTTCAGCAATTTGCTCCCATTAAGAATAATGCTTTCCGGGCAGATGGTAGTACTCATTAACAGGGAGTTTTCTAGTAATCCAGACTACATACGCAGACTGTCACCTCCTGTTTATCTAGATCAAGTATTTGTAGTCTTCTTTGGGATCATGAATCCCTCTGGTGAAGCCCACGGACCCTCTCTCAGAATATTATTTGTTGTCTACCTTCATACGGAAGGGAGTGCCAGACTTTAATTTGAGGTTCGTAAAAATAAATATGTGTATTTTTTCCTCTCACAGACCACCCAAAGGTCTATCCATGGCCCACATACCTAGATTAGGAGCTTCTCCAGTGCTACCTGGACTTCAGGGTACAAGGTTCTAGAGGTTTCCTTTTTATTCTTTGAAGATGAGGGGCCAAGGATGGAAATCTCCCTGAAAGCGGTCCCCCGCTTCCAGGGACCAGGAACATAAGAGGAAAGATGGTTGATCAAATGAGCATCATCATTGATTTATAGAAATGAATGATTTTAAAGAATTTGAATATAATTAAGCTTAATTCACAGTAAAATAGTATTAATGATATTTTCATCATTTTTTGATACAAACACCAGTCATCTTTAGTGCCTCAAAGTTATTATCATTAGCATCAATTGTCAATGTAGAATAATGAGGACATAGAAAGTATAAGAGAATGGATTGAATCTGAACTCATCATATGCAATATACTGGGAGTCAGATCAATGACGTGGTGCGATGGATGGAGCATTGGGCTTGGAATCATGGAGACTGATCCTCATGAGTTCAAATCTGGCCTGAGGCGCTTCCTAGCTGTGTGACTCTGGGCAAGTCACTTAACCTTGGTTGTCTCAGTTTTCTCATGTGTCAAATGATCTGGAAAAGGAAATGGCAAACCACTCTGGTATCTCTGCCAAGAAAACCCCAAATGGGAATGAAGGGTTGGACACGAATGAAACAACAAAATGCTGGGAGTGGATTGTGGAGGGAAATCCCTAATTCCTGCAAATGTTCTTTTTCTTAGTTTTTTTTCAAAGTAGGATGCAGAATGTATCTCCTCCTTTCTCCCAGTTGCTTTTATTAGAGCTTTCCAGTTCTAGATTCTTTAAAATCAATAGTATAAGATATGAATTTATTTGTTCCAATTTTTACTGTCCCAGGCACATGTCTCTTCTTTCTCCTACCGTTTTCATGTCAATGAAGTCTTTCCACTGGTAAGCATCTGTGAATTACTGTCATTTCCTTCTCCCTTTACTCATAAATTAGACAATCTATTCTCTTAATTAGTTTTATTGCTCCCGCCTGAATCTTTTATTTTATTTCTATCTTCCTGATTCCAAGAGGCTAGAAACAAAAGCCCAAACTTCAGAAGATACCTGGCTTGAATTGTATAAAGGGAGTCCCATTTCTTCTAGCCATAGTGGAACGGCCTTCTGTCTATGGATCCAGTTCAATATATATAGTCATGATTTTAAAGTCTTTCACAGAGGACCAGTTCTCCTCTTTAAATTTTTCCTTGCCAGTCACATTTTTCCATCTTTCCATGTTCATTAAAACAAGTAATTGATTTCAGAACCATGAATTTATAAATTTGGTTAAGGCTCTATATGATGATTGCAGAGAAGTTATGGAAAGACCCGAACTGATGGAAAGCGAAGTAAGCAGTTCCAGGAAAACAGACACAATGAACATGATAACATAACGGAAAGAATAACCGCCACAAGCAACTGAAAAGGAATGTTGCAAAATTATAAAGAATGAGCTTGACCCCAAAAAAGAGACATGAAAAGACACATCCTGCTGATCATATCTGCAAGGTGGGAGAGGGTCAGAAATGTTAAACATGGCATATAATGTCAGATTTTTTAAATGTATTAATCAGTAATGCTGATTTTTTTCCTCTAAAAACCCCCTAAAGCCTTGGGAGAGGAGAAGGAGGGGGAAAGATAAAGGGGGAAATCTAGTGAAGGTGAAAACAAGAAATATTAATGAAATATATTAATTTTTAAAATCCCACATGAAATCTAATAATATATTCCTTTAAAAAATTCCACAGCTGCACCAGACTTAGGATTCCACAGCGGAGAATTCATTCTGTAGTTTGAGCACACATGATATCAAAAAACAATACGTGTGTTCAGTATGGAAAGGCCTTGTAGGAAAGCCCTGGAAGGGCCATACAGAGGAACCTCTGTACTGGGATAAGCACCACAAGCAATTTCAGTGACATGAAAGGTGAACCCAGATGAGGTGGCGGGAGGAGAAACAGAGTGAGGCAGCTGCTGGGGTATGGTGTCAAGGCAGGAGCTGGTACTCTCGACTCCTAATCCAGTCCTATTTCAACCAGATTGTTATAATTTGGCCTCTCACAGAGGCATAGGGATATGGGGGCACTAGTCCTTTCAGAGAAGCTAAAGTGTCAACACTGGGTGTGCTTGTGTGTGGGTGAGAGAGAAAGAGTGAATGTGAGAGAGGGACAGAGAGAGGAGAGAAGAGAGAGAGAGAGAGAGAGAGAGAGAGAGAGAGAGAGAGAGAGAGAGAGAGAGAGAGAGAGAGAGAGAGAGAGAGAGAGAGAGAGAGAGACAGAGAGAGAGAGAGAGAGAGAGAAAGATACAGAGACAGAGAGAGACAGAGACAGAGAGAGAGAAAGAGAGAGAAAAAGAGAGAGAGAGAGAGAGAGAGAGAGAGAGAGAGAGAGAGAGAGAGAGAGAGAGAGAGAGACACACACACACAAAGAGAAAATCTATAATTCTTTCAAACATATTCTGGCCCCAAGCTCATCCCCTAACCCTCACCTCCCAGTCACCTAAGCTTACAACTAGGTCTCATACTTGACACCTCTTTGCCCAGCCCTATAATCAATCTGTTGCCCAGTTTTGTCCATTTAATCTTTGTAACATCTCTTACATGTACCCCCTCCCCTCCTCAGTCATCACAGCAAGTCTGGACAATGAAATATCTTGCTTGCTAGTCTCCCTGCTCCGTCTCTTCCAAGTCTGGTCCTTCCAATCAGGTGACAAATTAATATCCCTAAAAAGCTAACTGAACACCACCATCCTCTTAGTCAATAAACTCCAGGGGCTCAGGATCATTTCCTGGATCAAATACAAAATCCTCTGTATGGTTTTCAAAGCCCTTCATAACGTGGCCCTCTCCTAACACTTCACTCATGACTTGCCCTGCCCCACACCATGCATTCTACAGTTCAGTCGACTTCCTGGCTTGAACAAGATGCTCCACCTCACAATGCAGGCCACCTTCGCTGTCTCTCCCCCATACCTGAAATGCTCTCCCTCTTCATCTCCACCTCCCAGCTTCCATGGCTCCCTTCAAGTCCCAGCTCAAACCTCACCTTCTGCAGGAAACCCTTCCTAGTCCCTTTGAATGCTAGTGCCTTTCCTTGGAAGTACTTTTTCTTTAAAAATTATCTCCAATTTATCCAGATATATAACTTTTTAGTACATTGCTGTTTTCATGTTGTCTTGCCCATTCATTAGATTGTGAACTCCTTGTGAGCAGGGACTGTTTTTTGCTTCTTAAAAATATCTTAGCACAGTGCTTGGTACATACTAGGCACTTAATACTTACTGAGTCAGGCTCTTCTGTTGGGAAAGTTTGGTTAATTTGGAAAAAGAAGGCTTCAATGGAGGTATAGTGCCCACGGGATAAGAAGCCTTCAAGGACACTATCCTTCCCCAGCTTTGCTCTCTCTGAAGTGGATCACCCTACTTCTGAGACTGGACCATGCTGAGAGGTTACCACCACCAGGAATTCCAAAGTCTAGGGAATACCTTCATGCAGCCTCCTCTTGCTCTTGTCTTCCACATGATGTCTCCAAGGTCCTGAAGTACCTAATTCCCTTATCAACTTAGACTGAGCCCATCAAACTTCTAACTCCAACTTCCCATCCCAATCCCTGCCACTTCAGACAACTGGGAAAGTTTCAGAAACTGAGAAGAATATAATTTCTGCAAAAGCACCCCTGCCCCTCCCCTAGGGTGGAGAGAGCCAAAGACATCGTTGGGAAGGCAGGGTCCTTGGGTAGGGGCTGTGGCAATCTCCCTTTCCCTGACTTGTCCCCTTTAGAATACCTCTTTTCCCTGGGCCAATCATGTCAGGAAGCTTGCTTCCTGGCCTGCTCCTAATTCCCAGGATAGCTGGTACCCGTATTGACTCCCTAATGAAGAGAGGAGATGTGCTAGGATGTGTCCTTTGACTGCTGTCCACCCTGAGGGAGCAACTCAACGGGTCAAGATAGAGCTCCTTCTTCACTCTTACAGCAGTTCTGCCAGATGTTTAACCTTAGTGGATCTCTTAGTGGGAGCCCTATCCTCTTCTTCCCCACCCTACTCCTGCTACCTGGCTTCCCATAACTGGAGCTCCGCTCTATCATTAGGCTCCACCCTTGCCCTACTAGCAGGCTCCACATGGCCTTTTTCCCGAGTTTAGAAAGATTCAGTGCTTTTGGGGCTATTTAAACTACCTGCCCTTAGTCAAATCCCTTCTATGGGGCAAAAATGAGTTGTCCTGACTTTATTACAGTTCTTCACCCTGGTCTTTTTCAGTCATCTGCCCCAACAAAGGCTGTAATCTCCTTGAAGGTCAGCAGTGTTTGTTAAATTCTCTACTTTTATGTCTTCTGCTTATGCTTCAGTTGTTGCTTCAGAAGACTCCTCTAGGATGGGAAAGAGATCATGGAACCTCCCTCTTCCTGATCTTATTCCTATGGAACCATAGTGAGAATAGGATCGAACTGTTGGCTACAGCAGGCCAGGCCCTTAGATGAAAACAGCTGGATTTGGATCTTCCATCCAGGTTATTTCAACGGTTCTGAATATGGCCCTGCCTTGCTGTTACCTAGTACACATCTCTTTTGCAGGCTACATAGTCTACAAAGGTAATCTTTGTCCTTCCATCATGGTACAAATCAGACTGGCAGCGGAAGTTTTCCTAGTTCTAGGCTCCTTGGTCATCCATCCCATATGGCTCACTTATCTTCAAACATTATGTGATTCTTCTACCCTCTTCCTTGAGCCTCCTCCATCAATGTAGAAATTTTAACTTTTCAAAGTGCTTCCATGTCTACCATTAGCTCACTTGGCAACATGAACTGGAATTCAAGTTGTAATTCAACATTTACTAAGGGTAATGCTACATTCCCAGCACCAGACTAGGAGCTGGGAAAGGTCAGGACAACAGATACCTGCCCAATGCACTAATATTGTTAATTTTGTATGGCTCATATAACCTTGATACTCAGATCCTCAATCCCCAAGACCTCCTGATGGAATTGTCATACCTGAATAGGATCTTGTGTCAGTCTCATCGGCCCAATTCTCACTTCTGCGGTTGAAACCTGCTAAATAAAAGATAGAACACATGAGGTTTGTTGAGTATCACACTGGACACGTTGAAGGTATTTTGGGAGGGAGGGCCAAACACCCCATTAAGAGAAAAGATTGTAAATAAGAGACGACTGTCTTTTAAGTAAAGACTGGTTAAGTTAAATAAACTGTTCATAGTTCTGACAGATCCGTGTTCTTATTTTGAGTACCTTTATGTAGAGGGCAAATGTTTTATTACTGCTCATATTTCCCATGAATAAACGACTCATTTTCATCTCATTTTCCTGAAAGAAACTAAGCAATTGGATTTGACCATTATCATTAAGTACCCAAAATTCTATCTTCCATTTCATAAAATTAAAAACTAAATCTTTCAGTTTTCTTGTTTGCTAAGATGTCATCTGACATGCTTTGGTTTCAAATACTCTGACATGTTTTTTTGTGTTTGCTATTATTTCACTTGTTTTATTTAAGTAACCTTTCCTTGAACAGCTCTTTTTGAAAGTTTGAGGCAGAAGACATTCTGAAAAGCACCCTCTCCCATACAGATTCATTCCTAACAGAGGCTCAACTTTCATTACTATTACTCTGGAAAGTTGGCAGCCAATAGAATATTATGCTGGACTCCACCTCAGTCATCCTCTGAATATGTTAGTGCCAGAGACACCATAATAAATGCAAATCGTTGATTCAATGAGGTTTTATGGAAACAAAAAGCAAAACTCTTCTGGATCATGCCAGAAAAATTTCCCTGTTCATGTTTCTCTGTGTCTGTCTGTCTTTCTCCACGTAGTAGCCAAACTCCCCAATCACAGTCAGCTATAGAGTATTACAAAACCAAACCATAAGTTTTCAATATGCTTTTTCTTCATAAATTATTTCTGACACCCCTTCCCCCTTCTCCCATGAGATCAGAGATTCCCATTGTGTTACAGAGTGATGTCAGGTGCTTCAAACAATGAGCAGGCTTCTCACCATAGCAGACGACTGATGGAAAAAGTCACAGTGCCCTGAAATTACTGCTCATCTGTGGGCAATTTCCACTCTGTGGTCTGTATTTCCTAAGTGCAAAGCTGTGCTCTCTTACTCTGGCAATCACAACTAAGTGCTCAGGAGCCACTCAAGTTTTTCCATCAATCACCTCAAAACAGAAATCAGAAGGAAACTGGGTCAGTGAATAGGGCTCAATCCCTGACCAGACTGGGGCTACAATGGCAAGAGAGGTTACACACCTCACTGTGTATCAGACACAGCAAGATGGATGGGTGATTAGTTTAGCCCTTTGGCACATACGCCATCTTGTTCTCTCTCGTTGTCATCCAGTAAAGGCAATTCACAAAAGTACCATGTCTGGCTTCTTGAATACTCCTTGAATCATTAACGCTGATATCAGCAAGCCTAGGGACCACAACCCCAAGAATAGTTCCAGCCTGACAGAGCTGTTAGATTTTCATGCGTCACTGAGCTATTTAGTTCCTCCCACTATACATCTAAGGGAGTTATTGTTTAAAGCTGGCACCCCTTCTTTTAAAGGAGCTCAACACTCAGGATTTTTCAAGGAAGTAAATTGCAAAATGTGACGTTAGTTTAGTACGTGTTGGGTTGTTTGCTTTTACAGAATTCTGAATCTGGTTTTCAGCTCTCTCTGTGGTCTCCTTTCCTGGTTTATGGCACCCTCCTGCTTTCCCAGTTCACTTTCCTCTGAATTGGCTTTTTCCTTTCCATTCCTTCTGTTTGCTCCAACTAACCAAGCTAACAGAACCCCCTTCACCCCATAGGTCAAGTGAAAAGAAATGGCTGGAAGCTACTTGCCTCTAAGGGCTAAAAGAAAATTTGAAAATAACTTTGTGGAAGGAGTACTTTCAATTTTTTAGAATTCTGGCACCAGTGTACTAAATAATGATAGTAATGAATAGTAATAATAGAATAATACTGATATAGCAATAACAATAAATGGTAATAAATCAAACAGTAAAATAAAATGATCCTCTCATGCTGTGGTTTCTCTTTTCCAAAAAGCTTTCCCAACTATCATCTGAAATGGAAGGAAGAGATGGGGGGTTTAAGGGAGGAGGAAGATCAGGATTCTTCCTCAGGTACTGGGGGATTGGCCAGTGGGGGATTGACCTAGTCCTTATAACACAGTCTCTAGAACCCTTCAGGAAGATGGAATCAGAACATGCCCCAACCACCTGGCTGATCCCACTAGTATATTCTCAAGACTTGCACAAAGCTTTCTAGTCAAATACATATTTGCCCATTTTGTAGACCAGTAAAGTATTAAAAAAGTTTACTTATGGGTTGCCATGACAGCAAGAAGAATATGGAATAAAAAAAATGTTAGGTCAACCAGGGCAATACCTCCAGAAGGAAAATGTGAGTGATTGTTGAACCTAAAAAAAGAAAGCATGAAGTCATTTCCCTGAATACAAAAATATTAAGTATGTTTGAAGCAAACGAAAATTACACAAGTCATCAACTGATTTTGTTCTTTTTGAGTCATTTCCGTCATGTCTGATTTTTCGTGACTCCATTTGTGCTTTTTGGGGGTTTGGAGTAGTTTGCCATTTTCTTCTCCAGCTCATTTAACAGATGGGGAAACAGAGGCAAAGAGGCTTAAGTCATTTGCCCTAGTAAGTATCTGAGACCAGATTTGCACTCAGGAATCTGAGTATTCCTGAGGGCAGGCCTGGCACTCTGCCCACTGTGCCACCTAGCCACTCCTTCCAACTTATTAGCGACTGGCATATTCAGTGACACTGTACCACCACCTTAGAATGATAACAGCTTTTGACAGGTTCTATTACAGTACTCTTATTAAATGACTTAGAATCACAGAATGTCAGAACTGGAAAAAGCCTTAAAGATCATCTTTTGACAGATGAGGAAATCAAGGCCCAGGAAGGTGAAGGGAATTGTTTGATGTCACACAGCTAGTTAGTGGTGGAGCTGGGACCTCAGCTCTCCTAACTTCCAACACAGTGCTTTTCCCACTCCATTGTTACTTGTTTTGAGTAGTATTCATTTGATCACATTAATATTATTCATTTGATCACAAATAATATTTGATCACATTAATAAATATTATTGATATTAATAATATTTAACAGCTCTGTAAAAGAGCTGTTGCCAAGAGTAATTTCACTAAATGTTGTTCTGACGAAATCGAACCTTACGTACCAGTCATCCTGACTTGTCCCACTATGTCTCATGTCCCCAGGAGTACTGAAATCCTCAGGAGCAAAACAGAGGGAGCTTTCTCCCAACAAAAGGTACATCCTGAGTCCCAGGATCATCATTTTCTCTTCTTCCAGGATTACTTGTTATGACACTTCAACAAAATTAGGCTCCTGAATGACAACTGGCCATAAAGTCAACCTTTACTACAACAATGAGGGGAATTTTAGAATGAGGATGATTTACAGGTAGTGACCGTCACAAGTCAATCTATATTATAATTCTGAACGGCCTCTACTCACACAAGTTCCAAAGTAGCATTAAATAGTTTTCTTCAGAGGCTCTCTGTGGTCAATTGTTTGGGTCCATCCTGAATCCACCTTGTAATTCAAGAGTGAGCAACCTCTTTTAAAACATCTTTTAGGTTCTCCAGAGGAGAAAATGTCTTTTGGATTTCGTCCCCAGGTCCCCAAGTACCATCCTCTTCAGTGAAGCGTTCCTTGACCACCCATCAGGCATCTCAAACTGGATATCCAGGAGGCATCTTAAATTCAACATATCCAAAAATGAACTCATCTCTCCCCCCAAAAAATCTTCCTCTATTCCTAATTTCCCAATTATTTTCCAAAGTACTATCATCTTCCCAGACGTCCAGGCTGGCCACCTAAGTGTCACTCCCAACCCTCACTCACTCTCTCTGCACACCCCAGCCTACTTTAAAGTCTAGTCTTGTCTCTGGGTGCCTGTCCAAGGATTCAGAATCACTTCATTGGAGACAACCTAGAAGTTGACGTGACAGACAGGCTTTCACTCTTAGTCAAATCATTTTTCCCCAGGAGAATCCATCTCTGATTTTTAATAGGAGTAGATGAAGGAATACAACTTAATTTTACTTCACAGTCTTTTCAGCATCAATTACGTGTGCACTTGCACAGTGATGTATGTAGCTATGCATGTATGTATATGCTTCCTAGTGGAGTGTCTTCTCGCTCCTCATTATCTTAGAACTCTCTGGAATACTGACAGCAATAAACATCCCTTCCTTCTTGATTCTCATTCTTTGGCTTCTTCCCACAGCTTTTTTCTCCTACTTCCCTGACCATGCCTTGGCCTCCTCCACTGGTTCATTTTCTCCCTTTTGATTCCCTGGCAACATCTTCCAAGATTCTGTCCTTATTCCTCCTCTGTTCCTTCCTTCATCCTCTCCCTTCTGCCACCCTCTCCTCCCTTCCTCTCTTCTCAACACTCTCTCTGTGCAGACTATGGGGTCACCAGAGTTGAAAGGCAGGCTGTTGTGTGAGGGAGGCTGGCTCGGGGAGTGCCCATAGCTGTTAGGTATGTTCATAACAAATTTATGGCTTATCTAAACAATGTGGATTTGTTTTTTTTTAACCCCAGTGATTGTGTTTGGCATGGCAGTAGTGAATTCTAACTCTCAGACGTGTTTGTGACAAAGTGTGGAGTGTGGCTAAATGAGTGGAGCAGAACCACAGTGTGTAAGTGATGAGAAGGTTCTGGGTAAGAAAAGTGGAATTATGGGATGGGCCAGAATCTACTTGAAAATCTGTAAGAGTGAAGGTATAGCTAGTGTGATACTTGGAGGTATGAAAGTCCCTGGAATACCGTGCTTATAACTAGATTTAGGGGGACCTGAAAAGTGTGGACACTGGTATGGATGGAAGCTGGCATAGCGTGACAGTGCTTCAGGTCTATAGGTAGCTTACGTTCTAGTTGCCTCCTGGTACCTAAGGCAGCTGATGGCAAAGTGCATAGAGTGCAGGGCTTGGAGTCAAGACTTGAGTTCAAATCCAGCCTTATTAGCTGAATGACTTTGGGCAAGGCACTTAATTTGTTTACCTCAGGTTTCTCAACTGTAAAATGAGATAATAGTACTTACCTCCCAGGGTTGTTGTAAGTATAAAATGAGATGATATTTCTAAAATGTTTAGCACAGTATCTGATACATAATAGGTGCTTTATTTCCTGATTCCCTCTCAGGCAGCCACAGCAACATTTGGAGAACAATGAGGAGACACATGTAGTAGATGTAGATTCCCTCAATTAGTAAGTATTTATGAAGTACTTACCATGTATCAAACACCATGCTAGGTGCTGGGAATATGAGGGATAATTAACAGCAATTAAAAGCAGAGACAGTACAAAGAGCTGGAATAGAAGAACCCCAGGCACATTGAACTGAAAGGCAAGACAAATGGGAAAGCCATTTCCCCTCCAAAACCCTACTTTCTCATACAGTACATTGAAACTATACTTTTCATTTGATCCACTGCCACACGCAAAGGGAGCTCAGCTTGATATGGGGCATGCATCACAATGGAAAGAAAAAGAAATCACTCTTAAGCCGAGTCCATGACCTTCCCAATTCATGAATGAGGGCAGTGATGAGCAAGTTACGTAAGAAAGCCCATTGAGTTTTGTTGCGTGCAAAGATTAGGAGGAGAAAAAGAAAAAGAAAATCCAGTTTTTAATCATAATGTTTATGCCCACTGGTATAACTGGCACCACTGGGAAGAGGGTAGACCAGACTGGATCTTAGCTAAGCTGACTGCCTCAAAATTGAGGGCCTGGAGCAGGGAAAAGAAGTTTCCCTTAGAGACGTATGTTTGATACCGAACCTAATCTCAGATACTCTAATGTGTTTGCTAAGAGCTTCTAGGGAAGTAGCAAGAATCTCGCTACCACGGCAGAGGGCAGAAGATCTGAGTTCTAGACTTTAGCAAGTCGTTGAACTGTTCTGGACCTCAGTTTTCCTATATGTAAAATTAAGTCCTTCCCATTCTTTCTCCTTTTGTTCTCTTTCTCTCTGCCTGTGCCCTGTTCCTGCCAGTTGTCCCCAATGCAATATTGCTGTTCAGTCATATCTGATTCTTCATGATCCCACCTGGAGTGTTCTTGGCAAAGATACTGGACTGATCTACCATTTCCTTCTCCAGCTCATTTTACAGATGAAGAAATAGAGGCAAACAGGATTGAGTGACTTGCATAGGTTCACACATCTAGTAAGTATCTGAGGCTAGATTTGAACTCAGGAAGATGAGTCTTCTTCCTTCCAGGCTTGGCACACTGTGCCATCTGACTGCCTACCCCAATACCAATGATTTAAAATCATTTTAAATTATTTAAATTGGCCCAGGACCCAGACAATTTTCCTAGAAGAATAAGGGAATGAGATATGGATGATTAGAGCCCAACTTTGACAGTTATTAGGTTTTGACCACACGCTGCTCTCAGCCTCTGTTTCTTCATCTACAAAATGGGGGTAATAACACCTGTACAGCTCAAGTCATGATGAAACTCAAATAAGTCCTATGTAAAGTTATTTGAAAATTTTAAAGCACTAGGGAAATGTCAATTATTATTGGCATTACTGCGTAAAATCCAATTCAATAAATGCTGCTTAAACATCTACTATACACGGCACCCCACACTAGGCCCTGGTGATACAAAGATGACAGTGGCATGGTCCCTGCTTTCATAGTTTTCAAAAGGAAAAGGGTGTTATGGGGTGGTTAGTGGGGGTGTGGGTGGGAAGGCCAAAGAAATGGACAAGATTATTGGATAATTACAAGCACAATTGCATTATTACATCACCTTTTTTTCAAAAAAATAAAATGAGAGTCAGAGTCTACAGAAGTAAGACTATCACATTTCAAATGGCAGTGAATTCATAACAGAGATGATTTAATACAATACATTGTAATAAGATCAAATTTGAGTAGACCATATCAAATCCCATAACAGGAATGATCTGCCATCATCATTTGGCATAGGCTCATGACACAGAGTTATGTAATCTCATTGTTTGCTGCATTTGCATCTGAATTGCCTTAATGCAAATTTAAACAATCTTTGTGTAGAAGTTAAAAGTACCAAAATATCTGCCATATTTCTTAATGTCACTCATTTTTTAAGTATGAGAAAATAAATTGGCTTTAAAAATGTTCACTTTTAAAGAAATTGAAATACGGAGAGTGATTTGGAACAATGAAATTCAAATTTAATACCCATTTTTCTTATTTTTTTTTCTAATTTTTAAGTGAAATCATTCCTTCACAAATTGTATGAGGAAAAAATCCATTGGATCAATTGAAACTAGTATAAGTGAAGCCAATAGAGACAATAGCAGAAATGAAAGAAAGAAAGCTACACAAAGCAAAAAGTGCAATTTCAGAAAATATGAGTCATCATATTTACCACTGAGATTTATAAGTACTATTATTAAGGAAGAGGAAAAATCTTCGAGTTTGCCTTGTCTGAATGCTTTAACTATAGATAACATGATACCAAAAACAAATAGACTTGAAACATTTTGAAAATGTACATGCATTATATAACAGCAGGACAAAAAAATTTTTGCAGAGAAAATTTGATGCTTTTAATAAATAAAAACAATTTCCAAAACCATTACTGTGGCATCAAAAGGATTGCTTACATCCAATGAAACTTCTTACAGAATTAAGTATAAAAAGCCTCATTTGATGGTAGGGAAAAAACCACTTTTGGAAAATCATAATGGTCCTCTTTGAGTATGAAGGACAAGTAGCAACCATAAGTAAATAATAAATAAAGCAGCTTTAAAAGGTCCCACTTGCAAAGAATATGTTAGAAAAAGGAAATGCTCATGTATCTGGAGACCTTAATGATCAATTCACTGAGAAACTAAAATCTTCCTATTTTGTATCACATGTGGATGAAGCAACAGATAAAGCTCAAATTTTGATTACACGTGTATACTGAATTGTTGAGGTTAGGAAGATCTGTTACTCTGCAGATCTATTGTTAACCTCATAAAAGCAAAAGAAATTAACATTATTACTGACAGATTTTTAAATCTGAAAATGATATACAGTGAGAGAACTGTATTGGGCTTTGTACTGATAGAGTTCAATGTCAGGATGAAATGCAGTTCTGTGAGCATTAATTAAATGTGACCTTTCATGGAACATGGCTATATCAGATGCTTCACAGTGACTTTTCAAAAAAAGAAATATAATTGAAGAATTACACACAATTTTGTAAGTTGTTACAACAGTAATCAACTTTATTAATAAAGCATTCCATTTTTTTTAAAAAAGCTCTTTTCGAAGCTGTGACTATGTGGGGAAATAAGGCACTTCTATTTTACTGTGAAAATATTCTAGTTTTCTTGTGCCAAAGTACTTCAATGACTATGTTGACCTCAAGAAATTTCCCTATTTCTCAGTGATGATAATGAAGGTAAAGCAAATTCGGTTAGTCAATAAATATTTATCAAGCACCAACTGTGGGCAAGACACTATGCTAAGCGATGAGGCTGCAAATATGAAAAAGGAAGACAGTATCTTCTTTCAAGGAGCTTACAATCCAATGGAAGAAGACAGGACAGAAAAGAAAGTTGAAAAGGGAAATGGAGGGAGAGAAGCTACCTGGTATGGGGTCATGATGAAGCCCAAAGGTGTACAGCTTACTGGGAAATGAAGGGATGGCTTCATCTCATGACAAAAAAAGCACCTCCTGAAAACATGCATATTTGGTAAATATTTTTGAAAAAATATTCCAAATTAATGCAAATTCCTCAAATTCATTCCTTTATCCAGAAAGAAAGTTAGGTTATTAAAAAAGTTAGAATTATGGATAATATATTTTTACAAAGTAATTGACAGGTTTCCCCACTGAAATATATCTGCCCTGTGAATTAAAGAGAAGAAAGTAAAGACCCGCTTATTAATCATTTGACCAGTTCATGGGAAGAATTTTAATTTTATTTTAAAGACATATATCTCTGAACATGAATAGATAAAGGACTCATTTATTATAGACATATATGATATATACGGTCTTACTCCATCTGGAAAAGAATGGTTAATAGATTTATCTTATGATAGTATGTTGAAGCAACCATCTGTAAGACAATTATGATACATTTGGTCTTATTCCATCTGAAAAATAATAGTTCATAGACTTGACATGATAGCATATTCAAACAAGCACTAAAATTGTTTTAAAAATTTTGTCTTTTAGCTAAGGCTGAACAAAGAATCAGTAGCTTCATAGAATCAAAGAGGTGGGGCTTTAAAAGGGCCTCTTTTTACCAAATAAAACAAGTTTTACTCTTATTCAAAGCATCTTGTTTGTGTGATAAAAGGATCATAGGACCGCAGACCTAGAGCTGAAAGTGTTCTCCATAGCCACCTAGTCTAGCTCCCTGGACTTGGAGTTAGGGAAGACCTGAGTTTAAATCCACTCTATGATCCCAGGCTAGTCACATGACCTCTCCGCCTCAGTTTTCTCATCCACAAAATGAAAAGGTTGGATTTGTTAGTATCTAAGCCCTCCCAGTTCTACATCAATGCTTCTGTGGTCTCTCATGTTTACAGATAATGAAACTGAAGCTTCAGGAAGGTTTCAAAGGAAGGAGTCATTAGAGACATAATTTGAATCCAGATCCTTTCTCAATTGACAATTGCATGTTATCCTTTTTTTTTTTTCCAATCTGGCTCCTTCCCTTTCTCCTCAATATCATCTCAAAACAGAGAGAAAAGTCAAGACAAGAGGAAAGAGATGGAATGCCAATCAACCAATTAGCTGCTTTTCCAGCAGCTCTGGAGATAGAATTCATGGGAAGATGAAATGGAAAATATCTGTCAAAATGAGTTTTAGCGATTGTTTGTGGATTTCAATTATCTATGCTGTTTCCCTCTACCATTACTATATGACCAAGAGTTGACTTTGGAACAAGTTAACAAGTTAACAAGAACAGGCAATCAAGATACCGCGAGCTGAGTCAAGATCAGCCCACAACATAGAAGAAAGATGATGAATTCGGGAGAGGGAAGGCGAAGAACGAGAGAAAGAGAAGCAGAGTATGGTGCAACTGTTCAGTACATAATGTTCAGAACGTCCCTGGCTTGGGGGCACCTCAGAATAAAGCCCTCCCCGATCCTAACACAATATCTTAATGCCTCATTAAGCATCTCACCCCACAATTCAATCACCCATGTTCTTCAGGTTCTAGGATTTCAGGGCTGATTAAGTGATAAAAGAGAAGAACCTTCAACTTCATTTATTTTCACTTTGGCAGCTGCAAATGATTCCACTGTTAATATCACTGTGAGAAAAGTGATTCTTTAGTGTCTGAGTTTGTGAAGCTGCTTCGGGTGTTTATAGATCTTAAAATAATGTCTCACTTTCCATTCCTATCAGTTCTCTCAAGACTAGAAGTATGCAATCATTTTAAGAGAGAATAAAATCTCAAGAAATCTCAACCAGCAGCAGAAATATTCATTTATTTTTGCATTCCACTTGCTGGAAAAAAAAAACAATAACCATTTAAAAGATGTGCAAACCCATAAAAAAATTAAACTTTGGTGGGGAAGCCTACAAAATGGAAGTGTGGGTTCCTTGTGAGTAGAGACTGCTTCATTCTTTACAGTTGTATCCCCAAAACCTCGCACACAAATGCCTAGTACTTAGTAGGTACTTCATAAATGATTGTTGGTTAAATGGACATTCTAGAAGCTGCAGATACAAGTCAGGCAGATACTCCCTGGATGTCAAAGTTGTACTGGGAAAGTCTTTGAACTTTTGGGGATCCAACATGTTATGGTTCCTCTTAACTGGATAGTAGACACAAAGAAAAACAAATTGGGCAGATGACGGGAGAGACAGTTCCAGTATTTATCCTATTGGTACTAAGACCTCACACCCCTCTCCCTTCAATGGTTCAAATTGAGCATGAATCTGAAAATTCAATTCAGCAAACATTTGTTAAATGCCTACGAGGTACAAAGCACATTTTTAGGCACTGGGAAGAAGACAAAACAAAACAACTCCTGTCCTCAGGAGTTTATTGGGGGAATAAACATGCACACATGAGATAAATAAGGGAAAATAAGATAAGGGAGGAAGAAAACAGTTTTGAAAGATTCTCACAGGGTTTAATACTAAAATTGACCTACCTAGACATTCAAGAGTGAAGGCCAGGCTGGTGAAAGGGTGTGTGTTGATATAGGTTCCCATTTGTGCAGATGGGTAGATGACCCTTTTATCTCTTAGCTCAGAAACAGAAAAGAACCAAAAATGATGCCAAAGTGGAGGAAAAGCAGAAGAAAACTCCCAAAGTCACAGGAGAGCTTTTTGACCATTTTCATCTTTACCTGTCCTTCTTAAGTTACCAGGGGGCTGAAATGAATAGTTACCTGGGATCCATAAAGATTTACCTACTACCATATGGGAATCAGAGGCTACAAAATGTTCCCTGGTCAGACAAGGCATTGAAAAATGAAAGGCTATCCACATCCCTCCTCCACCAATCAAGTAATCAATCATCAACAAGCATTTATTAAGCCCCTACTACTTCCTTAATAAAAATCCACTTCCTCATTCTAATGCCCCAGGCACTAATGAACCTTGTTTACTGAAAGGCAGTGTAGTTCAATAATCTGAGAACAAATAGAGAAATTAGTAGCTCAGAGTTCTCTTAAGTAGTAAGAGGAAAAAAAATTGCTTCATGTCTCTGAGATTCAGATTTCTCATTTATAAAGTGCTGATCTTCATCCTGGACTGCAAACCCACTGGGGTATTTATTATGTGAATTGCTGACCTAATGTAAGTACTACTATTCAAATGCTAAGTAGCATTAGTCAGTCTAAACTCCCAAGATCCATCCCCTGACCTCAGGAATCACTGTTGGATTCACTAAGTAACCATCATATTTTCCTGCCATACTTTTCAGGAGTACCATGGACAGCAAATTAATAGTGCAGTGGACCTTGAGATCTTCATTTGAAAAATCTTGTTGCTGTCATATTTTCAATGCTACCTAGGAAATACTAGGATAAGCCCCAGCTCTATATGTTGTTTTTAACTCAGAGGTGATTAGAAATGTCTATATTTACTTTTTATTTGTAAAAATTAAAAGACTGTGTTTGCTTGATAGGAGGGTGAATAGGGAATTGCAGTGTATTTTTCATAAAACCATTTCACAAGCTGTTCTTTTAGAAGGGGTATGACAATATGCTATGACAAATAAACTTCTGTGAAAAACTTTCATTTCCTTGCTACTTCATAGTTTACTAGGGGACTATATGAAGAATTCAATGCAATTCAACAAGCATATATTGAGCACCTATCATTTTCCCAACACTGATTTGGTCATTTAGTGATACAAACACAGATAAAAAACCAGAACCTGCCCTCAAGGAGTCTATGTTTCACTACAGAGTGGTGGGGACAGAATAAGTGGCTAAGAGGATATTTTGTCCAGGTCGGGAGACATGATGTATGCCTATTTTACGGTGTTTTTTAAAATTTATTAAAAATATGTGATAAGTTTTATAGACACAGAAATTAAGGCTAGCAAAGGCCTTAGAAATAATCTACTTCAACTTCTACATTGTATAGATGGGGAAACTGAGAGAGAGGAAATCAGAGAGTTCCTGATGTAACGACTAAGATTACATATCTAATTAATAGCAATTTAAGTACCAGTACCATGGGCTTTTCTATTCACTGAGTCAGCTAGCTGCCCAGAGTCAAAGACACTTGGCTTCAAATCCTGACTGAGACTTACTCATTATGGGCAAGTCTTTCCATCCTCTCTGATCCTCAATTTCACCATCCATAAAATGGGGATGATAATACCAGTGGTAGTAGTATCTCAAAGGGGTAACTGTAAGGCTAAAGGAATACTATACACACATATAGATATAGATATATGGCTCCTTAAACTTTAAAGCTGAATCAGGCTAAGAGTCAGCCTGTTGCTTGTCAGGCTTTTATACCAATGTCATGACCTGGAACTCTTAAATGAATCATCCCTATTTTGGAAGGCGAATAAACACCATTCGTTACCTCACTTTGCAATTATAAAAGGTTCTCTTCAATCTCTGGACATAAAACTGAAATCTGTTGGTAGAATTTTTAGAATTGGAAAGGATTTTAGGTCTCATTTAGTCCAACCTCCCACTCAGCAAGGGATCCTTTCTAAGACATCCCTGACAGATGGTCTTTTAGCATCTCCATCAGCATCTTCAGTGAAAAGGAATTCACTGCCACATGGGGCAGTCTTTCCCACTGTTGGATAGCTTTATTCACTAGAAAATTCTGCCTTTTTATATCTGGAAGATGGTTTCCAAAACATTCATTATCCCTAACACCCTAGAGCATGAGTTCTTAAGGTTTTTGTGTCATGGATCCCACTGGCATCTGATGAAGTCTGTGGACCCCTTCTCAGAATAATGCTTTTAAATGCATAAAACACATAGGATTACAAAGGAAACCACTTATATTGAGATATAACTACCAAACTATTTTTTTAAGTTCATTCAGAATGCCCTGCCTTTTTAACCTTCTGTTGCACCTGCCCTGTTAATCCTGACATCTGAGCTTGATTTCCCCTGCTTTGGAGCTGCCAAACATTATTGGAGAAAAGGAGGTCACATTATTCTGACTCTTGTATAAATGTACAGTATTATCCACAAACCTGATAAACATGTAATCTGTACTTTTATTTAAATCACTGGTAACATTACACAGTACAGATCCCTGATGCATTTATTTTGATAAAGAAGCAATGCATCACAGTTGCAGAGATCAGCAGGTTTGATGTAAAAACTACTTCCTAGTAGTCATTAGAGCTGTCCCAAAGATAATGGTTCTTCCCACCTTAGCTTTCAAGCAGACTGCATGACATTTGTCTAGTTACAGTAATGATTCCTCTGCTATGCAACTTGACATTGGAGACCTTTTGCCAAGCTGACACTGAACCACCATTCTTTGGATCCAGCCCTTGTAGTATAATTAGGTAGCCAAAACAAGTCTAATCTTTATATCTTTTTCCTCAAGAATTTCATGAGAGATTTTATCAAATTCTGTGCTTAAAATCCATACAAACTATAGCTACAACGCTCCTCTGATTGGACATATTAATAACTGTCAAAAAAGGAAACAAATTTAGTCTGAGGTGATCTGTTGTTGAAATGAAGATCGCATTTATCATCATGTTTTCCTTTTCTAGAAGTTCAGTAACCATTTAATAAAATCATAACTTCAAGGTCCCTGGCCTATAGTTTTCAAATTCTGTTCTTTTTCCTGCTTTGAAAATTGAGACATTTGCCTTTCTTTCCTTTTCTCCATCGTCTTTCAACCATCACCGGAAATCACACCTGAAGTCACATCTGCCAGCTCTTTTCAGAACCTCAGAAGCTTGTTCATCAGGGCCAGGCAAGTAGAAGTCATCAAGGGCAACTAGAGGCACTCATATTTACTCCTTCCTTGTTACTTAATTCATGGGGTCTAACATGTTCTCTTTTACTTTTTGAAATATAATTTTTTTGCCAAACCTGCAGTACAATTCAGCTACCTATTCTCAGCATTCTCTTCTTTCCTTATCACCAGTTCTAAGATGAAGTGGTCATTACCTGCCAGAGTTTCCATTTCCCTCACCCCAGCCCCAGGAACACGTTTCTCCATGTTGTTGAGAAGCAGGTCCAGACTCGATTTTTTTCTAGGTTGGTTCTTCCACGTTTGAAAGGAGAATTTCATTCTTATGACATCATTATAACAAGTTTAAAAAAATCATTAGCTTTGGGAAGAGAGACTGAGAGCTCCAGCAGATGTCTAGACAATGGAACTCCTTTTCTATATATGATGTTTCTATGCCAGGCTTTCAATCTGTTTCCCAAAGTTCACATCTATTCCTTTTTTCTGTCCAGATGATCTGTGTTTACTCTAATGAGAATACTGCTTCTTTTTCTGCCTTTCGGCTTTCTACCATGCCTCTCCCCTTAAATTCCTGGCCATCCCACAATTAACGGAAAGAGAATATGAGATTCTCATTATGCTTGTCGTCTGATGATTACTAAAAGCATTTGATTCATCAGAACAAAATGCATCCCTAGAGACATTTTTACAGCAAGGTATCTCCCATCCATCCATCAAGATCATTTAGGATTTGTTGGCATATGTAACAATAGAAATAACCCTGTTCAAAGGCATTTGTCACTGTGAGACAGGAGGTCCAGCACAGGGTCCATCCAGGTCATGAGATCATCCAAAGTTCTTGTTTCCAAATGATGTTGTGCTGATTTCATCAAGCTCCACAATATTTGCAGAGACTCAGAAAAGATCTGTGATCATTCAAAGTAGCTTGATTTGTCCATTTACACATGAAAATCAAGTAGAAGAAGAAGGTCTCCTGCTCAAATTTCAACATGAATATAGATGGGCACTCTACAAAACTTGTCTTGGATGAGAGTACAAACAGACAACAAACTGTGCTCACAAGTAAAAAGGAGATTGGGCCGGATTGCTTTCAGGAAACTGCAGAGCTCCTCTCCAGACCCCAAGTTTCCCCATGAAAGTCAAGGCTAGGACATGCATGACTATTGCAATAGGGTTAGCATACCATTGCTATATGGCAGTGAGAGGTAATGTGTTCATGCCTCCAAAAAACAAGAGAAGAGCATCTCAGTGGGGGTGATGAGGCCCCACCAGACTGCAGAATGCCTGAAGAAATGCAGGAAACAAGTCTGTCATTTTATGATAGTAATAGAAGACAGGTGTTGATCATGCAGCAAGAGTGAGAGAATGACACATAGATAATGAGCATCCTTTGCTGGAACCCTCATAATGTTGAGAGAAATCAAGAAAGACCTCTGGGTGGCCACCCTGTGCTAAGGGGTTGCACTAGTACACCATATGGATCCAAAAGTGCCTCACTTTTGTCAAACATGGACAAGAGTCACTTCAGAAGGGCAGGCATGGATAGGCTACAGTCTGTATTCTTGGAGGGGACCGCAGAATCGATGAGATCTCTTGTATAAATGTACAGTATTATCCACAAACCTGATAAACATGCAATCTGTACTTTTATTTAAATCACTGGTAACAAAGATCAATACAGAGTATTGATACTGAAGTAATCCCCTTCGAAAACTTAATATTTCAGCCAAACTGGACTAACAAATCTGCTCCTCAAACCTGATACTCAAGTTCCCAAGTCCAAGCATTTGCAAAAGCAGGAGTTTGTCTCTCAATCTGGGAAACTCTCCCTCCTTATCTTGGTCTGTCAGAATCCCTGGCTTCCTTTGATGTTCTGCTCAGGTGCCACCTAAGCTATGAGTGCTCTGTCCTGCCTCAATTTCTCTTGTATTTATTTGTGCGCACAATCTATTCTTCAGGAGAATGTAAGTTTCTTAAGGGTAGGGATTTTTCATTTTGGTCTTTGTGCCTATAGCAAGTAGAAGAGTGTAGCAAGTACTTTGTTCATTCATTTCATTCCTGTCCAACTCTGAGGGATCCCATCTGGGGTTTTCTTGGTGGAGATTCAGGAGTGGTTTGCCATTTCTTTCTTCAGCTCATTTTACAGATGAGGAAACTGAGGCAAATAGGGTTAAGTGTCTTACTCAGGGTCAAACATCTGATATATGTCTGAGGTCAGATTTGAACTCAGGAAGATGAGTCTTCCTGACTCCAGGCCTGGCACTCTATGCACTGGACCACTTCCCTGCCCTAGCAAGTGATTAATAAATGTTTATTAAATTGACTTCAATTATTCATTTTTTTATATTTCCTACATTCCTTTATAAGTGAATCTAATACAAAATAAGTGCTCTTAATAGAGGCATGTGGAACTGGACTAAACTGAACTCAACTGAATCCTAGTTGGCCTCCTCTGAATACCCTTGTCTGTCCTTTGAAATATTCTGCTTCAGCTCACTTTATTTGTACACTCCTCCATGTTTTAGAGAGAAAGAAGAAGTTTGAGCAAAGGAGAAATGATCTTAGAAGTAGCTAGCCTCCCTCTTTCTCTGGCCACTCCAGAGCTGTCGGTCTTACTCTGTCTAGGGCCATAGAGGCAATCTTCTGGTAATTAGAAAAAAGAGAGACTTGGGTTTTCTCACATGGTCACGAGTGACCCAAAATGTTGATATTTCAATATCTTTCCCAGAAGTGGGGTATATTTCTGAGGTATCTGGCTGGAAAATGCAGCAAGAAGGGAGAATCTCACAGTCTTATCTTCATTCCACCAGGAAGATATCTCCCAAATCTGATATCATTAGGAGTCACTCCTGAGAACAGTTTTTCCTTTCTTTTCTGGACTTGCTTGCTACTTCTAGCCAAGACAGTCAATCCCAAGAGGCTCCCTAGGCAATCAAGTATAGCTGCTTAGAAACAATTTTCCTTCCTTGGTTTCATTCCAGTGGTAAACTAGCATGTTTGTCAAGGTACTTAGGTACTAGTGTTAGGAGCTAGATACTAAATAACTAAGATAGATATAGAGAGAGTGGTGACTACACAAGTCATATATGCTGAAAGCAGAAATGAAACAAATATGAAATACAGTTCTTACTTTCCCATCTTGTACTCTATGTTTAAATATCATATTTCACATATTTTAAAAATATTTCTTTCTATTATATGTGATGATCTGATGCTAATCTTGATGTGGAACATATATTCACCTCACTATAAGACTACAATATATGGAGTTTCTTATTAAAAACCTCTTAACAAAAACGTTCAAATCATTGACAATAATATTTATGCGACATGTTTGCATAAAATATAGTCCTTAAAGAGTCTGGGGTAATGAAGAGTATTTCAAATATCCAGGACAGTTTCCATAGAAATAATGGCAAATAAGTTAGTTGTGGTATTTATTTTTAAAATATACATGGAAATGATTGCATATGTATAATCTGTATCAAATTGCTTACTGTCTTTGAGAGGGGAGAGGAGGGAAGGAGAGAATTTAAAAATTAAAAAAAGTTAAAAAATAGTTTTTTACATGCAATTGGAGCACAAAATATTTTTCATTAAAAATTTTAAAATAGTAAATTTTTCATTGAGTATTCTTGAATGCTGCTGCTACATTAAAAGCCTGGACCTCTTTCTTGGTTTGTCAATTCCCCATCATTCTTCACCTTAAACTGGAGATCTACTGGTAAATATTTTTAACTCTCTCTCTCTCTCCCCCTCCATATATGTGTGTGTACACATATATACACACATATACGCACACATGCATAAATGCACATACATACATGTGCACATATGTGTGTGCATACATATAGATATTTGAGAGACACATTTTAAAGTTTATTCTGCATTATTAACATTTTATCCATCACTTTCTTAAGTCACGACAATCAACAACACAGTAAATCAAGCCTTGATTTGTAGCTCTGGCCACTTTCTGATGTATACAGAATTACATGGAAAATTTTTAAATTGTCTTTCCAACACACTTCTTAAACCTGTACCTGGGGTCATGTCTCTATGAAGACAGTGCTGTGATCCCAGTGGGAGCTGGTAAATTTAGTTGTGACTCCCAGAAGCAAAATCTCTGCCACTGTGTGGTTCTAAATATGTGGAAAAGCTTATGACAATTCTGGTTTAGGATCTGTTGAATGACACCTGTTCATGGCAGACCCCCTTCTATCCATGACTTTTTCATTTCTCCCCATTAGATCCAGGTCTTTGCTTGGCAGGGCTTTTATTTATTTTATTTCTGGAGTCCTCTTGCGTGACTCCTCTTCCCCACTACCCTCCCCCTCCTAATCTTCAGGTGTCATTCTGGATAATGTATCTCCTTGCCTGATTTTTATTCATCTGACATTTCAAGATTTTTTAATTTTTTAAATTAATGGATTTATTTTTAATTTTCAACATTTACTTCCACAAGATTTTGAGTTCTCTCCCCTATCTTTCCCCTCCACTCACCCCAAGAGATTGTGCATTCCAACTACCCCATGCCCCAATTCACTCTGACTTCTATCACACCTCTCCCTTCTTTCATCCCTTTCCCCTTCACTTTCTTGTAGGGCAAAATAGATTTCTATAACCCTTTGTCTGTCATTTCCTAGTTGCATGTGAAAACAAATTTTAACATTCATTTTTAAAATTTCCCCTGAAGTATCATACTCAATTTTGCTAGGTAGGTGATTCTTGGTTTTAGTTCTAGCTCCTTTGACCTCTGGAATATCATATTCCAAAGCCCTTCATCCCTGAATGAAGTTGCCAGATGTTGTGTTATCCTCGCTGTGTTTCCACAATATTCAAGTTGTTTCTTTCTGGATGCTTGCAATATTTTCTCCTTGACCTGGGAGCTCTGGAGTTTGACTACAATATTTCCAGGAGTTTTTCTTTGCAGATCTCTTTCAGGAGGCGATTGGTGGATTCTTTCAATATCTATTTTACCCTCTGGTTCTAGAATACCAGGGCAGTTTTCTTTGATAATTTCTTGAAAGATGATGTCTATGCTCTTTTTTTTATATGGCTTTCAGGTAGTCCAATAATTTTCAAATTATCTCTTCTGGATCTATTTTTCAGGTCAGTTGTTTTTCCAATGAGATATTTCACATTTCCATTTTTTCCTTTGGTTTTATTTTATAATTTCTTGATTTTTCATAAAGTCATCAGCTTCCATCTGCTCCATTCTAATCTTTAAGGAATTATTTTCTTCAGTCAGCTTTTGGATCTCCTTTTCCATCTGGCCAGTTCTGCTTTTTAGGGCATTCTTCTCCTCATTGACTTTTTCAATCTTTTTTTGTCATTTGGGTTAGTCTATTTTTTACAGTGTCATTTTCCTCAACATTTTTTTGGGTCTCCTTTAGCAAGCAGTTGACTCGTTTTTCATAATTTTCTTGCATTACTTTCATTTCTCTTCCCAATTTTTGCTCTACTTCTCTTACTTGATTTCCAAAATCCTTTTTGAACTCTTCCATGGCCTGAGATCAACTCATATTTTTCTTAGAAGCTTTGGATAGAGAAGCTTTGACTTTGCTGTCTTCTGTTTGTATATTTTAGTCTTCCTTGTCACCAAAGGAAAATTCTATAGACTGATTCTTTTTCCAGTTTTTGCTCATTTTCCCAGCCAATTATTTGATTTTTGAGCTCTTTGTCAAGGTAGTTCTCTGCTTCCAGCGGAGGGGGGAAGAATTATACTCTTAGCTACCCCATTCCCCCACAATCTGTGAGCCCAGAGCTCCAGAAACAACCATTTCCTCTGCCCCTATTGTGACTATTGTGGGCTTTTTCACCCCCTCCTCCACTGCTCTGGGGGTGCGACTCTACCCTACCCTCTCACACAGGTCCAACAGGTTTTTTCTCCACTGACCTTCCGATTTGTCCTTGGTGTTTTGGGGTTGTGAAGTCCAGAGATTCAGTTCCCTGAAGGTCTGCTCAGGTCCTGTCTGCTGGTGCAGCCCATGCTGGACTGTGCTCTGGTCCTAGCACAGCATGACAGATGCTTCCCATTGATCTTCCAGGGCTGGAGATTTGCTTCACTCTGTCATTCTGCGGCTTTCAGCAGCTCCAGAATTTGTTTAGAGTCATTTTTTATAGGCATTTGGCTGGGCCTGGGGGGAGAGCTCTAGCAAGCCTGTGCTTTTACTCTGCCATCTTGGCTTTAGCCCTGGCACTTTCATCTGACATTTTTTGAGGGGGAAAAGTCTTTGTCATGTTTTTGCTTCCAAACATGTGCCCCAAACTTCTTAAGTCCAATTTACCTTTTTAAAAAATTTATTTATTATTATTTACATGGTTGGCTTTCTTTTCTTCCCATCATGATTTTACATCTACTGTCATGTTCTTCATCATCCAATAACTTGGTTATATTAGCCACACATTGGGGGCAGGCAGAGAAACCAGAGTCAGCTCCATTTAACTCCTGTCACGGAATGAGCAAATGTCTGGACTATATAGCATTATGTGTCACAGACCTAACACCCCAAACCATCTGCTCCATCAGCAGACACATGGATGTTGAGGAAAGGAGTGCCCAACCTTCTACATCATTAAAGAACTTTAGCAGCATGGGTACATCAAGATTTCTTTAGTCCTTGGCCCCAATGCCAGGCTGCTGGATAGCCAATGATGTCTTTGATGTTATATGGCAAAGGATCTGGGAATGAGATGATCTTGCCAAATGAAAGAGATGATAACAGCTGACATTTGTTTTCCTTTGAACTTAAAGAAAGGGAAAGTAAATTTCCCTCGTCAAAGTCTAAAATGTTACATTTCATCATTCATTCAACAATATTTATTGAGCAATGCACTGTGCTAGTAAGACATGTCCCTATTGCCAGTTTAAAATTTGGCAGGAGGATAAGAAATGTGTACAAATAATTATAATACAAGTTATAACATTCATACCATAAGAAAGGCATGAACAAAGTGATAGAGAAGTTCACTAGTATGCAAGATTGCATAGGATGAAATAAAAAGAGGATTCTTTTCCTTTCAGCTTAATAAGGAATATCACTGGATGGGGAAAAAAATCAAAATCCTAAATTCTTATGAAAGATTTTTTTCTTTCCCCACCTTAAAATTTTAAGGTTTTTGAGGCAGCCTAAAGATGTTATTCTGATCACAGTACCCATTAATCATGTGACTATAAAGAAATAACGGCATCATAAGCTTGTAACTAGAAACCCAGCACCTCTGGGCTTACACAGACTGAGCAACATCTTGAAGAGAATGGTTCAAAGTCACTAACCAGAGTGCTGGAAAATCTCAAAATATATTTGAATATAGTCTGTCTTCTCTCTAAGTCCTAACTTATATGGATAAAAGAGTCCTCTGATCCCATACAAGCAATCAAGGTAATAAACACATATTTTGGGTAGAGCAAAGACTTTATTTCACCCCAAGGATAATGCAGAAAATATGAAAAAAGTCACAGAATCCATAAATAATTTTTTAAAATTATCTTCCCACCTTCCCTTAGGGTTTGGAAATCTTCCAGACTCATAGTACTACCCT
Organism: Bettongia penicillata ogilbyi; assembly: GCA_023548195.1. Classification (NCBI taxonomy): domain Eukaryota; kingdom Metazoa; phylum Chordata; class Mammalia; order Diprotodontia; family Potoroidae; genus Bettongia; species Bettongia penicillata. The sequence goes on along the minus strand of JAJHZJ010000532.1, from coordinate 204,753 downwards.
GTGGCTTACATTCTCCGAAGGGATATGAACTTGGGGTTGCTACGCAGACAACCCTGAAGCATTCTGGAAAGTCCCACTTTCAGCTCCAGGCTGCATCCCACCATCCAGCTTTCTGATTCTTCCCTAGAAAGCTTAAATTTCCCATGGAAATAACCTGGGGTTTCCAGAGAGGCAACCTCCTTCTTCATTAGGTCTGTTTTATCTGAACAATTCACAGCCATAACTTGTAATCTCCTACAAAATGAATGAAGATGGTTTATTTGCTTCCAGTGCTCATCTATCTTTGGAGGACACATATGATCCTCTGTTGTTTCCAAAAGTCTGACATTGCTTGACACACCCAGCTACCCCTGCAGTTCTCCCCCAGCTTCAGATCATGTGCTTAATCCTCTTCTCTAAGCAGATAATACCTCCTAGGAAATCACCTCTTTCTACTAGACAGCCAAAGTCTTAAATCCTTAACAGCTGTCCTTAGTCCCCTTAATGGCCCTGTTCACATCATCCATTGTTAAATGCTCTAAATCACAAACAAAGGTTCACTATTCTGTAGTTTATCAAATTCAGTAGGGACACCTTGATCCAACCCCCTACAAATGCAGAATTGAAGAACCCTCAAAATTGATCTTGCTCCCCTCTAATAAGTTTTACCTCCCACTTAATTTTGTATGTATTTATCGATGTGCAGATTTGTCTCCCTCATAGAATGTAAGCTCCTTAAAGGAAGGCAATGGTTTGTTTTTTGTCTTTGTATGCACAGCGCTTTGTGCACAGTGGCTATCTCGTACATGACTGTTGCTTACTGGTTGATACAATCCACTCCTCAGTCTCTCAACAAGACCAGACAAATTCATGCCTTCTTTTCTCCATATCCAGCCTGAGGACAATAATATTCACCTTCTTCTCATACGCCCAGGCATGACAAATCCTAGTATCATTTATCAAAGATAAAATGCTTACTTCTCTTCCTTGCTTTCAGGAGACATATGAACTGCATCCCTCAGCAAGTATTAATGAGAAAACAGGGGAACAACTTCCACCTTTGATACTTTGTATTCTTTTGTGTTAGAAAACAGCTAGGTGGCACCATAGTGCTGGGCCTGGAGTCAGGAAGACTCATCTTTATAAGTTCAAATCTGGCCTCAGACACTTATTCCTGGGCAAGTCATTTAACCCTGTTTATCTCAATTCCTCATCTGTAAAATGATCTGGAGAAAAAATGGCAAACCATTCCAGTATCTTTACCAAGAAAACCCCACATTGAGTCACAGAGAGTTGGATATGACTGAAATGACTTGAACAACAACCTGTATATTAAAGAATCATCAACATGGAGATGATAATTGAACCCACTGGAGCTGATAAGATCACCAAGCAAGATAGTATGGAAGGAAAAGGGAAAAGGGCCCAGGAGAGAGACCTACTGGACACTCCCAGTTAGTGTGACCTAGAAGAATATCCAGCCATGGAGACTAAGCAGGAATGGTCAGATAGGTGGCAGAAGAACCAGGAAAGAGTGGTGTCATGAAAGCATAGAGGAGAGAGTATAAAGGAGAAGAGGGTGCTGGGCAGTGTCAAAGGTTACAGAGAGCTCAAGGAGAATGAGGGCTGAGATACTTCCCCTCACACTTCTTTCTCTTGATCATTATGTTTCACCTTTTAAAACAGAGTCCGTGTATATCAAAATTCTTACACTTTATTTAGAGAGAGATAAAAACTGTCTTTGGACTAACATAATCCTCTATCATTGACTCATACTTCCTGATGATCTAATTTTGCTTAAGAAACTATAAATCTACACCATGTACTAGAGAATGGTTGATGAGCTTTAAATGCCTAAGAGGTTTCACCATCAATTCCAGAAGAGATTGTGAATTATTTTTAAATGGAGAGGCTAATAATGAGTCTGCAATATTTCCCAAATGTCTCATTTTCCCCCTCTGTGCTCCATTTGCCAATCCTTTTTTAGAGAATCATCAGCAATATAGTCAACACATATGAGATTATGGATTAATCAGTTCTCATGAACTCATTCAGATCAGATCTGCTACTTGAGGTACAAACAAAGTTTTCAAATTTGTGTTTTGGATTAGAATAACTTTTAAATTTCTCATCTCTATGGCAAATTATTGGTCAAAATTAGTGCCAGTGATAAAGTCAGGGAGAGAAAGGGAAAAGAAAATGGGGTAGAGAACAGGAAAAAAGAAGAGGAGGGATGAGATAAAAAGTAAGGAGTTAGAAAAAGAGGTCAGGACAAATTTTATGAGGCTTTGAAGTTTTTCCTAGACTAGTAATACCTCTTACAAAGGCATTTGAGGGAATGAATCCAGAGCCTATTTTATTTCCTTGGGTGATAATATAATAAATGTTGATAATAATAAAAATGAAAGGCAAGTATGGTATAAAGAGTTCCCTGGCTTGAATTCTATTCTCAAATCTGCCATCTAATCTTTATTGACCTCAGTATTCTTACATATAAAATGGAAAGGACTGAACTAGTTTAGCAGTTCTGGAACTTTTGGTCTTGGTACCCATTTATACTCTTTTTAAAAAATGTATCTTTAATTTTTTCCAGTTACATGTAAAAAATTTTTTAACATTCTTCTTTTTTTTAATTTAGAGTTTCTACCTCCTTTCCCTCCTTCCCTGAGACAGCAAACAATTTGGTATAGGTTATATATGTGCAGTCATGCAAAATATATTTCCACATTAGACATGTTTTATAGACCAAAAAACCTGCACAAAAACAAAGTAAAAAATAGTATACTTCAAAATGCATTCAGATTCCATCAGGTCTTTCTCCAGAGGTGGATAACATTTTTTGCAAGTCCTACACAATTATCTTGGATCTTTGTATTGCTGAGAATAGCTAAGTTATTCACAGTTGATCACCACAAAATAGTGCTGTTGCTGTGTAGTGTTCTCCTGGTTCTGTTAATTTCACTTTGCATTAGTTCATGTAAGCCATTCTAAGTTTTTTTTTTTTTCGGAAAGCATTCTGCTCATCATTTCCTGTACTGCAAGAGTATTACATCACAATCATCTACCACAACTTGTTAAACAATCCCCTAATTGGTCAACATTGTCTCAGTATCCAATTCTTTGCCACTACAAAAAAGCTGCTATAAATATTTTTATACCTATAGGTCCTTTCCCTTAAAAAAAATAAAATAAACATTTAATAGTGTTATTGCTGGGTCAAAGGACATGCACAGTTAGACAGCCCTTTTGGCCCCACTCTAAATTGCTCTCGAGAATAGTATTTTAGCATCCCTATTTCCCCACATCCTCTCCAGCATTTATCTTTTTTCCTATTCTATCATGTTAACCAATCTGATAGGTTGTTTGCATTTGTATTCCTCCAAACTATAGTGATTTAGAGCATTTTTTCACATGACTATAAATAACTTTGATTTCTTTATCTGAAAACTGCTTGTTCATATCCTTTGACCATTATTATTCAATATTGCACTAGAAATACTAGCTGTAGCAATAAGAGAAGAAAAAGAAATTGAAGGAATTAGAACAGACAATGAGAAAAAACTCTTTGTAGATGATATGATGGTATTCTTGGAGAATTCTAGGGAATCAACTAAAAAATTAGTTGAAATAATTAACAACTTTAGCAAAGTTGCAGGTATTACCAACAAAGTCCAACAAGAGAGAGAAAGAGAAATTCCATTTAAAAGCATTGTAAAAAATATAGAGTACGTGGGAGTCTACCTACCAAGACAAACCTATGAACTATACAAACACAATTACAAAACACTTCTCACACATCATTGGAAAAAATATTAATTGCTCATGGGTAGGTCAAGCCATCATAGTAAAAATTACAATTCTACTTAATTTACTTACTCAGTGCTACCCAATCAAACTATCAAAAATATTTCATAGAATTAGAAAAAATAATAGAATTCATCTGGAAGAACAAAATGTCAGTAATATCAAGGGAATTAATGAAAAAAAATGTGAAGGAGGGTGATCTAGCCATGCCAGAGCTCACACTGAATTACAAAGTATACTAATCATCAGAACAATCTGGTATGTTTTTATTAGTGCTCAGTCCTTTTGTCAGTTGTGTCTGACTCTTTGTGACTCATTTTGGGGTTTTGTTGGCGAAGATACTGGAATGGTTTGCCATTTTCTTCTCCAGCTGATTTTGACAGATGAGGAAATTGAGGCAAAGAGGGTTAAGTGAGTTGTGCAGGTCACACAGCTGGTAAGTGTCTGGGGTACAATTTGAACTCAGGAAATTGAGTCTTCCTGACTCCAGGTCTGGCACTCCAGCTGCCCAAACAAGCTGGTACTGGCTAAAAAACAGAGTGGTGTATCAGTGGAATAGATTGGGTACGTAATATACAGTAAGTACTGACTATATTAATCTAGTGCTTGATAAACCCAAAGATCCTAGCTTTTGGTACAAGGTTAACAAAAACTACTGGGAAAACCAGAAAGCAGTTTGGCAGGAATTAGGTACAGACCAACATCTTATACCATATACCAAGATAAGGTCAAGATGGGTACATGATTTAGACATAAAGGGTGATATTATAAGCAAATTAGGCAAGCGTGAAATATTTTACCTGCTAGATCTATGGGTAAGGGAAGAATTTATGACCAAACAAGAGACCAAGCATCACAGGATGTTAAATGGATCATTTTGATTACATGAAATTAAAAAGATCTTGCACAAATAAAATCAAATGCAACCAAGAGTAGAAGGAAAGCAAAAAACTAGGGAAAAGTTTCTCTGATAAAAGTCTAATTTCTCAAATATATAGAGAGCTGAGTCAGATTTATAAGAATGAGTCATTCCCTAATTAATAATTGGTCAAAAGATATGAACAAGCTGTTTTCAAATTACTAAATCAAAACTATTTATATTCATATGAAAAATGCTCTAAATCACTACTGAGCATCCTTGCTTCCCCCCGGCTCTTACTGGGAAGGCTTATCGTTACACATAAGGCTTGCTTATGGGTTTAGATGAATCATTTTTTATCATTTTTAAGGAAGGCTCCATTTATTCCTATATTTTCTAGAGGTGTTTTTTAATAGGAATGAGTGTAGTATTTTGTCTAAAGACTTTTCTGCATCTATTGAGATAATAATAAGATTTTTGTTATTGATATGTCAATTATGCCGATAGTTTTCCCAGCACTGAACCAGCCCTGTATTCCTGGTACAAATCCCACCTGGTCATAATCAGTGATCTTTATGATACACTGCTATAATCTTCTTGCTAGCATTTTATTTACAAATTTCGCATTGGTATTCATTAGGGAAATTCATCTACAATTTTCTGTCTTTGTTTTTGTTTTTTCTGGTTTAGGTGTCAGCACCATAGTTGTGTTGTTAAAGAAATTTGGGAGGACTCTTGTCTATTTTCCCAAACAGTCTATGTGGTATTGGAATGAATTGTTCTTTAAATGTTTGGTAGAATTCACTTGTGAATCCATTTGATCCTGGGGATTTTTTTCTTAAGGAGCTGACTGATAGCTTTTCAATTTCTTTTTCTAAGATGCAGTTATTGAAGCATTCTATTTCCTCTTCTATTCATCTGGGCAATTTGTATTTTCATAAATATTCATCCATTTCACTTAGATTGTCAGATTTATTGGCATATAATTGGGCAAAATAGCTTTTAATAATTGCTTTAATTTCCTCTTCATTGGTGGTAAATTCATTCTTTTCATTTTTGATACTGCTATTTTGGTTTTATTCTTTTTTTAAAAATCAAATTAAGCAAGGGTTTATCTATTTTACTGCTTTTTTCATAAAACCAGTTTCCTGGTTTCCATTTATATTCTTAAAAATTATTGTTTGTCTTTTGTTCTTGAAGAGGGCTATTACATCAGGAAGGTGATGCCATGACATGGAAGTGAACTGACTTTAAGTGAGGGAGGGCTGTGCAAAGTCACCAGCCTTACTCTCTCCTCTGGGCCATCTGGTTCCTGTGGCAAGATGTACAGATCAGGATAACTGGAGGTGGATAAGGATGCAGTGGGAAACCTTGACCTTTTTAAGCTAAGGTCTTAAAAATTATTGAGAAACTCAAAGAGCTTTTGTTTACATGGATTTATCTACTATATTTACTGCATCAGAAATTAAAACATAAAAATTTTAAATATATATTAATTCATTTTAAAATATCAATAAAATTATTAAACTATCAGTAACAAACATATAACAAATACATATTATTATTGTACATAAATGAAAATACATAATCAAGTAAAAATACATATTAACATAACTATATATTTTTACAAGAAAAACTATTTTCCAAAGCAAAAAAAATGAGGAGAGTTGCATTCTTTGTTTTATATATTTTAACAAATCTCTTTAATGTCTAGTTTAATAGAAGAAAACTGGATTCTATTATGTTTCTGTGCTGAATCTTTTTGCAATATTGTTTTAGTTGAAATACATGAAGAAAATCCTGCCTCAGTGGTTGGAAAAGGAGTATTTTAACAGGAAAATAATATCCTAGTATTGTCATAAAAATGGGTTTTAACCTTATGGACCCATTGAAAGAGTCTTAGGGACTCCTAGGGGTTTTTGGACCATACTCTAACCTCCTGTTGAGGTGGAAGTGAGGAAACCCCTTTAGGGATCAGCTCTAGACAGAGCTCCAGCTCTAACATCTATGTTTCTTTGAACTGATAAGCTGCTTGTTCTTTTTTCACTTTATAAAGGTTGCCTTGGGCATCAGAAATTCCTTGTTCCTCTGTACCCCTTTTTTCCACCTTCCCGTATGTGGGCTGCTGGACATTGCTCCCTCAGGGTTTGGCATCTGCTATTAGGGATGGTGACTCATCATCTAATGGCCTTTTCCAAGGCTCCAATTGCTGCTGTATTGGTTGCTACCACTGCATCTGCTTACTGCCATAGATATGATGCCAACAGACCCTTAGTAGCTGGCAATACCAGTCAGAAGGAAAAAAATGTGAGAACTCTTCTGTTAGCAAAATAGATCTTTTCTCTAGTGTCAGAAAGAAGACTCTTATGCATACTTGTATTTCTGATTTTAACCCAGATTCCCCCACCTAAATCATGAAACAGGCACTTGCTAGTCCCATGATATGAGACAAGTCAATTAACCTGAGACTTGGTTTCTGTACCTATAAAATGAAATTTGAATTAATGCAACGAACTTCATGAAAGATACTATGTTCACCACTTAGATATAAAGACAAAAATCAAAATAGCCCCTGTCTGCAGGGAGACTATATTGTACTTGGTGGTGAGGTTGGGATGGGGGTAAAATATATACAAAAATAAGTAAATGTTAAGTATATAGAAAATAATACAAAACAATTTGGAGAAGGTGTACTAATAAGTAGGGGCATAAGGAAAGAGCTTGGGTAAGAGATGTACCTAAATGATGCTCTGTAGGAATTTAGGATTTCTAAGAGAGAGAAAGGAACACTCCAAACATAGGTGACCACTCCTGCAAAGGATGAAGAAAGAGACCAAAAGAGACTGAAAGGGAGCGATAAGCCAAATAAATAAGGAGATGCTAAGAGAATCCCTAATTTCCCTTGATGAATTCAGATCACCTGGTCCAGATGCACCATGCCTTTGGGTGTTAAAAGAACTGGCAGAGAGAATGGATGAGCCACTATGGATGTTTGAAAGATCAAGTAAAATGAGAGGTAGCACAGGTCTGTAGAAGGGCAAAAGTTGTCCTGACATAAAAGTTAGATAATGCAGACTGCAAACTACAGACCAGTGAACTTGTCTTCAATTCCTGAGAAAATTCTTGCACAGAGCCTTAAAGAGTTGGTTACTGACCATCCAGACAAAGAAGAACTGAAAACAATGAATCATAATGGCTTCATCAAAAGGTGAGCTGAACTTATTTCCTTTCTTGACAGGTTTGCTACACTAGAAGTTAAGGGGAATGATGGAGATATAATTTGCACAGATTTTAGCCAAGTATTTGATCAAGTATTTCACTCTTCTTGTAGAAGAGGTAGAGAGAATGCGAACTTGATCATAATTCAATTAAATGGATGGAAATGGATAAATGACAGAATTCAAAGAATCATTTGGCATAGTGGAGGAATTTGGGCTTGGTCCTGCGCTGTTTAACATTTTTATCAATCACTTGGAGAAAGGCATAGATGGTAACCTATCAAGCTTGCAGGTGACACAATGCTGGAAAGGACAAAACATATTCAGTGTTAGAGTCTGGATCCCCAAAAGGCTTGGAAGGCTACAGTATTGGACTGAATCTAATAAGATAAAATATAACAGGGATAACTATAAAATCTTACACAGGTTCAAAAAATCAGCTTCAAATGAAAAAGATGGGAGAGGCATGTTGAGACAGTACTTTGAAAATGATCTAGTATTTCTGGTGAATTGTTGTATTTGCTCAGTTATTTCAGTGATGTCTAACTCTTTGTGACTTCATTTGGGGTTCTTCTTGGCAGAGATACTGGAATGGTTTGCCATTTCCTTCTCCAGCTCATTTTTACAAGGGAAGAAACTAAGTCAAATAGGGTTAAGTGATTTGCCCATGGTCGCACATCTAGTGTCTGAGACCAGATTTGAACTTGGGAAAAAGAGTCTTCCTCACTCCTAGGGCAGGCATTCTGTTCACTATTCCCGTAATAGTTACAGATGTCCAAAAGCAGAATAGCTTGCCTTGATTCATGGTGGATTCCCCCTCAGAGGGAAGATGGCTACTTGTTTGATATGTTATAGCGTGAATTCCTTTCAGGTATGGGTTGGACAAGAGAGCCAATGACACCCCTTCCAGCTCTACGTTACAGTCATACTATGAGATGTACAGAATGAGAGACAGTGAGTTAGTTCAATTGGAATGGAGAGTACGTGACAAGGAGCACTGTAAAAATAAGACTAGAAGGCGGGGGGTAGATTGTTGAGGCTTTAAATGCAAGATCAATAACTTTGTATTTTATTCAAGGAGAATTGTGGAGTCATTGAAAATTTATGGGGAGGGCCCAGGGGTGAAATGATTATCTCCATTTTAGGATTATCGATGCAGTGACCATGCAAAAGAAAGACTGGGGAGGGAATTGATTGGACGTAGAGAAATCAATTAGGGTGGTCTAGTGAGATAGTCCAGATGAGATAGGAGAGCAGAGGCTATGTGAGTCAAAAAAAGACTGTCAGGCAGTTGGATGAATGAGACTTGTAAACTATGGATGTGATTGTTGTGTAGAGTGAAGAGATAAGGGTTCTTTGAAGATGGAAAATCAGGTATTGCCATCAAGATAAATAGGGAAATTTAGAGGAGAGATGGGTCTGAAGGGAAAGGTTCTATTCTGACATGTTATGTTGGAGATGTGTATGGGTTATCCAGAAGATAGTTCCTGATTAGGATTGGAATTTAGGTTAGAGATTAGGACTGGACAGAGATGCAATGGGATGATAATGAAACCCAGGAAAGTTGATGAGATCACCAAGGAGGAAAACACAGAGAAAGGAGAGAGGGGACAACCTTGGGGAAAACTACAGTTGATGGCTAATGACAGATCCAGGGAAAGACACTGAAAAGAAAGAGTGGTATGCAGGAAGAAAACCAAGAGAAAGTAGGCCATCACAGCTCCAAGGAAGGAGTGCCCAGATGGAGTGAGTAATGTCAGTGACTGTATCATGGTTCAGTGAGGTCTGAGAAGAAGCCATTGTGGACAGAACTTTGGTCAGCTTAGAGAAGACCATTCAAGTGGCAGGTGGGAAATCAGATTTCAAAGAAGTAAGAAGTGAGAGAGAGGAGAGCAGAGGGGGTCAATGAGTGTAGACAACCCTTTTTTAAGGATCTGGCTCTGACAAGGGGAAGAGATACAGTATGAAAGGTTAAGGGACAAGTGAAAGTTTCATGTGTGTTTGTCCTTCATTGCCAAAGAAGACCATGCCATCAGAGAAATGATGACATGACTTTCACTTGACTTTGTTTTGAGTGAGGGAGAGCTGTGCAGGTCACCAGCCTCACTTCTCCTCCAGAGCCATCTGAATTCAGTGACCAGATATTCATCAGGATGACTGGAGATGACCCAGGATGAGGCAATTGGGGTTAAGTGACTTGCCCAAGGTCACATAGCTAGTGAGTGTTAAGTGTCTGAGGTGAAATTTCAACTCAGGTCCTCCCAATTCCTGCACTGGTGCTCTACCCACTGCACCACCCAGCTGCCCCTGAAGGCTTCATAAGGATGTTAGGAATGGCCTTATTTATAAGCAGTAGGAAAAGGATCAGCTGTAAGGTAAAAACAGGTGTGATAATGCCTACCTGGAGGACCTGATAGATTTGGAGTTTAAATACTGAATTTTATCCCCAGAATGGCAAGTGTGACAAATTGGAATTCACTTTTTTTTTTTAGTTCAATGTTTCCAATTTTCCCTGGTTGGGAAGGCTTGATTCTGAGGCAGCCAGGGGCTGTAGTGCCTAGAGTGATGGACTTGGGAGTCAGGAAGAGTTCAAATCCTGCCTCATACGCTTACTCATTGTGTAAACCTGAGGAACTCATTGTGTAAACCTGAGGAAACCTTTCCCAGCCTCAGTTTTCCCGACTGTAAAATGGGAATGATAATAGCACCAATCTTAAAGAGTTGTTGTGAGAGTCAAGTAAGATAAAAATTCCAAGTGCTTTGCAAACCTTAAAGTGCCATATCAATGCTAGCCATTAAAATGTTTTGTGAATTATCAAAGGTTTTTATACAACAGACAGTCGGATGTGTACTAACTATTCTGCTGCTGAAGTCTGGGTAAGACTACAGACACACATGGTATGAGCTGTTAGTAAATGAGTTGGTTCTGTGATGCTAACTAAAGCTTTGTGGAGCAGAGGAGGGATTTTAGTAGGAGTATTCCAGCACAGAAAATGGAACAAATATGGGAAAAGAGTTAGTACAGTGCCCCAGTGCCAACATCGGGCACACGATAGGCACTTAATAAATAAAATAAATAAATAAATAAATACAGCAGGCAGCTTGTTGACTGACTGATAGTATGAACAAGTGGAAATCAGTGGCAGGGGACAGAAGCCTTGTAACTGAAGGGCTCAGCAGTGGATGAAGTGGAAGACAATGTTGGTAGCAGCTTATCATAGAGCTGAAGGGACCAGGGAGGAAGCAAGGTGAAAACTGGTGGGATAACTAAATAGGGATGGAAGTAGAGTCCTGGGTTTGGGGTTAAGAACTTCCAGTCAGGTAAAAATTAGCGTTATTAAGCTGGGAAAGAGAACTGCAATTTGTCACATTTGCCATTCTATGGGCACACTTGAGTTTTCACTCCCAAAGGGGGCAGTCAGGCCCTGCCCTCCAGTTTCCCCTGAATCACCTTTAGTTGGAGAAATCCAGACACTGCCTCTACCTTCATTATCTCCCATAGCAACTACAGACTTTCTGTGGCAATGGACATTAGCATTGTTATGGTTATTACTTCCTCATTTAACACATAACAGGATGCACTCAGAATACAAGAGAAAATATAATGAGGCTCTTTGAGAAATGGTACCTTGACTCATGTTGTTTTCTTCTTGCTAAAGAACTCAGGACGCTCCTTGGTCCACTCATAAGCTAACAGTTATGCCTGAGTTCTCCTATTACAAAATTTCCCAATGGGTTATTGTCATAGTTTATTTGTACAGGGTTTTGAGACTGATCAGGAAGAGGGGAAAGGGTCTCCTCTCTCTTAAAATTAGTTGTGCTTCCTACTGACTCCCTCTTTATATATATCTTCCTTTTAAAATTAATAGGTCATACAGTAAAGATGTGATCTATATCTCCTATTACTCATACATTCATCAAAGATACCCTCAATGAGTGTGTGATTCTCATAAAATTTACTATAAATGGTATTTATTGTGTAATAGTCAATTAAATTAATTGTTCCCAGTTATTAATGCACTCAGTCTCCCATTTTGGGGGGAGTTTAATATTCAATTTTTCTTATGCCTTTCATATCTTTCCATTATTCAGTTACTTGTAAAAACTAATTCCTCAATATCTTCCCTCACAACTAATGTGTCTTTCTATGTACATTAGGTCTGATACAACTGTTTTTCATATCTTTGTTCTTTTTAGTGAATTTCTTCTGATTTTGTATTTGCAGATGACATTATGCTGGTTGCATCAATCACCAGAATACTGCAAAGCCTTCTTAAGCACCAGAAGGATGAGGTATATCAATTGCATCAATTGATGTAAGAAATTTTTTTATACTTTTTGAATAATTTTACTATAATTTGCTATAATTTATCTATACGTATAAGCTTCAAATATAATTATAAGCAGATAGTATAATTTACTTTGAAATAAAAATGCTCATCCTACTATCTCTAATATGTGCAAATCCACTGTTTCAGTTAGTACAGGTTGGTCCATCAAGGTATTCTTAAATTTCATTCCTTCCAGTAAAACACATAACCAGTCAAAGGAGGGTAATACCCAACCAAGCACAGAGGAAAAAACAAGTAGATGAAGAATGTCTATTCTCCAGAGTCCAGGGATAGGGAACCTGTGGTCTCAAGGCCACATGTGGCCTTCTAGGTCCTTGAGTGTGGCCCTTACACTAAGTCCATGTCTTACAGAGCGAATCCTAAAGATTTGTTCTGTGACATTTAGATTCAAAGGATCACACTTAAAGACCTAGAGGGTCACATGTGGCCCCAGGTTCCCCACCCCTGGTCCAGACTATTATTTAGAGTTGGATAGGTGACCTGTAGAACTCATCCATTAGTATTAATATCTCATAGAGATACCATGGTATAAATGAATGAATTGGGCCCATAATTAAGCTGAAGGAGGAAGACAGGCTAGTTTGTTTACAGGAAATTGGACGGTTCCTTTAATAATTCCAAATTCTCCCTAAAATGAAGACCTACCTTTTGAATACCACTATTCTAGAAGTGTTGTTATATGACCAAAAGTCATGGAACTTTTAGTCAGTGAAGGAAAATTCCATTTCCCTCAGAGGGCATTGGAGAGGTACATGATTACTTGTGCAGACTATTGTACATGATAAAGAAATGATGAAAAAGAACTGGAGGAAAGGATACTTTCAAAGAAATCTAGGGGAAAAAAGATCATATAGCAAGAATAAGGGATAACCACTATATGACTCATGTGGTCCGTTGAAACCATCATGATGTCAAGAAAAAATCAAGGAAGACCCTTACTACATGGGGCAAATGTGGACAAGAGTCCATAGGATAGGCAGCTGTAGAGGAGTGGGGGTCAACAGTGCTGGATGAAATATCCACATTGATGAGATGATTTGCAAATCATCTGAGTACTGGGAAATTTTTATTTATACCATTTAAAAAAATCAGAGCGGGGTGGAGACAAGATGGTGGAGCAGAAAGACCTGTAGAAGCTCCCCTACATAGCCCATAAAATACCTGGAAAAATGACTCCAAACAAATTCTAGAGCAGCAGAAGCCACAGAACGACAGAGTGAAGGAGATTTCCAGCTCAGAACAGCCTGGAAAACAGACAGGAAAGGTCTATTACACTGGGTGTGGAGTGGAGCACAGCCCAGCACAGGCCATGCAGCATGGCAGGGATAGGACCTGGAAAAGGCTTCAGGGAGTCACCAGCAGCAGCAGTTCCCAGATTGCTCAACCCACAAATGCCACAGACAGCTTCAAAAGTCAATGGGAAGGCTCCTTCACCCAAGAGAGGGAAGCACGGTCTGGTCTATCTGCAGCAGCCACTATAGCAACAGCATCCATTTTTGGAGCCCTCTACCTAGGGGGAATTGAACAGCTGATCTGAATCTCAGTCTTGAACATTGCCCTGGGGTAAGGAGGAGCACTGGTGTGGCAGAGCTGGAGGCAATTGTGAAGAGAGAATTCTACTCCCAGATTCTCGGCAGAAAAGTTTTTGATTGCTCCCAGACCAGTGCGCAGGCCTTGGTTGTGCCACATTGGAGGAACTGAGAACTTACAGGTCCCCAGAGTATACCCTCCTCTTGACAAAGGACTCAAAAGTCAAGTAACTGACTGGGAAAATTCCCACAAAAGGGAAAAAAATAAAACTACAGAAAGCTACTTTCTTGGTGAACAGGTATTTTCTTCCATCCTTTCAGATAAAGAAGAATGATGCATACCATCAGAGGAACACTTAAAGTCAAGGCATCTATATCCAAAACCTCCTAAATAAATAGGCAATTGTTTCAGGCTATGGAAGAGCTCAAAAAGGGTTTTGAAATCAATCAAGAGAGGTGGAGGAAAAATTGGGAAGAGAAATGAGAGTGATGCAAGAAAATCATGAAAAGCGAGTCCCCATGTTGCTAAAGGAGACCCAAAAAATGCTGAAGAAAATAACACCTTTAAAAATAGTTTAATTCAACTGGCAAAAGAGGTCCAAAAAGTCAAAGAGGAGAAGAATGCTTTAAAAAGCAGAATTAGCCAAATGCAAAGGGAGGTTCAACAGCTCACTGAAGGAAAGAGTTCTTTAAAACTCAGAATGGAGCAGATGGAAGTTCATGACTTTAGAAAAAAACCAAGAAATTACAAAACAAAACCAAAAGAATGAAAAAAAATGGAAGATAATGTGAAATATCTCATTGGAAAAACAACTGACCTGGAAAATAAATCCAGGAGAGACAATTTAAAAATTATGGGACTACCTGAAAGCCATGATCAAAAAAAGAGCCTAAACATCATCTTTCATGAAATTATCAAGGAAAACTGCCCTGATATTCTAGAACCAGAGGATAAAGTAAATATTGAAAGAATCCAAGGAGAAAATATTGCAAGCAGCTAGAAAGAGACAATTCGAGTATTGTGGAAATACAATCAGGATAACACAAGATCTAGTAGCTTCTACATTAAGGGATCAAAGGGCTTGGAATATGATATTCCAGAAGTCAAAGGAACCAGAATTAAAACCAAGAATCACCTACCCAGCAAAACTGAGTGTAATACTTTAGGCAAAAAAAAAAAGTAGTCATTCAATGAAATAGAGAACTTTCAAGCATTCTTGATGAAAAGACCAGAACTGAATAGAAAATCTGAGTTTCAAACACAAGAATCAAGAGAAGCATGAAAAGGTAAACAGGAAATAGAAATCATAAAGGACTTTCTAAAGTTGAAATGTTTACATTCCTACATAGAAAGATAATATTTGTAACTCTTGAGACACACACACACACACAACACAGGGTAAGGTGAATAAGAAGGGATGACATCTAAAAAATAAAATTAAGGGATGAGAGAGGAATATATTGGGAGGAGAAAGGGAGAAATGGAATGGGGCAAATTATCACTCATAAAAGAGGCAAGAAAAAGTTTTATCAATGGAGGAGAAAAAGGAGGAGGTGAGAGGGAAAAAGTGAAGCTTATTCTCTTCACATTTGGCTTAGGAAGGTAATAATATGCTCACTCAGTTTGGTATGAAAATCTAACACTATAGCAAAGTAGGGAAGAAGGGGACAAGTGGGTTGAAGGGGATGATAAAAGGGAGGGCAAATGGGAGGACTGAGTAATTAGAAGTAAACACTTTTGGGGAGGGACAAGGTCAAAAGAGAGAATAGAATAAATAGGGGGCAGGATAGGATGTAGGGAAATATGATTTGTCTTAAACAACATGAATATTATGAAGTCTTTTGCAAAACTACACTTATATAGCCTATGTAGAATTGCTTGCCTTCTCAGTAGGGATGGGTGGGGAGGGAGGAAGGGAGAGAGTTGGAATTCAAAGTATTAGGAGTGAATGTTAAGAATTGTTTTTGCATACAACTGGGAAATAAGAAATGCAGGTAAAGAGGTACAGAAATCTATCTTGCCCTACAAGAAAAGAGAGAAGATGGGGATAAGGCAAGGGAGGGGTCTGCTAGAAGGGAGGGCATATTGAGGGAAGGGGTAATCAGAATGCAAAGCATTATGTGGTGGGGGGAAAGAGAGATGGTGTAAAAATTTGGAACTGAAAATTTTGTGGAAATGATTGTTGAAAACTAAAAATAAATAAGTATTTTTAAAAAATCAGATTCATTTCTCAGTATATTCCCCTACTGAATCCTCCCTTGTGACAAAGAAAAATGGGAAGAAAATACAATCAGCAAATCAATTATTTCTGACACTACATTCAACTTTCTTTACTCTCCCATATCATTCATCCAATCAGTTGCCAATTCCTGGATTTTTTTCTCTTCTCCACCTATCAGTACATACAAGTCTTCGTAGACAGTAAGAGGTCCCTTTGACCCACTGTCACTAACGCCGTGGTAACAAGAGTGGGTGGCAGTGAAGGGTTTTGTATAGCCTTGGATTTGGGAAACCATGGCAACTACAGGGACAGGAAACCCCAGTGGAAGATTTTCCCAATGAACTTGCAGGGTAGGACTCTTTATTTCTTAGGGCTAGCAGGGGCTACCCATCAGAGAGCTTTCATGAAAGAAAGTTTATTAAAACTTCATTTGCTTCGTGTCTTGGTATAAAAAAGAAAGGATATGTTGGCAGGAGGCAACATGGTGGAAAAGAGAATCAGGCCCTGAGTCCGAATCCTGGCTTTTCCACAATTACGGGTCTCTTTGCATCGGTCACTTGACCTTACCAGGCCTCACTCTCCTCACATGTAAGATGAGGGGATATTCTAGATGCTTGTTGAGGTCTCCTCTAGCTCTAAATCCTATAATCTATAAACTCCGGACTGGGATTAAAGAAGACCTGAGTTTGAATACCCGGGATGGTGGCACAATATGGAACACAGCAATCTCCCAAGAGTTAAAAATAAGTATCACGCAAAGGGTGAAGGAGAGGTCCATGGTGGATGCTATAATTAGCTAGAGAGGAAACTGAAAGAATGGCAGTAAAAAATGACATCTGGAAATGTATAATAGGAAGAAAAGAGGAGCCATTAAAGGGTGAAGACTTACAGGTGGGCAGCCAAAACAGCTCTCTATGAGTAACCTCATGATATTAGGAAAATGTGAGGAAGGCCTCCAGCTCATTGAGTGGACTTCCCAGGGCAAACTAATGGGAGCATTTGGACAAGAGTGGCACAACCTGGGCAGGCATGGATGGGGGAGAGAACTCCCAAACAGATGAAATCACTTTACAATTGGAGCATTTGAGAGCTGTGAGCACAAATATTAGACAGTGTATGGCAAGCAAGATTAATAACTACTGACAACGTTCTCCTTTGGGTCTAGGTGAGCTACCATTATTGAGGGCCAAGCAGTCAATCTTTGTCCAAGGCAGAATTTGAGCTTGATCTTTCCGACTCTGAGGTCAGTGTTTGACCTAGCCCTCTGAATCATTATTTTTAAAAAATTGTTTTAAAAAAAAGATCTAATGGGGGAAAGCTAGATGGCTGTATGGATAGAGTTCTGGCTCTGGAGTCAGGAGGACCTGAGTTCAAATGCAGCCTCAGAAATTTACTAGCTGTGTGACCCTGGGCAAGTCATTTAACCAGGTTTGCCTCAAAAAAAAAAAAAGACCTAACAAAGCTTCAATTGAGCCATGATAGGCCAATGACTTTCCACAGTCTTGATTATTTGTTTAAATGATACATTTTCCCACAGTTCCAAAGGGTTCATGATGAAGTATGCTATCAATCTTTAGATAGAGAAATGATGGATTCAAGAGTGCAGATCCAAGTCTATTTTCTCTTTCCTTCTTTCTCACAAGGCCAATGTGGGAATTGGTTTTGCATGACTATACACTTTTCTTTTTCTTGCCTTCTCAATGGGAAGAAGAAAATTTGGCACTGAAAATAAAATTTTATTTTAAAAAAATGTTTTACAGTTGCTGGTATCATTCTAATGCATGGACTACGAGCCCCTTGAGAGCAGGGGCTGTGTTGCTTTTATTTTCTTCAAATATTCAGCACTTAGCATAGATGTTTCAGTCATGGCCAATTCCCTGTGACCACATTTGGGGTTTTCTTAGCAAAGATATTGCAGTGGTTTGCCATTTCCTTCTCCAGCTCATTTTACAGATGAGGAAACTGAGACTTACAGGGTTAGATGACTTGCCCAGAGTCACCTAGTCAGTAAGTGTCTGAGGCCACTTTTGAACTCAGGATGATGAGTATTCCTGCCTCCAGGACAAGCACTCTATCCATTTTGTCACCTAGTTGCCCAGAACTGGCAGATAGTATGTACTGGCACACAGTAGGCACTTAATACATTCTTAGTGACTGACTGAAATACTAGTTTACCCATTGTTCCTATTTCCATCCTTTCATTCCAAACAGAATAAAGTCTTATCTTTCTTCCACATAACATCTCTTAAATTATTTCATGACAGTCATTATGGTCATTTTCTCTCTCCCCTGCTCCCCATATATATACAGTCTTCTGCAAGCTAAATAAAGGCAGTCCCTTCACCTGATCCTCAAATAGCATGAGCTCAAGGCCCTCCACCATCCTGGTGGCACTCCTCTGAACAGTCTCTCACCGGAAAATGTTTAATAACTGGCTCTCAAGGATGGGGAGAGATGTGTGTACCATATACTTTTAACTTGAACATTTTCTCCAACACTTTTTAAAAGCAGGACAATCAACAAAAAAGTAACGATTCAAACCCTGATTTGTAGCCTTTGCCAATGTCCAAGGTGGAAATGTTCACACTGGAAATTTATCAATCAGAATGAAGCAGACAAGTGGCCTCCAGCACACTCCAGCTTGTCAATATCCTTCCTCAACTGTAGCATCCAAAACAAAGGAGAGTATCTTATTTCTTATCAGTCCAAGGTTGAGGGTAATGGCAGATCTATAATCTTGGTTGTTCTCATGTGTCTCCACTGATAAAGCAGTGGAGAAGAGCTTCTAGTTTGATGGTTCAGTGACAGAATTTTCTCCTGCCAGGTTTCTCCTGCTCAGGTTTTGGCACCCAGCTGATGGAATTGCAATTGTAAGGCCGTGTAAACTGTGGCGGTGCCACAAACTAGGACAGGAGACTTGGGCTCCAGTTTGAGCTTTGCTGTGAACTACCTACATGACCCTTGGATCATCACAATTAATTTCTCTGGGTTCTAGGATTCCTCTGCATTAAAAACATGAGGAAATTGAACTTGATGATTGGGAAGGTCCTACTGGTATGTTAGTAAATGCTTACCAACTGGTTCTCTGGATTAGAGATGTATGCCAAACATGCTTTTAAGTTTAATTTTCATTACAACCAAAAGAACGTTGTACATGGTAACAACAATATTTCACCCCCATGAGCAACTGTAAATGACCTAGCTCTTCTTAGTAGCCCAATCCAAGACCATTCCAAAGGTCTCAAGATGAAAAATGCAATCCACACTCAGAGAAAGAATGAAGACTAAAGCCTACTTTTAAAACGATATCTTTCTTTAGTCTGGTTTTTTTTGCAACATAGCTAATATGGAAATAAGTTTTCATGACTGCACATGTATATTTTACATCAAGTTGCTTACCTTCTCAAAGAGGGCTGAGCAGCTGGGAGGAGGGAGAGAATTTGGAACTCAAAATTTAAAAATTGAATGTTAAAAATTG
This sequence comes from Bettongia penicillata ogilbyi, assembly GCA_023548195.1. Taxonomy (NCBI): domain Eukaryota; kingdom Metazoa; phylum Chordata; class Mammalia; order Diprotodontia; family Potoroidae; genus Bettongia; species Bettongia penicillata. The sequence continues at coordinate 185,312 of JAJHZJ010000532.1, read as the reverse complement.
TTTTATGTGTAATTGGAAAAGATGAAATATTTTAAAAAGTTAATCTGTTTATTAACATTTTCCCCATCACTTTAAGTCTAGACAATCTACAGAAAAATACATCAAGTCTTGATCTATCAACTTGTGAAATGAAAATGCCCTCTCTGGAAATTACAATTGGCTCTTGCAAGCTGGTTGGAGCAGGCTCCAGTATACTCCTGGCTTGGAGCTCTGATACTCTACGAGTTTATAAAAGCATATTAATGGATCACTTTATAATAACTAGTTAGTTATACAGTAACACAGTGTGACTAGGAGGGCTCTAGTTAGTATTAATTAGGTTGCTTTGAAGATATAAGAGGCCAGTCTCCCACAGTGACACCTTATCTTAGTCTGATCACATCTTTCTGGGAAGGAAGTGAAGGGTTTGTGTAAAATAAATACCTTTGACTTAACTCTCTTTTTTTGGAAATTAAGAATAATTGAGTATTGATATAATAGAACTCAACCATATCCTTAGACTTAACCTTAAAAAAAAGGACACGTGGCAAGGAGTAGAGTTGAGAGGAGATGAAAAATCAGGGAAGCAAAACTGAAAGAGATTTTCTTGCAGATTAGCAGACTTGGGTTCTTAGGGGATGGGGTGAATCTGCTTATTCATACAGGCCTCCCCCAGAGAATTCATAAATCCCAGAAAGAGCAGCCAGAGACAGGGGATAGGAGAAGTTCTGCTCCCCAAAGATGTCAACTGTAGCAAGGTAGGCTCCCAGTGGTGAAAACAGGGTCTTGGAGGAGTAAATCAGCAATGGACATCAGGGAGGTGATGCTGGACTGGGCAAGTAAGTTGGATTGAAGTGAGGGAGAGCTGTGCAAAGTCACCAGCCTCACTTTCTCCTCCAAAGCCATCTGGGTCCAATAGAAGATATAGATCAGGATGACTGGAGATGGCCCTGGATACATTGGTTCTTCAAGAATGAAGGACAAGCAATAACCTCTAAATAGTAATGGTTGCTCCACTGGGGACCCAACTGGCCAGTTCCAGGTGAGCGCCCTTCCTCCCTCTCTCCTCCTTTCCTCCCTTCCTTCCTCTTTCTTTCTTTCTTTCTTTCTTTCTTTCTTTCTTTCTTTCTTTCTTTCTTTCTTTCTTTCTTTCTTTCTTTCTTTCTTTCTTTCTTTCTTTCTTTCTTTCTTTCTTTCTTTCTTCTTTCTTTCTTTCTCTTTCTTTCTTTCTCTTTCTTTCTTTCTTTCCTTCCTTCCTTCCTTCCTTCCTTCCTTCCTTCCTTCCTTCCTTCCTTCCTTCCTTCCTTCCTTCCCTCCTTCCTTCCCTCCTTCCTTCCCTCCTTCCTTCCTTCCTTCCTTCCTTCCTTCCTTCCTTCCTTCCTTCCTTCCTTCCTTCCTTCCTTCCTTCCTTCCTTCCCTCCTTCCTTCCTTCCTTCCTTCCCCTCTGTCCACATAGGGAATCATACCCACACCTACAGGTGCTCTGCCCAAAGGAATATAAATTTTGATCACTGAAACCTCACAAGGTGTCTTGGAGTTTACAGCCTAGATTTCTTTCTTAAGGACCACACCTTAAACCCAAATCACTCTGACTTTCACTGATTGGCCAACAACAGATCCCAGCCCAAGCCTCACCTGGTCATTATTTGGGACCTGGTGGCTCAGAGTGAGTGTAAATAGCAATTGTTTCTGTTTTGGCCAGAAACTCTTAGGGTCTTCCCCTCCCAGATTGATTTTTGTTTTTCTGACTAGGTAAAAGAGGCCATTCTTCGCCTCATTTGTAACCTAGCCTTAATCACTAAATGGGTGTTGCCTCCGTCAAGCTGAGACCTGGGAAAGATGTTAACTTAAAAATGCCAAGGCCTCCCTTTGCATCTGGGGCTATCTTAAATCCACTTGCATGTCATGACATCACCTTCCTGACCTCATGGTCCTCCTCTAGAACAAAGGACAAATAACAAAGAACGATCAGTGAAGGTGTTCTTGAACCCAACCTCCCAGAGAGAAGAAGATATAGCCCACAATCTGGAGGTCCAGTAAGGGAGAGGGGACTAAGAGTTTGGAAGAGCAAACCTGGATCTTGTCCTCAGCTATTACTAGGAATTATGCAGACTGTGCAGGTTTTATGGAAAGGTTGACTATCTTGCAACCCCAAGTGTACTTTCTTTTCTGGGGACCCTCCACCATAGGATGGCCCTACAAGCCAGAGGAGTTTATAGGTCCCTGAGGAAGATGGAACTCACCAAAAAGAATTGTTATTTTTAGTGTTATGAGTTTCTGTTAGGAATGTGTAGCTCTTGGATTTTTCTGTGGAGTGAACTAAAAGCTGTCCTGTACTTGATATATGTGTGTTAGCCAAAGTGCTCGCATGGAGTTAGAAGGGTAGAAAAGGTAGAGAGATCTTTTCTAACTTTTCTGTAGAAAAGCACATATGAGCCAAAATCTGAGGCTACCAGAAGAAACTCTGCAAGTGATCCAAAGACTGGCTTAGTTAAAGCCACTAGTGAACCTAACCCTTCTAAGCCCAGAGCCATAATTTGGGGGCTACAAGTTACAAGAAAAGCAATCGATATGACTGGAGTAGCAATGTTTATTCAAGTTAAATCCTCAAATTTGTGAATGTTAAAGAAAAATTAACATTATCCTTCTTACAACGCTAATAATCAACAAAGGAATCTAAAACTCTGAATTAGACATGTTTGTCCATCTCACCAAAACTGAACGCCTTTTAGATGGTGACCCTGCTGAGTTGAAACATAACTTCTCTGTATATTTTTATTGTACATCTACACACATCAGAACTCCACATAATCACCATTATTCAGCGAAATCTGACATAAAAACAATAATTACCAGTGCAGGAAAACAATTTAAAGAAGCAATCAAAATAATTTCTCATACCTAGTGCATGCTTAATAGTTTTGTTTTCAAGCCTGTAGTCAGTCAAGCGCTGTGCTGAGGAGAGGGAACAAGGATTAACAGAAGCATGCTTTGTCTATTATAGACACCAAGTTCAGTTTTTTCCCCAATTTTGGGGAATATTGCTACTAAGGTGAACTAGTGTTTGCTGAAAATGAGAAATTAAGACTAAAATATTTAGTTCTACCATTTCCTATCATTGTATTGCATTGACATGTAAAATTATCCACTAAAAACATTTTTAAAATTGTAGGTTTATCCCTCTTGGTAAAACAAGTTGGGTTTTTTTGTTTAACTATAGATTTCTTTTGCTAAGTTCGCAAGCGGAATTCTTCGAATAATTTGATTTAGTTTCCTCATTCTTCCATGATTCTTGTTTTTACACAACACTTGAGAGACCAAAATGTACAATTCCAGGGCTTTATAATACATAAAGGCTACGATAAATTGCAATGACAACTTATTAGAGTTCTCCCCAACTTACTCAGAGATCAGACTTCTAGATAGCTTAGTCAGCTATTGAACAGTTTACAAGTCCAGGAGTGTGTGTACACACACACACACACACACACACACACACACACACACACACACACACTAAGGAGTACTGAAAATAAGTGCTAAAAATCACAGGCATTTTGCCCCACAACAGAAATACAGAACTACCCCCACGTCCTCATACAAACAATTATTTGTTTAAAAAAAAGTCAGTCAATTAGATGCAACAAGAAACCACTGAAGAGCTACTAAAAGTAACATTTGATGTAAGAAAAGGAAACAAGAATAAAAATAAAAGAGAAGAGTTGTAAAACCATAGTAGCCCGGGGCTATTGAATGTATGTTCAAGAAGTCTTTCTTTTCATACCTCAGTAGACCCTGAATTCAGACACGTTAGCCTAACAATAGAATACAGTAATTGGTGTTCACAACAGTAACTCTGACTTAACAAGAAAAGGTTACATTTTAACTCTGTTTAAGAAGGAAAAGGACCATGTATTACATTTTACAAAGCCTTCCATCAAAAATAATTACAATTTTTAAAGGCTTTGGAATTTACAAGTATAAGGTTTAATTATGTGAGAAATTAGGTGGTAAGAGATAAATGCTATATGTGAAAAATTTTCAACAGTTTTGATACTTTCATTTCTTTAGGATTACAATGGAACTAGGAGGTCATCAATGTAAGTAATTCTTCCAAGCAGCACAGATTTCAACCCATTCAGACCTTCTTATCCTTTGAATTTCTTGTTCATATTTTCCCATAAATCCTTCACAGATAATCCTCTCAGCTGGGTAGATTACTATATTATCTTATATTATCTACATTTTCCCATCAATTGTGTGATTGTGAATATGCAAATTGATGTAGAAAATCATTTCAGGAAGTCTTCCCGTTCATTTCTCATATTTTCATTAAGGATACCAACTATACCTATGCAGATCATTTTTATAAAGACTGTATAGAAAATATTTTAAAGGCATTTAGGCTAATAGCTATTGAGGTTATTTCTATCACCTTTTTTCATACCATTGCACTACTGTGAACCTTTCCCCATCGTTCAGTATCTTCCTCTTTCCAGTGCTGCTGTGCAGTCACTTTTCAGTTGTGTCTGACTCTGTGACTCCATTTGGGGCTTTCTTGGCAAAGATATTGGAGCAGTTTGCCATTTCCTTCCCCAGCTCATTGTACAGATGAGGAAACTGAGGCAAATAGAGTTAAACGATTTGTCTAGGATCACACAGTTAGTGTTTGAGGCCAGATTGGAAAGTTGGATCTTCCTGACTCCAGACCTGGTGCTCTATCTACTGTGCCCTTCCTCTCTCTTAGATATCATGAAGAATCAGTCCCTCAGCGCTTTCAAAATCATGTCACCTCCAGCATAGATTTCTTTGATGTGTTCTTAGTCTGGTCCAGAGTAATTGTTTGCCTTCATCTACTCGAGCATCATTTTCGCTTCCTCATTCTCAGAATGAGGGTGCTGATAGAGCTCACTGGGCACTACTATGTTAGAATTGTTGTTTCGCTGTCATCAATAATGAAAATATTTTGTAATAGAAATGTTGAGATATCTGTTCCATTTTTAATCTGCTTATTTTTCTCCTAGTTTGCTCTTTGAATGCTCTTAGGAGTTAAACATTGAATTAGTTATTTGAATAAAAATAAATCTCAGAAATGTGAATGACATGAAATTGGGAAGGATAGCTAATACATTGGATGAAAAAAATTGGAATCCAAAGAGCCTGGACCAGGGGTGGGGAACCTGTGGCCTCAAGGCCGCATGTGGCCCTCTAGGTCCTCAAGTGAAACCAAACTTGTATTCAATCAAAGGGCTGCACTTGAGAACCTAGAAGGCCACATGCAGCCTTGAGGCCACAAATTCCACATCCCTGCCCTAGACATATTGGGTCAGTAGGTCAAATTAATAAGATTATTAGCAGAATTTAATCTTCTTGATGACAGGGACCATTTTTCCTTTTACCTTTATATCCCTTGCACACAGTAGGCACTTAATGAATGCATATTGCTTTGAATTGGGATGAAATGAATCAATTGCCTCTGATACTGACTTTTCTGTGAACTTGTTTTCCCCTCTACTATCCTTCATTGTTCGTGAGATAATACTGATTATCTTCTATACTGTTCCTATGCAAAGTTTTTCAAGTGAGTTTATAGTCTTACATCAGTTACCCTTGGCTACCATGCCTTTCCACATAGAAAGGAGAACACATGTTTTCTGGGGTTATTTCCAGTACAAGCAAGAATTTCTGTAGGGAGCTGTGAGAAGGCATGCAAATAGAAACTATAAACAATGAGCACAGAAAAGGGTCAATTTTAGAAAAGTACTCACTTTGGCGATGCCTATTTATGGATAACAAGTGAGAATTTTTACATGAAGTTCTTTCTACAAGTTTATCTCACACACACGCACATATTTGGATACTTGTATATAAATATAACTCTTATTTCATGAAGATCTTATGAAAAGGGAAATACATATATGGTCATTTGAAGTGACATAGATTCTCCCAATAGCTATCTTTTAAAATGCATTTTTTAAAAATATCCATCTTTTACCTTTCCACTGCACTGGAGAGTTAAGTTCATGCAATCACGGGGCTACTGGTGGCAGAAGAGACCCTCAGCTTGACTTCCTTGTTGCCTACTACATTTTGGATGGTACCCTGCTCTGTTGTCCTCTGATAGAATCACCTCATCAATAAAGCATATGTTTCTTTACAGAAGGACTTTTATCATACATTTTGTTTGCTTCTCTTGTAACTTCTCACATCGTTGAGCATGTAGAAGGCAACGAAAATATCTGGTGCATTAAATTGAATAAAATGCGCTTTATTTTATAAAGGTGACACTGAGCTGATCATTGGAGCTAATCAATAGGGCCAATTAATTAGCTGAGTTGATGATAATATAACTAACATCCATATAGCACTTATGATGTGCCAGGCACTGTGCCAGCTGCATTACAATTTCTATCTCATTTGATCCTCACAACTCTGGGAGGCAAGTGCTATTATTATTTCCATTTTTCAGATGAGGAAACTTAGGCAAACAGATGTTAAGTGACTTGGTCAGGCTCACACAGCTAGTAAGGGTCTGAGGCTACAGTTGGACCCAGGTGAGCAAGGTGGCACAGTGGATATAATGCCAGGCCTGGAGTCATGAAGACTCATCTTCATGAGTTCAAAACTGGCCTCAGTCACCTACTGTGTGACCCTGGGCAAGTCACTTAATCTGTTTGCCTCAGTTTCTTGATCTGTAAAATGAGCTGGAGAAGGAAATGGCAAACAACTCCAAGATCTTTGCCAAGAAAACCTCAAATGGGGTCACAAAGGGTCAGATATAACTGACAAGCGACTAAGCAACAACTTCCTTACTCCAGGCCCAGCATTCTATCCGCTGCACTGCAGCTAGTTCTATATTTAAATAAAGTACATATGGTGTGTGTGTGTGTGTGTGTGGTGCTCAATAGTGTGATTTGAAGAGGTCATACCTTCTTCAAAACAACTTTACCACAGGACTATAATTTTCCTTACTGTCTCCTCCCATGTGGCCTGAAACATAAGTCACTGGCACTCTAAGCAGCAAAGATAGAAGCATTGGAAGGGTTCTGAGGAATTTGCTCTAGACACTTCCTCTAAGTAACAGAAATGGGTACAGGAGGTGGCCACTCATAGCACAGCATTTTAAATCTCTTACCTGGGTCTGTGATACCTATTTACTCTCTGGGTTTGTTCATTCCCTCCATTTGCCCTCACAGTGGCAGGTATAGGCTCCTACTCAACAGTAAATTAAAAGAAATACTAGAACAGGTACTCATATACTAAAGTAAATGCATAAATAATAAATACATAACCATCCAGACAAAATCTAGGCTACACTTTCTCACAAATGCACTCTGGATCTGTAAGAACAGTAGCCACACACTTACAGAAACCTGCCAAACAGAATGAGGAAAACCCACTTGCTCAGGGTAACTCACAGCTCTAAAACTGCAAACCTTGGTGTACACTTTCCCTCTCAGGAATTATCCCCAAACATTCCTTGATGAATGTAGTTTATATGTTGACTAGATAGATGTTTTTACTGCGAGGCTGAGTTGGCCTACACTGTGCTTGACTACCACTTACGTGAGCATTCCATCTCAGCCAACAATGGAAGTACTGAGTGACTTCTCTTCATCTGCTCAGCTAGTTTTCCTCATCAGTAGAAACCACCATACCTATTACTTACAGGTGATGAAGTTCTGACATCTGTTCCCTCTCTTTCTTCCCTTATTGTTCTGACATAGGATTAGTTTTGCACATGAACCCAACCTAACTTTTGATTAGTAATCACATTGTCACCTTCGTTTACATTTCTACCACAATCACACCACTCTTCAGATATTCTTATCTTTCCAGTTTACAACAGTTTGTCACATTCAAAACTAGCAACTAAGTCTTAGAACTCAGTCAAACTCAACCCTCAGTAATTTTCTCTCAAAGCAACCACTTCTCTTAGAACTCTGAGTGGGCTTCAACCCAGAAAAAAGAAACCCAAACAAAGGATTGGTACACTATATGCTTCGGTAAATGTGACATATTATCACCTTGGAGTCACAGAGTTTGACCTTGAGAAAATGGGATATAGGACAAGTAAGCAACGAAGGCCCACTCACATACATGCCCTCAAGCTCAACAACTCACCAAACTCCAGGTCCATGTCACTCACCCTCACCTTACCCATAGTGCTTTCTTTCCTCATGAAAGAGGAGGCTCAAAATGTTGCCAATGAGATAGACTATTTGTTAGGATTTATCATAATAGTTCCCCAAATACTGTGCTCGGTCTATGAGGGTTGGCACCTCTAGAAGCCTCAAGATTGTATAACCTCTTCATCCAGTTTTATAGGCAACAGATGAGAGCCTCTGCCTTAGGTTTCTACAACACAAGAATCATTCAATCAGTCTGAACTTAGTTGGCTCCTAGACCTGTCTCATCTGGATGCACTCTCAAATTGCTCAAGATCTGCACCTGAACATACACCCCTCCTCCTACTCAGTTGTACTAACACCTTTTGCATATAATTACTCAAACCAAACATTAATCTATGTTCTTCATACACTCAAATTCCACTCTACATTTTATCAAGAGCACCCAGGGCTGCTTTTCTAACACGTACTTCACCCATTACCAGGAACAGGAGAAAACATCCTGATCTTCCCTTAAAGGGTGGAAGCTGTGAGCCTCCTTTGATTCAGGTGCCCAGCTGTTACTTTTTAGTCTATCAGAAAATTTCACCCGGATGGTCAATACAAAGATCTAAGTCCTATGTGAGGGGAAGGGGCCTGGGAAATTGAATCTAGGGAGGACAGAATTAAGTTGAGAGTGGGACATGGAGATGGGTAGATGCCAAAGATTCCTTCAACATACATCTGAAGAGTGAGTCTTCTGATAATCTGAACTGAATTCCCACCTCAAAAGCCAGCAGTAAAGTCCCTGAAACAGTTCTCAAAAAGCAGGGCACTAAATCCTTATACTTTAGGTCCCTATTCATTCAGAGCTTTATCAACTCTTACTCTACACAAAATGCTTAACAGGCTCCTCTGTCTGATTTTCCAGAATGTTAGAGAGGACAATTAGCAGAGGAGGTGGAGATGGTACTATCTGAGGTAGGCACAAGTGACAGATGACAGTATAATACGGAGGAAATCAACAGAAAAAAAAACAGAAAAAGAACTAAATTACCCCACAGTACTTTAATAGAGGCAAACTGGTTTAAAGGAAAGAACATTTGATTGGGAGGAAGGAGACTCCAGAGTTCTAAGGTCTGTTGCGTAAAAGACTCATTTGTCCAGCCTTGGGCAAATCAATTCACTTCTATAGCCCTCAGTTTCCTTACCCATAAAATAAGAGGGCTGGACAAGATAACCTCCCAGGTGTGCTTCAGTTTCAAAACTGTGAATCAATGAATCTTCCCAAAAGACCTAAGTCATAAAAAGGCTAAGTTATCTTCAAAATCTTCTACTTAAGAAAGCAGTGTCTACTATCTTTTAGAAAAAAGTCCATAGAGATTAAAATAAAGGATCCTGTTGCTGAAAGTAGTAAGCTTCAGATATCCAGAAAATTCACTTCTGCCACCTCATTCTCCAGACAAAGCATATTTTCAAAATGTGAGTGATCACTTGTCATCTGCCAGAAGGAATTCTGCTGATACAAAATGTAGATCATTCATGAAGGGAACTTTGGGGGTTTAATTAAAACATAGGATAAGTGAGGAAATTATCTGGTTAATTCCCAAGACTTTTCAAAGGCAATTTTAAATGATTATTTTGTTCCAACTCTTAACTTATAGCCATTGTCTCTTTTCAATTTCACAGTAATGCAGTGTTACTGTGTTCCACATGCTCCAGGTATTTTACCATTTTACAGATAAAAGAGCAGGATGAATGACTTTCCCACGGCCACACAACTGGAGAGTATCAGAAATGGTTCCAAGTTTTGCGTTCTATCCGTTAGGTCACTCTGAATTCCAGATTCTTAAATAATTTATGCAATTCATCCTCCATAGCCTCCTCCATATTTTTTACTTATCCAGCACTGGCATATTGAAACCATGAACTATACATATGGGCAACAGTATCAATATGTAGTTCAATTAGTTCAGACTCATCTCATAAGGGATGCTCACTTTTCATCAAAATTGTATTCTTGGAAACCATGTGATAAAGTTGCTCACTATAACATGGATATTTCTCTCATAATTTAATGGTTAATTTTAGAGTACTTAGAAATTCTCTGCAGAAACTACGTTATAATTGGAGGTTATATTCTTGACCAAGGATTAGGCATCAAAATACATTACAGATTTAGATTCATGGAATCATAGAACTTGAAAACTGGATGGGAGCTGACTCAGAAAACTCAAGAAATGACAATAAAACAGAGATATGATGGAAAGAGTATTGGCTCTACAGTCAAGAGTTTAAAAGCTGCCTCTGATACTTTCCAGTTGTGTGACCTTGGGCTAGTCACCAATCCCCTGTGGGTTTGGGTTTCTTCATCTGTCAAATGAGGGGTCAGACTAGTTGTCTTCTGAGGTCCTTTCCTGCTCTAGATCTAAGATATCAGCTCTAAATCAACGTGAACAATGTAAACACACTGATTAGACTAGGGGTCCCAATGTACTCTTGCTTCTCTCTGTACTGCCAGCACTTAGAGCAGTGCCTGAAACATGGCAAAGCATCATATATTTACTTCGTGACTTCCAAGATCTCTAATTTTGATGGTGTGGGGCACTACCCACTCTGACACCGATTTCAATCCTTCTAGGTCTGAAGGTCTCTGAGAGAAGGTCTCTGAGAGCTACATAATTGAGTGGGGTTAACTGGGGTTAACCTGGTGATGAGCTCGACAAACACAGACAGGCAGTAACCTGTCATGGCCCATCATCGGACATATGCTTGAAACCTTTCCATCTTGTCAGGACTTGCCAGATCTTGTGCTTTACTGGTACAACCTTGGAGAATCCATGGTTACTGCCACATAGAAATGAATTATCAGAGTAAGACTTAAGTGAAGGAAAGGAATATATAGCACATTTTAAAAAAACAACCCCCCAAAGTCTTCTGAACTGTAAGTTTCACCTAAGACTAATATCCTGTGATTACATTATCTCAGTTAACGACAAACATTAAGTAACACTGATTGTGATTGCCTTTTGGGAGTTTTGATGGACTTTCCTGGGAATAACTGAGATGACCCAGTCTCTTAACTAAATGGTCCAGAGCAATCTGAATCTTACTGTTACTTGTTCTTCATTCTCAAAGAGGACCATGACATCAGGGAGGTGATACCATGAAGATAAGTGAGTTGGATTTAAGTGAGGCAGGGTTGTGCAAAGTCATCAGCCTTACTTTCCTTTCTGGAGCCATCTGTGCCCAAGTGGCACAATAAAGGTCAGGACAACTGGAGATGGCCCAGGATGGAGATATTTGTATCTAAACCAACGATGAGAAACCTGCAACCTCGAGGCCACATGTGGCCTTCTAGATCCTCAAGTGTGGCCCTTTGACTGAATCCAACCAAACTTCATAGAACAAATCCCCTTAATAAAAGGATTGTTCTGTAAAACTTGGACTCGGTCAAAAGGCTGCACCCAAGGACCTACAAAGCCACATATGGCCTCAAGGCTGCAAGTTCCCCAGCCTTGTAGACTTTTCCATGCTATTTCCTCTTCATACTCTCTAACCTCCAGACCCATGCCTTCTCTTTCTTTCACTTAATTTCTTTATACTAGACATTCTAAAGCATTCTATTAGTTTCAGAGCCGAGCTTTGTTTCTGGGCCCACCCCTCTCTTCTGCCCTTACTCCTGGACTATATCTGATCCACGTTATACTTTTCTATTGCAAATCTATGCCCCTCATTCAAAATCTCATGTTTCCTCCTTAGGCCTCCAGCTCCTGCCTCAGGAAACCAACCCTGCTTCTCCCCTTCCCTGTATCCATCTAACCATCCTACCCCCACTGATATATTCTGACTTTTTCCACTCCTACTGCTATCAGATGTCCCCACCCATTAACACTGTTGTTAGTTACGCAGTGACTTTCCTGTCATCCCTCCCCCCTGGTCTACCTGTGATAACCACCGTACCAATGAGCAATCAGCTGTGGGTAGCAACAGAGCTGCAGCATCCTCAGAAAGAGGTACAGCACGCCATACGGGACAGGTTGGGAATTCCAGTGCAGTGGGCAGGGGTCGCTCCAAGGATGGGGATGTTCAAATACACAGGCTGGGGTGAGCCAACAATAGGAACTTGTCTGTCTGTCTATCTATCTATAGCTGGTTTGTACAACATGTCTGTGTTATCTCCCCAGTTAGATTATGAGATCCTTGATAGCAGGGACTGTCTTTTGTCTTACTTTGTAGAACTTAGCATAGTGCCTGACACTGAAACTTTCTTAACAAATGCCTAGTGACTGACTTTTGTGACAGGCTGCAGACCTATTTGGATGGGAGAAAAATGGGAAAGTGCAAAGAATTCCTGGTAGGATGCTAAGAGCTCTGTGACAGTAGCCCAAGGTCCTCTATCTGAGACAATCTTTGACTCCAGCCTTCCAGAGAATAAATGGGAAGTCATCACAATGAAGATGACCTAAGACTGTTGGAAAGCCATTACTGTAGTTAAACTCATTTTGGTCACAATGTTATTCATTATGACAAACACATGATAATGGCTAGCATTTCTATATCACTTTAAGATTTGAAAAGTACTTTGCAAATATCTCATCTTGTCCTCACAATACCACTGGGTAATAGATGGTTTTATTATCCCCATTTTGCAGATAAGGAAACTGAGGTTGGGAGAGGTTAACCGATTTTCCCAGGGTCACATAGCTGTCTGAAGATGGATTAGAATTCCTGTCTTCCTGACCTCAAGTCCAGGCCTCTATCCCCTGTGCTACATCCCTCAAAACTTTTATTACGGTACAATAACAGATTTTTAGTCCCATCATGAATTTTAAAAAGAATTACCTTAAATCACTAAAATTTTTGCTTCAAAGTTTTCATAAAATCATTGAAGGGAGAACCTATACATTTACTTTGCACAATGACCTAGAAATCAACACTGTTTTGGTACACAGTAACACAAATCGATGAACTGATATTCTCCCTCCCTGCCCTGTCAGAAATGATCCTCATTTCCTTTGACCTCTAATAGCACTTTGCAGCTCTCTTGAGCTGTTATTACATTCCATTCTAGGTTATTACCACGAAGTTAAGTCACCTTACAAGATAGGATCCTTTACAAATATAACCAGTGACCTTTTCTCATTTTTCTTAATTCTTGACCTCTCCGTAGCATTTGGTTTTCATGTTTACTCCTTCCCCTGGATTCTCTCATTTCCATGAGTTCTTGGGAGGCTCTGCCTCATATTTATTCCTAATAAATAATGTTCTACCTCTCATGTCTGTACCTTTCGCGCAGATCCTCTGCCTTGTCTCAGATGTAGCCATTCATTCCTCACTTCCACCTGTCAGAATCAATGTCCTTCCAAAATTATTTGCACTGCCCATTCTCTGCATAAGGCTTTTCTTGATACACTCAGTTGTCACCTTCCAATTTTACTTTGCCTATCTTTCTGTATTTTTTGGGTACATGTTATTTTGGCTCAATAGAGGACGTATTCCTCAAGAATCAGAACTATTTGGTTTTTCTTTGTATAATCTTCACCTAATTTGGTGCCTGTAACATGTAAGTATTTAATAAATGCTTATTGAATAAATGGAGGAATAAATCAAATCTTTTCTTTTCGAATAGCAGTTTATTAGAAGTGTGGCTGATATTCTCCCCAGTCTTTGAATTTCATGGCTAGTAAGAAGAAAGCTTCTAGGGCAGCTGGGTGCTACAGTGGATAGTGTACCAGGTCTGGAGTCAGGAAGACTCATCTTCCTGAGTCCAAATCTGGCCTCAGACAACTTACCAGCTGTGTGACCTTGGGCAAGTCACTTAACCCTGTTTGCCTCAGTTTCATCTGTAAAACAAGCTGGAAAAGGAAATGGAGAACCACTCCGGTATCTTTGCCAAGAAAATCCCAAACAGGGTCATGAAGAGTCAGAAATGACTGAAAAATAACTGAACCACAAGAAAGAAGTTACTGCCTGGATTGTGGTTGCAACATCCCTGTGTAAACCCCACAACCGGAGCTAGTCTTAGACTTTCCTTACAATCAGCTCAGGAGACACCACGGGTTCAGATGGCACAACTGCCTTCTGTAAACTTTCCATTTCTTCCCTAGATAGGGGCCATACTACAGTCTCTGGTCCCAAGGAAATTCTCTTCCCATGACCCACATTATCAAATGCTATCCTTTCTTCAATGGCTTTAATTTTCTATGGTTTGAACTAGTCTTTGGATTTTCACACAGCCCATAGCTTTAACTGAGGAAAGATACCCCAATTGATCAACTGGAATAGCCCCAGTAATAGAAAGACAGAGTAAAGACAAATATGGAGGGATAGGAAGGAGGCTACAGTAGGGACCAAATCTCAAATACATAAATGACTTGAGCACAGTGCCTTATCTGTAACTAAGGACTCTAAGTGAAAGCATCCCCTAACTTCAAGCAATGAGAAGCTATCAGTTTTCTTCATCTAGTAAATAAGGCAAACCTTAAGTTAATTCTGAATGTAAGTACTGACTGTTCTATAAGGAAACATCTACAAGGAATCTATTCATCAGGGTTTGGGTTTTTTCACCCCCCAAAAATTTTTATGATAGGAATCTAGAATTAACAAAATTTGCCTCTATTTTCAAATCAAGCCTGTGGACATATTTTATTATTTGCGCACTTCAGATTGCCCTCATCTGAACTCCTCTGACAGCTTTTGTAAACAAATTCCCTGTAATTATTTTACATAATATAACTCAGAAAAAGCTATAAAGTTGAATTAACTGCTATACATCGTCTGGGGATGACTCATGACAACATGATGACTGATGGATCTTGTTTAAAACAGTCAGGTTGATTCAGATCAAAAACAGGGAGCAATATCAAACCTATCCCATGTAATGAAGCAATGAATATGAACATAGAAGTCGAATTCTACCCTGTGCCTGAATATAGCAAGAAGCGGTCTATCTTAGTTATTCTCTATCGGCATCCAGATGGGAAAAGAACGAACCAGGGCAGTCAATTCTCAGGTATGTGTACTTAGGCTAGAGGGGCACAGAGAGAGAATGAAGAAGTGAGTTCATAGGTAATCCAGATCTCTCAATTTAATCTTTTCCTACAGTGTTAAACAAAGCTACTAATGAACAACACAGTGGGCGGATTTGATTTTTTACCTTTTCTCCCTTTCATTAGGACCTTCTGGTTGATGTACAAAAGAAAAGTTCACATACACACATATACATATATACATACATATGTGTGAATATATGTTTCTATGTATGTATACATGAGTATATGTAGGTATACATGTATATGTATATATGTGTGTCTATATATGTATATACACTACATATATAAAAGCTAACATTTGTACAGGGGCAGCTAGGTGGTGCAGTGGATAGAGCACTGGGTTTGGAATCAGAAGATCTGAGTTCAAATCTAGCCTCAGCTACTTGCTAGATGTATGACCTTGGGCAGGTCACAACTCCTATTTGCCTCTGTTCCTCATCTGTAAGATGGGGACACATTGGAAAAGGAAATGGCAAACCACTTTGGTACACTTGTCAAGAAAACCATGGGGTTGTGAAGAATCAGACACAACTGAATGACTTAACAACAGCTACATCTGTATAGAGTTTAGGGATTTGCAAAGAGTTTATAAATATCTCCTTGTTATCATCACAACAACCTTGGGAAGTAAGAGCTATTATCAGTCTCTTTTGGGAGATGAAGAAACTGAGGCAAACAGGAATAAAGGTGATGGGTGCTTGGGTGCATGTGCTTGGACCCCAATTTTGAAATCACATTTCTCTTTAAAAATCACATTTCTCCCTAGTCTCAAAACACTACCCCAGGCAGTTTCTTCCCAGCTTAAGGACACAGCCTGCCCCAGCAACAATTGTTGTCTCCCTTCCTGATACAGAAGCCAGCTGCACTTACAGAGCTTATTAGTCTAAACCAGATGCGTACTGACTAAACTGGCTGTGCACTGTCATGTTACATTTACTACTCACTGATCAATCATGTGATCCTAGACTTAGACACACATATACTCCATTTATCTTGTCCGACAAGACATTGATGAGAGCAGCCTGGTATTACCTAGTCAGCCCTGACCATTAGTTGACTTAGTGACATTTCTGGCCTAAAACCACACCTCCATGTAGCCCCTCCTTGGGTTATTTCTTGATGAACTCTGGGTAAAATACCTGCGCAGTAGATACCAAAAGTGCATGTTCCTTTAAGAACTAACCACTTTCAAGTGGCCAAGAACTGGAATTCTAGGGGATGCCCATGAACTGGGGAATGACTGAACAAGTCATGGTATATGAATGTAATGGAATTCTACTGTGCTATAAGAAATGATGAACAGGAAGACTTCAGAGAGGCCTGGAAGGACTTGTATGAACTGATGCTGAGTGAAAGGAGAACTTTGTACACAGTAACAACCACAGTATATGAGGAATTTTTCTGGTAGGCTTAGCCCTTCACAGCAATGCAAAGACCTAAAAAATTCCCAATAGACTTGAGGCAAAATGCCTTCCACATCCAGAGAAAGAACTATGGAATTGGATCACCCAATGAAGCAGATTATTTTCTCTTTTTCATGGTTTCTCCCATTCATTTTTAATTCTTCTATGTTTTGTTTTGTTTTCATGGTTTCTCCCATTCATTTTTAATTCTTCTATGCAACATGACTAAGGTGAAAATATATTTAATAAGAATGTATGTGTAGAATCTATATAAGATTGCACACTGTCTCAGGGAGGGACGGAGGAAGGAAGGGGTAAGGTAGGGGAAGGAGGGGGAAAAATCTAAGATACATGGAAGTGATTGTAGAAAACTGAAAACAAATTAATTACTTTAAAAAAACAGAACTAACCACTACCTAATCCCACACTGAATCATCTAATTAGCATATTTGGCACATATTATACTATAGAATATCCTATATAAACTTTCCCTGTACCCCTCTAAGGTTGCAGACTCCCTAAGAACTCTTGCCTGCTAACAAGCATAATTAATCTTTATCTTGACCTCAACAATGCTTGAGTCCGTGAATTCTTCTTGAGACAGCCCATGCAGGGAGCGTCAGGCTTGGAGTTCCTGTCCACCCCACCCTTCCAGCCCTCATCAAAGGGACTTGCCCAGAGTCAGACAGCTGGTATCCAAGGCCAAATCCTAACTGAAGTCCTGCATTCTATCCACTGTGCCACCAAGCTGCCAAAAAAGAGACAACAGCCAGTCCAAAGACACTTACAGCGTGTCCACAGGGTAGTCAGCTATGTGTTAAGTGAGAGGAAAGGAGGAGAAATGGATTAAAATGCCCAATTCCACCAAAGCCCATATTGACTCAAAATCTAGACAGCTGTGAATTTTGCTCTATAATTTTTATCCAAGAAGAACCTAAAGGAATAAATTAAAAGCAAGAACAATATTTATAAAGGTTTGGATAGAGCCTTTGAATGAAATGTTAGAAATGACCTCTGTTGTCACCAGCTTTGAAAACTTCCCAGTCAGCAGCTATGGAATTATCTGCTTCTGTGGACTTTGTTACTGAAATAAATAGAACCTTCAGAGTTTTTCAACTTTCCTTGGTAATAGTGTTCTTTGGATCTACAATGTTGCATAACTCAATAGCCAACAAATCATTCTTTCTTTAGTAGTACACGAATTTATTTTTTTGCTCCTTATTAGTTTTTGGTTAATGAATGTAATAACAGTACATTTGTGATAGCCTATGAAAACAACATGAAGGGAAAGTTAATAAAAGACCTGGTTCCATGTCTGATGGATGATTTTAAAAATGGCCTTGAACATGAATTTTCAAAAACTCAAATCAATAGCTTATAATTCTTCCTACTCATAAAGTCTAGCATCTCGAGTGAACGAACAAGGATTAATAAACCCAATTCTTTGACCCATGGATCAGAAAACAGGGGTATATAAACAGACTTGTACATGAATGGCTGAGAGAGTCCACCCTCACCACAGTCACATGCACTTACTATACAGTGAGACTACATGTGAGGGCAAACATAGTCACAAGCTATTTGTAGACACGGTCCCTTGAAAGCCTGCCAGTGTTAATAATACCCCATTATATTCTGGCTCACACAGTTCTGGCCCAAAATAAGCTGAACATTTAGGAAGGACACAGAAGGAGGGTTTCTAGGTTTGCTGTTTCAGAGAGAACATTTTTTTAATATTCTAGAGAATGGATGGAAAAATCAAGGAAAACCATTAAAAAGAATGAGTATCTGAATACTTCAGCTGAGAATCACTTGAACTATCCCAGGGCAGTGTGTGGTTTGGGGAGAAGAGAGGAGAAGAGAAGCCTACTAAATGCCTACTATGTGCCAAGCACTATGCTAAGCACTCTATAAATATTATCTCATTTGAGTCTCAGAACAACCCTGTGATGTAGGTTCTATTTTTATCCTCATTTAGCCCAATCCCCAGACTCACAGTTGACTCACATTAAGTGCAGAGAGGAATGCTTCTTTGTTAAGAATTTTTCTTGTTCTAACTAGGGTCTCCAAGCAAAAGCGGGAAGACTATGAGGAGTACCACTGTGATAAACAGGCAAAGGAGGATAGATACTGGAGGAACCAAAGAGCAGACACCAAGCCCATCCCATTAAATTTAATAACATTTATTTAATATTCCCTAAGCATGTACTTCAAATAACACAAGCCTGCTAATGTGGATGCTTCATTACTAATTAGATCACCCAATATAGACGCAACATGAATAAAAAATTAGGATGAGCATAGAGGGAATTTGGGGCTGATAGGTGGCGCCATAGTGCATAGAACAAGGTGTGTGACTCTGGGCAAGTCACTTAACTCTATTTGCCTCAGTTTCTTCATCTGTAAAAAGAGCTGGAAAAAAATGGCAAACCATTCCAGGATCTTTGTCGAGAAAACCCCAAATGGGATCATGAAGAGTCTGATATGATTGGAAAATGACAGAACAGCTACTGGAAGAGGGAACGGATTTTCACCTCTTGGTGGTTTCCTCTGTCATCAATCTTGTTCTCTGTACACTCTCTCCCTTGACAAACCTCATCCACCTCTGGAATTTCAACCATCATCTCTGTACAGATGACTCTCAAATCTGTTCCTTCATTCTTGACCACTAACCCAAGCCTCAGTCTCACATTTCCACCCGTCTATCCTTCCAGCATACCAACTAAACACATCCTAAATGGCACTTATACTTCTTCTAAAGTTCATTCCTATGGACCTTCCTGTTTCCTTCAACAGCACCAGACTGTACCCAGGCATCTATGCTCAAGAGCTTATCTTAATCTTTGGTGTTTCCCTTTCCTTACGTAACATTCCAATCATTTGCCCAGTTCTGTTGATTTTACCTCCACAATATCACTTATGTCTGACCCCTACTATATGTCAGATCTTATTCTAAGTGTCAAATTCATCAGATGAATTCACAAGCATCCTCTCTACATATTTTCATATGGGAAAGATTATGTATCATTTTTGCACAGGTTTATTTTCTTTTCTAGTGAGCGATACTGATCTATCAGCTCACCTTAATATCATGAATTATTTTGCTGTCTAGTCATTTTTTCAATTGTGTGCTACTCTTTGTGACCTCTTTAGGGGTTTTCTTGGCAAAGATATTGGAGTGCTTTGCCATTTCCTTCTCCATTTTATAGATGAGGAAACAGAAGACAACAGGGTTAAGTGATTTGCCCAAGGTCACACAGCTAGTAAGTGTCTGAGGCTAGATTTGAACTCAGGATGAGGAGTCTTCCAAATTCCAGGCTTGGCACTCCATTTACCATGCCACCTAGCTGCCCTCAATTCTGGCCTGGTCAGTTATTTCTTGCATGATTTAAATCCATTTCATCTCTTTAGGACTCACGTCCTATGCATGATCTTTAAGGTCCCTTCTGGCTCTAAATCTATGATCTTATATGATGTGTTATTATTGTCACCAAATTCAGCTAGGAGAATTTGGGTGAAAGAATGGGATCATGGTCTGTGTAAGACTTAGTCCTGGGAAAGAAGAGATTAGTTTTCCCCCAATATGGTAAATAAATCACTGCTAATATCAAAGCCCACCAGCTAAAATGAAAATTTCATCTCTGAAATATTGTTCAGGCAATCTCTGTCTGGTAAGAGGGAGTAAGAAGTGAGGACCTGTCTAAAACTACAGGGAAATTTAAAATTGTTTCTATCAGAGCTATTTAAAAATACAGTCACTTGAGGAATATTTCTCTTCAAGTCAAGGTTAACTATGAAGCTGGACACGTCATGCTGCTCTTGGTGTGATTTCTCCAACTTTATAAAAGCAAATTACACAAGTCAATAATTGTATTTTCAAACCATATAATTTCTACACGATCTAAAACTGTTAAAACCCCA
Organism: Bettongia penicillata ogilbyi; assembly: GCA_023548195.1. Lineage (NCBI taxonomy): Eukaryota > Metazoa > Chordata > Mammalia > Diprotodontia > Potoroidae > Bettongia > Bettongia penicillata. The sequence goes on along the minus strand of JAJHZJ010000532.1, from coordinate 164,846 downwards.
GATTTCTTGTCCAGAGACATGTGTAGGGTGATAATTTTTGTAATTTTCTCTTAAAAGAGAAAAAGCAAACTTAGCTCAGTTGAAAAACTGCTTCTAAGAATCCACTGCACACCGGTAATAAAGTCTCCAACACAAATCTCTGACCATTGAAGTTTTATTTACTTAAATATGTTCCAATATGACACAGCAGGTCATTAGAATATATTACTGCACTAGCTGCCAGAGCAGCAAATAAAAATCCACATCCGTATTTCTCATATCTACTAAGATAAAAACACTCATTATTCTCCACAAAAAACCCCCCAGCCTTCAGTGACCTCTCAGAATCCACATTCCCTTTTCCCCTTCATCACCACATGGCTTAGAAATTGTCCTTGGTATGCATGATTAATTAGATTGCTTTTTTCTTCCTCGTTTCTGTTTATTTCAAGGCTTCTAATTGCTCACGACACTGTCCACCATCAGTGAGCCTTATTCTCCATGGGACCCAGGCTGGTAAAGTGACGATGTTTCTGTTCAGTGGTGTCTGACCCTTTGTGATCCCTTGGACCTCAGCACACCAGGCCCTTCTATCTTCCACTACCTCTCAAAGTCTGTCCAAGCTCGTGTTTGTTGTTCCCATGATGTTATCTATCCGTCTGTCTCATCCTCTGCTGTCACCTTTTCTGTCTTCAATCTTTCCTAACACTAGGAGTTTTTTAAATGAATCCCATCTTCTCATTATGTGGCCAAATTATTTAAGTTTCAGCTTCAGTATTTGACTTTCTAGGGGATAATCTGGATTAATTTCTTTAAGTTTGAGTGATTTGATCTCCTTGCTGTCCAAGGAACTCGCAGAAGTCTTCTTCTGGGAGCATCAGTCTACAGCACTCAGCTTTCCTCATAGTCCAGCTCCCATACCCATCCGCTGCTGCTGGAGAAACTATAGCTTTGAGTGATCACTTAATTAAATTCATCCATTCCAATCCATTTAAGTTCACCAACACCACAGATGTCAATATTGAATTTTTCCATCTCCTGTTTGACCACATCCAGTCTGCCTTGGTTCACAGATTCCAAGTTCCTATCCATGTTGATCTTTGATCACCAGACACTTCAATAGCTGAATGTTCATTCAGTTTTGGCCTGGAAGCTTCACTCTTTCTAAAGTTAGTTGCAGTTATCCCTCACTCTTCTCCAGTTATGTGTTGGACCGCTCCCAACCAGAAGGGCCTACCTTCCAATGTCATATCTTTTAGTTTTTTAATACTGTCAATGGAGTTTTCCTGGCAAAGATATGGGAGTGTTTCCCATTTCCTTCTCCTTCCCATTTTGTCAGAACTCTCTACTATGACCAGTCTATCTTAGGCAGCCCTGTACGGCAGAATTGATAGTTTCATCGACCTATAAAGCGCCCCCATCCACAACCACCACCATGACAAGGCAGTGATCCAGGAGGGAAGTAAAGTAATGAATATCTATTATTGACAGTCACAGGGAAGAGATTTTAACATATTAAGTTCTATGCCAAGAACATCAATATTGGATGTGACCACCTGCATCAAGTGAAGTGGAGAGCTCACTCAGTTGATTCTCCCCATCAGGGTAATGGGGGGACTCATCCCCAAATACACTTTATTAGTAGATTTTAACTTCTTAAAGAGACCATGTGATAGAGAGTATATAGCAATTCATCACTTTGGTGTCAAACCCCTCATCTAAAAGGAAAGGAAACAGGTGCCGAAATTTGGCTGACCTTTTTTCAAGGTTACAGAGAGGCAAAACTAGGGTTTGAACCTTGTCTACTCCCACCCCTCCCACCATCTTTTGACTCCCAAGTCAGTACTGTTTCCACTTGCACCAGATGTTCTAAGATTTCTTTGAGTCACACTATAAGTACAAAACTAGCTCCACATCATCAAATCTCTCCAAGATGCAGAAAGAACAGAAAAAAATGATGGAAGGAAGAAAGATTTTTTGGCTCTTGAGTCTTTGGAGAGCATGGGATTTCCCACTTTACTAGCTTGGGTTCAGTCTCATTAACTTTTAACTTCTCTTTTTCTCAGAGAATAGCTGTCTATCTCACACAGCTTGGTTTAAGTTGGAATTTAGAGAGACGGCTGCTACGCCATGAGTTCACTGGCTCTGTAACTGTCCTAATGCAATTCAGTCTTAGCAAATCTCAGCCCACTTAATAAATGTTTCGCACAATGGATAGAACCCTGGGCCTGGAGTCAGGAAGACTTGAGTTCAAATCCGACCCCAGACACTTACTAGCTATGTGATCCTGGGTAAGTCACTTAACCTCTATTTGCTTCAGTTCCTTCATCTGAAAAATAAGAATAATAAGAGCACTTACCTCCCAAGGTGGTTGTTGGCATCAAAGGAAGTAATCATTGTAAAGTACTCAGCATAGCACCTGGTACACAGTAAGTGCTATATAAATGTGAGCTATTATTAGTCATCTATTCAACAAATATTTACTAGGCACCAGACACTGGAGATACAAAAAATAAAGCATTGTATAGTGTTTATTCTCAAGTTATTTACAATCTCTCTATATAGATACAATATATATAACACATAATAATAACAATAGTTAGCATTTATATAGCACATTACAAATCCTCACAGCAACCTTGGAAGGTCAGCGCTATTACTATCCTCCTTTAACAGATGAAGAAACTGAGGCAGAGGTTAAGTAATATGTTTGGGTTGCAAAGCTAGTAAGTATCTGAGGCTGGATTTGAACTCAGATCTTCCTGACTCTAGGTCCAGCGATCTACTTACTGCAACAGCAAAGGGTTGGAAGTAAATTGCTATGTAAATTTTTATATATGTAAAAGATTTCATAAGTGTGAGCTTTACTACTAAATACATAGTAGAATGTGAAAAAAAGAGATCTAGGCAAATTTCTTCAGAGAAATTGGAGGATTGGACATTCACCTGGGTAGGTGGAAATCAGGGAAGGACAAGACATCTGACATGGATCTTGCTAGAACCAAAGAAATTGAGTCAGAACATAGCCATCCTCTCAAAGGAGGAGTCCTTCCTCCTACCTAAAGTATTTGAAACTAAGGTACAGTTACTTTCTTTACTTAACTTGGGCATCTGCAAAAGTCTTCTATAATTTGCATCTCATTTTTTTTCAAGGAGATAATGGCCTTTTCTTATTACATTGAAAAATACACAGAAAAGTACACAGCAAATTTTTCAAATACATGTAATTTCTTCCTTTTTCCACTGAAATGAGGGGAAGTGCTGACCACTCTCTGTGTGTATATTATTACTTCTTCCATGTCTAGTCAGATTTAGAACCTCTGTAATTCAGAGAATTTTAAAATAATTTCCAGGAAGAAATGCGTTCAGAAAAACCTGGGGAAAGTTTGTATGGACTGATACAGAGTAAAGTGAGTACAACCAGGGGAAGAATTTACACTGTAGCATCAACATCGTAAAAATGAACAGCTTTGAAACACTTCAGAACTCTGCTTATACAATGATCAGCCATAATTTTAGAAGACCAGTGATGGAACATGCTAACCTCTCCTAATAAAGAAATGAAGGACACATATGAAGAATGAGGCACATATTTTGGGGACACAGTGAATATGGGAATTTGTTCTGCTTGCCTATTAATATTTTTACAAAGTTTTTGTTTGTTTTTCTTTTTAGTAGGGGAAGTTGAAAGTTAGAAAAAAATAGGCTGAGGGGCATGAGAATATGAGTGGAACCTTCTCTGATTTACTCAAGATTAGTTAGCAAGGGTGACAGAGAGGGTCTTATTTATGTTAGGTGCTATGTCCATCTAAGCCTTAGCCAGTAATTAACTTCCATACTAGGAAGCAGCTATTTACCTAAAGAGGTCATGTTATTCTTACCCCAAATTTCTTCATATACTACTCGGAGTCAGGGAAACAATCATGTGTGTGAAAAAAGGGTAAATCTATTTCCTTATAAACCTTCTAACGTGTTACAAGGTTGCAATTAAAATATCATAATTTGTAGCATTTATTCTTGTTATAAATCCAAAACTCCATACTTATCCACAAATCTTTATTTCCAAAAAAAATGTATAAAATCTTCTTAAAGTAAATGGTTCAATTCTTTTGGAAATAGCCAACTAAAGAGCCAATTTTTAAGAGACATTTTTGAGTAGGATTGTAAAATGATACTTTTTCGTATTACACATTTTTGTGGTTGGTGAATCTTGTCCTTTTTCATTAGTATGATCAAGTTTAAGAGATGGCTTTCCTTGGGGGCTCAAACTTTTCTCTCCAAAATGGTTTTCTGAATACATAAAATTTAACTTGGATTTATCACAATGCCATCAAATGATTCAATTTCATGTTTGAAGTTAAAGTGTGATATAAACTTTTCTTTTAAACCTAAATCCTCTTATTTTGCCCTTTTAGGAAGCAAAAATAAAACCCAGTAAAGCCCTGAACAACCAATATGCTCAAAGAATTGGAACATGCTAGTTAAAGTAATTTCTGATCGTTTGAGGATGAATCAGAAGATCCTCGTCACTGCAAGCCTTGCTGCCAAGATGCTTTCTAAAATGTATTAGCATCCCAAACTGCCTTAGGAAGCATAGCGTTATTGCTCAGTCACATCTCACTTTCTGTGACCCTGTGACCATTCTGTCCATGGAGTTTTCTTAGCAAGGATACTGGACTGATTTGCCATTTTCTTTTTCAACATTGTTAAGTCAAACAGAGGTTAAATAACTTACCCAGGGTCGCACAGCTAATAAGTGTCTAAGGCCCATTTGAACTCAGGTATTCCTGACTCCAGGCCAGGTGTTCTATCTACTGGGCTAGGTAGCTGCCTCCTTAGTGTAATGAAGATAATTTCATTTTTTATTGATGTCTAAGGGCCTTATTGTAGGGTCATCATTCAGAACATCAGTGGTCACTGTATGATATCATTAGATGTGACATAGAAGGTACCAGAGACCAGTAGAAAATCTCTACTTGAGCCCCAGACATCTCAAAGGAGTTGGACTTTGAAACAAAACCTATATATGGACTTTTTCATTTGTTTTCATGCTTTTGATCTACCTTCCTCTCTTCTCCCTCACAAGTCAAGTGCAACAAAAGAGTTTTCGGTACATTAAGGGTTCTAGTTAGCTGGTCTCCAGGTCACATTAAGAGAGAGGGGAAAACATCCTTATTTCTTTCTCAGGTCCGATGAGGGAAGCATAAATAGAATTGACTCTAATTGTGTCATGAAAGGACAAATGACTGAAGGAGCCAGTTTCCACAAAAACTGCATGTAGTCCAACACCCAAAAATTTGGCCGAAGGATCCGCTGGAGCAGCTTCAGGAACAAAAGCTCTGCCTCTGTCTTTATGGAGATGGACAAAATGGAGATCTTATAGTTTCTTTCTATTTATTATTTCTAGATGATTTTCAATCAACTAAGAAAAATTAAAGTCAATTTACCTATTTGTCAATGCCATTTCTTCTAAAGACCTACTCAGCTCATTCTCAACCACTGCAAAATATCAAGACATGCCACAGCATTCACCTAAGGATTGTGTAAAAATATGATAGAAACAAAAGGAATTTCAATTCTTCCTGGAAATGGAGAGAAGACAGTGACGTAATGGACAGCTGAAACGCACAGATATCAGTTAAAACTTTGTTTTAGCAAAACAAACAAAATCCAAATTCAGCTAAGTCTTTCCTTCATCAGACTTTTTATCAGGGATTCTAACAAATACCAGCAACAGTGGAAATAGCATTTGACTCTGGAGTCTGAGGACCTAGGTTCAAAGTCCACTTCTGCTGTGTGACCTTGGGCAAGTTACTGAACCTCCCAGCATCTCAGTTTCCTCATCTGTCAAATAAGGGAGTGGGAGTACATGGCCTCTGGGGTTCCTTCTAATACTAAGATCCTACGATCCTAATTTGCTTCATCTATATGGTACAATGGTAAGCACAGCCAATGTGGAGCTGGAGGAATTTGGTGAAATCCCAGCTTACTACTCCCTGTGTTTTGGTGGGGGAGTCACTTAAACTCTATGGGACTCAGTTCCCTCATCTGAAAAACAAGGCTAGACTAGAAGATCTTTAAGGTTCTTTCCAGTTCTAAACTCAGTGCAGAGTGCCTTCCTATGCTCATACTTTTATAAGTAACTCTGATTATAATTAGGCAGCCAAAAGGAGAAGTAAAAGACCCTCAGAATAATCAAACTAGATCATCAGCTCTTGAAAATCTTTAAAATTAATTATATTTACAAATAAAATGTCCATCTAGAGAGGACTAGATAGGACTGATTCCCACTGGAACTCTCTCTACTTAAAGAAAGAACTACAAAGGCAATTACTGTTCTATTGTGTTTTACAAACTCCCTGAAAGGAAACTGATGATCATTACAAGTTAGAATGGATTCATCAAAACTAAGTCCCATCAAGTCACACCAAAATAAGCTCATTTCTTTTGTCAAGAGGGTCATTTGGCTGGTAGATCAGGGGAATGCCATAGAGGTAGCATGGAAAGTGCCTGACATCATGTCTTATGCTATGACTATGGAATATATGTAGAGATGTGGGACTGGAAAATATTAGTTGAACAGCAGAATGCAAAGAGAGGTGATTAAGAGATCAGTGTCAAACTGGAAGAAAGCTTCTAGCAAAATGCTGTAAACCTCTGTCCTAAACAGGGATGAATAAGAAAGCATAAATGACATGCTTAATAAATACGCCATTGACATGAATTTAGAAGTGATGGCTCACACACTGGGGTAATAGAATTATGTTCCAAAAGGATCCCAACAGAAATGCAAATTATAATAATTATATAATTATTAACCTTATAATTATATAAAGTTTATCCTACAAAATTGGCAAAGACAATAAAAAACAAAATCAGTGTTGACAAGGCTAGATGTACGGAGCTGTAAATTGATTCAAACTGTTCTGGAAAACCACTTGGAATGACGTGTAAAAAGTAACTAACCTGTTTAAATTAACCTTTAACCTAGCAATCCCACTCCTGGGCATAAAAGCCAAACAGGTAAAAGACAGAAAGAAAGTGTTCAGTGAGTGTGCATCAGGTAGGGAATGGTACAACTATACGGAAATATGACGGTATACTAAGAAATGACAAATTTGTATGAACATATTCAGAGCTGCCGGTGTGATGACACACACTTGTGAATTCTGACACCAGGGAGGATGAGGCTGGCAGATGGCTGGAATGTGGGAATTGTATCGTGCAGTAGAGTTAAAGCTGATTGGGTGTCTGCACAAAGTACAGAGCTAATATGGTCAGCCTTAGGGAGCAGGAGGCTACCAGACAGCTGCAGGAGGAGCAAACTGACCCAGGTCAGAAACGGAGGTAAGCATCCTGCTAGGCCTGTGAGCTGCTGCCACCCTTCCAGCCTGGGCAAGATAGGGAGTCCTGGCCTCAAAATAAACAGATAAAAAATGACTATATGCAGAAAGCAGTCAGAATCAGGAAAGAATAGACACCATGACTAAAATGAGGTAAAAAGCCAAATTTTGGGTATTTTTTAATGACTAGTCTTGGTTCTAGAGAAAAGACCATGAAATATACCTCCTTCCTCTTGGCACAGAGGGAGAGAATGCTAGGGTTGGGGTGCTGCAGACATTATCAGACATGGGCATTGTACGGGTTGCTTTAGCTTAACTCTTTTTCTTTGTAACAAGGGAAAGTTCGGAGCTGGTGGGGAAACACAGAAAATGACAGTGATGTTTAGAAAAAGTCATGAAGAAATTTTTTCCTGAGGTTTCAAAAGGCTAGAATTATAAGTCTCATGCATAGAAATAAATGTAAAGTCCTACAATTAGGTTAAAAAAAATCAGCTATAAAAATATAGAACAAACATGACATCACTCTATCCCATATACGTTCATGTGCAAAAAGACCTGGAGGTTTAACAAACTAGAAATAAATCCAATATGAATCAGTAGAATGGCACAGCTGATAAGAAAGCTAATGTCACTAATTGGTGGGTTGGTTGGTCGTTGATGACATCACTATTTTGGGGTCAAGGTACAGTGTGTCCACCTGTGGCTGATCAGACTAACGTGAATTCACAAAGCTCTTCTCCAGGTCAGGCACAAAAAGTCCATATGAACATTGGGAGGGGCGATGGCTCTAAATTTGTACGTCTCATGTTTCTTTTGAGCTACTGCAATTCTGCAATGTGATCTAACACTGAATTAGCAGATGTGTAGTGACCAAAATCAGGGAAATGACAGGGTTCCATCCCATTTGGAGTATTGTTTTCCATTCTCAGGGCTACGTTTAAGAAAGGGCAGTTACAAACCCTAGCACAGTGATGTTTGGTGTAGAATTATGACAAAAATCTTAACAGGAATCCCACAAGTTGAGGAGTTATGGATGAGGCACAAAATTTACCTACCATCAATTCACACAATAGAGAGAGAGAGAGCCCACATTAATAAGATCCCAGATTCACTGAATTAGTAAAGCTTTCTCAAGCTAAAGCAGGTCTAAAGGAGAGCAACCAAGATGAGGGGGACTCTAGAGCAGCAGTTCTCAAAGTCTGGGGACCCATTTACACTGTTTGAAATTGAAGACTGCACCCTCTCCCCCAAGCTTCTGTTTATTAGGGCTATGTCTATCAATATTTATAATATTAGAAATTAAAACATCTTGGCATTATTACGCAAAAGTTTTGACCTCAGGACCCACTAAAGGAGTTTCAGGGACCCCTCAGGTCCCCAGACCACACCTGGCAAAACATTGTTCTAGATAGACTAATATATATAGATAGACTAATAACTAGATAACTAATGTTGGCAGTTGGGGAGAGGAGGGATGATTACTGACATTCAATAGCTGAAGGGCCATCCTCTAGAAAAGAGATGAGATTTGCTCTGCTGACTTTCAGAGGCAGAATTAAAATCAACATTACAGAAAAAAACATGTCTGCAGACTCTAAATAAAAAGTTCCTAACAATTAGCGCTATCTAAAAGTAGGGTGAGGTATTTTAAGAAATAGTAAAGCAGTATTCAAAGAAGACTGTAGGAACACTTGCTGGAGATGATGTCCAGGATGTTTTTGTTCAGAAAACCACTGGACTGGAGGACCTCTGAGATGCTGCAATTCCAAAGTTCTAAAGCAACACAAAACTCGAAGGAAGCACCTGATTTTCTAAGAGGGAGAGGTAGAAATTGGGTATGTCATTGCACAATTGGCTTTTGACTACATGATAACAATAAAAGTCGCAGAGAAGGGAGGAGGAGAATAAAGCCTTTAACGAGTGGGATATGAAAAGAAAGACAATATCTTTTAAAACAATTGTTTCAAATGCCTTTCTTTGGTTAGAATTTCTAAATTTGAAATCACTTTTCAGACACTTTTGAGATCTCTATACATTGCCTTCTTTTGAGACAGCACCTGATTTGGGTCCTTTGTTTTGCATTTTAAGTGCACCTCATGACTCTTTTTCAAGGTTAATAGGTTCATGTTTTCCAGTCATTCCAGAAATTTCAATTTCTAAAGGGTTAACCTTTAGAGTTCGTACATGGAGCAGCATTATATGTAAGCTTGTTGCTAAGCAACAAGGTTGTTTTATAACTGTAATCCACAGAACCGTGGAGTAGATGAGGAACATTTTAGAAAGACTGATGTTTTATAATTTTCCTGATTTTCTTGATTAATTATATAATTACAAAAATCATTCAATTTATCTTATTCTATGTAATACGCCTTTTAGAGTCTTCTTTTTTTCAGAAGCATTTTAGATGTATTAATGAAGGGAATTGAAAGTGAATTCCATTTTGTTTATAAACTTTTAAATGCATAAAGACTTTCCTTTTAAATAAAATTGTATTTTTTATTCTGAGTTTAATGAACACCTCCCCATTCCACATATAGGAATATAAAACAGTTATGTGATAACAATAACAGCTAGCATTTATTGTTATTAGTATTACATATAATCCTTTTTTCTCCTCTACTTGTATGTGGAAATTTATCAACACAGTTCACTTTTTTAAGTTTTATAATACTTTCAAAATATATCTTCATTATAGCCAGATCTGTAATCATATGGGATCTATTCCCTTAGTATTTTCACTTCTTTTGAATGTAATAGGAGTACAGAATGGTTATATCACACCTTTTTTATAAATGTTAAAAAAAAACTATTGCCTATCAGTAACAGAGATTTCAGCAAAATTAAGTAAAATATATATATCAAAAGTAAACCATCCGGATTGTGTAGAATCAGTACCAAAAACCCCCTTGACAAACCAACAGTCGTCCTCTAATCTTTCAGAGTATATCTACACTACCAGTCGAAATGAGGTATGTAAACATGGAACGGAATTGACTTCCTTATGAATTGCTAGCTATAAATATTGATGCGTACATCAATCCAGATCTTGGCTTGAGAACTGAATTTTCAAATGAATTAAACTTTAGGTAGGGAAATCATATTCTTCTTTACTTCCTCCCATCCCCAACTTGAAAGGTTTCAGCAAGAAGCAAAATGAAAATATTAATATTAAAGAGTCTTTTGCCATTCATTAGGAAATCTGCTGATCCTCTGAGTGAGGTGATCTAGAATCTAAAGGATATAAAGGTAAGAACTTCAATGAAAAATGGACACACAGACCACAATCTCCACCCTTCAAAGTAAGCAACTTTCTTTTGCAAGTGAATACATTGACACCTCAATGCCTCTTAATGGAGAATGGGAGAAGGGTTGGATCAATCATCTCAGTGTCTAAAGAAATCCAAAAGGAGGAGACTCCCTTTACCAAAGAAGGTCTGCACCTTCTCTGCAACTTAGAGTCTTGGAGAATTTCCTAGAGCACTGAGAAATCACACAACTTGCCCAGGTTCATAGAGAAAGTGTATTTTGGAGCCAGGACTTGAACCCAGATCTTTTGGGCTCTGAGACCAGATCTTTATCTACTATACCACACTGCTGCACTGGAGAATGGCAAGCCACAATGAAAACTGACTGTCAAGGGAAGACTGGAATGCAATCTTTTCTTATCATGAGGACAGATGAACCCCAACATTTGGAATTTACCACCCAAGAACTGATATGCTATATGAGGAAGTGGGAATGGCACTTCAATAGATGAAATTTGAAAAAAAAATTACTTGATCTGACCAAATGCACACACACACACACACACACACACACACACACACACACACACACCCCCCAACATAAAACATTTGGGCTGGAGGCTACACAATTTTAAAGCCACATAGTGGTTCTTTCTTTCCCCAGATATCTCAAATTGGGGAAGATTCATAAAGAAAGCAAGAAATCACACATTGTGTTAATTTGTACCTAAAAGAAGCTATCAGGATGACATAAGTAATTATTGATCCATGGACTTACTACATAAGTGTGCTAAAATCTTTGTGAGAATTGTCTATGTGTGCACTAAGAGTATCCTTGATGAAAACCCTAGAGAAGATACACTTTCACAGGTGATTACTTAGAGCAGACTACATCTACATAGTCATACCACTAATTGAGAAGTGCAGAAAATATGAGATCCCATTGTTTCTGTTTGTTTTTCCATTATGAAAAAGACACAAAATTTCCACATACAGAGCAAAATTTACCCTTACCAACCCTACTGTATCACCTATGTAAATGTTAAAATCAAACCAGTTCCCTTGAAAAATGCAACCCCATATATGAATGTAATGGAATACTATTGTCTATAGAAATGATGAGCAGGATGATTTCAGAAAAACCTGTAAAGTCTTGCATAAACTGATGCAAAGTGAAGTGAGCAGAACCAGGAGAACATTGTATACAGTCATACTGTACAGTGATCAACTATGAATTGCTTAGTTATTCTCAGCAAAATAATGATCTAAGACAATTACAAAGGACTCATCATGAAAAAGGATATCTGCATCCAGAGAAAGAGATACTCTATTCTGAATGTAAATCAAAGCATGCTATCTTCACTTTCTTTATTTTTTTATTTTTTTTTGTTTTTGTCTGTTGCTTCTTTCACAGCATGACTAATTTAGAAATGTGTTTTACATAATTGCACATATATAATCTATATGAAATTGCTTATCAGAGCAGGGAAAGAGAAAATTTGTAACTCATTTTTAAATGAATGTTAAAATTTGTCCTTACATGTAATTGGAAAAATTAAATACTATTTTTTTTTAAAAAATAGAACCACAGAGATAACACTGTTCAATGATCATCTGAATATCAATATTAAGCACTTCACAAAAATGAGAAATGCTTGCCAAAGATGTCCACTGTGGTTATGGTTAATTTCCTAAATAAAGCCCAAATATTAAGGCTTCTGAAAATCCTCACATTGCAGATGGCATTACACCGATTGCCCTGAGTCCCAGAATACTATGTATCCTTCTCAAAAACACAGTCATACAGAAGAAATGCGCCAAGCAAAACCAAATGGAGAAAGCATGCGTTATTGCCCGAATGGTGACATGCAGTCAGAAGGGCAACTCCTGAACTTAGTCCATTCTCTACATCTTGGACAGATGTCGTTTACAGGAAATGAGCTAAACTCAGAAGTAAATTGAAGGAGGGAAGCAAGTTGGACTTCATTCTTTTGGAAATGCTTAGCACATAGTAGGCATTTAATAAATGTTTCTTGATGACTAACTGTTCCAGTGATGCCTATATGGCTATGAATCATATAATCTTATGTAATCAAAATAATCTGAGCCAAAGGAAAAAGATCCATGGTGGGCAAAACTAACCTTTAGGTTATGACTTACATAGGGAAAGGGGCATAAAAGATATGATTCTAGTACCTGTATAACCAGAAAAGGAGGTGCCTCCAGTCAGAGTGAGAATAAGTAGCCTCTGTTGCAATTCAAACGTTCAGAATGCCTTCGGTCCTTTGGCTAGATCTGCCCTAGTGGAGAGGTAGAGGGTGGGAAGTGGCACGTGGGTGGGTCATAGATTAGAACAGCACAAGATAAGATGATATTAAAGGGATGGGATGAGTTGTGTTCTGCAACAATGAAGAAAATAGTCCGAGCAGGGACAGTCCTGAAGTACTGATATTTTAAAAGCTTTCCTAATAAATCTGAGGTCTGTTATTCATTTGAGACAGACAATTTAGGGTCTCAAGCAAGGGTTCTTAATCTTTTCTATGTCAGGAACCCCTCTGTCAATCTGGTGAAGCCTGGGAGCCCTGTCTCAGAATCATGTTTTTAAATATGTAAAATAAAATGTATAGGATGCCAAAGAAGTCAATTATGTTGAAATATAGTTATAACAATTTAAAAAAAAAGCTCACAGACCTCAGGTAAAGAATCCCTAATCTAAATAGTTTTTTTAATAGACTCTTATTGATGTTTTTTGTTTTTACATTGCCTAGATGTCTTCATTCCCAGAAAGCCATTTCTTATAAACAAAATATTTTTAGAGGGAAAAAAATCATCCAAATCAATTAGCACATTACCAAGAAAAAAAATGGCATGTTATGCAATGTTCCATATCCATGTGCCATGATCTCGACCAAGGAGGATGGGACAGTATCACTCTCATATCTCTTCTTTAGGACTAAGCTTTGTCTTTATAATTTTATAATATTCAGTTTTGATTGTTTTGTGGTGGTTGTTCTTCTCATTTACATTATAAGTAGTCACTGTGTATATTGTTTTAAAGGTGAAAAGTAGATCTCTGGGCCTTAAACTTCACCTCTCAAAGTTAGCAACTTTTCTTTTTAAACACACAAATTAACACTGATTTCCAAAGAGGAAGGCCCCAGTGACAAATAGGTGTAAAGTGGAAGTACTTGACTTTTCGACCCATTGCAGGAGTCTTCAGTTTTCAAGTACTTCCCAAGATCATAATAATCCGTTTTTGTTCTTTTATACTCACACCCACTCACATCAGAAACATATTTCTATTAAATAGGTTTACAAAAATTCCTAAGATGTTTGTTTTCTTTGTCATGGTTTTTAGGTTGCGATGTAAATTTTGAACAACAGATATACTTTGGTAATCATAGATCCTTAGTGTTTTTGTGGATGTGACCCGAGGTAGTAATGCCTCTATAAAGAGTTACACAAGACTTAAATAAAAGTGATGATTATCTTTTAAAAAGTAGGTATACTGGACTTCAGTGGGGTTTTTTTTTTCCAGCTGTGGCTCCTCCTTCTTCTGTATTTATTAAATAAATTGGTTCTACCACACAGATTCACACTGAAATCGTTTGTCATACTTTTTACTTTAAAAGTAGAATGTTTTCCCTTACAAGAAGGGAATAATATAATAATAAAATATTCAGACAACTGCACGTCAGTCCCTGTCCTGAAAGGAAGTGCTGAAATGGAGAAAGCACTCACCAAATGTTTTCACCATGGTAACAGGAATTAATGGAAAATGTTGACTAGAAACTCCCCACTCTTCTTCTGTCAAATAATGTATTTCCTTCCATTCAAAAAGCATTTCACTGTTCAAAGTCTACCTTTGCCCAGGGAGAGATGAAATACCATCTGCTCTGAAGCATGACTATTGACCTCCATTTGTGAAGGCCTTCCTTCATAAAAAGGAAAACAATGAATATAAATACATATCAAATTAAGTAAATGGCAGGAAGAGGCACCACAACTCATTGCCTGTCTTAAACCAAGAGGAAATCATAACAAGTGAGCTGGTAACTTTTTTAAAGTTAAGTGGTTAGTACAGAATTACAGAAAGGACCTTCAAGAATTTTTAGTCATTGAACATTTAGTCATGAAATTATAGACAAAGTTGAAGGGATCATAAAGACCGTTAAGTCACCACAAAGGCCATTAAGTCAAACCTCATTTTACAGATGAGGAAACCCAGGCACAGAGTGCTTAAGGGACTTGTCCAGTTCCCACAGCTAGTAGGTATTTTATTGATTGACATAGGATTTAAATCCAAGTCTTCCTGATGCCAAGTCCAGTGCCCTATCAAGAAGCTGCCCAGTAACTTGGCCCAAGTCACAGTCAGGTAGAATCTAGGGGAAACAAGAATCTAGGTCTCTACATATTCCAATCCAGTATTCTTTTCAGTCTACCATATTGACTTACCATTCAGTTCAATTAAATTCAAGATAGTATAATAAATACTTATTAAGTAAGTAATATGGTCAGAGTCTAAGGTAGGCATGAGGAGAGATACAAAGATAAGTACAATATGAGCCCTACTCTAATGAGTTTGCTGCCTAGCAAGGCAGCTATAACATGCACACATCAATTCTTTGAAAGAACAGGACAGGTGCTCCCTCCATTATCCAAAAGGGACAACACAATGCTAAGTGTCATTGCCTATTTATATTTGTTTCGTGAATTGTGAGGACCAAATAATCCATTACCTAATGAGCATCCTTCTGTGGTAGTGAATATTCACAAGTAGGCATACTGGTCCTTTAAGTGACTTCTATGTGCCAGACACTGTACTAAGCACCGGGAACACACAAAGAGGCAAAAGATAATCCCTGCCCTCAAGAAGCTTACAATTTAATGAGTTTATAACACAGTAGTTCTTGAACAAAAAGCATGCAATCCATACACAGCCCATGTGTACCTGGGTTCCAAAGTAGATGGAGTGCTAGATTTGGAATGAGGAAGATCAAATCCAGCCTCAGATACTTACTAGCTATGTGACACCACATAAGCCATGCTCTCAGCTTCAGCTTTTCCTTCTGTAAAATAGGGATAATAGCAGTGCCTTCTTCACAGGGGTTGTTTTAAGGATCAAAAAAATATATATATCCCTGCTATTATTATTATACACCAAACATTTCCAGTTTAATAACATCACCCTGAGTTATCGCCTTTCCTAGAACAAAATGAAGAAATCAGTATCATATCCACACCAAGAAAAGTCTTAGAGGAGGACATCAGTAGTGGATCCCATTCACAAATGAATATAATGCAAAACAGATTGTACTGAATGCATAAGAGAAATACAAAGTTCTATGAGAGGTCAAAAAAGGCTAATATCATTTCTACCTTGTGGAGATTATAATCAAACTGGGTCTTAAAAGATAGGTAGGAATTCAACAGAGCAAAATGGGAGCTGAGGGAGTGACAGCTATGGAAGAGGTAGAGAGTCAGAAGAGCAAGTGGGTAATCCAGTCCAGTTATGGAGAAAGGAGTGGTGTCTGGTAACAACAGAAAAATGTGGTGATGCCAAAACGTGAACGGCCTTGAATGCCAGTCTAAGGACTTCAAATGTTATTGAACAGATAATCCCTGAAGAAATTGAGCAGGGGGAACATTATCAGTTTTTATGCATAAAGAAAAATAATCCAGCAATGATAGAAAGTGTGAATTGGGCTGGAGGGGGCGCGGAGGGAAGCCTAAATGAGGAGAGATTGCATTAAGAGATGACTGCAGTTGTTTAGGTGGATGATGTCAGTGGGAACAGGGAGGAGAACACAGATGGCAGAGATCTCGAAAACGTAGAAGTGACAGCACATGGTAACTGAGTAGACATGGTAGTTAAAGAAGAAAAAGTCAGAGACAAAACTAAGGCTCCCAGTATGGGTGACTGGATAAATGACAGTGATATTGTCAGAAACAGAGCTGTCCAAAGAGGAATGGGGTGGGCGGGGGACGGAGAGTTCGTCTGATTTGGAAGCAGAGACACAAGCTAACAATATCGGTCTGGAGCCTGTTGAGAAAAGTCTAGATTAGGGATATTGTTTGGGGAATCATCTACATAGAGGTAATATTTGAAACCTTGGAAGTGGATGAGAAAAACAATTATAATTACAATTAAAGTATACATATAGTGAGTATTGTGACAGGTTGGCTAATGTCCATTATAAAAAAAAATAATGTCCATTGTATAGGAACTATCTGAGATGTAAACATGCCTTCAGTTTGGTAACTTTATTTTTCATGACAATCATGATAAAGTATACTCACTTAAAGAAGGGACTTTTGCATTTTGGTTTATGTAGAATTTTAACTAGCTTATCCACTGTGCTAAATATATACAGATACACAGACGCACACACACACCAGGAAGTGTGCAGACATCACACAGTTGTTGAATATTACATACACTAAATAAGAATCCTGGCTAATGTCCAGAGCTGTATAGCAATATAAATTATCCATCTACTTTAGTTAAGCTAAGGATTGACTGAGACACAGCATAGCTGAACTATAGCAGGACACTTGCCTGTTCAGTCAATAATAATATATCTCAACCACATAATGTTTTAAACAGATTTTTTATTAATAAATCACATTTCTATAGCACTTGATAGTTTACAAAGCACTTAACATACATAGTCTCACTTATTTTTTACAGCAATCTCCTAAGATAGGTAGTGGAAATAATATTATTTATTATTAACATTATTCCCCATTTTCCGGAAGCTCACAGAGATTAAGTGATTTCCTCACACTCATAAGCTAGTGTGTCAGAGGCTACATATGAAACTTGATCTCCCTGAACTCCGGGTTCTGTATTCTTTCTGCCATAGGACTTTTTCTTGGAAATGTAAGTATGATTGCTAAAAGCCACAGAAAAAGAGAGTCACAGCCTTAGTCTTGCCACCAGTGACAAGCATCACTTTCAGTGTTCGTGAACTCTGAAGTTCCCTGATCTATCGTCATTCTGCCTTTCCCTTTGTCCTTGAACTCCAAACCTTTTTCATCATCCCACTTCATTCCTCCAGTCTGTCACCCCCTCAGTTCTTTCCCAGGCCATCCCCCTTGCACCGGCTTCACTCTCCCTGCTTTCCCCATTTTGACCCTTGGGTGTCAACATTGTCCTTTTCTCTTAATTCTCTGTTTCCCTTATCCTACTGCCAACCTTATCCTTACTCTCACCATCTACTGCTTTAGTTCTTACTCCTGTACTACTAAACAGTACTGCAGAAAATCACATAAACCAAGTTAACTAATCCACTTTATTATATATAATCTCAACAGGACCCTTACTGAAGCAATGCTATCCTTTTACACCTTCCTAATCAATTCCCATCCCACTTAATTACACCCCTTTTCCAGACTTTTTAACCCTCTTCAAATCTCCCATAGCTCCCCTCTCCCCATTCTCTCATCTGAGAATTTTGTCCATTTCACAGAGAAAACTGAGGTCACTCCCCAAGAGCTCCTTCTTTCCCCACCCCGTCCCCATCTTACATTATTCAGGTGCCTTCCACCTCTATCTCCTCTTTCAGTCCTCTCTCACAAGAGGACGGGGCTCTTCTCATTGCCAAGGCAAACCCCTTTACATGCACAAGAGATCCTACTTCATCCCATCTTCTGCAACAAATGCCCTATCATTCCTATTTTCTAACTCATCTTCAATCTCTTTGTCTACTGGATGCTTCCCTATTGCCTACAAATATACCCATGTCTTCCCCATTCTTAAGAAACAGCTACTTGGGCCATCCATCCCCCTGTCTCTCCTCCCTTCTCTGGCTAAATTCAGTGAGGCAGGCTACAAAAAGTATGCCCACTTTCTTTTCTCTCATTCCCTTCCTAACTCTCTACAGTCTGACTTCTAACCTAATCATTCAAATGAAACTGCTCTCTCCAAAGTTAATGATCTCTTAATTGCTGAATCTAATGACTTTTTCTCTTTTTTTGAGATACAATGGCGGTTAAGTGTCAAGTGTCCAGGGTCATACAGCTAAGTAAGTGTGAAGTGTCTGAGTCCAGATTTGAACTCAAGTCCTCCTGACTCCAGGGCTGGTGCTCTATCCACTGAACCACCTAGGTGCCCCATGACTTTTTCTTAGTCTTTAACCTTCTTGACCTTCCCCCAGCCTTTGACATTGTCAATCACTTCCTCTTTAAATATGTTCTTCTAAATTTTTGTGACATGGCTCTCTCCTGGTTCTCCTCTTACCTATCTGACCACTCCTCAGGCTCCTTTGCTGGATTTTCATCCACGTTGTTCCCAGTAACCCTGAGTATCCCCCAATGCTCTATCCTTAATCCTCCTCTCTTCTCTCTCTAGACTAACTTGTTTACTTATCTCATCAACTCTTGGATTAAATTATTATCTCTCGGGCAGTTGATTCTCAGATTTATTTTTCAGTCCTAACCTCTCTCCTGACCTCCAGTCTCACATCTCCAACTGCCTAGTAGACATATCCAAGTGGATGCTCTATATATATCTTAATTAGAACATGCCCAAAGCTGTCTTTATCTTTTTCTTCAAACTTGCTCTTCCTAATTTTCAGGGCACTTTTGAGGAAAGCACTATCTTTCCAGCCACCTTGGCTCACAATGATGTGTGTTATCTTCAGTTCCCCAATCTCTCTCCATCCATTGGCAATTTGTTGTGAAATCCTATTCTTTCTACCTTCATAACCTGCCTCAAATATTTTCTCTCCTCTGATAATGTTGCTAGCCTGGGGCTGCCCCTCATTATGTCCCACCTAGACTACTGCAATAGCCTCCTGGTTTGTCTCTCTCCATCTTCCACTAAGCTGTCAAAGTGATCTTAATAAAGTGCAAGGTTGAACCCCTAACCCTCCCACTTCCCTTTCCCTCCATTCAATAAATGACAACGAGTCGCTATCACCTCCACAATGGAAAATAAAATCCTCTTCTTGATACTAACCTGACCCCCTCCTAACTTTCCAGTCTTCTCACGCCTTCTATACCATGTCCCGTCCCACCCCCACATATGTGGCAAACCAATGGCAAAACCTCCTTGCTTTTGCTCACACAAAACAATCCATTTTCTGACTCCAATCATTTTCACAACCTCTCCCCCAGACCTGGAAGTCTTTCCCTTCTCATCTCTATCTTCTGGCCTTTCTGGCTTCCTTCCAGCCCCAGCTAAAATCCCACCTTCAACAAGAACCTTTTCTAGATATCCCTTAATGCTGATACATTTCGTGTACTGATTACCTCCCATACATCCTGTACATACCTTGTTTGTGTTCTCATGTTGCGTGTTATGTATATGAATTCCTTGAGAGAAGGAACTTTTTTTTTGCTTTTCTTTATATTCCTAGAACTTCACACATACACTTAAGCAGGCACTTAATAAAAGCTTGATGACTGACTTAGAGAGCTCTGTGATAGCCCATCAGTTCAGACATAGCAGTATAGTCTTTAGAGAGCAAGAAACCTTAGGGATGATCTCAGTCCACAGTTTCTTAATCTTTTTACACTATGGCCCCTTTGGTTCATCTGGTGAAGCCTATGGCACCCTTCTCAGAATAATGTTTTTAAACGCAAGTTTTACAAAAGCACTAATTATATTGAAATAGCTATCAAAACATTTAATAACAAATTTATGATGTAGCAACACGTGCTCATTAACGTATTACGCAAGTTAGATTTTTTTAAAAAGACCTAATATGATATCTATTGAGTGGTCTTGGACAAGACAACATGCATGTCATTTTTTAACATCCAACTGATGTTTAACTATAATGTGATATGAAAATACATATGATTTTTATTGATGACAAAATCACAAGTACTGTTAATACTGTGGTTTACTGCCTATATTCATAATTGAAGGAAATGATAATTTTCAGTTAGAGGTTAATGAAAATAAAGATGTCATTTTATATTCATCCAATATCATGGACTCCTTGAAACGCATCTGTATAAATCCCTTGAAAGTCCTTGGATCTCAGGCTAAGAACATATAACCTAGTTGAACCGCTTCATCTTACAGATGAAGAGCTGCATCCATAGAGGTCATAAGTAACAGAGCTGGGATTTAAATTTAGATCTTTTAATTGCATTCACTCTAAAATTCTTCCTCTGCAATGCAGTATTGGTGGGATAGGCTCACCACAGGGCACTGAAAAAATGCAACTGCCAATTTTTAAAATTTTCTTTTGGGCTCGAGGAGAAGTGTTCTTTTCTTATTCAAGGAGAACCAGGCTTATTAAATGAATGACTGAGGATGCATTAAGTGCTTACTACATTGTGCTAAATACTAGGGATACAAATATTAAAGTGAAGCTGTGCCTACTCTCATTGTAATCAGAGAACACAACACATACAAGGAAGATCTAATGGAGAGTGAATGGCGAAGTCCAGCGATCTTTAGGGTCTGCTGCCAAGTCACACAGACAGCAATGCCTACGGTCTGGGGGATGTAGTGGTGTGCAGATGGTAAGGCCTTGCAGACCTTAGAAACAATGACAGGCAAATGGAAAGGACCAAAAATTCACCATTTATTGGAAGGATCATAGTTGATGATTCTCTGTTCATTCTAGCAAGCAGCTAGTGGATAGAATGCTGGGCCTGGAGTCAGAAGACCTGAATTCAAATCCAGCCTCAGATACTTACTGTGTGACCCTAAGCAAGTCACTTCACCTCTGTTTGCCTCAACTTCCTTAACTGCAACAAATATTCACAGGGTTGTGAGTCTCAAAAGAGACATTTGTAAAACAGCATAGTTATTGGCACATAGTAAGTAGTGCTATATAAATGGGTTTTTTTCCATCTCCTAGTAACTCTATCTTTCTGGTAAAGGAAAGAGAAGCTTAACACATCACCCTTGGAAAGGGGAAAATGATTCTCTCCTGAAAGGCATTAAATATTTGATGAAAGGAGTATGCCACCATTTGATCCAATAATACTAGTCCTATGCCCCAAAGAGATCAAAGAATGATGAAAAAGATGTAAATTTACAAAAAAAATATTTATAGCAGCTCTTTTTGTAGTGTCAAAGAACTGGAAACTAAAGAATGACTGGACAAATTATGGTGGATGAATATACTTGGATACTGCATGCTATAAGAAATGATAAAAGAGATGATGTCAGAGAAACCCGAGAAGCTTTGTATGAACTGATGCAAAGTGTGGTCAGCAGAACCAGGAGAGCAATCTATATGGTAACACAACACGGTAAAGACAAATACATTTGAAAAACTTTCAAAGTAATAGTTGTGATCAACTCAATGTCAAGCTAGGATTCCACCCATGATGATATATTCTACCCACCTTGTGACAGAGAGGTGATGGACCCCAGGTCCAGAATGTGACATGTATTTTTGGACATGAGCAATGTGGGAACTTTCGGTTTTTTTGCTTAACTATGTTGGTTTACTACAAGTGTTTTTGTCCTCGTAGAGACAGAGACAAGCAGAGACAGGGAGAAGGGAGAAGGAGGCAAGAGATTAAGTGTGAAAAAAAAGGGGAGGAGAGAGCATTTTTGTTCAGTTAAAAAATAAAACCAATTTTAAAAAAATTTTAAAAGGAGATATTCCAAGAACTTTGAGAAGGCTTCCTCTGGCATAGCAATATAGAAATTCTTCTACCCAGAAGTCCTAGCACTTTGGAAGGACGTACCTGGCTGATGGTTGACACATGTTCTTCTGCTTTTTTTCCAACAACATAGCCAAAGAACTTGGCTCAGAGAAATAGAGTTCACCCTTTCACCTTGGCACCACCACAAAGCTATGCAATTAGCTCTTGTGCTCTAAGGGGTGAACTGAGCCAAAAGTTTACTTTAAAAGATCAGGTAAATAGATCTAAAATACCAAATATGTACCTAGCTTGATAAGGAAGAAACAATCTCTGCAGATTCAAACACTATGCAAGAGACAGCACGGGGGATGTGGAAAGAACACTTTATTTGGAGTCAGAATTCCTCCAATTCAACAAGTCTTTCTTACGCACTTGCTATGTTCCAGATGTTGTACTAAGCAGGGACACAAAGAAAGACCTGAATTTGAATTCAAGCACTGCTATTTATTACTTCGGTGACCCTGAACATATTGATTCATCTCTCTTCACCTTGGTTTCTTCATCTATAAAATAAGTGGGTTGAATTAGATGCTCTCTTAGGTCCCTTCCAGCTCTGATGTTTGTCCTGTGATTCATCAAAAATGCTTTTTTCTCCCTTTAGATGTTTGCTTTTCATTGAGTTGTTTGTGGTAATTTTTCTTCTTAAAATGGAAACAACTGAGAAAACAGTAATGTCGTCATTCTGCAACAAAGGTCTTGGCTTAATACTCAAGAGTGGAGAAAGGCCACGTTAAATGAATATGTTCACAATGAGCTTTCAATCACAGGCCTCAGCACTTAGGTGAAGCTGGGATCTCACCCATGTTGAACCTCCCTCCCATCCAGACCTCTTCCTGTGAGACCTTGATGTAGGTCTTTTACCCACACAACAATGATAATAGCTAGCATTTTATACAGAGCTTTAAGTTTCCCAGAGTACTTTGCAAATATTATCTTCATAAAAATCCTGAGAGGTAGATGCTATTAGTGTCCTCATTTTCCAGATGAGGAAATTGAGGCAAATAGAAATTAAATGACTTGCCCAGGGTTACACAGCTAGTAAGTGTTCCAACTCAGGTCTTCTTGAATCCATATCCATCATGCCACCAAGCTGCCTCTGCAGTAACATGAGAGGGCTTTCCTCTCTAGATCACTTACCATTACATGGGGATCAAAACAACGCAGGGTCCTCACTGACACAACCACCCCTCTAACTCAGGCCTTTGTCACCTCTTGCTTGGTCTATTACAACTGGTGTATTTCATTTACATGTATTTACATTATATATAATTATATATTACATATAACTATTATGTATTGTATATAATTATTATACATATGATGTATACTATATTGTATATATTATCTATAACTGTCATGATACATTAATTTAATTATAATTAGTCTATTTAATTGGTTTCCCTGTCTGAAGTCTCTTTTCTCTCCATTCTACCCTTTTTCACCATTATTAAAAGGTAATTTCTAAAACCTAGGTCTAAAGTACTTTTTACTCTCCTCAAAAGCTCCCATAGCATGATATGGCTCCAACTTATCTTTCTAATGAAAAGAAATCAGCTTTTTTTGATTACTTTGATTTATTTTTAGTTTGATTGTAGAAAAAGTCTCACTTCTTTAGGAAGAACCTGCCCTAAACTAAGCCAGACTAACATAGATAGTCTCAAGGTTACCTATAGATTGAAAGAATAGATTATTGAGAAGACTTGATCATTTAGCAGCAGATAATTTAGAAGATTAAAATAACCATAATCATAAGATTAGAAAGTTTTTCAAAGGCTAAATTTCCCTCGCTAGCAGAAAGGGCGCTGACCAGAGGCTGACTGCCCCTTTCTGACAGCTGGAGAAAGATTAGGCTCCTTTTCTCTAGTGCTAGATACTAAGGCGAGTAATGGACCCTTCTGAGGAAGATGGGGGGAAGTGCTAACCACTGACCACCAGTTCGTCTTTCCCAGTACAGTTTCTGGTTCCAAGAGGTACCACCTGGAGGAAAGACATCTGGCACAGGACTAAGAAAGTCTGGGAGAAGTCATTTGACCTGCCATGTCCAATTGAATTATGTTCAAAACATGTTTCTGTCATCTTTTTATTCCTTTTTTGTTATAAAAATCATCTCTGTAAGTCACTCCTTGTCTCTGACCTTTGAGGAGTCAGGTGACCTGTTTTGGTATTCAAACGCTAGTTTTGTAAATTAAATCATAGGTTGCTCGGTAATCCTGTCCTCAATTTCCTTTTTATTTCGATGATCGATTTGAACACCAAATATGCTACACATGACTCAACATCTCTATAGTGGTCTTTTGGCCATACTCAAGCATTCCATATTCATCTCTATGCCTCTGTCCATGCCTGGAATATGCTCCCTCTTCATCTCTGTCTCCTAGGATGCTTAACTTCCTTCAAACATCAGCCCACATGCACCTTCTTACAAAAGTTTCCCCTCCCCCAGCTGCTAGTGCCGTCCCCATCCCTAATTCACCTGTTATTTACTTGGCAAATATTTTGTTCTTACCCAGATGCATTTATTGTTTCCTCTAATCAAATATGAGCTTCTTGAAAACAGATTGCTTCCTGTTTATTTTTGTATCTCCCACAACAGTGCCTAGTATATAACAGATGCTGAATAAATACTTATTGATTAATCATTAAGTAATTCTATATGTTTGGCCCACCTCCTTTTCCATTTGTTTCTCTCTCTGATAATATTTTTCATCATGGTTAATTTACTGTAATCTGTTTATGCTCACTTTACATCTCTCCACATCTTTTTGTGGTACCTGCAATTTTGACTTTTTGGATATTATGGTGTTCTATGGTTTATAATCCTATTACCACTGAAAGAGCCTTGCTATTAGAAAGAAAAGTTTTTGTTTCAGAGGAACTTGAGGAAATTCAAAGAACTATTCAAGTTCCCAAATACAATATAGTCTGTTCTCTATCTCCCATTTAATTCAGATCCATGCTCATTATCCATCTATAGTATCTGTACAACACAGAAGCAGCAAAGGTCAATTTCAAGTTGTATTGTTTTATTTGGGTTTTTGTTTGTTTTGTTGTTTTTTTCTTTTTAAGAAATATTTCTATGTGGCTTAATGCTTTTTAAAAATCAAACCAGAATGTAAACACTTCAGCCATATATCTTAGATCACATTCTGTAAAATTCTAATCTCTCAAGTTCTTATCAGATAGAAGGGAAATGCTTTTAAAGTAACAACTTCAAGAAAACAAGAAAACACAACTTTGATAATGAATTAGAAGCCACCACTTTCCCTAATTCTTCTAATTCTGCTTAGTAATTGCTACAAATATGGTATGTTACATCCCACACATTTCTGAGGCAGATTCATCCCCTAACCAAATGTTTTGAAGTAAATTAAGGACAAAGAAGAAACCTTAGTTATAAAAATGTCCTGACTTCTCAGAAGTCAATTTCAAAGTTTAAGCATTTTGTTTTAAAACTCTTACCATGCAGTGGATAGAGTCCTTAACAAATAATGGTTGAATTGTCTAAGTTCTGTCCTTGGTTGAAACAGAGATGTGCCAAAGTTAATAACCCATTGTCCCTCTCTGCAAAATATGGGCGATGATACTTGCCAGTTACATTTACAAGACTTAGTAGATTACATTTGCGTAACTGTGAATTCTTAACCATATTGCTAAGGAACACAGACTAGATAGACTATAACAGTAGCAGTCTATGGTTGATTTATGAATTTCCATAGAGGCTCTTTGTAAGAAAATTAACACTAGGCAAAATAAGGCACAACACTAGGCACAACACAGACACACAGACAGACAGACACACACGTACACACTATCCTTTGGATAAGAAATAAAGTTCCTGATTTCTCAGTGGTGAGTAGACACTGAATTGTTTTCCACTAGTAGCAATGGATTATGCCAGAGGCAGAGGACCTTCATTTAAAACCAAAAGTCACTCCTTTTTCATGTCTCATTACTAGGCTTTACCTTAAACTTGCCTGGTACTCAATCAGATCCAATAAATATTAATTAAGCACCAGCTATGGGCCGAGCACCGTGCTGAGTACTGGGGGTACAATTAATAAAAAGCCAATTCCTGCCCTCAAGGAGCTTATGATCTAATACCCACTACAGGATGCCATCCAAGAATCTACTCCAGTCCAGCCATATCTTAGAGTAAAAGAAAAATGCCACCACTAGCATTCTGTTATAGAATCAACCA
Organism: Bettongia penicillata ogilbyi; assembly: GCA_023548195.1. NCBI lineage: Eukaryota > Metazoa > Chordata > Mammalia > Diprotodontia > Potoroidae > Bettongia > Bettongia penicillata. Next base: position 138,459 of record JAJHZJ010000532.1, on the reverse strand, counting down.
CTGGTAAAGTGCTGATCAAGGAGAATGGGGGTCCACTGGAGGGTCCTAGGCCTCACACTCTGCAGCAGGATGCTGACTCCTCAGGTGCACCATATTTCATCAACAGCAAATAATTAATAGATACAAGAACAGCAGAACCCTTTCCCCCTCCTCTACTCCTACTCCAGTCAGCTGAGATCCCAGCTGAGGGGCCAAGCAGGAGTCACTGTGGGAATCTCTTCTCCTTGACCTTCCTACTAATAATCTCCCCCTTTAGAAAATCTTTCCTCTTTGCTGAACACTGAATCCCCACTCTCTACCTCTACAAAAGGAAGTTCAGAGAACCCACTCTACTTGACCCCTGAGGCTCACTATCCCTTCCCAGCTACCTTCACCCCCCACCCCCATCACTCCATTGCCAGGGAAATACAGCCACTCACATTGCTGGGATGAGCAAGGAGGTCACTACCGTCATCCAATAAGACAGAGGATCACAAATGGTGCTTTATCATCTTCCCTGCTACTGCGCTCGCAGCATGGCCATCTCACCTGCCCGTGCACCCTCAGGACCCCAGGGCCTTGACATCTACTCTGCAGCTAAACCTTCCTATATAAGTTGTTTCTCCCAATTAGAATGTGAGCTTCTTGAAAACAGGTTCTAACTCACTTTACTTTTTGTAACCTCAACACATATTTAGTTTCTGATAAACACAGAATAAATGTTTTAATTCTCTCATTCATGCATTTACATAAGCTAGGGAATATGATCATAGTCTATAAATGAGTTTAATTCACTTTCATTTTGAACTCCATATCTTATCTATGTAGTTACCGTCCCCTCCAACTCTCCGCTGCCCTACCCATATTTATTGAGCATAAAATACTTCATCTTAGTGAGGGTTTTGAAGGTAGTTTTTGGGGGGAGAGGAAAGAAAGAGGAAGGTACACAAAGACAATGTTTTGTACCGACATTCCTGTGTTGTTCCTCTCTCAAGAACTGCTAGTAATGAGAGAGGATGATAGCACATGGAAATGAAGGCATCTCAACTTCCTTCTAACTGAAGTGTTTACCGGGCTTCTAGCAAGTGACATTCAACTGCTTGAGTTTTTCACCTTTTGCTCATCCTCTGCTGGAGATTCTAAGAAACATGAAAATTGCCCAGTGGAGACGGGCGGCTGGGGAAAGAGAAATGGTGAGAGTTTATGCTTTCTTGTCCTATACTCTTAATTTACTTTGGTACAAGCTTAAACAGAGCAGAGATGCTATAGCTTAACGGCTGCAGTCTACTAGCTGATTCCCCTTAGAAGCTAATTCTAGGTTTAGGCAGTTATTTACTCAAGTTGAAGACATGGTAACAATTATAACAGAGTTTCTTGGGTGGAGGGGGAACAGAGAGTGCATATCTTTTTTTTGGCTAGATCTATGATTTCATCAGGGTGGGGAAATCCTAGTGTAGAGACTTCCACCGCCAAGACACACGAGCAATTTCTCTGTAACTCAGATTCTTAAGAGTTTACCAAGGACACCGAGACATTTCAGGGAATTTCCTATAGTCAACAAAGGACTTAAATCCAGGTCTTCCTAATTCCAGCATCCCATATCCAACACACCATATTGTCTCTCATTAACAGCATTAACAATAAAACTCTTTTTATTTTTAACTTAAATACAAAATGGGGAAAGAAAAAACCCATTGCCACGTACATAGCATACCATAAGAGAGGACTCACTACAAAACAATAAATTTCTATTTCAAGAAAACCTACATAATAAATACTACACATTGTTTTCAAAGCTGCCCAGCTTTTCTTTGTTTCCTTATTGTTTTTTTAAATTGTCTGCTGTGACCTTTTTACTTTATTTTCCCCTCCTCCCCACTCTAAAGGCTACAATTAAGGGTTTGTATATACACACATTTATATAGATATCTATAAACTTACACCGTTATACACAAAGATAATCACATACATATATGTAACACCACCTATATATATTATATATGTACATATATAACACATATATATGTAACACCATGCTGCGCTAATTTCTTCCTATTATCTGTTTCTCTGAAGGTGGATAGCATCTTCTTTCATAATTCCAACTCTTTCTATGCTTTTCTAAATCAGCCAACTCATCATTTCCTATACAACTCAATCACATCCTATCTGAGGAATTGTCCATGGAAATATTACCCCAATATTCTGCATTCCTTCTGTTCTTGGCTACATAGCTTTTATTTATGCAAAAAATATTCATTTAAAATAACTGAAATTATCCTTTTACATTTCAGTCTGCTCTCACTTTATAATATAGTTTACATCTTTTTTTTCCTGGTTTCTTTGAAGTTTCTGACCTTTAATCCCTCTGAATGAACTTTTTTTTCTCTGTAAAATAAATTTTTAGTAATTTAATTGGGATGACATTGAAAACGGTGCAATAAGTACAATTGCCATTTAAAAAATTACATTGGTTTTATCTACTTAAGAACAATAAAGATTAGTTCAATTTAGATCTGAGTTTATTTTTAGAAAAAAATATATTTTATGTTTTTATATTTTATGTTTATGTTCATATAGTTCCTGTGTCTGTTTTGGCAGCTATATGCTCAGATATTTTATACTCTGTAGGTATTTTAAATGGTCTAAAACAATACTGAATAATATAGTTTCTCTTTTTCACTTTTGATTAAATCTGTTTTAACTTTAACTTTGGGACCATGATTACTGTCCCTGCTTTTCTTTTTTACATACTAAATTCTACTTCTGCCTTTTATTTTATTTGTGTGTATCTCTTGTTTTTATAATGTTTCCTGAAAGCAGAATATTGTTGAATTCAAGTTTTTAACCTGGCTGCTCATTTCTGTTTTACGGGTAAATTCATTTCATTTTCATTCTAAGCTACAATAAGTTGCTGCGTATTTTCTTTCTTCCTATTTTTCCTCACTATCTTTCTCACTCTATTTGCCCTATCCCTCCTCATCGCTCTGCTTTACTTCTACCTGCTAACTTGCCTTCCTATTCCTTAACCATCCCCTCTAAGAATCCCTCCCTTATCCTCTCCCCACCCCCTATCCCCTTGCCCTCTTACTTTCTGAATTTAGAACTTTTATACCCTTCTAGGTACATGTTGTTCCCTCTTTTACCCATTCTTGATGAGAGTGAGGTTCCAGCGCTGCCTGCCCTCCCTCCACTAGCTTCTTCTGTATCAGTTTTTCCTTTTGTGCCTCATTTGTATGAGATAATTACTCCTTTTTATCTCATCCTACACAGTTTTATTTTTTTAGAACCACCCCATCATATTCAGCTCAGCCCATGCTTTTCTTTCAAACCACCCAAATAATAAGTCATAAGAGTACTGCTAATATTTTCACATATGCAAAGTAAACAATAACCTTATTGAGTCCCTTATAATTAGTCTTAAATGTTTACCTTATATTTCTCCGGGATGTAATAAATCAAATTTTTCCTTAAGTTCTGGGGGTTTTGTCACAAAAACCCAAGTCTTTGATTTTGTTGTGTTTATTTTTTTTTCCATTCAAGATTATACTTAACTTTGCTGAGTAAGTGACCCGTGGTAGGAACTGCATCTCTTTTGCTCCATGGAGTATTCTAAGACCTATGGTCCTTTAACGTAGCAGCTGTTAGGTTTCGTGTAATCTCTGTCGCAGCTCCATGATATTTAAATTGGTTTTTTCTTATTTCTTCCAATATTTTCTCCTTAACCTGGAAGCTTTGAAACTTGGCTATGATATTCCTGTAAGTTTTCCTCCTGGGATCCCTTTCAGGTTGTGATTGATGGATTTTTTTTCTGTTCCTGCTTTGCCTTCTTGTTCTAGAACTTCTGGGCAATTTTACTCCATAATTTCTTGTAATATTGTATCAAGATTTTTTTTATCATAATTTTTAGTTCGTCTGACTATTCCTCAGTCTAGTCTCCAGACTGTTTTTTTTTTTTATGAGATGTTTCACTTTCTCTTCTATTTTTTTTATTCTTTTGATTTTGTTATGACTTCTTGGGGTTTTAACATGTCATTACACTCCCCTTGTCCAATGCTTGTTTTCAAGGAATTATTTTCTTCCTTAAGTTTTTGATTCTCTCTTTCTCTACTTTCTGTTCATAATCTTCATGATTTTCTTGGATTGTTCTTATTTGTTTTCTAACTTTTCCTCAGTCTCTCTTATTTGATTTTTAAAGTCCTTTTTAAGTTCTTCCAATAATTTTTTTGTGCTTAGGATCATTTGATGTTCCTCATTGAAAAGGGAGTTGCTTTTATAGCTCCATTATCTTCCTCTGAATATGAACCCGGATCTCCATTGCCATAGTAACTATCAATAGTTGTCTTTGTTTTCCTTTATTTACTAATCTGTATTTTTTTTGTTTTATTTTGTTTTTAGCTGCTGTTAGCATAATCAAACTGTAGTCCTAAGGTATGGGGAACGATGCCCCAATCATGACATTTGTCTCAAGGTCCAACCACAGCTAGGGCCCCAGCCACACTGTCCTGCAAAGGATCTTGCTCCTTTTGGACCCTCAGGTGACTGCAAACTACAGCTGCCTTCTCTGGTCCAGAACTCCAACTAAGGACTCTGCTCTCCTGCAAGTGTCCATAGCCAGCAGGGTCCCTACCCCTTGTTACTGCACTAGCTCCTTCTCCCGGCAGCCACAGCCTGGGATGCATCCGATCAGCACAGCTGTGCTTAGCATCCCTCAACCATCGAAGGTACTTCAAATTCACCTATTCAACCAGCAGATTCCGATACCCCTCCCCACCCCCGAACACCCCCCCACACACACGGTCTCAGTGAGATTAAAGTTCCTAAAGCAGAGGCTGCCTCTCAACCCAGCTGCCCCCAAGATTTGCTGTTTGTTGATTCTACAGAGTTGGCCTGGAGGTGTTTGACCTCACTCAGGCCAAACTTTCCCACTGGAGATCCTGTCTTCTCAAATTGCAGCTCTAAGGCAATGCTCCGCCTTTTATTGTGAAGGAAATTTATAGAGCTGAAAGTTTTCTGACCTACTCAGCCATCTCCCTGGAATCCTCTCTTTTAAAAAATATTTATTTTAAGATTTACAAAATGCTTTCCTCACAATACCCTATGAGATAGGTAATGCGAGTGGTATTATCCTCATTTTCCAGGTAAGGAAGTTCAGATATCATAAATGACTTATCAATAGTCACACAGTTAGTGAATGACTTGAGGAGAATTCTACCTAGATCTCCTGCACCCCCTTTTGTCTTTCACTAGAATAGAATTTTCTACCTGGAAGGGATCTTGGAGAACATTTAAATTTAGCCCTCTTGATTTGAAGATGAATGACCTAAATGTTTTTTCTTTTTGCATCCTAAATCAAATTATCATTATAAAAATTAAGATAACCATTAAAAATCTTCAAGACTTCACAAATATATATGTTCATGAAATCTCTCTATGTGTGCATGCGTGTGTAGATATCATGGCCACTATAATAAATAATTTTAATTAAAATATTTCCTGACCACTCACCAATGTATAAACCACATAAAATATGCATTACATACACAGAAATGCATATTTCAGTGACCAAGCATTACATGTTTTGTTCTTCAACAAAATTTCATTAAGTCATCAAAAGTATATTGAACTTTTGGGACATCTAGGTAGCGAAGTGGATAGAACACTGGCCCTGGAGTCAGGAGGACCTGAATTCAAATATGCCCTCAGACACTAGATGTGTGACCCTCAGTAAGTCATTTAACCCTGATTGCCTCCCAAAAAAGTATATAAAACTTTCCAAATTATTTTTAGTTTAAATATACATGTATTCATAGGTTCTTACCATGAATGAGAAGGAGAAACAGTATGACTTAAAGAGAAGACCTGAGTTCAAGTTTCACCTTCTTTCTATACATACTGTCTGTGTGACCCTGGGCAGGTCAATAAACCTTTGTGCCCTAGGCAATTTTTTAAGAAAATAAATAGAAGTGAAGATGACAACCTTTTTTATACTGGTACAGGGAATTTCTTTAATGGGGAGTTCCCAAAACCAGTGAAATCATAGGTACAGTCCCTATCTCTGGAATAATATTTGAAAATATTTCCAGTTTCAGAGACTTGTTAGTATAACACCCCCTCCTGCTGAGACCAGTGAAAGATCCCTGGATGGGCAACCTTATGACCTGCTTGCTGTGCACAAGGAGGGAGCTGTTTCTCCTGCTAAGAGATCCCTCCAACCCAGTGTGCAGTGTCCCTTCCAGAGAGAGGGAGGTCCAGAGGGAAAGTCAAGGTAGACAAGCAAGACCATTTAAATGGTGGGATGGAGATCTCCCTTGACCGGAAGGAACATGAGGAAGTTGGTTTCTGACATGTTCCATCATTCCTAGACCCTGTAAGCCTAAAGACTGCTAAGAGTGGACAATACCCTGGGATGAGAATGTTCTCTCCTTGCAGTCATCTCGTTCTCAGGTCCAGAGAGCTCATTTCCTCTTGTGTTCTCATTCATCTGCTCTAACTTGTACAACTTCTCTGATTTCTTTTCACTGATTATTTTTGGAGAGAGGTATACCCATTAGTCATGATGGTCTTTTGTCCAACTAGCATTTAGTGGAAGGGAACTGACCTAGAGAAAACAAGGGAAGTGTTACTGACCCTTTAAGAGTGATCAAGATCCAAGTGGGTATACCATCTAGGTATAAAAATTGATACTATAAACAAACTAGGGGAACAAGGAAAAGTTTATTTGTCAGATTTATGGAGAACGGAGGAATTCATGACCAAACAAGAGATAGAGAACATGATGAAATGCAAAATGGATAACCGATTACATCAAATGAAAAGTTTTTGCACAAACAAACTCAATGCAACCAAGAGTAGGAGGGAAGCAGAAAACTGGGAAAGAATTTTTACGAGTGTCTGTGATAAGGGCCTCATTTCTAAGATATATAGAGAACTGAGGCAAATGTACAAGAATACAAGTCATTGCCTAATGGATAAATGGTCAAAGGATGTGAACAGGCAGTTTTCAGAGAAAGAAAATAAAGCTATCTATAGTCATGAAAAAAGGCTCTAAATCACTATTGATTAGAGAGATACAAATCAGAACAATTCTGAGATACCACATCACACCTATCAGACTGGCTAACATGACTAAACATGAAGATGACAAATGTTAATGAAGATATGTGAGTTGGAACATTAATTCATTGTTGATGGAGCTGTGAGCTGATCCAACCATTCTGGAGAGCAATTTGGAACTATGCCCAAAGGGCTATAAAAATGTGCATGCCCTTTGACCCAGCAATATCCCTCCTAGGGCTGTATCCCAAAAAGATCATAAAAATGGAAAAAGGTCTCACATGTACAAAAAAATTTATGGCAGCTCTCTTTGTGTTGGCCAAAAACTGGAAATCAAAAGGAATGCACATCAACTGGGGAATGGCTGAACAAACTGTGGAATATGAATGTGATGGAATACTGTTGTGCTATAAGAAGTGACAAACAGGAAGACTTGAGAAAAACCCTGGAAAGTCTTATATGAACTGATGCTGAGTGAAATGAGCAGAACTAGGGGAACATTATACACAGTAACAGCCACAGTGGGCAAGGACTGTTTCTGATAGACAGTCCTTCACAGCAATGCAAGAATCTCAAACATTTCCAAAGGACTCATGATACAAAATACCAATCACATCCAGAGAAAGAACTATGGAGTCAGAATGCACAATGAAGCAGACTATTTTCTCCTCTGTTATGTTTTATTTTTCTCATAGTTTCTTCCATTTGTTTTAATTATTCTGTGCAATATGACTAATGTGAAAACGTGTTTGATAGGAATGGTTGTATAGAACTCATATAAGACTGCATGCCATCTTGAGGAGGGAGGTGACAGGGAGGGGGAGAAAATTTGGAATTTATGGAAGCAATTGTTGAAAACTGAATACAAATAAATTAATAAATTTGGGGGGGGAAAGTGAACAGATAAGGGCAGCTAAGTGGTACAATAGATAGAGCATTGGCCCTGAAGTCAGGAGGAACTGAGTTCAAATTCAGGCTTAGATACTTACTAGCTGTGTGACCTGAGACAAGTCACTTACCCTGATTACCTCCAAAAAAGAGTGAACAGGAAAAATACCTTTTATTCTGAATTATTGTATCCCTAGACCAGTGGTGTCACAGATTCCTGACTCAGAAAACCACAAATGAACATTATCTATGTTGTATTGTAGTTTTATTTATTTTGTTAAACATTTCCCAGCTACATTTTAATCTGGTTCCTGCTGGCACTGGGAGTTCTAGGTTAGTTTGACCCCTCTGTTCTAGACTACACGTATTTGAATGGTTCATAAATAGAATTCTAACCTGATAATCCTCTTGAAGACCTAGGGGTGAAAGAGAAAAAGCTTGGCAGGCCTAGATCCTACCTGCGTCTCCCTCACTAGGCTAGTGGTAACTAAATGACCCTCCTCTTACTCTCCACAGGGGCAGAAATTGTACTTTCTCTTGGGGAAGAGACAGATAAGATCTGAGTTCAAAAAGCTATCCATGCCACATGTAGGTCAATTGTGCATGTACAGTTACCAATAATGTAACTCTACACTAATATAAGAGTGACCAGGGAAAGTGCCTTGAGAGCAGCAAGGTAGCATAGTGGATAGAGAGCCAGACCTGGAGGAAGGAAGATGAGTTCAAATATCTCCTCACTAGCTGTGTGATCTTGGGCAAGGCATATGTTTGCCTCAGTTTCTCCATCTGTAAAATGAGCTGGAGAAGGCCATGGTAAATCACTCCAGTATCTTTGCCAAGAAAACCCAAATGAATTCATGAAGAGTCAAACACAACTGATGTGACTGAAAATCAAAAAAAAAAAAAACACACTAGTTTTTATGCTGCCCTCACAAAGCTTTCAGTGACCTAGAGGTCTCTCCTATAGCAAAACAGAATAACAAAACTGTCAAAGAATCACATAGACTTCAGACCATTTTTTTCCAGGTTGGGCCTGTCTCTGGTCATCTTCTGGAAGTTTCAGTTCAATAATGGAGCAAAAAAGAGACACCTGGGGGTCATTCAACAGTTAACGAAAAGACATTTACTTAGCCGTCACAGAAGAATCAAGCATGGTAGGCAGTGAAGAAGCTTGGACTGACTGAACTGAGCAAAGTTCCCTTGCTTGACTTGCCCACTCTGGATGTAGGAGGCAAGCATTATGGTATGCCCGAAATTCTCCCTGGTTTCTTGGACTCAAGTGATGAGGGAATGTGGTCACCAATCTAAGCTTTCAGCTTCCTGAGTCAAGCAAGACACAAATCTGGTATCGATATTTTTTAATGAAAAAGTAGTCTAAATTGCCTGGAAGGAGGTATTAGATCTTACCATACCATCCAGAAATATTAACCTAACTTGGTTTTCTTACCGTGAAATTTTTGTCTCATGACCACTAGGTATTACTAAAAGAACTGAATCTTAACAGTATTGATGTTCTCCATATAAATGTAACCAGAAATCTGCCAAGGGAAGAGATAAGGTGGCCATGGGCAACTCCAGTTCAGAACAAACTCATTCATCAAGTTTTGTGAAGGAGGATAATGGAGGGTTATGAGCAACATTCTCATGAAACAGTGAAACGTAATAAAGGGACAATAAGTTTTCAAAAAACTTGGTAAGATGCCCAATTAAATAAGATTAGTTCAAGATCATTTAACAATGAGCATGGAAGGAAGACAATAAACACAAAAAATGTAAAAGATTTGTCAACATTTCTATGACAAACTCTTCCCTCCAACAAACTTTTTGAAAAATTTAAATAGTATTTTATTTTTTCCCCAATTACATATCAAGAAAAATTTTATCATTCATTTGTACAAGATTTTGAGTTCCAATTTTTCTCGTTCCTTCCCTTTTCTCCCCTCTTCTGAAAATGATAGGCAGTTTGATATAGTTTATACATGTGCTATCATGTAAAAATATTTCCATATTACTCACAGCTATAGAAGAAGAAGTAGATCAAAAGGAAATAAAACCATGAGAAAGAATAAAGGGAAAAAATACCCGTTGATCTGCATTCTGAGTCTAACAGTTCTTTATCTGGATGTAGACAGCATTTTCCTTCATGAGTTCTTTGTATGTGTCTTGGATCATTATATTGCTGAGAGGAGTGGAGCCATTCGTGGTTATCATCACACGATGTTGCTGAAACTACGTATGATGTTCTCCTGGTTCTGTTCATTTCACTTTGCATCAATTTGTACAAGTCTTTCCAGGTTTTTCTGAAGTCTTCCCATTCATCATTTCTTATGGCACAATAGCATTCCATTACATTTGTATAGCACAGTTTTTTCAGTCATTCTTCAGTTGATGGGCATCCCTTCAATTTCCAATAGTTTGCCACCATGAAAAGGGCTATTATAAATATTTTTGCACATGTAGGTCCTTTTCCCTTTTTTATGATCTCTTCCAACAAACTTTTTAAAAGATAATAATAATATAAACAGAATCTTATCAGTTCTTTGGCAACATTGTGAGAAATGAGTTCAAAGAAAAACTTTTTTTCAATGATTTTATTAGCAGAAAATTTTATGACTGTAATCCATCTTTGGAGGAATAACATTCCCAGGATGCAATGCTTCACAAGGGATGTTACCTTCATATACACTCTGCATACTGGTACGGCACTTTTATAATTTGTGATTATTTTAATTACTTAGCCACAATATGAAATAACTAAGGAAAACGAAGTCTTATTCCTTTAGGAATTTACAGTTCAGAGGATAAACATAGATTTTTTTTTTTATTTTGGTCACTGCTCCCCTTCTGTTTTACCTCTTACTTCAAGGGAAAAGGCTTTTATGTTTCTATGTGCGTCATATATTTGTATCATTTAAAAAACAGAAAAATCATAGCCTGAAGACTAGATATGGCCTTCAGCTATTTTTCCTGACTAGCAGTGAAACACATACGTTAAGAATTTGTAATCCCCATTAATATGGATCAGGATATGAATTCTTCCCATATCTATGAACAAATCTTTATTGTTTTCGTTTTTTGCCTTGGTTGTTTCACATAAAGCATCTTATGTAAAGGACATAAAATTTCACTTCAACTGAAGCTGCTTAATTATTATTAAAAAGGTATGATTATTTTCAGTCACTAATTTCACTGCAAATTCAGATTATTTGTTGACCATGATTGAATGGAATGAATGTTTTGTACCTTGTGTGGAAAAAAAATAAAACCAATCCATGTTTGCATTTCATGCAGTATGAATACAAAATGTGATATTCAAAATGAGTTTTACTGATTTTTTTAAAAAGGAAAACCTATAACCAAGATAACTGGTAGATTAGATGGTAGAATATATGACCTAAGAATTTTAGAGCTGCAAGGGACTTGAAAGGTCATCCAGAATAACTCCTACCTGGACAGCAATTCCTTCTATAAGATCCACAATAAGTCAATATCCAGACGTGAAGACCTCGAATTTCCCAGTAACTTTTGGACTGCATGATCAGAAAGTTTTGCTTTCTATTAAACCAAAAATCTTCTCTCAAATTTCTACTCAGTGTTTCTGACTCTTCTTTGTAAACTCAATTAGAAAATTAGAATCTTTTTCATAAATTAGCCTTAAAACTACTTGAAGAAAAACATCTTAAGCCTTCAGTCTTCTTTTCCCTAAATGAACATCTCTAGTTCCTTCAATGGACAGCCTTCAGCCCTCTCCCCATCCTGGTCTACCTCATCGGAATGCACATCTCAAAATGGTGCTCCAAGAAATAGACAGAATGAAATGATGACGGTATCAAGTAGTCTCTCTCTCTCTCTCTCTCTCTCTCTCTCTCTCTCTCTCTCTCTCTCTCTCTCTGGATATTATGCCTCCTCTTAATCCAGGCTAAAACTGTTTAGGGGTGGGGAGAGAAGGGGGAGGCTAACACTTTTTGACCCATTTTGAGTTTGCAATCTACTAAAATCTCAGTGGTGCCTTCTCCTCAGAATGTAATAGATAAAGAACAATGTGACTTGGATCCCTGGATCTCGTATTTGCTTTTCTTCAGGTGTTTTTCCATCATGTTTGATTCCATGACACCCTCTGGGATTTTCTTGGCAAAGATACTGAAGTGGTATTCTCCAGCTCATTTGACAGATGAGGAAACTGAAGCAAATAGGGTTAAGTGACTTGTCCAGGGTCACAAGGCTAGTAAGTGTCTGAAGCCAGATTTGAACTCAGAAAGATGAGTCTTCCGGACTCCAGGTTTAACATTCTATCCACTGTATCACCTAGCTGTCCTCGATCTTCTTTGTTCACCCTGGATGGGCCAAGTTGTACATATATCTTGTTTCTTTTAATAGTTCAGGTGTCAGTCTAAAGTCAAGCCCACTAACTCTCATTTATTTAACAGCAGGCTGTTAACTCCTTCATGTTATTCCAGTATATAACTCTCCTCTACAAAGGAAAGAGCTTTTCCATGACTAGATAGCTCAGTCACAGATTTGTGAATATAAAACCTGAATGTCTAAGCGAAACCAAACAGTGCCACAAATGTTCTTGTGATGAACTGCAACTTATGGTTCATTTTGCCCCACACTTTTTACCTTGGGGATAAATCAATGACTTGCTTCTACACAAAGTAGCCCAAAGTGCAAGATATGTATCTCCATTTAATTACAATGAATTGTCTTGAGATGACAAATGAAGCAATTTACCAAAGACTGGGAGAAAAGCGATGGCCAGATAGTTTAAGTTCTTAGCGAGCCGATTAGATTTAAATAATTTTCTTCTTTACCCTACCCCATATGCAAGGAGAAGAGGCCACATGAAAGGCGTATAATGCATCACTGTAACAAGGGCAGGGAGAAGGGGTAACATACGGGCAGAGCTGGGCTGCTCCCCATGGACAATGTGATGAAAAGACCCATAAACGGCAGGTAGTCTGGGTAAGGAGTGGGGAGAGGGAATCTGTCATACAAAGCCACTAACTCATATCTTGGTGGCTATTGGTTAGCATAACTTGCATCTTATTACCAGAATCCAGGATTGCCTGAGCCAAAGTAGGCCAAGCTATATGACAAGATCGTCAGTAAGAACTCAGTGGCCTGCGCCTCAGCACTGTGAAGTCAGCATATCCCCCTTTCTACCAGTATCTGGCTGAGAGTCCCTCTGGCCGACTTACTGTTAGAGGTGGTCCCACACGTACCTCACATTTCTACCCGTGGCCTCTTGCCTCAGACAAAATATCTTTCCTAGGGCCTCTCCATGTTGAACTAGTCTCCCTAGCCACACTGGTATTCCATTTTATACCTGCCTATTCCACCCAATACAGACTTATCCCTTCCATACTGCAATTTTCCCCATCACGGTTTCGCTATATAGTAGATTGGCAAAAGAAATTAAAAGGAAGGGGCAACTAGATGGTGCGATGAGTAGAGTACCAGTCCTGGAATCAGGAGGGCCTGCGCTCACATTTGACCCCACTTTTACGCACTTTTTAATGCACTTTTATAGTGCATTAAGACTTACAAAATGCTTCCCATATGGGACACTTACCTTGTGGCAGTTGAGCAAGTCCCTTAACTCTGATTGCCTCACCTTCCCCCTCCAAAAAAAGAGAGGAAAATGGGAATCGGGGGGAAGTTTTGTGGAAAATACAGATGACGCATGAAGGTCAGCTGACGATGCAGAGCATATGATCAAATACTTAACCCAGATTTTACAACAAATACTGTAAATACCTCATAAAAGAAACAGAAAAAATTCAGACTTCTTCTCTAATATGAAGGGAGGGCCAAAAAATTTTATGCAGATTTTTCAGATAGCAGGGGTACCAAGCTCCCTGACCCCTACAATGTGGAAAGGGTAACTGTCCTAAGTGCCCATCAGAGTGCTAGAACTGAGAGGGATGCAACAAGAAACATAGGTCACCATCTTTGCCATCTAGGAGCTTCAGTCTTCAGTGGATAAAACACACATAGTTAAATCATAATACAAGGCAGCATATGATTAAATGTTCTGAAGGATGGTACATTCAGATAAGTCTACTTGTACTGGAGCAGACTGGAAAGGTCTTTGCACTAACAAGGGAATTAAGCCGCACTTTGACCAACAAGTAAAATTTAAAGAGGCAGAGAAGAAAGAGAAAAAGGGCCCTCCAGACATGAGCACCATACACTTAGAAAGTTCCAAGAACTGGGAGTGAGCATAGTGTTTAAGAAATAGTCAGGGATAGAGAAAAGGACTTGTATGAGACGTAAATCTGCAGAGAGTGAGATCAGATTGAAGAGATTTTATAACAGGCCGAGGAGTTTGGACATTATCCTATCCTCAGTGGAAAATCACTAAAGTATATGAGATGGGAAATGGTAGATGCCATGGTGCTTTAGGATAATTTTGAAGGTAGCAGTAGTTAGTATAGCCCAGTGCGGGGTGGAGGGGAGGGAGGCAAATATAAGAGAACTCTCTCTAATATTAGCTAGAACTTTTATAGTGCATTAAGACCTACAAAGTGTTTCCCATATGTGAACCCATTTGTTCCTCAAAACAATCCTATGTGGTAGGTACCATTATTATTTCCATTTTACATATGAAAAGAACTTACACAGAGTTTAAGCAACTTGCCGATGCTGACGAAGCTAGTAATTTTCTGAGACATGATTTGAACTCTGCTCTTCCTGACTCCAGACCCACTGCTTCTTACCAATCTACCCGGGGTTCCTAAGATATTGTCCTCTTGCCTCGACAGACAAAATCTCTGCCACCCCTCATTTGATATGTGCATCAGGTAAGTTTCAATATTAGCTTCATTATTTATTCATTACATGACCAGAGACAATTCCCTGAAGTTCCACAAGCCTCTATTTTGTCATCTATAAAATGAGAATTACAGGATATAATTATTATAAGATATCTTCTTTACAGGGTTGTCTTGAGGATCAAAGGAAATGCTATGTGTGAAAACATTTTAAAATAATAAATCTCCATATACAAGTAAGAGATCATTATCAATAATTATGCTTCTTTGGCATCACCAATTGCTACTAGGAGGACCGGGTACATCAACAGATTCAAAAAACTGTACTTTTACTTTGAAATAAAAATGTTCATTCTCTTATCTCTGTTTTCATTGTATGTATTAAAAAATGCACTTTGTCAAGAGAGGAAGTTTGGTCCTTGAAGGTATTCTCAAATTCTAGAACTTTTACTGCTAAATTTCAGCTACATGCTTTCTGTGCCTTCCCAGAATCTCTAAGTGCATTTAACAGTAGCCAGACTTAAGTTTCATTCCTTTAGATGTAATGCCTGTTTTCCCTTATACTTCCTTTCTTGTTTACAACAATCGACCCAGGAGAAGTGTAAAAAGGCAAAAAGAGCTGGTAAGACGAAAGGAAGAAACTACCATTTGTAGATGTTATTTTATAATGAAAAATTGTGACTGCATGAGTTTAGGTGATTCATGTTTTATCTAATACTTGGTTAAATACCTTCAAGGTGTATTAAACCTTCATGAAGCATTTTAGTAAAATCTTTGGTAATCAATCATCTCTGGACACACTTTTTTAAAAAAATCTTTCTGATAATGCTGTTATTAATCTACTAAGAGCATATTCCAGATTTTCATGTTTTGTTTTGCTTTGTATTTTCATCTTGCAGAGAGTTTTGCTTTCGAGAGACTCCTTAAGTTTTCTCACAATAGTGTCTACATGGTTACTGGTTATAGCTCAATAGTTTTTGACAGATGTCCTTGAGGACCTATCGTAAATGCTATGGAATTGGAATTATTAAGAAAACCATGAAGTATCCAGTCTCAGTTTTATTTCACACAACTTCTTGTCACGTTCAACAGCAATTCCTCCTCTAGCCTTCTTCCTGATTATGGCATAAGCTGTCTCTTCCAGATTCCCTTGCACTGGAGGACTGGGTGGCCTTTAAAAATCCTTCTGCTCCTCCCTGACATGCTGGCCTGATCCTCTGGTCACACTGTTTAGTGTGAGGTCCTCAAGTAGAGGATTTCTCTGCTGACCTCACCTAGTTCATCAAAAGTGTAAATGTTCTTCTTTATCCCCCTAGGACTTTGGACTATTTCTCTATAAAGAGTGTCTATGACAAAATTGAACAAAAAAAATTAATAAACCAGTCTTCATATTCTCTTTTACTCATTCAAATAAAAGCCGTTAAAAGGACAGTTTGATTTTTAATGAGAATTTGGTCCTTACAGGAGATGGTAGACTGAACACTGAAGTTTTGTGCTCAGGTACAGAGCACAGAAATAAATGCTGCTTACTAATGTGCTTGAAAGTGTGGTCCTTTAGGAACTGCTTCTGTGAGGAGGGGGAGGGGAAAAGCGAAAAAGAAGGGGAGAGAAAGGAGAGAAGGGGCTCTTGGGCTCTCTGCAACACAGGACTGATTATTTAAGCATGATTGTGGCAAAAATATCCAGAACAACATCAACAAATTGGATGCCCCATTTGAATAGCTCTTGTGGGCCCTCTCTCCCATTGGTGAGTTCTTCCCAGACCCTCCATTTTGCAGAAGGCCCCAGATCAGCTAGCCCTCATTCTCCAGGCATCTACTGTGCCTCAGCTGTCTCCTGAGCACATCCCTGTGGGTCTCTTCTCTCACTGGTGAGCTCTTCCCGGAACTTCCATTTGGCAGAAGGGCTCCAGCCCAGCCTTCTCTCCTTCTCTGAATTATGCAACCACATCCCAGCAGAGTTGCTCCTGCTCCTTCCTCCTTTCTCTCCTCAAGTTTCCCTATTAGAATTTAGGGAGGGAATGTCTGGGTTTGTTTTTTTATCGGTTTTTGCCCCTTTTTGTATCCCTAGGCTTAGCACAGTGCTTGGTACATGTTGTTAATTCAGTCCCTTCAGTCAGTCATGTCCAATTCATCACGACCCTCTTTGGGGTTTTCTTAGTAAAGATACTAAAGTGGTTTGCCATTTCCTTCTCCAGATCTTTTTGTAGCTAAGGAAACTGGGGCAAAAAGGGTAGAGTGACTTCCCCAGGGTCACGTAGCTATGAAGTGCCTGAGGCCACATTTGAACTCGGGAAGATGAGCCTTCCTGACTCTAGGCCCAGCACTCAACCCACTGGGCCACCTAGCTGCTCCCTTGGCACATAATAGATACTTGTTAAATGCTTGCTGAATGACAATAAAATTCACAGAAATTCTGTTATTGCAAAGCACATTGTGAGGTGCTAGACATAATTCAAAGGAAGACAGAGTTAGTCCTCAAACCTTCAAGGAGTTTGCTGAGGAGAATTGTAGAGAAGCATTTTTATCTCTCAAATTTGGAAGAAATAAGAAAAATTCTTTTAAAGGAAAGCAGATTTAGATCTACGTCTAGAATGCATTCTAGAAATTCAATGAATATGGCTCCCAACCAACCTATCCACAAAAGCTGAACTCCTGACCAAATCAAAAATTCACAATGCTGGATGGGCAGCTGGGTGGGCAGCTAGAGGACTCAGTGAACAGAGTGCTGGGCCTGGAGTCAGGAAGAACTGAGTTCAAATCTAGCCTCAGATACTTGCAAGCTGTGTGACTGAGCATGTCACTTAACCTCTTTTTAACTCAACGAAGCATTGTGAGGTTCAAATGAGGCAATATTTGAAAAGCACTTAGCACACGGCCTGGTACATAGCAGACACATAGTAAGTGTTTGTTTCCTTCTCTCCTTAACCTAAAGATGATCAGAGAAGAATTAGATGTCTCCAGGCTGGGATCCTGAGGAGATAACAGCACTCAGTAACTACCTACGATGCATACCTTTCATATAATACAAGCACAGATAGAATTCTGGATGATAATGATTACAAGAATATGAGATAACTATTCCAAGAATTCTAAAGCCCTGACTTGAGTCCATGAGTTGCAATGTTCTAAAGAGGCACTGAAAATAGGAACATCCTTATTTTTAAAATGTGTAGTCTAATAAACGTTCCAGAAGTGACTGGTGAGATGATAGATTTAGAGGTATAGAATACTTTGAGGTCACCTAGATGAATCATTTTATTTTACAGTTGAAGAAACTGAGGTCCAGAATGGTGAAAGGGCCTGTCCAAAGTCACATGGATAGCAAGGAGCAGGGGCAGGATTTGAACCAGTTCCCCTGAGTCCAAATGCTGCCTTGCTTTTTCTGTACCAAACCAACATCCCATTTCAAATTAAATGTCATAGTTTAAAATATCTTACCCTTCTGTAATCTCATAAAAAAGTCTCAATTATGTTTATAGCTAATTGAAACATCAGCAAAATCTAAACATTGGATTGGATCCCATGATATTTATATAAGTCACAAGTACTCTGGGGCATTTTAGGCAGAAATAGGCCTAATCGTTTATGGAGGATATGAGTATTCAATCAATCATTTAACCAATAAAGTGCTCACCGTGTGCCAGGTTTTTTTCCTAGGCTGGGAATAGAAAGGCAAAAGGGGAAAAGACCCTGTCCTCAAGAATCTTACATTCTATCAGAGTAAAATTGTGTTTTATATGATTATATAGATAGATATAGATATAGATTTAGATGGATAAATAGATAGATGAAATAATCTTTCTACTGCCAGAGCATGGCTATGGTCACCTTGGTGATACAGTGGAGAGAGTAATAGACATGGAATCCGGAAGACTCATCTGTCTGGGTTCAAATCTGGCCTCAGACATGTACTAGCTGTGTAACCTAGACAAGTCATTTAACCCTGTTTCCCTCAGCTCCTTATCTATTTGAAGGAAATGGCAAACCACTCCAGTACCTTTGCCAAGAAAACCCTAACTGGGGTCCTGAAGAGTCAAACAAGACTGAAATGACTGAGTATGACTGTGAGAGTGTGAATATAAGAAAAGTGGAGTGCTGTAGAATCAAGGCTTTCTAACTGAGACACTGGACAAGATTTTGGAGAGTCCCTTGGAAGGCAAGAAGATCAGAAATTAACTCTGATTACTCATCAGAAGGACCAATACTAAAACCAAAGCTTAAATACTTGGTCACATAGTGAGAGCTCATTTGAAAAGACTCTGATGCTGAGAAAGATTGTAGGCAAAAGGAGGAAGGGAATGGCAGAGAATGAGATGGACAGATAATGTCATGGAATACTTAAACATGAGCTTAGACTTTGAGACATGGCAGAGGACAGAAGAGCCTATGATAGGATCACAAAGAGTGGGAAGTGGCTGAACTGAATAATAGCATACAAAATAAATACAAGATAATTTTTGTTGGGGTGAGAGGGTACCTCCACCTAGATGGGGATAAGAAAAGGCCTCATAAAGAAAGTGGTGCTTGAGATGAATTTTGAGAGAAACTAAGACTCCCAAGAGGCAGAAATTAAGGAGGAAGATTAAGACATGGGGAACAACCAGTGCTAAGGGAGGGGACGGAGTTTAATGTACGAAGATAAACAAGAAGTCCAGTCTGACTGGGCAATGAAGTGAAAGGGGATGATGTACCAAAGATACTAAGGCGGGTTGAAGTTGGAGCATGAAGGGCTTGAAATGACAAACAGCATGGTTTGCGTTTGGTCCCAGACATAATAGAAAGTTAGTGAGGTATATCATGTAAGGGAGTGACATGGTCAAACCTGACTATAGGAAAATTGTCTTGGCAGCTGTGTTGGAGGATTGATTGTAGAAGGGGAGAGGCTTGAGGCCCAGAGACTCATTAGGAGGTTACTACAATAGTCTAAAGGAGTCAGCTATGAAAAAAACACTGACAATGACAAGATTTAATGATTGATTGACAACATTGGGTGAGTTACAGTGAGGAGACAAAGATGGCACTGAGTTCATAGATCTAGGTGACCAGAAGGGTGGTAACTTCTAAAGGAATAAGGAAATTTGGAAGAGGGATGGGTTTGTAGGCCAAGACATAGGCTTTGGATATGCTGAATTTGAGATACCAATGAGGCGTTGAGTTCAAAAGGCCCAGTAAGCAAGTATTTTCAAACCAAAGTTGATTATTTTTTAATGTCTCAGGACAATTACTTAACAAGGGTAGGGCGTCTGGGGCTTTGCTCCAGAGCTCCAAAATTAAGAGTGTAAGAGGCATTTGTAATCTCCTAGAAGTGTACAAACAGCTGACTGACTGTAGCCCCCAGAAGATGAGAGAATAAGTTAAAATTGAAGCTTTCTCCCCCAATTTCATCCGCATTATAGTCTGCAAAAAAGTATATTTTTCCCCAGTCTATCCCCAACTCCTATGTCATACACACCATGCCCCCACCCCTGAATCCTTCCCAGTGTTATCTTTACGGTGTCCTGTTCCCCCTCCCCATTCATATGCTAAAGAAACTGCTAGTTATAACTCCATGGCCAATCTTACATTCTAATTAAAAAGCCATAATCCACTATTATCACTAGCTCAGAAAGCATTTAAAACATGTATATTTTATACTAGCATATGTTAAAACTCCGAAAATGTCCATTTAAAAAAGACAAGTTCTAATCTGACACCTAACTATGGTGTGGAAGGGCTAAACAGAACAAGCAGGTTCTGTCCATAGACCAGTAAGCCAACCCCTTCCAGACTGGTGTGAATTCATTGCTGGAGCTAAGGGCAGAGAGGGTCATCCTCAGGTTGGCAATAACATGTTAAAATTTTCAGCCACAGGAAGTCATAAAGGGGATTGATGAAATGTCAATAAATAAAAATATAAGGAATAAAAGGGGACACCATGATAACAAGCACTTTATATGTTGTTGTGCTTGTCCTTCATTCGCAAATATGACCCTGACATCGGAGAAATGATGACATGACTTGCAGTTGACTTGTTGAGTGAGGGAGGGCTGCGCAGGTCACCAGCCTCACCTTCTCCTCCTGAGCCATCTGGGTGCAGTGGCCGGATAGTCATCAGGCCTGGAGATGGAATACTTTACATCTCATTCAACCTTCAAAACAACCTTGTGTGGTTGATGTCATTGTTCCCATTTTGAAGATGAGGGAACTGAGGCTGAAAAAAGTTAAGTGCCTTGTGAGACTCACACATCCAGTAAGTATGGATTCATCAAGCTGTATCAAAGGTGCCAAATCAGCTTGGAAAAGGGTGTACAAAATTCTGGAGCCTTGAAGTAGGGCAGTAAGTTAGAATAGCTTCTAAATGAAATCACGGCTCATACCTTACCTACCTAGATTTATGACCACAAAGAACACCTTGGAATGCTTAGCCCATTCCCCAAAGGGCCATTCATGTAGTCTGTGCTCTAGCTGTGGCACAAGGGAACAGTATTTCAGAAATCTGTTTTGCATAGAGAATATATACTGTGGCAGCAAGGTGGTACAGTAAATAGGGAACCAGACCTGAAGTCAGGAAGACCTGAGTTCAAATCCAGCCTTTGGACCCTGACTGGCTTAGGTGCATGACCTGGAGAAAGCCACAACCTTTGTTTGTCTCAGTTTCTTCAACTGCAAAATGGGGATAAAAATAGCACCTATCTCTCAGAATAGTCGTGAGGTAAAAACGAAATATTTGTGAAGTGCTTTGCAAATATTAACTTACTATGTAAAGACAAGTTATTACTATTTACAATCATCATTATTACTATTCCTTTATATTTGTCAGCTTTCAGAAGGTAAGTGGAGTACTAGATAGACTGAGAATCAGGAAGACCCGAATTCTAATCCTGCTTTAGATACTTCTTAGCAATGTGACCTTGGGCAAGTCACTTAAATTCCATCTGCTTCCCTTTCCTTATGGGGATAATAATTGCACTTCCCAAGATTGACATAAGAATAAAGTAAGTTAACATTTATAAGGTGCTTTGCAGACCTCAGGGTGCTATGTAAATGTTATCCAATATTAGGATGACATAAGGTATCTGTGGAACTTTAGGACTCCTCCTTCCTGAAGGAAGGAACCTCTAGTATAATGGAAAAATGGATGAGTTGGTAGTGAGAAGGTATAGATTTAAGCCTTGGATCTGCTACTTGAAAACTGTCCAATCCTGAGCAAATTCCTTATCTCTGCTGGTCTCAGTTTCCTTACCTATAAAATGAGATTCTGGTACTAAATGGCCTCTCAGGCTCCCTTCAGCTCTAGATCTCAAAGATCCCTTTTGACCATTACCCTAAATTAATTCTTTAAAAATGACTTCTTCTGATTAGTTTCACTAAGATGGAAAGATAGAAGAAATTCCAACACCTTGAGTGCCCAAAGCATGGTAAAACTACTAAAAAAATACACAAACAAAAAGGAAAATGACTCAAAATGCATAACTGAACAATAACAGAGGCAGGTCTTGCCAAGAAACTCTCAATATTTACATGCCAAGCCAAAGCAGTTATGAAACTGATGGAACTGCTCACTTGACCCCATTGCATTATCTCTTGTGATTGGTAGGTGAGAATGTACTTTTGAAGAGGAAGATATATTAGAGGTTCAGGAATTGTGTGTGCCACCAGTTCCCTACACAAAGAACCCAGTGTCTCATGTGCAGCCCCATTAAATGAAATGTTCTTTGGGGTATTTATTTTGGCTGGTATCTGACTCCTGCCTCTGATATGAATATCATGGCATGGTCTACACATGACTACGATTCACTCTCAACTAAGGGAAAGCAAAGCAAATAGTATTGAAGGACTATCGATACCCAAAGAGAATGGTCTAGATTTAAATACTAAAAGATATTCCAATGTGGAGGGTGAGGGGCCTGGATATCTCTTGGTTACTCATTGATCAACCTGACTCCCTTCTGGTTATCTATTATGATAGGAACACTATCTGTCAGGATTTCCTTCTGCCTGCCCCAAAACATGCCCAAAAGATGATGAGGCCCGAGTTCCCTGGAACTCTACTGGTTCAGGGGGCTAAGGCTCTAAGGCATCTCCCTCGATTACAGCTTCCTGATAGATTCTGGCCACACTGCAGCTTGGTCATCTAAGGCTATAAAAAGGCCCAGTGACACATAGTCAGGGTCTTTTAGACTTGGTGGCTGTCCTGAGGCCATGTGAGTCACCATATCCTGCTCTGGTGATTAGACATGTTTCCATACTGAGACAAGGAGAGATATACCTACTCAAGTCAAATGCCGGAGCTCAGTGAATATCCTTTCTATGCTAGGGCTAAGTAAACCTCTTTTTGTTAACTATTCAATGACTTAAAAGACCTCATTTCATTTGAATGTCAAGCCTGATCCTATAGCATATATGGCCTGAGTCTGGACCACTTTAATAGCCTCTAAAGTAATTTTGAGCTCTAAAGTGATGATCCTCTGAACTGTAAAATGCATATTATATTTGTAGTACTTCAAAGGATTATTGGGAGAAAATGTATGTAAAGAGGCAGCTACATGAGGTAGTAGATAGAGTGCTGGGCCTAGAGTCAAAAAGAACTGAGTTCAAATGTGGCCTCTGACATCTACTAGATGTGTGACCCTGGGCAAGTCACTTAGCCCTGTTTACCTCAGTTTCCTCATCTGTAAAGTGAGCAGGAGAAGAAAATAGCAAACTTTCCCAGTATCTTTGCCAAGAAAACCCCAAACTGGGTCACAAAGAGTCAAACACGACTGAAATGACAAGTAGATTGTATAGTGGAAAGAGTTCTTGGTCTAGAATTACAAACACCTGAGTTCAAATCCAGCCTCAGATACTTACTGTGTCACCCTGGACATGTCATTTAGCCTCTCTCTACCTCAGTTTCCACAACTATAAAATGAGAATAGTGCCAATCTCATAGGGTTGTTGTGAAGATCAAATGAGATATTTGTAAAGTGCTTACCCACAGTGCTGTATAAATGCTTATTCCTTCCCCGCTCTAAACCTTAAAGAGCTACCTAGATGTTAGCTATTATTATTACCATTATTTATATATAATATGTTACATACAAATATGTCATGTATAATATATATTTATATATAAGGACTGCATACTAATTTAACTTCTAGAAGCCTCCAGATTCCTCTTTGCAGACTTATTAATGATCATGGATGGCATCATGGATTTAGAACTAGAGGGAACACTAGCAAAAATTTTCTCAAACCCTTACCTTTTATAGATGGGGAAACTGAGTCTGAGAGAAGGCAAAGTGACTTGCCCAGTTTCAAAGAGGTAGCAGAGTTTGGATGAATTTAGAACCTCAGATGCCATAGCCAGTGCTAGTTCTGCCACAGTAGCCTCCAGGTAGGCAAGGGGATACTGCTACAGAAGCCATCAGACCCTTCTCCATGTGGTCATGAGATCTTAAGCAATTTTCATGAAACTGAATACAAGAAGCAAACTCCATTGGGCAACAGGGTAAGTGAGCTCCAACGAGCCTGTGCCATGACCCCCTACTCCCTCCCTATCCCCATCACCACCGGCTTTGCCAACCCAGACTAAAGGAAACCCATTTTTTCTGATCATGAGCAACATGGAATGACTAATTCAGTTAACATATGACATCTACCAAGCTGTTTTTTGTTGGTTTTTTTTTAGCTGAAATAAATAGAGCGTAGGTAGGGAGAGAAGGCAGGCTCTGCTGAATATTCCCAAGCTTAGGTATTAAGAAATTTCTGCACATGTGTACGTAGACCAGAAGGACACACTCCCACACAGACTGCGTCTATTTGTATTGATGAGCAAAAGAGACCCTTCCTGGCCCACTGCCTAAAAAGCTCAAGATATTGGCATCCATGTGCAAAGCACAGAGGGTCGGGGTATTCCCCTGACTCAGGCACAGATGGGAGTGAGGAAGTCACCCGCCCACGGCTGCACATATGCACAGATGTAGCAGGATGTCTGTACATTAGTATGGGGGGGTGGTGGTAGCAAAGATACAAGCAAGAGAGAATAGATTGAAGCACTGCTCCTGCAAAGGAAATATTAAAGATAAGAATTCTCTCTTCCTTCTCAGACCCTAGCACATCATTCTTTCCTTTCAATGAATGGTGATTTTGATGACAGGAATATATTTTCTTAAGTGTGTCTCTGTTTTATGTTCTTCATATACAAGTCCAGACTTGCGAGTTAACAGATGCTGTATATTTTTTATATGTTTATAGCTTTTGCACCTCCTAAAACTATCAAGGACTAAAGTTCTAATCCAAGAAGTCTCATTAATTCCACTGTTATTATTATACCATTTTTAAACAGATCTACCAAGACAGAAAGGCTTTAAGCATAGCCCAGATATGAACTATGTCTCTGTTATATGGATGCTTATGCTATTTCTCACAGTAGAATGTAACATCCTTGAGACTGAGGATTGGGTTTTTTGCTTGTTTGTTTGCCTTTGCATCTCTGACACCTGGCACAGTGCCTGACATATGACCATCTTGCCATATGCCCTGCCAACTGGAATGACCCATTTGAAAAGGTCACCCTTCAGAATCGAACTGAGCAAGCCATGCGTAAACCTCCCTCCCCCACCACCCCAGGGAAATTAATCTGTTCAGCTTTGGAACTCTATCTTGGGGTTGAGCTCTTCTGACTGGTGGTTGAGTGAGAACAAACTTTCTCTGTATCAAGCCTAATCTATCCCACCTACGCCATCTAGGTGAGGCTAGACCTATCATCTATGATGCCATCTTCTACCAGGAAAGGTCAGAGAATGACAATCAAGTCAGAACTATTATTATTTCTGGAAGAGTCATGACAATCAATGAACTGTGCTTTGGCACCACTACCCAAAAAAAACTCCTTTCCCTGGCCACTCCATTTCTGCATGTGTTGTCTCCCTCTACTAAAATGTCAGCTGCTTTAAGGCAGGGATTCAGAAGTACATGTTACAGTTTACGTGTTACAGTTTATGTTCGTATTTCCACAACACAGAACAATTCCTGGATCATAATAGGAACTTCAAAATGTGTTTTCATTCATTTAATTCATGTTCACACAGCAGGTACTTAAAAAATGTTTGTGGATTCTTTCATCTGAGGACCTAAACTAGCTAAATTCTGAGGGGCCCATCAATAAAAAGTTGGCCACCTGATGATAAATCTTTGTCACCATGTGTAATGTTAATGTAAGGTTAACGGTGGTGGTGGGAGAAGAGTTAAAGATCTTCCCTGCCCATTAATAGGCCTTAGATACCTTTGGTTAATTCATTGAGTCACCAGGGTTTTGCTCTGCAGCCCTGAAAAGAGTATATGTACTCTGAAGTGAGGTTTTGCTTTGGGACTTATTTTTTGGAAGAAGGTTCTATGCTAGGTGAGACTCTGGGCAGACACTAAGGAACACCCCCACATTTGAAAACCAGATGTTGGTGCTTCTTTCTCTGGTAACCGTTGGAAGCTCTGTCTGCTGGGTCTTTCTGTTTGTAATTTCTGCTTGTAATTTCTGTTTGTATTTTCTCTGAAGTTCAGGGTGCTGACTTTTTCCCCTGAACTAAGTGAATGATATATGTGCTTGATTAAAGTAGATTGCTGACCCCTCAAAACTTGTTTTTCTTTTAGAAAATCAGATCTTAGAACCTGTACGCAGGCCCTCCTGTGTATGTCAGGGTCCTTGTTAATACACTGGCAGCTCCAGAAGTCTGCAAAGGTACAGAGGGGCTGCTATCCACATCAGCAAAAGATACCGATCTTGGAGAAATTTTTGAAAATCTTTTTAATGTACACGTTTTATAGCACTAAAAATAAATTCCAGTAAATAGTCATGGAACAATAAAATATACATCTCTGAGTTTTGTTTTGTTTAATTTAAGATTAGATAGCTTTATCTAGCTCAGGTTGGCAATACAGTGGCCTCTCACTGACCCTCTCATATCCTTATTGGCATGAGAGCTTCACCAGTGTTCAGTTTTTTACCTGGCCCTTCCTCTCATTCCCCTAATTGCTCCTTAGGTTGCACCCTCTTAATGACAAAATTAATCCAGATGCTGATCAGCCCTAGCCAACTGCGGCTCAAAATCCAGGAATTCAAGAGATCTACCACCCTCAACATCCCTGGCAGCAAGGATTATAGGTATGCCACCATGCCTGACCTTTCTCTGAGGTCTTAATAGAGAAATTGCATGATCACAAATGAAATTTTGTGGAATTGTTTTGTGACATTGTTAACAATCTTATTAATATAGAATATTGTAGCTTATAAAGCCCTCTCATGGCCAGAACATTCTTTGATACTAACAACTATCCAGTGTGGTTGATCGAACTATCCCCATTTTACAGATGAGGAATCTGAGGCCAAGACTTGAAGTGACTTATCCAAGATCATAAAGCTAAGAAGTGGCAGATCCTTCCCTCTCTCCCTATCTATGGCTCCTCCTTCCCTCTGCCTACAAACGTGTTTAAGAAAAGCCTTCCCTTGACCCTTCCTTCCATCTCTTCAAGCTGTGCTCCTACATGTCTCCTGACTTTCACGGACAGACTCCTAGAAAGTTTTCTATAGTCACTGTTTCCACCCCGTCACTGTTGAACCCTTTGAAATCTAGATCCTGATCCCATCATTCTACTGAAATTGCTCTCTCTAAAGTTACCAATGATCTTTTAGCTGCTCAGCCTAATGGTCCTTTCCTCAGTCTTCATCCTTCCTGGTCACTTTGCAGCCTCTGACGGTCTACCCCTCATTCTGCCTCAAATACTCCTCTGCTTTCCATGCCATTGCTCTCTCCATACTTTCCTTCTCTTATCGGACTGTTTCTTCTCATTTGCCTCTGTTGGATCAGTATCCTCCATCCCCCACTTCCCCCAGAGTTTGAACTTTCCCCAAAAGGTCATTCCAAGGACCTCTCTGTCCCATCTCTCTCTGTCTCTGGCTCTCTTCCTTGATGATCTCATCAGCTTCTATTGGTTCAATGACCATCTCTGCCTACATGACTGATAATCAATTATATATATACATATATACATACACGTATACATGTTTACACATATATATGTACATGTATGTATGCTGTTGCTGTCATTCAGTCCAACTCTGTGACTCCACTGGGGGTTTTCTGGGCAGAGATCTTGGAGTGGTTTGCCCTTTGCTTCTCTAGTTCATTTCACAGATGAAGAAACTGAGGCAAACAGGATTAAGTAATTTGTTGAGGGTCATAGAGCTAGTAAGTGTCTGAGGCTACGTTTGAACTCTTCCTGACTCCAGACACAGTGCTCAATTTACTGTACCTAGCTACCTACGTGTACTATGTGTATATATGCATATATGTACATATGTGTATATATGTATGCATGTATGTGTATATGTATGTATATGTGTGTGTATGTGTGTGTATAATGTCCCTAATCCCACATTTCAGTGATGACTTCAATCCCACATTTCTAACTGCCTGCTAGTCATCTCCACCTGAATGGCTTAATTCAATACATACAAAAATGTATTGATCTCCTTCCCTCCTAAATATACCTATTTCCGCAGGTTCTGGTAGTATACACCTGTATTTCTCCTACTGAAGATTAGTGGATTGCTTGAGCTAGGGAGTTCTGAGTTTTAGGGAGTAAGGTCAATCAGAATTGTTTGGTACAAATATTGTAAGACCATGGAAAACGGGAGCCATGGATTGCTGAAGAAGGAACAAACTGACCCAGGTTGGAGACTTAACAAGCCAAAGCTCTTGTAATGATCACTAGTGGTATTGAGCCTGTAATGGTTGCTAGACTGCTAGCTTAAGAGAAACAGAGGGACAAAGAAGAAAAGAGGGGAGGGGAGGGGAAGGGAAGGGAAAAGGGAAAAGAAAAGAAGAAAAAAGAAACAAAAGATCTCCTATATAGAACCATATCTATCCATCAGTGCACATCTTTCCCTAGAAGGTTGAGGTGAAAGTTGGAAGAGGTCCAAGGGAAGGTCTGAGAAAAAGCTTTGCTTATGGATGGGAGTTGAACAATGTAGTACATAATGTAGTCACAATAATCACCAGTATTTATATTGAGTACTAAGATTTGCAAAGCACTTCACGCACATTATTTAGTTTTTTGATATTGATACAGCACCTCTGTGAGGTCGTGCGATTACAATCCCATTTTACAAATGAAAAAATTAAGGTTTAAGGGTAAGTGACTTGCTGAAGACATGAAGGATAGTAAGAGTCTGAACCAGGATTTAGACTCAGGTCTTATTGGTTCTAAGTTCAGGATTCTATCTGCCACCTCTATATATTTCAAGATAGAAAGTTAGGTAGGCTGTTCAAGAAAGATTTTCTCTTCTGTGTGGCCATAGCAGAGAAAAATCATGCACCTAGCTCCCATTATATTCCAACAAATATTAACAATTATTGTCCCAAGAATCTTAGTTCTTCTTGAAACTAAAATCATTCATTCATTCAACAAGACATTTGCCAAGCACCTTCGATTTGTAGCAATCGTGTGCTAGTTGTTGTTAGAGGAGAAAACTTAGATAAAATATATTCCTTGCCCTCATGGAGCTCGTAGCCAAGTAGAGGAAGAACATAAAAGCCTAGCTGACTGTAATATTGCACAGTGCTGCCTGGTTAATACATGAGAAAGCTGAAAAAGAAAGCATTGCATAAAGTCTAAGGAGGAACATTGTTCTAGACAGAAAGGATCAAAGAAACTGTCATGAAGATTGTAGTGTTTGAGTTGGGCTTGAAAATTGGAGACATGGCCTGACCCCAAGGGGAGTGTGATCAAGCAATACAAGGATAGGGAGAGAGGTTGAATCCCATCCTAGCCAACAGTGGAGCACAGTCTACTTTAAAACCATTCTTACCCTTCTCCCAACACTCCTCCACTCTATTCCTTCCCTCATTCTACAAGCTCTCAACCTCACTGCTTCTGATTTTCCTGTGTTCCCCTTAGGGCAATCACATCCTAAAAACCTACAAGGGAACCTAGAACAGTAGCTACATGGATGCCATTGGGGAACATGACTACCCTTCTGCCAAGCATATCCTCCCTTATCTCTCTAGATCACCTTATGATTGCAGTAGGCCCCTCTATGGTAAGACCTCTAACCCTAACCCTAACCCTCTTTGTTTAAGGTGAAACAGAATGAGTTGTGAAGAACGAATAAGCATGGATCCCATTACATTATCATCCCCCCTCCTCACTCCTATCCTACCAATCTTCCAAACTTTCCTATTACTATTGTGCATCCACTATCCTTTCAATTACCCAGTGCTAAGAGGGAGTTTGACACTAGTGCTCTTTTAGTTCAGGTCTAATGTTGAAATGAAATAGGACACCTAAAGATCATTGAACAGTCCAAGAAAGGAGATTTATTTAGCCCAAACACAGCAAAGAAATATAGTAGCACTTAGATAAAGTAGGTCTGGCCCACCTGTCTTCATATGGAAATTTGTCACATGTGGTGATTCTCATGGTCTTTGGGCATCCACCAAGTCTAAAGGGCACTGACTTCATGTAAGTAAAACATTTTATATCTCTGGATGATCATTCATCAACCCAAGCCAGAGGCCATCAGGAAGATGCCTTAAGGGAGGTACAACCCGAGGGAAAACGTAGCCTAACCAGTGCCATCCTGGACTCATCATTTTCCATCCCCTCGTATATCCAATCAGTTGCCAAATCTTATCATTTCTACCTTCACAACATTTCTCGTACCTGTCCCCTTCTATCTACCTTACTCCCTTCCACCCACATAGTTCAGATCTCTATCAAGTCTCACCTGGACTATATATAACAAGAGCCTCCTAATTAGGCCCCCTGTCTCAGGTCTCTCCTTACTCCATTCCATGTTCCACCAGCTGCCAAAGTGATTTTCCTAAAGCAGAGGTCTGGTCATGTGACTTCCCAACTCAATAATGTAAATGACTCCACACAGACTCTGAAAGTCAAATATTATTCCATCTTTATCTTATTCATTTACATTTTGTATTTTTGTAGTGTTTCAGTTGGACTCAAACAGTGGAGACCAAGGGGAGTGGGATCAAGCCATACAAGGATAGACAGTACAATTTTGACAATAATACAACTTTGCATTATTTTGTATTAAAATAAGTTTTCATATAATCATTTTCATAAGATCTCATTAGAACATTTTCATAATAATTTTCATAATGTTTCATAATGTACATAATTAATAACAGTTATACCTTTATATAAGGTATAAGTAAATATATATATTGGAAGTTCATGCGCCAATAAATAAAAAAAAATTATTACTAGACTACACAATCAAAAAACTCTAGAGTCTATTGTTTTATACAGTGGATAAACCATCAGCAGATGAATTCTCTTATCAGCTTACTTTTTTCAAAAAAATAAACCAGTCTGTTAATCTTGTCAGAGCTAAAAGTAAGACTGATTTCTCCTGCTCCCTTCCCACAACTTCAACCTCATGCACAGATTAGGGGCTGACACTAATAAAATATCATGCGAATAAGTCAATGGGGTGAATTTATAATTTTTCTACTCCCTGTACAGGAAAAACAAAGTGAACTGACAGATTCCCACCAACTTCTCCAAACAAGCCCTTTGCCAACAAGGATCCTAGGCTGCTTCCGATTTTAGCAAAAGATGTAATAGTTCCACTTTTCTCCCCTATAAGGCTGCTCGGTCTCTTCAGTATTCTCCTGCTAACCCTGGGTTATTTTTTTTATTAAAAAGAAAAATTAGTCAGACCAGGAAATGATGCACTTGGTTTCCATGACAATGCTTCAAAAAAAAAAAAAGAGTTCAATCTGCTGCACGATGAAGCATCTGAAAACCATTCCCTAGCAACCCCATAGGTGCACAGGGACATGGACCTATCATTGGCTCTTCAGTCTACCACGGTCAGGAAAGCCACACAGAGAAATTCACTTGAATTCTACAGGTCCTACATTTACTGAACACATTTTGATTTAGGATTTTATTGTATTAACATGCCATGCAGAATAAGACACAAGCATATCTGCAGTGAAGCTGGATGCTTTTCAGTGCAGATCCCTTAACATCTGAAAACAGAATGCATTTTTTGTCCTCCCAGTAACATGGATATTAACTTAGCAAACAGCATTCCAAAATCTTCCAGTTTGACTATTCATTTGAAGTTGAGTGATGCTTTCTGAATTTTGAATAATTAATTAATATTTTCTAAAATGATCTGAAAAGAATTTAAGAAACACTCTTCACCCATCAGTAAGGCATGAGGGCTTTCCATCTTAAGCCATACAATATTATACATTGACTACAGAGTAATTATATGGTCTAACACTGTGATTATAGGAAAATAGCAAGAAATGAGGCTTCATC
Source organism: Bettongia penicillata ogilbyi (assembly GCA_023548195.1). Classification (NCBI taxonomy): domain Eukaryota; kingdom Metazoa; phylum Chordata; class Mammalia; order Diprotodontia; family Potoroidae; genus Bettongia; species Bettongia penicillata. The sequence goes on along the minus strand of JAJHZJ010000532.1, from coordinate 106,454 downwards.
ACAAGCTATGCTGATGGTAATATGTGTGTGTTTTTAAAGAAATGGAAGAGGTCAAAGGATCAAGTACAGAGGAATTAGAGTGCAGAGTAATGGAAGTTTTTAGACACCGGTAAGATACTCTATGGTTCACCAAAATATACATTTAAAGATGGAAGAGAAAAGGGTTCTTAGAATGATAATGGTAACATAGCTGATTCTGAAATTATGTACTTCATCCACGTGAGTTGAAATGGATGACTGACTGGTAAGTATTATGGCAATTACAATGAATTCCTAATTATCCCCAGAGAAACTTACTTCCACGACATCATGGATTGCAGTGCAGTGCTCAGGCTCGGTTAGTTTTCCCCCAGCTCTGGCTCCATGACCTGCCCACCTTCTTTTCAGAAGCGTCCCCAATGGCCTTTATGCTACATTACGTGCTAGTATTTGTGGAGAGTCATAAAGTTTGCAAAGCACTTTACATGTTCTTTCATTGGTTCTTCATAAGCCCATGAGAAGGTGCTATTATATTCCTCATTTTATAGATGAGGGAATGGAAGGGAAAAGAGGTCATGTGACTTGGCCCAAGGTCATAAAGTTAGTGTCCAAGGCAAGATTTGAACTCAGGTCTTGCTGATTCCAAGTCACCAGGACACCTAACTGCCATAAAGTCATCATCATGCTGTCACTTCCTTATGCCCACCTGTCCTGAGCTGTTAAAAATACATTTGGTGGGAATTAATAATACCCACATTACACACTTCAAAGAAATTTTGTTTTATATGCTGTAAATTCAATTCAATAAAACAAGTTTTTATTAAGCTCTTAATATGTGCAGAGAGCACTGTGCTAATTGCTAGAAGAATTACAATGTTTAGACAAGCCATAGTTTCCATTCTCATGAAGTTCCTCGCAGAAGGAAAACCATTCTACCCAAATCTCCTTTCTTTTTCCTCCATCCTTACATCAGAAATATCATGGACTCCCTTCTTTCTCTCCTGTCTTCATCACTAACAATTCACTTAACTTCAGCTAAGAGCAATCACATTCTCATATTACACGTAGCCTCTTTTCCTTCTTCCTCCATTCTCTCTCCTTTGTCTTCCTCAGTTGTCTCTGGGAAATCTCTGTATCTTCTCTCTCTGTTCCACTTATATCTCTCTCTCTCTCACTCACTTTTTCTTCCTTTCCTCCCTCCCTCCTTCTTGTGTGTGTGTGTATACAGATAGATATGTGTGCATACATAAATACATATGTATGTGCATATCACATCAGCCTAATTAGGGATGAAAAGGCAAGCAAAGTTTATAAGTTATACACCTATTCTGTGCAAAAGGAAATCCATCAGTTTTATGAGAAATTAGGACACAATAAATCACGCCAGGAAAGGAGAGCATTGCTTTAAATCAGATTGGGTATGTACTTGGCTTAAATTATATTACACTAAGATGGTTATCAAAGACCAAGCCAGATTTTTTTAGAATAGGAAGGAGCTGCATCCATAAAAATCAACCATAATATTAAAAAAGAAAGTGTTACTACTTCTGACATGGAAAAATTATTGGTAGTGTGCCTTGAAGATCACCATTAGGCTAAGATTCCTTTTACCCTGATGCAGATTCAAGGAAAAGTCTTTAGTCTAAATGAAGATTTGAAATTAGGTAAAGTCACAAAAGGGTATTTGTAGCATATCATAGCTGGTGTGATAGGCTGAAGGCCAGGGCAATCTTACATGACATTAAGGTCAGTGGGGAAACTGCTAACGCTGACAAAAAGCAGCTTCAGGTTTTCTTGAGACATTTGTTGAAATAGTTGAGGAGAAACCTATGGTATTTCTTCAAATATTTAAGAGTGATAAAACTGAGATCTGAAAAAAAAGTGCCCAGTAGATGCCACATCTTCAAAGAGGCAAACTATGCCTGAGTTATGAAAGACCACTTGACTGGTTTGGAGGGAAAGCTACATATCTATATTTCTGTGAATCGTAGGTGGTGAAAAAATCTAGTTGAAATGAAATTGGATTTTTTATCATTTTGGCCTTGAATTATATTCCCTTCAAAAATGTGCTTTTATGAGGCAATGCACCAACAGGACATTTAGGTTCCAAGATGATTTTCATTCTAATATTAAGGTGTGTTTTTCTTTCCTAATGTAAGCTATTTGTTGTAGACAGTGGACTGGAGTTTTGTTTGTGTTTTTGTTTTTTTTTTCAAAAAGGTTACTTAGCTCTAACGATATCACTTATACAACTTTTAACCAATAGATATACATAAGGGAGGAAATATCGATCTTCAGAGATTTCTTACAAAATATGTATGTATGTGTGCATGCATACATACTATACATACATATATGTAATTTACACTCGAACATATATGTCATAAAAAAAACACTGAAAAATGTTGCAATGAAATCACGGAGACCCCATGGATGGGGTTTGGGGAAGCAAAATAAAAAACCTTTGTTCTTAGTTATTTTAAGAGGTCTGAGGAAATTCTGAACTAAGGAAGTAACTCGATTCTAATCATCTGTGACACTGAGGAGCTGTTGCACCCACATTTGGAGAATCTCTTTAATGATGGTCTCATACAGTTGGGCAAACAAAAGCTTGCAGAAGATACAAAGACGCTGCCTGAGATGCTTGTCTCCAAAGCACTACAATTTCTCTTGTGTTAAAAAGTCATTTTCCTTGATTCAAAAAAAAAAAAGAGTCTGCCACTCGGACTTCTCTACAAACTTTTTCAAGTGTATCAGAAAAAAACAAGAATCACCAACCTTTGTACCCTGAAGTGTTTAGAGTCCCTGCTCTGAATCTCCACAAAGGTTTTCCTTTAATTTCTTATCCAGGTGTCTAGGAGATAGATAGTAGTAGTAGATGGTGCAGTGGATAGAATGCTAGACCTGGAGTCAGGAGAAATCTGAGTTCAAATACAGTCTAAGAATTTATAAACTCTGTGACTCTGGGTGAGTTATTTAACCACTATCTGCCTCAACTTCTCCATCTGCAAAAATGGAGATAATAATAGCACCTCCCTCACAGAGCTGTCGTAACAATAAATAAGGTAATGCTTGTAAAATGCTCTGCAGATATTGTAATTCTCATCTTCTCACTAAGTTTTCTATTCCTTAAGCACCAACATTCTGGATACATAATAAGACTGATTACTACTCAATTTTGTTGACTTTCCATTTTGTGCAATTAACACTATCACAACTGATTTTCCATACTTTCATTGTATTTTTCAGCTCCACGATGGGTTTAAATAGGTTTTTGTCAGTTAGCCTGGAAACCTAGCCACTATGAAGAACATGGTTTCTAGGACAAACCATGTTCTTAATTCAAAGTATCAACTTACAGATAGCAGCAGCCATGACAGGGTAGCTAGAGAGCTGCCTGCCCTCTGAGCCAAAAAGATCTGAGTTCAAGTCCTACCTGGGATACATACCAGCTGTGTGATCTTGGACAAGGTATTCAACTTCTCAACATTCTAAACAACTCTCTAGACTCTAAGTTGCAGAGAAAGTGCAAACCTACATTTGTAGTGGAGTTTTCCTCACCTGGAAGTTCCTAATATCAGTGAAATCATAGATCCAGCTTCTGTCCCTGTAAACTTATAAATGAACACTTAACGGGTCTTTGATCTCATCTGGTGCAGGAGCTTCTGCCACCTCTGAAGACCTCAATTCATTCCTTCTTTGTCCTCGTCCATATTTCTCTATTGAAGAACTACCTGGACCCCTTGATAGATCAATTAGTATCTTCCTTGTTTTTTTTCACTGCATTCTGGACACCAGCACAGGACCTAAGCTGTCCATCTATAAAAACTTTCTCATGAATAGCCTGCCCCTTTTCCCAAGTATATACGTGCCTGGTGATGTCTCTTATCCTACTTCTAACAAGCATATCTTCACTGGACACATCCTACAGCCAACCTGCATCAATAATGTCTTTCCATTGCTCTTTGGGTCATCTGCAATTGCATTCTTCTCAGGCTGTAGGTATGATTCAGTCATACAGCATCATCAGGAAAAATATCACCATTAAAAATAGATAGACTATTTGGAAGCAGGGAACAGCTTGAGGTCTTTTGACTCTGGTTTCCCAGATATGACTTCTCCTATGCAATTCTGTGCTTTGTTCAATGTCCATTTCCTACTGATGAACTTTTTTTTTTTTACTAAATAAATGAATTCATGGAATTGAATATTCATGTACATTGGGGTCTACCCATATATAAATGCCTTGTCAATTTAAAATAAATTTTCAAGATTCAAAAATAAACTGTACTGAACCCAGTTCTTTCCTTTGATGTACAAAAGGGTTTCTTTAGACACAAAGAGGCCATGGGGGAAATGTCTAAAATACTCTCACCTCTTGGCCCATTCCACACTCTCCAAGCTCCAGAGTTGCTGTTCTGAGGGGAGTGTTAGGAATAAACTGTATGTTTCAGCTTTCACACAGACTTCAAAGTCACTACCAGGGAGGAGTGAGGGGAGGTAGAGCAAAGGTGTCAAATGCCAGTCAGGGGCACATTTCCCAGGTCCAAGACACACAAGGGGGACACAAATGGGAGAAAGTGCTTCCCTCTGCCCTACTTTGAAAGCACACTACTACTCTTCCTGTTTCAATTGCTGCTTTACTCTTTTTTCTTTTAAGACTGGGCCTCACCACATCTGGCTGGTCCTGTGAGTACAGGCACTGGTAGCTGTCTCAGTCCTACTCTCATCAAGACAAAAGTGTTAACCAGATTATTCATTCTGACTTTAATATGGACACACATTGCAGCTCAGCATCTCCAAGCTCAAAAGATCTGCAAGCCTTGGTCTTCCCAGCAGCAGGGGAACCTGCTGGTTCTCCAGCTCTTTTTGTCTCAAACTCTTCTAGGAACCATTTCACATTGTAGGGAAAAGAGTCTTTCCTTCATATGCACAGATCATATTAACTTGAACAGAGTACTAACGAAATCAACCTTTCAAAAAAAGTCTGCTACTATGCTTTCTTCTGTGTGTTCTTTTAGATTGTGTTACCCATTAATTATTATAAACTGTATTTTGCTGATTTTGTCCTGATTTCTTTCCTCTGTAGGACTTCATATATTTCTTTCTGCTTTTCATATTTCATACCACTAATGCACATCAATCTTTTAGGGAACGGAAGGAAGAGAACAGGTACTTATTAAGCACCTATCATGCGCCAGGCATTGTATTTACAAACACAACCTCATTTGACTTTTACAACAACCTTGGGAGGTAGATACTATTATTATCTCCATTTTACAGTTGAGGAAACTGAGGCAGAGGTTAAGTGACTTGCTCAGGGTCACACAGCTAGTATGTATCTGAGACCATATGTGAACTCAGGTCTTCCTAACTCCAGACATAATACTCTAAATGTTAGCTGCCCAACTGCATTCATATACCAAACTGCTTTTAAACATTCCTCAAACACTGAAGAGTCGTACTATTTCCAGTTTGCTGCTATTATGAAAAATGCTGCTATGAATATTTCTGTAAAGATGGCCTGTTAGTTGTTAACAATTTACATTATAGTCCGAGTATTAGGATCAGTAGGTTAAAGAGTATGAATAGTTTTGTAGCTCTAGTTGATTAACATTATCCAAAGCAGATCTATGGATCCACCAGTCGTGTGCCTATTTCTTCAGAGCCCCACCAGCCTTGAATTTTATAACTTTCAATTATCTTTTATCAATTTAGTTGATGTGGGTGGTCTAGCTTCGAATTTTTGAAATTTGTATTTCTTTGATAGGCATTAATGAACTAGTTAATTAATGAACAGGTAGTTAATCAGTTTCTAAAGTATAAAAATACAAATACAAAATACAGGGAGGAAAAATGCCACGTGTGTGTGGTGGCTAACACCTACCCTGCTAGTGGAGAGGCTGAGGCTCTTGGATTGCCTGAGTTTAGGAGTTCTGGGCTGCCGCAGAGCTAAAGCTAATCAGGTGTCCACACTAAATCTAAAACCCGTAGGATAAGCCCCCAGGAGGGAAGGGTTATGGGGCTGCATAAGGAGGAGTGAAGCAGCATAGACTGGAAAAACAGAGCAGATTAAAGTTTCTCAACTCATCAGTACTGGAATCGGACCCACGAGTTGCTGTTTACTTCCAGTCTGGTAAGATATGAAAACTCAGTCTCAGAGAGGACAGGAGGGAGAGGAAAAGAGAGGAGAGGGTCCCTGTTTATGAGTGGGCTGGGCAATGTAATAAAAATGACAATATTGCCTGAATTAATTTACTTCATGTGAACTTTTTCAGGTGCAATATAATAAAAGCACCTATATACAATATAACATATAGAGATACATGCATACACACATACATATTAGCATGACCACTGTAGGGATTTGTCTTGCTTGACTATGCATGTCTGTTATGTAGGTTTCTCCCCTCAGTGTGTGTTGGGGGTTGGGGAGAGGCAGATGGGACAGGAAAGTTAATGACAGGGTTCAAAAAAAAAAGACGAGAAGAGAATAGTTTAAGTAAACACAGACAAGGATGATTTTGAAAGTTACATGTTAAATTTATTGTATACGTAAAAAAGAAAAGCAAACTACATAATACTGCGCTACTATTTCTCTTTCTGTTCTATAACATATATATGGAAATGATTACTTTGCTAAGTTTTGAATTTTTAAAATGTAAATATGCTTCTTTGTAAAACTGCCTATTTATATTTGTTGACCACACACATACTAGACAATGGATGCTTTACCATTCTTTAAAGTTCTTTCTTTCAAAGGTGATTGCACATTTTTGTATTTTATTCTATATAATGGGCTAATTAAGGGACCTTTATGATTTTGGCTGTCTAAAACTTCCAAAAGTTAATGTCTTCTCAGGCTTATGACTCACACAAATAGCCAAACCCCTAAGGAATGTGTGATGACATTTTTCACTATGAGAAAATAAGTTCTTATCTTTAAAGTGCAACATTTTTCTAATAATACACTAAAATTGATAAGACCCACAACACAACAGCAGAAAAGCATAGCAAAGTTCAAAGTGGTTTTAAATCTACACATTCTTAGTATCCTAAGAGAAAGACAAAACTTTAAGGACAGACTAATACCAGAAAAACAATCCATAAGATAACAACGCTGAGTTTATTAGCCAAATAAATTTATTTGGAATTTTAGTATATATTTGCAAACTGAAAATCTTGGCATTTCCTAAATATCCAGATCAGAAACATGAATGTTACCACGCCATCTGGATTTCCTTATATGTAGAATGAGGATGATGTCATAATATATAGAAAACTGCCAGTATTTTTTGAGTTCTTCATTCAACTCAGAATATTATTATAGATATAGGCTGAAGTACAAATGCTGAGGTATGAAGTTATGGGAGTGTAGGGCAGGGGGTGCGGATGGCATGACACTCAATCTGTTGCTTTGCTTTTCATCTGAGATGACCGTCATTGCTGCACTATTAATGTCTCTGCCTGATTGTTACTAGCTAAACGTAGGGACCCCCTGCATTCTTTCCCTTTTCTTGCTCTCCTCTGAAAGTCTCTATGAGATCATCTACCCCATATATTTTAGTGAACTTTTGCCTAGTATGAAAAATAGACTGCTAGTTGGTATACAGACTAGATAGCAAAATAAATTAATTAATGGGTAGATAAAATATTCTCACCTTTCACTGGATCATAGAATTGGAAGGGACCTCAGAGGTCATGGATTCCAACCACATCATTTTATAAATGAGGAAACTGAAGTCCAGAGAGGGAATTGACTTGTACAGGATCATACAGGTAGTGTCTCTGGTAGAAAGTGAACCCAAGTCTTTCTGACTCTAAGTCTATCATTGACCATCTATTACACTATTCTACTTCTCCAAGGATCTTGCCAAATCCCCTTTTAAGAAAGTGTTGCTGTCCTACCACCACTACACATATACAAAACCACTTTACTTTTAAAGGCAAAATTCCAGGACATTTTTTAAAATGTCCCTGAGGCAGAACAGAGCAGTGCATTGATAGCAGAGAGAAGAACATCCAAATTCTACCACAGAGATGGCCTTGTAGAATGGAAGGGGTTTCAGACTAGGAGTCAGGAGACCCAGCATTAAATCTCCTATCTGCTATGGTACTGTGAGAAAATAGCTAAATTGGACATCAGAAAACCTGGATCTGAATTCTGATCTGGCCACTTATTCTGCATGTTGACAATAAAGCTACCAATATTTATAAAATAAAGTAAAATGAATGCTATAGTTGAATACTAAGACACACATAAATACAGAATTTTTAAAATGAAAAAAATTACCACTAAGGGTTGCTATTTTTCAATAAGACTGGAAAAGAAGAAAACTTTAAATTTCAGGGAAGTTTAAATGAAGAGAAACAATAAATGGGTCAAAGGTTCCCAGATTTTGTGTGGACAAAGTTTTTTGTTTGTCTGGTTCTTTTATTTTACTCTCAAGGACCTTAGACCACTGAGGTGAGGGAAAGGGCTAATGCTTGTAGTGGAATCCCTAAGAGAAATGGGGCAGAGAGTAAGATCCCCTTCCTTTCCCAATTCTGACTACTAAGAATCCCCAGAAACAACAGAAAGGAGAGAATGCCAAAGACAAACAACTAGTGGTGGTAACCAGCTTGAAGACGGACTGATGCAAACTTCTAAATTATCTGACATACCTTAGCATCAGCAATAAAACGGTCATAAGCCATTCCCCCCAAATCTAACATATAAAACCTGAATGCACCGTATAATCAGTGTTATTTTTCAAGATATACTTATATGTGGGAGAGAGGAGAATATTGACATGATTAGGGAAAAAGAACATGGCGAACATGCCTAGGACTAAATTAGATATGGGGAATACTTTTAAGCAGTCAGGAGTCAAGTGCCAGAGGCTTAGAAAAGATAACAAATGGATCAGAAATCAGACAAGCTTTTAGATACCAGGGAAAAGACAGCTTCCAGAGGTCAAGGTAAGGCAGTGGTGTCAGAAACCAGGCAAATCATCAGAATTTACACAAAACAGACAGAACAAAGAGATCTTGGAACTTGAAACAACTTCTGCCTCAATCTGAAAGACTTACATGCTTCTCTCTGGACTGAAGCCAACTCAAGGTCAAGGTAGCAGGGAAGATGGACATTCAGAATTGCGGAAATGAAAGAGGATGAAAGCAAGGAACAAATAGTGTGTGTTGGAGAATCCTTTGAAGAGTCCCCATATTAGAACTACAGAGAAGAGCTGGGTTCAGGTGCGATCCAGCTCCACTAGTTCTTACAGTTGGGGGGACTACTAGGCAGAAAGAAGACAGAGGGAAGGTTGCTAGAATGTTTCTCCCAGACAAGTCATTATTTTCATGAGTTTGTAGGCTAAGGTAAAATTAAAGAGTCAGACAGGCATAGTTAGGCAGTTTCAACCCATCAACTAAGACCTGGTTATGGGCTCTTGGTCACCCTCCTTAGGGAAGAGCATCAGGGACTCATGAAGAGCATGTCAGTGCCCTTGTATATATGTTTCTGGCCCATGCTGCCTACACACAGGAGCTGGTACAGCTGTACTTGAGGCGGAAAGGTCACAAAGACAAGACAAGGCCAGGAGAGGCTCCATATCTGAAAACAAATTCTCTCAGTTACTTTTCCATCTTAAGGGCAAATCAGTACCAGGGGTCAATGGCCTATGGCCATTGCACTCAAGTATTCAAGTGAGTTAAAATGAGATTACATTAGGGAGATGGTAAATAGATTAAAATAGTTAGACTAGATAGTGTAGAGCCAAAATTAAAGACACTCTAGGCAGATTCTGACATTGAGGGAAACCAGATGCTATGGGTGGGTGGTTAATCCTCAGATCCCAGTTATATACCTATGCTGCGAAAATATGGAGAACCCTTTAATCCCTCACAAGCACAATCTTGCTAACACTTTCTCTCTAAAAGTAATTTTTCAAGGCAACTACTTTGAGGAAAAATCCTGTCCTGAACTAGTCAACAGACTAAAGACTGCAGAACTCTCAAAAAATCCTGGCCTTTCCATTCGCCTTTGCCTAAGTCATTTAACTCCATTTCCTCCTGTACAAAAAATGTCAAGTGACACCACACCTCACCAATGAAGTCCTTTCCCACTACCATCACCTTGCTGTGAATGTCATCTTTGGGTTTTCAAAGGCTATTGTAAAAAGCAAAAGCTCAAGAAGGTCATGCCAGTCTATAAGCATTTAGTAAGTGCTATCCAAAGAAGACCCTAATTAGATCTACAAGGGCTCAAGGAAAATAAGGTTTTGGGGGCCATGGAAACAAAGTGTCATCTGCATAGGAAGAATGCCCACACTAGTGAAACCACAAATATTTATTCTACAACCCAAATATTAAAAAATTAAACAATTTTAAGGACTTTTATAACCTGATAAGGAAATAAGCAGAAACCAGGAAAATAAGTTATACAATAACAACACTGTAAAAAAAAAATGACTTTGAAAGCTATAAGAACTTTGATCAATACGATGCCTATTAATGATTCCAAAGGACAGATAATGAAACATACTATCTGTTACAGAAAGGGTATTGGTTTAGGGCACAGAATAAAACATATATTTTGGTATACAACCACTGGGTGATTTGTTTGGCTCTTGTTACAAGAAATGTTTTTTTCTTTTTTTCCCATTGGAATTCAAGAGTGGGTGGGAAGGAGAGAAAATAGATGATTCACTTTTTAAATATAGATGGGGGTGCTAAATATGTCAAATGTTGCATGCACTTTCTGATGAAGTCACTACATAATTAATTTCATTTAATTGTTTTACTTTGTTACAAGAGAACTCACAGGGTTGGAGTAATCTATAAATGGCTGTAATAAAAAAAACACATCAATAAAACAAATAAAAAAAAGGAATGTTGAATACGACAGATATTGATTGACCTACCTCATAGTGCTGTTCTGAAAAGGAACTACAAATTATAATATATTTAGTGATTCTTCAAACTAACCTTCAGTGTTAACTCAATTTAATCACTGAGCAATATGTTAACGCCAGTGCCCTTAAACAGATATTGTCAAGTTAAATCAGATAGATGAATGCACCCTACACTGGCACAGATTTTCATCCTGTGTGTTTCTTGTCCATGCTTTTCTATAAATCCTCCCTAGGGGACCCATTCAATATGTTGAAAGTCCTCCTTGGATTCTTTTAATGTTCCAAGGATACTGCTGCAACACTCTCGATTTCCATCTGTTATCCTCATTTTCACTGTATAACTGCCCCACCTTTCTTTCTGGTTATATGCACTGTCCTTTATGTCACTTCCTGCATGCATGTCATCATTGATAATATGCTACAATCTACTTCCCCTCGCTGTGCATCTCTCCACTGCCCTTTGACTCACCTGCAAATGAAATTCTTCTAAACCGGTGGTATTCCATGACTCACAGTCATAAAGCATCACTGGGAGAAGATTCATCTTAAAAAGACAGACTTGGCTTGTGATCCCTGAAAGTGTTGGTTTTGTAAACATGATCCCAAGTGATAAAGTAATGGCTGGTAAATTCATTTTCTACAAATGTAGGAGGAATTGATCATCAAAAAGTACAAGTTCTATCCGTAGCATCACCACAATTCTACTGAAACTATTCTCCTGAAGGTCAACAATGACATAATTACCAAAAATAATGACTTCTCTCCATAATTTCCCGGGAATATCCAAGTCTACTAAACACTATATCCTTGAAATTTTCCTTTGTTGGTTTCCATTGCAATCCATTTTCCTGTTTCTTTTCTTAACTTTCTAATGAATGCTTCTAGTTTCCTTTTCTAGGTCCACTTCTTTCTCTTTCTTCTTCCCTCCCTACACATGTTTTCCCTCCCACAAAACTTACTCTCTAAATACTCTCTCCCTTGGAAAGTTCTGAACCGGGAGGCCATTCAACTTTCAAACTTCCACCAAGCTTTGGACAAAGTAATCGCTTACTAAATAGCCATCCATTCAACAGCAGACCACTAACTATGTTGGGTGGAAGAATCAAGATTTTAAAGGCTGTTCACAGTAGGCACTTTTAAAAAAATCAGCACTGAATGATTTTTTTTAAATGGACAAAATCAATAAAATGAAATTCAACAGGGAACACTAGTTTTTCAATACTTATTTAATACTTTAAACATTTCAATGGATTGATTTAATTTAATTTTGAATTGACATTTACTTTTAAATGTGAAGCCTTGTACTTAAGGTTCGGAAACATTAACTTACTCAGAAACATTCACTTATTGCAGAATGAGGGAAACTGACTTAAAAGCAGTTGTTCTGAAAAATGACTTGGGCAGGGGGAGGTTGGTGTCAACTGACTTCAAGATCAATATTAGCCAGCAGTGGATGTTGGCATGGCTACCCAACGAGCTAACATATTATCATACTTTGTATAAGGGTAGTGCTCAGGACAAAGGAGGTGAGAATCCCACTGTACACTGAACCGACTTCATCTCATCTGGAGTGCTATGTTCAGCTCCACATTTTAAGGAGGATGCTGACAAACTGTTCCACTAAAGTACAACTTGGATGTCTCATGGAAGGTTGGAAATGATCCTACATTCTCAAAGACTTGTATTCTCATCAGAATACAAATTATAGAAGCACCTAGCAAACTCAGAATAACAATGAAGATGGACCATACATCTGGCAAAGTTAAATCTGGAAAGACTTGTCATGAGAAAGTTGCCTACCAGGTAGTAATGGATTGTGAGGGGATTTTTTTGTTTGTTTGTTTTATTTTCGGTCAGATCAACCCATGAAACATCCTGGTCAAAAGTATAAATGTTGTGATTTGCATCAGTGCAGTTACTGAAACAAAGGTTTAGATCAATGCAAATAAGAAGTCTCTAAAAGTTGAAAAATGGAATGTTACCTTGTGACATAGAGAGCTCCCTATCCCTAGAAGTGTTTGAGTTGAAGCTGAATCATCCCCTTCTTAGGGATGTTGTCCTGGCAACTCATGGATAAGGCAGGAGGAGACTGGACTAGATAACATCTGGGTTTCAAAGCATCGGAGCACCAACAACCTACTAGAGAGTTCAAGGGATAAGAAGCATCTGTTGCTAAAATTCAGTTCAGCTAGGGTACCCTTCATTTGTCATTCCACAGCATCATAAGAGCTCATGACAGACAGTGATGAGAGGATAGGGAAGGAAGGGGAGAAGGTGCAGAATATCAAGAGAAGCATGGAATTGGGAATCAGGAGACCTGGATTCTTGCTCCTGTTCTGCTACTCATAGAGACTTAGAGCATATTCTTTAGCATCCTTGGGACTGCCATCAATCAAATGGTGATAACAATATGATCTTGGCTGCATGAAGAAAGGTGGAGTGTCCATGACCAGCAAGGAGACGGTGTCATTGTACTGTGCCCTAGTCAGAGCATATCGACAATACCATCCTCAGTTCTGCATGTCACGCTAAAGAAGGGTAGTGATAAGCATGCAGGGGAAGGCAAACAGGATGGTGAAGGGTCTTTCACAGTCATGCTACAGGAAGATCAATTAGAGGAACTGAGGAATTTTAGTCTGGGAAAGAGAAGACAATAAGATATAATAGCAGTCTTTGAATATTTGAAGGCTACCATGGAGAAGGGTTAGCTATATTTTACTTGCTATCAAGAGCAGAATAAGAAGCAAATGAGTGAAAACTGTAGAAAGGCAGAATTAGGAAAAACTTCCTAAAAATGAAAGCTCACCAAAAGTGTATTAGGCTGCTGAAGAAAATAATGTCTTTATTCATCTAACTAATAACAACACATTTATGTAGTATCTACCATGTGCCAGGCATTGTGTTAAATCTTTTCTCAAAATTATCTCATTTGATCAAATTTGATCCTCAAAGCAACCCTGAGAAGCAGATGCTATTATCATCCCTATTTTACAGATGGGGAAACTGAAGTAAAAAGAGGTTAAGTGACTTGCCCGGGGTCACACATATATTAAATGTTTGAGGCTGGATATGAACTCAAGTCTTCCCGACTTCATGCCCAGTCAGCACTCTATCCAGTGGTCCAACTAGCACCACTTTGATGCCCCATGGCTTAGGATGTCCACTTGAGTAGGTTGTAGAAGGTGTTCTTGTACAGATACAGAGAGGACAAGGTGGTCTCTCAGATTCTAGATCTTAGGGTCTAGAATTTGGTCTGGCAGAGATAGACTTAGAGATGCTTGAGGCAATCAGGAACTCTGAACATGAGGAGGTGATATGGGTGGGAGCAGGGAAGAGAGAGCACTTTCACAGAAGAGGAATGGAATTTCGGGGCACAGCAAGTACAGCAGATGGGGAAGTACTCCTCAAACACAATAAGGCAAATAACATCAGGAGCTTCCAAGATCTGTTTTCTGTGACAGCAGAAAGAGCAGTAGCAAAGTGAAAGCGTGCTGGAAAGTGGCAGTCGAACAGGGGCCAATGACAAATGGAAACCCCAATATAGGACAGTGAGGGAAATGGTGCAGACCTGCCCCTTAGGCTGGTGTAACCCCCTGAAAAGCAAGAGCTCAGGGCCAAGATCCTTCTGCCAGGGTCCTGTGACCTCTGACCTGACGCTGCTCCCTCCTCACCATCCCCTCTGCCAACAAAAGCAAGGGATGACTCAGAAGGTGTTGCAGCTGTCACAAACCTTGTGGCTCCAATTCATCACAGCCAAACCCTTCAGTGTTCTCTGTGCCCAAGAATTCAGACAACACAGCAACGTGACCCAAGGCACAAATCACCCCCAGAGACAAACACCACAAGACTATATGGAACAGCATCCAGGAAAACCAGACCCAAACAGCTGATCCAAAGTACACCAGGAAGAGGAGGAAGAGGTCTCACCTGGCTCCACATAGGTTCTCTTTCTCTCCTCCCCTCCTCTCCCCTCCCCTCCCTTCTCCTCCTCTCCCCTATCCTCCCTTCCCCTCCCCTCTCCTCTCTTCTCCTCTCCTCTATCCTCCTCCTCCTTCTCCTTTGTCTTCTTCTTCTGTCTTCTTACTTTTTTCTTTCTCTTTCTTCTCTCTCTCATTGCCCCCTCTTCTTTTCCCCTTTCCTTCACCCTGTCCCTCTTTCCTCCTCCTTCCTTTCTCCTCTCTTTCTCCCTCCTTTAAGAATAACCAACCCTACAACTGAAATATCACAATAATCATGAAACAGCAGGGAACACCAGCCCAGATGTCCAGCCTTGTGCTGCTATCTGATCGATAGAAAACCTAGAGGCTGAATGAACTATTGATAACAATTTCTGCCTTCCTTATACCACCTGTCAATTTGTCTATATGTCTTACTACTCCTATTAGGTTGTAAACTCCAAGAAGGCAAGGATTGTATCATTTATTTTTAGATTACCCTGAGTGCCTAGCAGAGTACACGTACTAGGTATTTAATAAGTACTTGTTGAATTAATTAATAAATTATCCATCTACAAGTCATTTATATTCAAAATGCATTATGTACTTTCTTTTGTAAGTGATTTAACATCCTAATTTTTTTTTCTTATTAACTATCATTTGTGTTCTCTGAGTACACATGGCGGCAGGAGACCCTCAAATCTTATAGGTATCAGAGGTTGAGTATAAATCTGAATACGTCCTGCCATTATTAATCCTTATTTAGATACATAATCATGAGTTAAGGTTTTTTTAATATTTTATGCTACAGGATTCCATCAACAACTAAAGTAAGAATGTACTAAAACTCAAAGGAATCACAGCTTCTTTGCAGGGTGAGCTGCACCCTTCCTCTGGGAATTACTGAACAGAAATGACTAAATTGGAGTACTGGCACATTCCCAGGAGTGAACATTCTGTGGGATTCTCCTGTCTGAGTAATATTTTTTTTAAGAAAAAAATCAAATTGCTGGGAAAATGTAGCATTACAGCAATAATGAAGTGGAAAAAGTATTTCATACCAGAAGTGGAAACCCCAGTGATATCACTGCTGCACATGAATTGCTAATGTGTAGAATCTATTTTTTTCTTTAGCAAATGAGGTATTCCAAAGTGGTTTGCCTTGCTTCACTTTTTGACATCAGAATGTCTCATGATTCTAAAAGCTTTAATGAGATGATCCTGTATGAAAAGAATGGAGTGAGCACATACTTTTGAACACTGGGGAACGAGAGACCAAGAGAATGATAAAGGGATAGTTTATAATCAATGTAGAAAGACAGAAAAATGTTGCCACTTTATCAACACAGTAATTGTACCATATCATAAAGGCTTTACTCATGCACTTGTCCATTTTAACAACTTTAAAACTGGAAAAACCTTTAGTGTGATGGAAAATATGCTGGTTACGTTCAAATTCTAACTCTATCACTTATTACCTGTGTGACCATGGATCAGGGTGCTTAACATCTCTAGACCTCAGTTTCCTCACTGTTAAAATAAAGGGGTTGAGTTAAATAAATCTCTAGGGTCCCTTCCAGCTCTAAATCTATGATGCTGTGATCCTTAAAGATGATAATAAAAAAAATCTGTATCAGTTCACCCCAAAATAATATATCAAATGAATTATGAAATGCTTAAGAAAGGTATACATGGAAATATACTGAGTTAAACATTCCAAGGGCACTAATGTACTTACATGATTTGAATATATAATGCTGAAACTTCAAGTGACTTATAAGAATTCTTGAGTTATTCTTCCATTTTCTGTCTTTGGTCTTGCCTATATTTGAGTGATGTCCTTTGATACAGTTGATATTGGTATGTCTACTGCTCTGCTTCTTTAGATTATTTTATGTCTTTCCAAATTTCTGTGCATTCTTTGTATTTATCAATTTGAGTTGCATAGATAGGTTACCATACAAAATAAAGTATTTATCCTAATGAGATCATATATCCAATTATAACTGGAACAAATATTTATCTTATTTGCACTACGGGGCTGCTCTATTACATTGCTATATCACAATTTACTCAACAACACCACTAAATGCGCTTATTTCCATTTTGGAGCAATCACTTTTGAGACAATTGCTGTAATTTGTCAATCTAGCTATCCATATGAATGGGTAGGTTTTTTTTTTTCTTTTTGATAATGCCTTCAGAATATCTTTGCAATAACAGGATTATTTCATGAATGGTAACGATTATTTTTAAACCCTTGATATCAATAACTTTTGCATTAACTCTGTAATGTGTAAAAGTATAGAATTTGGTCACATGATCCTGCAATAAGTAGGTACTAGCATGTTTAATTATGTCACCTTATACCCAGATACATTTTCCCTGGGCATTCTACTCTTTCAGTATGAAAACCTAGAATGAAAAATTTTCACCACCACAAATCAGTGGCAGAGAGACTTTATATTGCAAACTGAAAAGTTATTTCTACAAAAACACACTAGATTTATTTTTGAAATTTCCAAGCTTCTACACTGGAAGCTGCTGCATTTGGTCTTTTCCCACCCCCTCTAGGGAAGAGCTGATGACTTAGGCCATTGAAGTGACCAAGGTATAAGTCCTCACGCTAGGCCAATTGTTGGAATAATTTCCTGACTACTTCAGTATACAATTGTGCCTTTGCCAGAAGTCTTAAGATATGCTGGAACAGGTCATGTACTTCTAACTAAAAATGCAATAATTGTGATTAATGTGAAGGGTTCCCTAGAGATAGGAAAATTATTTTTCCTTCTACCTACTGTGATTTACCATCCTCATTCTGATTATTGAGGGAAAACAAAATCCTGCAATGCCTAGATCTACACAATTCAAGCTGACCTTCATGTGTTCTCACGTTCTTTGAAAGAATACAGTAGAACACTGTTAAAAATAATAAATCACTTTCTTCCTATCATAATAAGAAACAATGTTAGCTGTACTGGCAGCAAGCAGTGGCTTTAGGCCACCCTTGAGTGAGGAGTTGTTTTAAGCCTTCAACATTTTCCACTTCTTAGAAAAGGAAAAACCCTCCCTTGAATCCTCAAGTAGGCAGCATCCTGAATTTTATGTCTTCTCTCTAAAGCAGTGTCCCAGACACACTCAACTGGCTGCTCGCCATATCAGCTCCATATGGTCCAAGTATTAACTGATTGTGGGGAACAGGCCCTGTGTGACCAAGTCCAGAGCGTCTCATTTCCAGTATCCAAGCGATAAACAGAAGGGGACTCAAATAAAGTGAGACACCAAACAAAATCATTCAAGTTTCCAATCTGATACTGACCCTGCACCTTTCCCACATTTCTCCCCAGACCACTAGGCAAACACCTCCATTCATTCACAAATCCTCTCTCTCTCTCTCTCTCTCTCTCTCTCTCTCTCTCTCTCTCTCTCTCTCTCTCTCTCTCTCTCTCTCTCTCAAATTGAGACTGCAGCACTGTGTGTGCTCTCTCCTAAGAGATAAGCTCATCAGTATGGGACACAGACCACACTCTGCTATACTACCTCCATCTTATTCATTTACAGAGCATAGAAAAACCACGGTAGAAGCTTCAGCCAATTGGGACGCCTTGGCCCTCATTCACTCAGATTGCGCTGAATTCCTCTCAATGACACCAATCCCTTGTCCTCTTCTGAATAAACAGAAGCATAGTCTTCTGCCCTTTCCCTCAATGAAGGCGGAGCCTGCCCATCTTTCTCCCAGGGCTCTCTCCTCCAGCGGTCCCTACCAATGTACACATCTACATCATGAATGAGCTGAAGGAGAACACCCACTATCCCAGTCTTTTTTTTCGGTCCAAACTCCTTGGGACCCTGTCACCTTATTCCTTCCGCACACACCCCCAACCCATCCCCCTGATGGGAAGTGAGGAGCTTGCTGGTTTCGCCTCCCTCCTGTCTGCGTCCTTAACTTCCATTCACTCCGCACCAGCAGTCCGACCACCCCCTTTTCAGCTGCATGCATAGGAGTCGGGTGGCAGAGCGCGCCCTGCCAGTCACCCAGCGGTGCCTCCCTCCCCTCCAGCTCCCGCGGACCGGGACATCTACCTTGACGCTGGTGTAGCTGGTCTGGGTCTCGGCCTCGGCGCTGCTGCAGCAGTAATGGGTGCGCACCCTGCAGGTGGTCGGGGCAGAGGATGCCGTGCCCGCGCTGCTGCTGCTGCCGCTGCCCAGCTCCCTCCGCTCCCGGCGAGCGCCCGGGGCCCCGGCCTGGCGGCTCTGGTAGGCTAGCACCGAGGGGATGGCGTCGGCGGCGTCGGTCTTGATGAAGAGGCCGTGCAAGGTGGTCGCCGTGCCCTGCGACAGGGTAGTGGTCTGGTGGGGGGAATTGGACTCGTCCGAGTCTCGGCAGTAGATCACGCCGCTCTGCGAAACGTGGATGCTGGGAGCGCAGCCCATCCCTCTACCTCCCGCCTCCCCTCCTCCTCCTCCTCCTCCTCCTCCTCCTCCTCCTCCGGCCAGCAGCGGCTGGGGGGCCACCGGGCACCGCCGCGCCCCGCTCCGCCCTCCCAACCCCACCTCCTGTCTTGGGTCTCTGACGAAGGCAAAGCAGATCCCGGGGCGCGGGGAGGAAGGAACCCTGGCCACCACCTGCAGCGGGAAGGGCTGAAGCGGGCGCCGCCAGCGAGGATGCCGCCAGCGAGGATGCTGCCAGCGAGGATGCTGCCCCCGAGGATGCCGCCAGCGAGGATGCCGCCGCCTCTGCCGCCGCCTCGGCTGCGCCCCGCGCAGTCAGTTGGTGGCTAGCCACCAACGGGTGCCAGCGGGCCCCCTCTCCCCCGCGGAGCCGGCCCCTGTCCGGCCTGGCTGCCAGTCTGTCTGTCTGTCAATTCGGTCTCACTGCGGTTCTCCCCGGAGCCTTCCGCAGTCGTTCCCGGTCACCCCAACTTTCCCTCCTGGTCTAAGAGGCGCCCTGACCATCTTTGCGGAGACAGCCTCGGGCGTGTAGGGACAGATACGCACGCAGAGACCCCCCCCCTCGCCCTCGCCCCCGCCACACACGCAAGACGCCTGCCTCTGCCTCTTCTCCCCCCACCCCCCGTCAGATGCCGCGGCTCCCCCGCAGTACCCCTCCCTTCTCTCCTACTTCATCTCCGCCCCGAGCACCTGCCGGGCGCCCCAGTCCCCTGGCACAACCCGGCCCGCCCCGCCCCGGTCTGCCTGGACCTCCTCTGCCTGCCTGAGCCCCCTTGCTCCCCGTCTCTTTCCTTGCGGGAGCCTCTTAGGAAGAGCAGGGCAAAACAGAACAAACCAGTCCCAAACTTCCCCACCGATGCCCCCTAGCTCACTCCCCTCCTCCCACCGCTACCCCTCGCGTATCCGTGGGGAAGGAAGTCCGTGGATCACCCGTCCCCGAGGGCCGGACTCAGCTGCGCTTATCAGCTGGCAGCGATCTTTGCCACCTCCCCTCCCTCCCCAAGTGCCGGCCCTGTGGGTACCAGGAAGCTACGGCCTTCCTTCTCTCGAGTTGGGGGAGGGGGGTAAATTCAGCAGATAACCATAACCAGGAGACTTCGTTCATTTCCTAACCTAACCTAATCCATCCCCACCCAGCTCCCTCTAAAACCCGTGGTCAACCCGAAAAGAGGGGGCAGGGAAGCTAAAAGCTGGGTCCACATCCCTGAAATAACCGGTTGTTTCACACCTACAGAGGCACACCATGTACAGTCCAAACCAGTTATTGCTTCTTTAATGCGGCCTCACTGGAACTACCCATCTGCTTCATGGCTTGATTACTGGGAAAGCCATCCTTCCTTAGTGAAATCTGTTCTCTTATCTACGACTTAGATAGGGGCGCCGAGACCCCGAACAAGAGAGTTCGTCCCACAGAATTCTCAGTAGATTACAGCGTTCTCTCTTTAGGAGCATGTTGTATATCACCGGGCACGGTGTAAATGGCGGATCTCGGGGTCAACTAGTCAAACCTGTAATTTTACAGACGAGGAAACAGCTCCACAAAGGTCGTGACTTGCCTAAGGTCACTTCAAACAACTGACACCAAATTCAGTACTTTTTCCATTGCATTACACTGCCGTATTCCTCCATACTCTTGCCAGACCCTGATGGACATCCTTTGAGACTCTCAGGAACTCTGTCAATTCTCCTACCTCACATCATTTCTGAAAGATACTAAGTGCAGAATTCAAAATAATAAGGTGCTAGACAGAACCTGGATCTAGAGAGGATCAAGGAATCATGATTCATAAGCTCATTTATAAGATGAGATGGGGAAACAGAGGCTTTAGAGAAGACAGTTAAGTTTTGGATGTTCCAGGTAGCAAGGAGCAAAACTAGGAGTTGAATCCACGTCTGCTAACTCCATAGTCAGCATTCTTGCCACTACAGGACACTACCAGACCTCTCCCAACTTTTCCTTTTAAAATTTCCCTTTCCTCTCCCCCACCTCCCCTAAACAGCTCGTCTTTCTAACCAGAATGGAAGTCTACACTGTATTTCCCAATGTATAGTAAAATCCCTTATATATTTAATCTACGAAAGTGCCTGAATTCCATGAAAACTCCCTTATTCTACGACATTAAATGGATGAAGCTAAAAAATTATAAGGTTCCTTTGTTGAAATATGACAGAGATTATCTGTCAGACTTCCTAACAATCATTAAGGACCAAAGTGAACAATATTATAGTTCAAATTACAGCGATCTTGGTCTCTATACGAATCCCAGATAGAATATGAATAGAAGTTCATTATTCCTCTGGCTTATCAATAGTTCTGTATCTACACCCACTTCAGTTATTATCCTTTATGGAATTCCTCACAGCAGCCTGGAAATTGCAAGACACAGTAATAGGATGGTGCTAACTCTCACATATATGTACCATCTATCTACTCTTAAGCACTATTCTGTCTAAGAATGGTATGTGACTAATAACACCAGAAAATGAAGACTCCTCACTCTTTGTGCTTGTGACTGGCACTGAATCCCTTCTTGAAAAGGCAGTATGTTACATCTACTTTCCTTATGGAATAATGAGCTGTGCAAGTATTATGCTCCTCATGCATAAGGAAACTGAAGCCCCAAAGGAGTTAATCGACTTGCCCATGACAGTTGGTGTCATGGGTTAGTGAAACCCAAGTTTTCCATGTACCTGAATGGTGTTCCTTTGATGGCACAAATAATCACTCAATAGCATTTATTAAACACCTACTGTATGTCAGGGACTGTGCTAAGAGCTGATGATACAAAAGGAGGTAAAAGATACTTCTTGCTCTCAAAGAGCTTACAAACAAATGGAAGCAGAATTCACAGACCAGACTTTCAGGGTTGAACCTGGGGCCTGTGAGTCATCCAGAAACACATACAGACTTAACTCCTTTTGTTTTGAAAAATTAGAAAGTAGACTCCTTTCAAGGACGCCATGAAGAATAATGAGGCAAACTTGGCGAATTAAATCGTTAAAATTTGTTACCTGGCTTACATGTTGCCCTTTGACAAGGAATAATAATTCACACTTGCACAGCATTTCAAGGTTTGCAGAGCATTTTTTCTTACAACCATACTAACAGTTAATGTAAGTATTAATATTTACCCAAACATTACTTTTTTTTCTTGATCAGAACTTGCAATTTCATCAGTGTAGGCAATTCTCAGGACAAAGAGAAGTGACTTTCTCAGGGTCACACAACCAGTAAGTATGTGATGGCAGCAGAATCTGAGTCTTCCTGACCCTCAGGACCTCTAGGTGGGCTCTTACCTACCACACCAGTGGTGACAAATTGAAACAGAAATGAGACACTATACTGTGGGTCTGTATCTCTATGGGCTACATATTGACTCAGAAAACCACATATCAATATTATCTATGCTTTATTGTGTTAGCAATATTTTGCTAAATATTTCCCAAGTACATTTTAATCTGCTTATGTCTGTACTCAGGAGTGCTATGGACTCCATGTCTGATACCTCTGTACTACATCACACCACCCAACTTTTCCTCCCTTTCCTCTGATGCTCTGAGAAATTAAGTGATACCTTCAATGTCAGACAACTAATGTCTAAGGCAGGATTTGAACTAATATATTCTGTCTTCAAGACTTTAACCACTATATCCCAATGCAAGAGAGTGTTCAAAATCAACATCTGGACTCAGTATTAGTCTAGCCAGTGCTTTCACCTCATCTTTGCTTCTATATCTGTTCCCAGGTTAGTAGTTTCTCCCATACGGAATCATTATGCCTACCATTTTTACCTGTGAGAGTAGGTATCCAAGCCTGGTCGTAAACATCGATCTAGAAACGGGAACAGATACAGAACCATTGTTTGTAGATAAGAAACCAGAGGCCCCTCAACTTTAAGATAACATTTCTTTGCTTAGTGTTGACACATAAATTTTTGCAGGCTCCAATGATTTCTGGCCCAGCTCTCATACCTATTCCTTCTATGCAACCCAGGGCATAAATGGTTAACCCAGATAGGCAAGCAGGCTAAAATTATTCTTTAGGATCAAGAAAGAAGAAACTACTTAGAAGAGCCCTAAGCAGGGCATCAGCCCCTCTCCCACTATGAGGCTGTATCCAGGCAGCTCATAAAAGCAGACAGAACCCAGGTTTTGAGACAAGTGCTCTTAAACTGGCCCTTAAACTGTGACTTTGTTGGATAAGCCAACAAGAGAGGCCAATGAGGCCATTATACTGCAGAACAGTACAGCTTGGGGCTAGGGGTAAAGTATTTCTGAGTGGCTTCCCCTGAGTGTCTGTGTTTGTATTCCCCTATGTCAAGAAATGTTATGCATTAGGCTGTACTGAAAACTGCCAGAGGTCTTAGAGCAGAATATACCGAAGGGTTAGGCAGGGAAGATTCTATGACGCATGGTCAGTGACAACTGTGTCCTTGGCAGTATCTATCCTCTCAGCAAGTCCATGTCAGTGATTTACACATAAAAAGCAGATGGTGCCGATATTGTTATAACTTTATAGACCAGATTTACTGACAGTCACAGAACCATTGAAAAGACCTATCCAATTCAATCCAACGAATATTTATAAAGATAAAGCAAAGCAAACTCTGCCATTAGTAGCTTATGTTCTATTGGGGGATACACGTTTTTCTTAAAAGGGGGGGCTCTAGATGATTATTTAAGGAGGGAGGAAGAGAGAGAGAGAGAGAGAGAGAGAGAGAGAATTCTTTTAACACTTAGGTGGGATAAAGGAAAGCAGACCTGAGTCAAATTTTGAAAGGAACCAGGGATTATAAAAAGCAGCTGAAGTGAAGACGGGCATTAGACACATGTGAGGCCACCTATGCAGGAAAGTAAGACTGACTAAATACTGAGTTTGGGGAATAGAAAGTAGAAGAGTTTGCCTTGCATGTAGGGTTCATGACAGGAAATAATATACAGTAAGAAAAAAGGGTGAGTTGGAGTCATATTATGAAGAGTTTTAATGGGCAGCTAGGTGGCACAGGTGGATTAGGCAGATGACTGGGCCTGGGGTCAAGAAGACTTGAGTTCAAATATGACCTCAGACATTTGCTAGCTGTGTGACCCCGGGCAAGTCATTTAACCTCTGTTGACTACAATTTTCTCAATTGTAAAATGGGGATAATAAAAGCACCTACCTCACAGGGTTGTGATGAGAATCAAATGAGACATTAACAAAATGCTTAGCATGGTGCCCCCCGCACCTACACATTATCTATCTATCTATCTATCTATCTATCTATCTATCTATCTATCTATCTATCTATCTATGTGTGTAGGTGTGGATGTACCTATACATATATACATATATATACATATGTATGTATGTGTGTATATATATACATATATGTATGTGTGTATATATTATATATATATATACACATATATATGCTTATCCCCTTCCCCTGTTAACTGTCAAAATGAGTAGCTTGTATTTCATCCTAGAGGCAATAGGAATCCAGGAAAAGCCCAATTCTAAGTCCAAACCACTAACTACTGTCCCACAACCACATTACAGATAAATTCAAATTGTAACACATATGGCCAATTAGTATTAGCATTAATTCTCTGCTGTCTTCCTTCTAGCTATGGCTCAAGAAATTTGCTTTGCATCTAGAAGCCAGCTCTCAAAGTTAGAAGCCAAATTCATTTTTAGGCTCTCAAATGGAAAATAAAACACCACAATGGCAAGGAGGAGCAGATATGAAAGGAGGAAGAGATAGGTAGCACGCAATGGTTAACCAAAGACATCCTATACACATTTTAATCTCACTATGTTCAAAATTGAACTCATCATCTTTCTCCCACAGTCCTCTCTTCTTCTTAGCTTTCATGTTTTTGTAGAGGACACTAGAAGTCTCCCAGGATCTAGGCTTGCAGTTTAGGTACCATTCTTTGCTCTCCCCTACATTCAGTCAATGTCTGGATAACTCCTACGAATTCTATCCTTGTAACATCTCGTATACACATCCTCTTTGCTCCTCTGATCTCTGCTGCTGCCCTGGAGTAGACACTCATCGCCTCACACTTGGACCATCGCCATAGCCATACTACACTCAGCTACCAGCATAACCTTCCTGAAGTATAAGTCTAACCATGTCCATGTCATCCCCTACTCAATAAGCTCCAGCGGCTCCCTATTGCCTCCAGGATCAAACATAAAGTCCTCTGCTTGGCTTTTGAAGTCCTTTACGAGCTGGCCTCTTCCTATCTTTGTCGTCGTTTAGCACCTTCCTTCTGCCTTGTCTCCTTGTGGTTCTTTGAGAAAACACTTAATCTCTCAGCCTGAGACATTTTCATTTGTGCCCCAAAATGAATTTTCGCCCCCCTTGTCTTCACCTATGGGATTCTCTGGCTTCCTCCAAGTTCCAGCTAAAATTCCACCTTCTGCAAAAAGTCCTTCCCAATTCCCCTTAATGCCAGTGCCTTCCCTCTGTTGATTATCTCTGATTTATCCTATCTACATCTTGTTTGTATGTTGTTGTGTCTTCTCCATGATACTGTGAGCTCATAGGCAGCAGGGACTGTCTTTTGCCTTCCTTTGTATCCCCAGGGCTTAGCACAGTGCCTGGAGCATAGTGGTGCTTAGTAAATACTTGTAGATTAACTCAGATCCTGTTGTAATGAGATGGAAAAGGGGATGGAGGTACCAGAACTAGACTCTCTAGGTCAGTGGTAGTAGTAGAAGTGGAAAGGAGAAATAGAAACTCAGTGAATGGCTGTGAAATGCCCATGAATCCTGAGAACCAAATTGATTCAGAGATCTTGAAGGTCCAGAGATGATACCTTAGGACATAAAAATTGGCAAGCTTTCAAATACAGTAGGAAATGAATCAAAGGAACATTTGTGTAGAGATGGAAGGGATCTCAGAGGTCATTCAGTCCAAAATTTTCATTTTATAGATGAACAAAATGAAGCCCAAAGAACTGAACTCATATGTCCAAGGTCATGCAGGTAGTAAGGAGCAGAGGTTAGATTCAAACCCAGATCTTCTGAGTCAAATCCAATATGCTTTCTTCAGCATAATCTCACTTCAGGATGAAGGGTAAGGACAAGAGGCTGTTTTCCTGCAAAACAGAGGTTTTTGCTGAGCTCAATATGGTAAAGAACAAATCTTCAAAAGGAAAGGGAGTCCAACCATGATAAGAAGCAGGTACTCTAGGGGATTCCCCCATTGTTATCCATGATGAACTCTCCAGTTCACTGCTATAGACTTCATTCCAACTTATTGTGATCTCTTTGTCTGTCACTGTCTCTGTCTGTCTGTCTCCAATTTGGCTAAGATTGCACCAAAAATACTGGGTACCATAATGAATGCAGACACCATGATGACTTGGGGCTTAGGGTGTATTAAGCTACCTCTAAATTCAAGAATTCTTCTAGATTTGCTCTATTCCTGACTCTATTGCTTACCAGCAATGTACTCAGAAGGCAGGTAAATTTTTCTCTCTGCACCTCAGTTTTCTCATCTATAAAATGGAGATAAGGATGCTCATACAATTTACTTCATAAACATTTTGAATATTAAATATTATGTGAATGCAAACTTTCATTGTTTTATTATTTATGACAAGAAAAGTGAATAAAACATGTAGAGTGATTTTCAACCACAAAGGTTTTCTGCTATCCTTTAGTTAATCCAGAACTCAATGAACCAGTATATTCTATTCCCACAATATTCAATTAAAGGATTTGTTGTTCAGTTCCCAAATACCTCCCCATCTACTGTAGTTAAGTTTGGAAAATGTTACTAACTGAGATTTTACTGAAAAGTTAAGAAATTTTTCAATAAATAAAACATTCATATTGATATACTATATTTAAGAATTGAAGAGATACAACAGATTTATATTCATACAACTTTCATTAAAAAATAAGAAGAGGAGGGGAGAGCCAAGATGGTGGGGTAGAAAGATGCACATACTGCTAGCTCTTCCCTCACAGCCCATAAAATGCCTGTAAAGAAAGGCTCTCAACAAATTCTAGAGCAGCAGAAACCACAGAACAACAGAGTAGAAGAGATTTCCAGCCCAGGGTAACCTGAAAGGTCGACAGGAAACATCTGTCACACTAGACTACAAATGGAGCCTGGCCCAGCCTTGGCCACAGTGTGGCCTTAGGAGGAAGAGGTGAGCAGGGCCAGGGGTGGAATCGGCAGGGGTGGAATCCCTAGTACTGGTAGAAGAGGTTTGCAGATCCCTCAACCCACAGGCACCAAAGGTCAGTGAGAGGGTTTTTTCAGCTGGCTGAGAAGGGAGAAGGACCTTCCCATAACTAGGGCCAGAGGCCACATGGGGCAGGTGGCAGCAGCTTCTACAGCAGCTCCTATAGCAGCCCCCTTCCATCATTGGATCATAAAAGCCCTGGAGGCACTGAGTAGTTGATTCTTACCTTAGCCCTGTCTAGCAGCCCTGCCCTCACCTTATATTCCTGAGGGATTTGAACAGCTGATCTTTATCTCACACTGAATGGCAGCCCTGCCCCTGCAGCTTATCTGAATCTTAGCCCCCAGTGCTGGCCTGGCAGAACTGGAGACCAGGTAGCTGTGGAGAGGAAACTCTGCTACTCAGATTTTGGGCACAAAAATTTCTGCTTGCTCCCAGAACAATGTACATACTTGATTGTACCACCTTGGAGGAACTGAGATCTTACAGACCCTCAGAGTATACCCTACTCTTGACAAAGGACCCAAAAGTCAAGTAACTGGTTGGAAAAATGCCCAAAAAAGGGGGGAAAAATAAGACTATAGAAGGTTACTTTCTTGGTGAACATAAATCTTCTAACATCCTTTCTGATGAGGAAGAACAATGCTTACCATCAGGGAAAGACATAGAAGTCAAGGCTTCTGTATTCCAAACATCCAAAAAAATATTCAATAGTCTCAGGCATAGAAGAGTGCAAAAAGGATTTTGAAAATCAAGTGAGAGAGGTGGAGGAAAAACTGGGAAGAGAAATGAGAGAGATGCAAAAAAATCATGAAAAGTGGGTCAACAACTTGCGAAAGGAGACCCCAAAAAATGCTGAAGAAAATAACACCATTAAAAATAGGCTAACTGAATTGGCAAAAGAGGTCCAAAAAGCCAACGAAGAGAAGAATGCTTTAAAACGCAGAATTAGTCAAATGGAAAAGGAGGTTCAAAAGCTCACTGAAGAAAATAGTTCTTTAAAAATTAGAATGGAACAGATGGAGTCTAATGACTTTCTGAGAAACCAAGAAATCACAAAACAAAACCAAAAGAATGAAAAAATGGAAGAGAATGTGAAATATCTCATTGGAAAAACAACTGACCTGGAAAATAGATCCAGGAGAGACAATTTAAAAATTATGGGACTACCTGAAAGCCATGATCACAAAAAGAGCCTAGACATCATCTTTCATGAAATTATCAAGGAAAACTGCCCTGATATTCTAGAACTGGGGGCAAAATAAATATTGAAAGAATTCACAGCTCACCTCCTGAAAGAATTCCAAAAAAAAAGAAACTCCTAGGAACATTGTAGCCAAATTCCAGAGCTCCCAGGTCAAGGAGAAAATACTGCAAGCAGCTAGAAAGAAGCAATTTGAGTACTGTGGAAATACAATCAGGATAACACAAGATCTAGCAGCTTCTACATTAAGGGATAGAAGGTCATGGAATAGGATATTCCAGAAGTCAAAGGAACTAGGACTAAAACCAAGAATCACCTACCCAGCAAAACTGAGTATAATACTTCAGAGGAAAAAAAGGGTCTTTCAATGAAATAGAGGACTTTCAAGCATTCTGGATGAAAAGACCAGAGCTGAAAAGAAAGTTTGACTTTCAAACACAAGAATCAAGAGAGGCATGAAAAGGTAAACAGGAAAGAGAATTCACAAGGGACTTACTAAAGTTGAACTGTTTACATTCCTACATGGAAAGACAATATTTTTAACTCTTGAAACTTTTTTCAGTATCTGAGTAGTTGGTGGGATTATACACACACACACACACACACACACACACACACAGAGAGAGAGAGACAGAGAGAGAGACAGAGAGTACAGGGTCAGTTGAATAGGATGGGATCATATCTAAAAAAATGAAATTAAGGGGTAAGAGAAGAATATATTGGGAGGAGAAAGGGAGAAATGGAATACGGCAAATTATCTCTCATAAAAGAGGCAAGTAAAAGACTTTTCAGTGGAGAGAAAAAGGGGGGAGGTGAGAGAAAAAACATGAAGCTTACTCTCATTACATTCGACTCGAGGAAGGAATAAAATGTACACTCATTTTGGTATGAAAACCTATCTTACAATACAGGAAAGTGGGGGAGAAGGGGATAAGTGGAATGATGGAAGGGAGGTCAATAAGAGGAGGGAGCAATTAGAAGCCAACACTCTTGGGGAGGGACAAGGTCAAAAGAAAGAATAGAAGAAATGGGGGGTAGGATAGGATGGAGGGAAATATAGTTAGTATTACACAACACGACTATTATGGAAGTCATTTGCAAAACTACATAGATATGGCATATTTTGAATTGCTTGCCTTCCCAATGGGGTGGGTGGGAAGGGAGGGAGCAAGAGAAGTTGGAACTCAAAGTTTTATGAAGAACTGTTGAGTATTGTTCTTGCATACAACTAGGAAATAAGAAATACAGGTAATGGGGTAAAGAAATTTATCTTGCCCTACAGGACAAAAGAGAAGATGGAGATAAGGGAAAGGGAGGGATGTTAGAAGGGAGAGCAGATTGGTGATCAGGGTAATTAGAATGCTTGGCATTTTGGTGCAGGGGAGGGGAGAAATGGGGAGAAAATTTGAAACTCAAAATCTTGTGGAAATGAATGTTGAAAACTTAAATAAATTTAAAAAAGAAGAACAGGGAAGTTCAAAAATTGGCACAATTATCCTCTAATAATGAAAAGTATTTATGAAAATATATAACATGTTAATATATAGATACAGACATAGCTCCTGAAAAACACTCTCTTGCATAAAAATCTCCTAAAAAAGTTACCACAATTCCCAGTTTCTCTCTGATTCAGCAGTTCCACAAAACCACAACTATTGAGCCCCATCAATGTGTTTGTTTTTACCAGCCAGAGGACGTACAAAAAATTTGATCAAACAACATAGCAAATAAGGAGGTAAGAGATTTCCTTCATATACTTGAGTTATACTCTCACAAGTTATCATATTAGTGAGGGAGCTTCCTCCAATAGCAAGGATTAAAAACATGTGCCTGTACATTTTTCTAATATTATCCTTTTTAAAATATTTTTCTCAATTACATGTAAAAATGTTTAAATATTTTATTTTTCCAACCATATGTAAAAACTACTTTGGGGAGGGAAGCAGAAAACTGGGAAAGAATTTTTGCAACTAGTGTCTGTGATAAAAGCCTCATTTCTAAAATATATAGAGAATTGAGTCAAATGTACAAGAATATGTCATTCCCCAACTGATAAATAGTCAAAGCATATGAACAGGTAGTTTTTAGAGGAAGAAATTAAAGCTAGCTATAGTTATATGAAAAGATCTCTAAATCACTATTGATTAGAGAGATGCAAATCAGAACAACTCTGAGGTAGCACATCACACCTCTCAGATTGGCAAACATGACAGAACAAGATGATGATAAATGTTGGAGAGGATGTGGGAGAGTTGGAACACTCGTTCATTGTTGGTGGAGTTGATCTAACCATTCTGGAGAGCAGTTTGAAACTATTGATGAAAGGACTACAAAAATGTGCATACCCTTTGACCCCGCAATATCGCTTCTGGGACTCTATCCCAAAGTGACCGTAGAAATGGGAAAGGGTCCCACATGCACAAAAAATTTATAGCACTTCTCTTTTTGGTGGCCAAAAATTGGAAAGCAAGGGGATGACCATCAATTGAGGAATGACTGAACAAGTTATGGTACGTGAACGTAATGGAATACTATTGTGCTATGAGAAACGATGAACAGGAAGACTTCAGAGAGGCCTGGGAAGACTTCTATGAACTGATTCTGAGTGAAAAGAGCAGAACCAGGAGAACTTTGTACACAGCAACAATCACAGTGTGTGAGGAATTTTTCTGGTTGACTTAGTACTTCATTGTAATGCAAGGACTTAAACAATTCCCAATGGATTCTTGAGGCAAAATGCCTTCCACATCCAGATGGAACTATGGAACTGGATTGCAGAATGAAGCAGACCATTTTCTTTTGTATTATATTTGGTTTTGTTGTATGATTTCTCCCATTCATTTTAATTCTTTTATGTAACACGATTAAGGTGAAAATGTATTTAGGAATGTATGTGTAGAACCTCTATAAGATTGTACACCAACTTAGGGAGGAAGTGGGAAGGGAAGGGGGAAGTAGGAGGGAGGGGAAAAAATCGAAGATATATGGAAGTGATTGTAGAACACTGAAAACAAATAAAATAATTTAATAAAAAAAGAAAAAACTATTTTTAACATTAGTTTTTTTAAAATTTTGAATTCCAATTCCCTCCCTTCCTTCCTCCAGTCCCCCCACCCCACCCCTTGAGAAGGCAAGCAATTTGATATAGGCTACATATGTGAAGTCAAGCACATTTCTTTATTAGCCACATTGTGAAAGGAAGAAAAAAAGAAGGAAGAAAAGAAAGAAAGAAAGAAAGAAGGAAGGAAGGAAGGAAGGAGGGAAGGAAGGAGGGAAGGAAGGAGGGAAGGAAGGAAGGAAGGAAGGAAGGAAGGAAGGAAGGAAGGAAGGAAGGAAGGAAGGAAGGAAGGAAGGAAGGAAGGAAGGAAGTTAAGGAAGGAAGGAAGGAAGGACACTTCAATCTGCCATCAGATTCCATTAGCTCTTTCTCTGGAGGTAGATAACACTTTTCATCACAAGTCCTTCAAAATTGTCCTGGATTATTACATTGTTGAGAATAGGTAACTCATTGGCAGTCTCCTGATTCTGCTCACTTGATCCTGCATCAGTTAATGTAAGTTTTTCCAGGTTTTTCTTAAACCATCCTGCTGGTCATTTCTTTTAACACAACAGTATTCCATGACCATTCCCCTAATTGATGACTTTCCCCTCAATTTCCAATTCTTTGTCACTACAAAAAGAACTTCTGTAAATATTTTTGTCCATATAGGTCCTTTTCCCTTTTCTTTAATTCCTTTGGGATACAGACCTGGTAGGGGTATTGCACAGTTTTATAGCTCTTTGGTCATAGTTTCAAATTGCTCTCCAGAATGGTTGGATCAGTTTACAATTCCACTAACACTGCATTAAGTAAGTACCCCAATTTTTCTACATTCCCCCCACTTGTCATTTTCTTTTTTTGTCATATGAGCAATCTGATAGATATAAGGTAGGTATCTCAGACTTGTTTTAATTTGAATTTCTCTAATCAAGAGTGATTTAGTGCATTTTTTCATGTATATAGCTTTAATTTCCCTTTCTGAAAACTATTCATATCCTTTGACCATTTATCAATTGAGGAATGACTTGTGTTCTCATAAATTTGACTCAGTTCTCTATGTATTTGAAAACTGAGCTCAATATACTTGAAAATTTGCTATATCAACTTTTTCCCAATTTCCCTACTTTCTTCTAATCTTGGCTACACTGGTTTTCTGGGCAAATTTCATGAAATCAAAATTATCCATTTTACATTTTGTAATGTTCTCTGTCTTGCTTGGACTTCCCTTATTCACGGATCTGACAGGTAAAATTTTCCATGCTTCCTCCATATATACCATATACATGCATACACACATATATAAGCACCATATGTGTGCCATATATTTGTGTACCATATGTGTATCATACATAGGTACCATGTGTGTACACCATACACATATCATACATACACCATATATACCATACATACCAGAGAGAGGGTGAGAGACAGAGAGTTGGGTTCAGCTTCATCATCCTATCTCATTAAATCTCATTTACATTCCCCCTTGCATCATTTTGGCTAATGAAGTAGAAACATTCACATGTGATGCCTCTCATCAATGATGCTTTCTTTATACCTGGTTCTTCTCTTTCTTTTAGTTTCATCTATGAGCGCTCATTGGATGACCCGATTTAGTTAAATCTCACACTAGGTTTCTGCAGACATGTCTGCCTTCCCATTTTTTTCACCTTTTTTGTGAGGTGATACTGCTTGTTAGTTTCTATCATGCTCTTTAATGTCTTTGTCATTTTTCATCATCTTGTCTCTACATTTGACAAGGTTGCCAAATTGAACTCATTCTTCCAAAAGTTTAAATGGCTTCAAGTTATGTTATGTCACAGCCTCTGAAGAACTAAGCTGAGAAACATTTAAGGGGCAATGGAGAAGGACATGGTAGGCACAAGTGGGCAATACATTACAAACGAGAACTTACACAGGAGAAAGCTAAAAAACTCATCACAGGAAACAACGTTTGACTGGAAAGGAAAGGAAAAGAAAAAGAGAAGGGGAGGGGAGAGAAAGGGAAAGGGAAGAAAGTGGTAATGAGAGATAACCAGTGGACAGTTCACATATTTCACTGTATCCAGTGTCAAGAGAACCAAAGAAAGAGCTCCTTTACAGCAGTCATACAGGTAGACGTAGATCAGACAAGGGTATAGAGGGTCTGCAAGGTGCTTCACTGGAGGAAGGACTCACAGCTACCACAGATCCACGGGAGATCAAAGTATCAAGATCAAGTAGGCTGAGGAGTTTTCTGATATCTTTTAATCTCTTCATCAGAGACTGCTGTATTCTGTTGAACCTCTCTAGAACTTTACTTTTATCCATTTCTTATTTTTCACAGTTAATATCTTATTTAAAATAGGTCAGAGTGGAAATAGCATGCAGTCAATTCATCTTACCTTCATTCGAATTCAATTAATGTTCTAACTACTTATCAATCCAAAGGGATTGGTGTCTATATGATGTCTGGCTGCACAGAGAGCTGATTATAAATAAACTACCCATACAGGTTGGTAGTCACTTCCTGTCTTATTAGTTTTATTTTTTTATGTTGTTTGATGCTCAAAATTACAGCTCCTTCCTTCTTCTCTCTTTGAAAAAACAAAAAAAAAATATTCATGAACAGCATATAGAGTGTTAGACTTGGAGTCAGGAAGACCTGAGTTCACATGCTACTTCAAACACTCTTTGTGATCCTGGGCAATTCCCTTAACCTGCCTCAGTTTCTTCATCTTCAAAATGTGGATAGTAATGGCAACCTACCTCACAAGGGTTGTTTTAAGGATCAAATGAGATAACATCTGTAAAGTGCTTTACAAAACTTAAAGCACTTTATTAAGAGTTAATCCATATTATTGCAGAAATGAATAAATGAATGTCAAAAAGTCTTTGCCTTCTTGCATTCTTTGTTTCTAAACTATATTTTCCAACATATTTTTGTTGCCCTCCCCAATGTCCACCTTCTCATTGAAGTCCCAGTGGTTTATAGTATATGTTCATTTGATTCGGAGCAGGCACGCTTACCACTTTTTGCATCTAGCAGTCTGATGATGTCCACAGACCCTTTTCTCAGAAGAATATTGTTAATACTTTTAATAAGATACATGAGATTACAAAAGAAACAATTATATTGAAATAGAATTGTTAAAACACTTTACAAAAATACAAGCTTGCAGATCCAAGATTCAGAATCCCTAGTTTGGAGGAGCTTGGCAAGTTCTTCAGGAGCTCCTCTATTTCTTCCTCCTCTTCTGCAGGTCTTATGCATAAGTTACAATTATATTCATATAGCACTGTAAGGTAAGATGGTCAAATACCTCCTGAAATTATTTTTATTTTCTTTGAGTATCAAATAAAATCATTCATATCATTGAGAAGAATCTATTGAATGAAACTGCTTTACATCTTCAAGTTCATTACAAAATAAAAATCTATTTTCCACCATAAATTTGGAATTGAATAAGGCCACACAGGACTGAGGCTCAAATCTTTTTTTCACTTCTGTCATGGGTAGCCATAGCAAAGAATTCATGACCTTGTGGACAATCTTCTGTGGTAAGTATATTGAACTAGTCTGAGCTTCACCTGGCAGACAACGTATTGCTGGGACTGTACTCAAAGCTTTCTTAGCATTCTTTTGGAGAATCCAATATCATCTCTGTGTCATATCATGTCAATATATATATATACACATACTGTAATGGGAAAAATTAATAATTAATGTCTTGGTAGCTTTGCTTTTTGATAGTCATTTGTTAACTACAATCACTTTAATAAGATAAAAAGTAATTGTGTGATTTCATAGTAAGAGTATAGCCTGGGTGAAAACGTGTAACTGTGATGTAGTCCCGAGGGAATACCTGTGTCAGCTAACCTTAGACTATAACCATTATAAAGTGTGTGTGTGTTAAGTATGGAACCACAATAATTACAGTAATATAATAATCTTCATATTAAGATGATGAAGTAAGAAAGCCCTTTAAAGGATTAATTCAGGCACCATGGAAAGAACAAAGTTAGGACACACAGAACTGCAAAATGGAATCTGGCAATGTACAAGAATCAGTTTCTAGAGGACTTTGTTGCACCATACCTGAATCAAGAGACCTATAAATAACTGTGAATTTTGCGTCTCATGGTCTCAGGCTGGATGGACTCCAGATTACTGCCCTTGTTTTTTCTTAATAAAGATCAGTTTATTTACCCAGAAAGGCCTCCCAATTTCTTTTAATAATACAACACATTCTTTTTTGAGTAGGTAGAAGAGACCACTCTCTGCCTCATTTCTTTCCCAGACTTAATCATTGAACGGGTGTTGCCTCAGTCAAACTTAGGCCTGTTAATTACCTTAGCTTAAAAAGACCAAGGTTTTCCACTGCATCCAGGGCCATCTCCAATCATCCTGATCTATATCTTTTCTCTGGACCCAGATGGCTTCAGAGAAGAAAGTGAGGCTGGTGACTTTGCACAGCCCTGCCTCACTTAAATCCAACTCACTTGCATGTCATGGCATCACCTCCCTGATGTCATGGTCCTCTTCAAGAATGAAGGATAAACAACAACATATATGTGTATACATACACACATATATGTTTGTGTGTATATGCACACTCATATCTGTGTGTACATAATATACATACATACACACACACATATACATATATATATATATATATATATATATATATATATATATATAGAGAGAGAGAGAGAGAGAGAGAGAGAGAGAGAGAGGGAGAGAGATGGCTATATAAAAGACTGAATCTC
The DNA here is from genome assembly GCA_023548195.1 of Bettongia penicillata ogilbyi. Classification (NCBI taxonomy): domain Eukaryota; kingdom Metazoa; phylum Chordata; class Mammalia; order Diprotodontia; family Potoroidae; genus Bettongia; species Bettongia penicillata. Next base: position 70,010 of record JAJHZJ010000532.1, on the reverse strand, counting down.
TCAATTTTTCCCAGGCTAGAAGCACAGTGACTTTCATGGACCCAGTCACAACACTGATTGGCACAGAAGTTTTGACCTGCTCCATCAAAGCTTGGACTCACTTCTCAGTTTGGGTCAGTTGCATCTCTCCTTGGGCAGACCAGTGGTCCTCTGCTCCCAAAGGTTCACCATATTTGTGGCAGATAGCAAATCAGTTTTAGCCCTATCACATCACAGAATTCCCAAGCTCAAGGGATCCACCAGTCTCACCTCTAGCATCTGGTACCATCAAGCTCAGAAACTATGATATAATAAGAACACAACTTCTGTGGACATAAGAAATTCAACTCAATTAATTTAAACAAAAGTATATATTAAGTTTTTACTATGTATTCTAAGCACACCTGAGCAACTCTAAGAATTGTTATGTTCAGCCGTGTCTGATTCTTCATGACCCTGTATACCACTGTACATCAATGCTATCCATGGGGTTTCCTTGGCAAAGACACTGGAGTGATTTATCATTTTCTCCTCTCTAAAAGTATAAGTTATAAATGAGATATAGATCTGTGTTGGTAGAGGAATTTTCACACCAGAATCTCACTCTATCAATAAAATTACAAATTTAGACAACAAAGAGCTATGTCATTAGAATACTGACAACTGTGGAGCATAAAAAATGAGGCATAATATATTTTTCCATGCTCATAGAGAATTTACAGTCTATACAGAAAGATGAGACATAGATGCTTGAAACAAAAGAGAAAAAAATAAGATAGTCTATAGTCACGTGTGAAATAGGGTTCCGTTCCATTAAAACCTAAGCTTTGGGGCAAGATTTTGCCCTTTGTTTTAAACTGTTTTTTGTTGATGGCTATTAAGATTACATCTTTTTATACCACTGTTAACCTTTGAGAGAGTAATTTCAGTAAACAGTTGGGGTCAGAAGACAGAGAATATAAGAAACTGAGAAGTGGATGGATGAAGAACTTGTGGCAGTAAGTAGAGATGACTATAAATGAAAGAAATAGAAGGGTGATTTGAGAGTTAAATGAAGTTTTTTTTAAGATGAGGAAGGGGGGTGACCTGCGCATGTTTATATGCACCAGACTAAGAACCAGAACTGGATCATCTGGTAAGACAGAGTAAGAGAGCAAGAAAGGGAAGGAAGGAGGGAAGGAGGAAAGAGAGAGAGGGGAAGATCACTAGAGCAAGCTGTTGGAGAAGATAGTAATGATGATGGCAATGATGAGAGCTGACATATGGCACTTTAAAGCTTATAAAGTGCTTTCCATATATTATCTCATTTGATCCGCAAACAGCCCTGCTAAGTAGGTGCCATCATTATCTCAATTTTAAATGAGGAGAGACTCAAGAGCATAATAATGGTACTTTCATAGTTGCTTTAAGATTTGAAAATTCAACATTACACATTATGCCATTTGTGTGGTGGGCACAATATATTACATATGAGGAATTAGAAGAAAGGGCATAAAGAATTGTCACTTGAGAAATATAGAACTGGAAAGAGACAGTTACAGAGTGAGAGTGAGAGATGCTCAATGGACAGCCCACATAACTCACTGGTATCCACTGTCGAGAGAGCCCATGAAGCCAAAGAGTCAAGGATGAGTGAAGATGCAGGGCAGCCGGGACATGGAGAGTGAAGAAATTTGGAAGCTCAGAAGAGACAACCTCATTTTTTAGAAGTAAATCAGGCAGCAAAATCAGATTTGGACGGGGAAGAAGATTTAGAACAGCCACTGGAAGCGTGTGAGAAAAAGTCAATCAGAGAAGATGGAAGAGACTGCCCTGCAGCGGGGATGGTCCAGTTGTGATGGAAGCTCTTTAGTGGAGCCAGATGCCAAGGCTGCATGGCTACTTACAATGGCTTTCAGCAGAGCCAGGGTAAGAATGGAAATAAAAAGGGTCTATGTTTGGGGATGAGTCGGGGTTGAAGATGAGCAGAGTATGAACACAAAGGTAGAACCAGGGAGTCAGACTTGTGAAATGAGGGAAAAGGACTGAGAGACGGTAGGGATGATGGTGGCAGTGAGAATGAAAAGAAGAGACCAAAAGAGATTATGAAGACCACATGGACAAGGTCTAGTGGTCTCCTGGATACATATGAATAGGGAAAGAGAAGTCAAAGTTGATTCAAGATTCAAGTTGGGTTGATGGAGGGAAAAGTGATGACCTTAGCCAAAATAGGGATTCACTCTGAGCTTTCAAGCCTGGGTGACAGAAGGGGAGGGGGTAACCAAAAGAGGGTTATTGAAAAACAGGGCTGGTTTAAGGGGAATAGAATGGATGCATTTTGGGTCATGTTGAGTCCATGGGAGACTTAGCTTGGGGATACAGTAAGGGAAGAGCTTTGAGGAGAGATCAAGAGTAGATATTGCTAGAGACATCAATAGTAATATCTAAATAAAGGTACTAATTGAAGCCATGGGACTAGAGAAGAATGACAAAAATAGGAACATTGGGAGGGATGGTCGACTTCAGTGAGTACTAGACAATAAGATTTGCTCCCAAGATACAGCTGCTCTAGTCACCTGAGATGCTTCGTTTCTCCAGGCTTGAATCCCTTATCATACAAGACAAATGTTTGACCAGCCTACCGTACGACAATTTAGCAAACTGAAACTGGATTGGAACAGCATTTTGATGCAGCAATTAGGCTCTGAGTTGTCTCCAAAAATAATGAAAGTGATGAATTTCTAAGACCAGCCCCCTGGAGCTGGAAGTCACTTTTAGATGTGACCCCTGGAACTCCACCTTTGGGGTAGAACAATGAGTCTCTACTGCTTGATATTTTGTCTAAAATATGAGGTTCAATTCTGGAAGAAATTCTTGAGGATTTATTCACATCTGGCATCCATGAATGATGCTCTGAGAAGAGAAAATGCACAAGTATTTCATCCAGAAGAGGGTGCAACCTGGGTACAACTGTACTTGAGTCTTTTGTTTCTTTTTTACTCTCCTAATAAACTAATTTTAACATCAAGTTCCAATCCTTTTGTCTACAGGCAGCCTGACCTCCTTTCTTGTAAGCCTGACTGACTATTTATTGTCTCCCAAGCAAAAGTCATCAGGATTCTATAAGAAACTGAATCCCCGTGGACTGTAATCTTCATTCCATTATGGAAGATAAGTGACACAAACTTTGTGGGGGACAGCAGTGAGAAGGTGGGAAATGAAACCTGTGATTTCAATGCTATCGAAAAGTCCCAGTGAGGAAACTCTGATCAGTACAGATTGGCACCTGCTCTGCAATTTACAGTCTTAGAACTGCCTGGAGCACTGGAAAGTTGACTGACTTGTCCAGAGCCCTCCAGTATGGATCAATAGACAAACTCTGAGACTGTCTTCTTGACTTTGAAGCCTTCTCTCTACTCTCTGTATCACTCTTCCCCTTCCGTTGATGGAGCATTAAAAACCTACCAACATAAAAACTTTCAAAAATGAGAGAGCACTTTGCTCGGTCTTCCAAACCCTATGAGCATGACGCGAAATGTTGACGTGAAATGTGCAGCTGTGAGGATTTAGCCCCTGCATTCAAATTAAGAAACTTCACCAAGAGTTAACACTTTTCTCCTTTAACACCTTAGTGGGATATGGAGCCAAGTTCAGTTTCTGCAAGCATGGAAGAAATTTTCAGGACCAAGTAACAGGAAGTCATATGAAAATTCTCAACATAATGTTATCCAAATCAGAGTTCTCTCTCCCAAATTTTACTTTTAATTAGATGCAACACAGTGTGGTAGAAAGATCAGTGGCCTGGGAGTCAGGAGACCTACATTTGAGTCCTTGTTAATTATTTACTATGTAGCTTTAGGTGCACACATACCTACACTAACACAGACACACACATACACATCAATAGTTAACCATCAATAAAGATTTATCACACATATGCTAAGAACCGGGGACACAAAGATCAAAAAAGTCAGTTCCTGCTTTCAAGCAGCTTATAATCCAATGGGAGAAGAACAACATACAAAAGAGGCTGGGAAAGTGTGGTGCTGTACTCAGTGGCATGGTGGAGAAGTCAGAGAATGGCCAAAATAGTGCAGCAAGGTAGGAAATGAGAGGTTGGAGCTGAGCTCTTCCTTTAAATGGAGATTTTGGAATTCATCGCCCACCTTGCAGTCAGAGAAGAAGGGAGAAAAGTAGAGTATTGAGCGGCAATGTATCCAGGCTGATGAGATCTTATAGGATGTTAAGATTATCCCAGTAATGAACTTCCTAGGCACGGTAGAGAACAGCTAGTTGGCACAGTGGATAGAATACCAGGCCTGGAGGCAGGAAGATCTCAGTTCAAATCTGGTCTCAGACATTCACTAGCTATGTGATTTAACTCTGTTTGCCTCAATTTCTTCATCTGTAAAATGAGCTGGAGAAAGAAATGGCAAACCACTCCAGTATCTCTGCCAGGAAAACCACAAATGTGGCAATGGAGAGTTGGTCATGTCTGAAATAACTGTACAATGACAAAGGCCATGGTAGAAAAGTCACTCAGAGAAGTCCCAAAGTGTCTCTTTCTGTCTCTCCCCTCTCCCTCTCCCTTTCTTTCTCTCTCTCTCTCCCTTTTTCTCTCTCCCTTTCTCTCTCTCCCTCTCTCTCTCTCTCTCTCTCTCTCTCTCTCTCTCTCTCTCTCTCCCTCTCTCTCTCTCTCTCTCTCACACACACACACACACACACACCTACTATTACTACTACTACCATCACCACCACCACCACTGCTATTACTGCTACTACTACTACTACTACTACTACTACTACTACTACTACTACTACTACTACACTACAGTGGAGTTCTGAAATTAAAAACCTAACTGATGGATGGAATATTGATTGCCCAAACTCCAGGATTGCCCATAGTTTAAAAAAAAAACCTTATGTCAGTCATTCCCAGTAGAAATATGGTCAAAGGATATGAGCAAACCATTCTCAAAAGAAGAAATATGAATAGTTAACAACTATATGAAAGTTTGTTCCAAATAGCTAATGATGAGAAATATATATTTCTCCACTATTATTTCATATACTGCAAATTATCAAAGATAGCAAAAAGAAGGGAATGGTCAATGTTAGAAACATAGCAATTTGGTGAAGTTACGAATTAGGCCAACTATTCAAAAAAGAATTTGGATGCACAGTAGAAAAGTGATGATAATATCCATACCCTTTGACCCAGAGATCCTATTGGTAGGCATAAAGGCCAGAGAAGTCAAAGACAGATATAGCTCCATGTACCCCAAAATATTTGTAGTAGCACTTTTGTGCAAAGAACTGGAAACAGAGTAGGTGCCCATCAATCTGGGAAAGGAAAAATAAATGTTGTTACATTAATGAAATGGAAATAGCTCACTGGACAGAGCACTGCACTTAGAGTCAGGCAGACCTGACTGACACTTACTGGCAGCGTAACTCAAGGCAAGTCATTTTACTCAAGTTTCCTCACCTGTAAAATGGGGATGATAATAATGCCTACCTCAAAGGTTGTTGTAAGGACAAAATGAATGAATATTTGTAGGGTGATTTGCAAACTTTAAAGCACTATATAAATCCTATGTATTAATATTCAGTATTGAGAGATGGTGCTTAGTCATTTTCAATTGTGTCCAACTCTTTGTGACTCCATTTGGGGTTCTCTTGGCAAAGATATTGAAGTGGTTTGCCATTTCCTTTGCCAGCTCATTTTACAGATGAAGAAACTGAGGCAAACAGTGTTGAGTGACTTACCCAGGGTCACACAGCTAGTAAGTGTCTGAGGCCAGATTTTAACTCAGGAAGATGAGTCTTCCTGATTCCAGATAAGGCACATCATCCACTGAGCTGCCTCACCACTCCATTGAGACACTAGTAATTTCTTCTTCTTTGAAATTAATTCATCACAGAATATTAGAGCCAAAAGGGCCTGTTGGTGATTATACAGCCCAAACTCTCATTTTACAGCTGAGGTCAAAAGAAATAAAATGACTTGACCAGGGTCACATATCTTGTCAATGGTGATGCCCCCATAGGAACCCAGTTGTTCTAACTCCTAGTCCAAGTGCTTTTTCCACTCTGCCACAGTACTATTATATTGGATATTATATTGGTCACAAAGAGAGCAGTGGGAATAAATCTTTTAGATCTATGGACAACAGACAACAAGCATTTATCAAGGGCTTCCTAGGTTCCAGTCAGTATTCAAAGTAGACCTTAGCTAAGAACTCTAAAAATGGATGCTGACTTCAGCAAGTTGTGGCTGCCAGTTTATTTCTGACACAAGAATCTAGAAGCTTCAGGAGACTACCATCACACTGTAGTCTTCTCTGCAGATTCTTTAGGGCCTCACACTTGGAGAGCACCAAGTAAATATCTGGTGAATGATACAAAAGAATGGTTCGAGGGACACATCCCTTCATAACCAGGGCGCTTCTAGAATGTTGGCCGTGAAGGGGTCACCTCCCCACAGAGGCATGCTGTCATTCTAGTGTTGTCTTTACCTCTGATGGATGTTCAGTTGGCAATGACGTCCAACACTGAGGCTCACATTACTTTGTTCTATCATGTTCCTCTGTGAGAAGCACTCAAACCCAGAATAAATCCATTTGGAAAATCAAAGAATGCCTTGGCAATAAACAGATAGATGGTGTCGCTGTGGATAGAGTGCTGGGCCTGGAGCCAGGAAGACTCATCTTCCTGAGTTCAAATCTGGCCCACTTACTGGGCAATTACTTAACCCCATTTGCCTCAGTTTCCCCATCTGTAAAAATGAGCTGGCAAAGGAAATACCAAACCATTCCAATATCTTTGCCAAGAAAACCCCAAATGAGGTCACAAAGAGTTGGACATTACTGAAACAACTAACTACCAATGATAATCTGAAAATTGGAATATGGGAAATCTCCCTCCTCCCCATAAGGAGACTCTCTCTACCAGTGCAAGTGGGAGCTTTCTCTGCCACCTAGAGAGATTTCAGGGAGCACTGAGAAGTTCAATAATGTGTCAAGGGCCACACAGCTTCAGTCCATGTTTTCATGACTGTGACGCCAGCTCTCTATCCATTAAACTACGTCAAGCCGTCTGTCTCTCTACACACACATCCCAAGTCCTAGTGAAGTTTTGAGCTATTAAAGCTGATCATATTTTAATAGCTTTTTGAGTCATTTGAGTAACTCAGTTCACTCTCTCCCTCTCCTCTTCTCCAAAGGAAGGTAAATATTGGTGGCCGGAAGCTGCCCAGTTAACTTGGGATTTACTGGCTAGATTCCTTCCTTCCTTCCTTCCTTCCTTCCTTCCTTCCTTCCTTCCTTCCTTCCTTCCTTCCTTCCTTCCTTCCTCCCTTCCTTGTTCTTCACCAAACCTTAAACCCATTTCATTTTGGAGCTCATACATTGGACCACAATAGGTCCCTGCCCAAGCACCACTTAATGGCTCTATTTTGGGCCCTCCTGGCTCAGAGTGAATGTCAATGGTAACTGTTTCTCTTTTCACCAGAAACCCTGAGGGTTTCCCCTCGCAGTTTCATTTTTTTTCTCTTTTTTTAAATTAAAAGGGCCATCCCTTGACTTGCTTTTTAAAGAGGCCCATTCACTGAATGGGCATTACCTCACTCAAAGTGAGAACCTGAACATGCCTTAGCCTAAAAGGGCCAGGGTCTCCCATTGCATCCTGGGCTATTTCCAGTCATCTTGATGACTATATGGCCACTGGACCCAGATGGCTCTGAAGGAGAAAGTGAGGCTGGTGACCTTGCACAGCCCTCCCTCACTCAAATCAAAGTCAACTGCAAGTCATGTCAGCACCTCCCTAATGTCATGGTCCTCTTCAAAAACAAAGGATAAACACAACTTAAAACTGCACTGAGACTTTTGGAATATCCTGTCTAAAACAACATAGAAAACTAAGCACTAATGATCTGTTTTTGTAAGTTCAGAACTTGTTGGATTTTCTAAAAGAGGACCACATTATCATTTTGCATTTAGAAATGCAGCAGAGCTCAAGACTGAGACAAACAGCACAGGTCCCTTTCTCTGCATCTCAGTTTAAGTACATTCTGATCATGCTAAAGAGAATCTCTAACTCCTCTCCCAGAGGCACATCAGTATAGCACTTTATGGCTTACAAGCACTTTCCTCAGAGCATGTTCAGGAAGTATTATTGCCTCCACTTTGCAAAAGAGGATGCTTTAGTTCACAGAAGTTAATTGGGGTGCCCACAGTCCCAGAGCTAGGACTTGAGCCCAGCGTCTGTAACTCTGAGCTGGGTGCCCTGTGAATAATGCCCACGCTCTCCTTGGCACCTCCTGGATCCCACAAGGTTCTCCCCACTCTGATCCATCCTTCGCTCAGCTGTCTGGTTGATAGGTCTGATCATATCAAACTACCCCCCACCATTGGATAAACAATGGCTCCCTATGACTTCCAGCATGAAAGATAAAAGCTTGCCTGGCATTTATTTCCGGTCCAGTTGACCTAGATTTCACGATCTCCAGAAACTAATCATTCTACAAGATGAAATCAGCTGAAACTCTGACCTATTCAGATCATTTCCCATTCCAGCTGCAGATCTTTAATCATGATCATTCATGGAAGAATTACTCCCTCCCCATGTCTGCTTTTTTCAATGTGTTATCTTTCCCCATGAGACTTTGGGCTCCTTGAGGGCAGGGATGGTCTTTTGCCTCCTTTGTACCCCCAGCACTTAGTACAGAGCCAAGCACATAGTAAGTGCGTAATAAGTGTAGATCAATTAATTGAATAAAATTACCGGTTCACGTGACCAACGTAACACACAAATGTGGCAATGCAGTAGAGAAAGACTGTAAATGTAATGCAGAACTGAGCAGAAGAAGGGAAATCTCTTAGAACATTCCAAGTTCAGGTGGTTTGCCTTTGTCTTTAGCCTCTCATGTGTGCCTTGCAGAAAGTAGATGCCTGATAAATTTTTTTGACTGAATGGAAGTAAACCGTCACTGAAATTGTGCATCTCTGGGAAACAGTTGCTTATTACTAGGCATTGACAAGTCCTGATGAAACTTCTAGATGTTTTTCTGGATCTATAAATAAACTTTTTCTCCTCTGAGCTTTGAACACTCCTACTTCACTGGCAGATGCCACTGATAATACATTTGATGCTTCCATATAGTGACTTTGTCAGGTTTTCTAGGTAGGGACAAGACAGAAAGGTAAGAAATGCCCCCAAAGTGTATGCTAGCCCTTTGGGCCACAGGAGACTCAGACTCTGTAGAACTGAATTGAATATGTATTTGGAAGATCAACACTTGCCATCTCATTTATCACGTTAATCTCCTTTTAAAGCTGTTATTACATGGGCTTTGATTTCTTCACTTTCTACTTATTAAAATTGATCTAAACTATTGTTTTTTGAATTATGAACTGTCATACTCCTCTCCAGCCCCTAAAACTATCCTTCAGCTTCCCCAGGCTGGGTACTATGGAAGCATTCCACAGAATTCTAGGTGGAGGACGAAGGTATCCTGGAAGTGATTTTGATTTAACCATGGCCTAGAATGACCATGTGGTTCTTACTATCTGTATGACCCTGGGCAAGTCCCTTCACTCTCTTTGCTTGTTTCTTCATCTACAAAATGAACAAGAGAAAGAAATTTCAAACCACTCCAGTATCTTTGCCAAGGAAACCCCACAACTGTTGGACAAATTGAAATGTCTGAACAACAGAATGACGATTGAGAATTAGCACTGCCACAGTCGAACCTCAGTTGCCATATTTTGTTGTTGGAAAGGACACAGGACTGAAAGTTTAACAACCTGAATTCTGCTTCCAGTTCTCTTGTTAATTAGTCTTGGATGCTCTCCCTTTTTCTTAGTGGTCCCTGCCTTTTGGGTAACTTCACCCCAAACAGAATATTCTCAAAGGCAGAGAAAAGGAAAGAAGGGGAAACATCAAAGTATTAAAAGAGGCAGACGATTTTGAAGCTCAAGGTGAACTTTAGAAAGACGTCACGTGAAGGCACCCTCTAATCCACAGGTCAGATTCAAGGTAGTCTATAAGTCCACATGCACTAAAGTTCATGAGCCCCAATCAGGGTGTTCATCTTTAATACTCACTGACAGGATGCAATAATTCAAAGCAAAGGAATTTAATGAAATGCCAATAAATAAAAGTAACAGCAATAAAACATCATAAAAGAAATAAAAGATTTCCCCTATGGACCAGATCCATATTCTTTCACAAATACACACACCATCATTGGGAAGCGTTGATATATGGAGAGAAGACGTATAAGAAAGACACATTGGTAAGGTATATATGACCAGGGCATGCAAGTCAAAAAGCAGCTCATGCCACCACATTGCAGACTTTTGATATTTTCTTGTGATGCTGTGATGCAGCTCCCACTCAGGGTGTTCCCCATTGTGGTCTATCAGACAAGTAGACAGACTACCAGATACTTTTCCAGCAGATGCAGAATCCCATCCGGACACTTGCTACTGCCCTAGACGTTGCTTTGTCAGATGCACAGTCCACTGGACACATGACTCTAGTGCTTCTGACTTCATCTTCAAACGTTGGCTCCAGTAATATCTATTCCTTATCAGAAGACTAGCTTGAAGCCATGTTCTTTTTAGTTCAAAAGCCAGAGGCTTTTCAATAGCTCCTTTAGAAAAACTGCCAACCTTACCTCAGCCATAGAATAATCAACAGCTCTACGGAAAAGCAAACAATTGAACAAAACACACTTCTCTTGACTTTTGGTGTTGGGATTTGATTGTTTTATGGAGCTGCCGGTCTGTTACTTAACAGAATATTGGTTTAAAAAGAAAAAGGCCTTTCATGTCCAGCAGAAAATTTATTTACACTATATGCTGAGCCTCTTAAGACACTGGACAAATGTTGGCTAATGCCTTCAGGCTTAATCTTCCTTTCAACTGAATCTACTTATAAGACTGTGTCTCAGTGGGTAACCTCATTCTAACCTATGATAAGCATTCTGTATGTCTATCAACGTTCATCTTTAAAAGCTAGACTATATCATATCATTATCTATAATATTCTATATAATGACTATTCATCTCAAAACTGGGGTGCTAGATGGAGCAATGGATAGACCATGGGACCTGGAGGCAAAAAGACCTGAGTTCAAATGCTGCCTCAGACACTTACTAGCTAAGTGATCGTGGAGAAGTAAGTCATAGTTGCCAGACATGAACTGAGCACCGCAGTGCTCAGATGAGAGTTTCTACCCTGAAGACATTAAAATCAGTTACTGAAAAGGGATGCTCCTCTAACACAAAGGTGCCATTTGCCAACTCTTTCAGTCTGATAGAAATGTTCATATCAAGGCCTTGATTACAAACATGATTTTATAGCCCGTTCTTCTGCCATCATTCCATCACCAGCTAGTTGGTCTCTGGAATTCCTCCACTTTTTAAAGTGCTCTCATGTTGCTAAGAGGGTCTTTTGTTCAGTTCTCAAAACAGAGGAGGCTTGATGAAAGCTCCCTAAGGAAGCTAATTTTCCTCCTCATGCATTCCATGCAGATACAAGAGGGGTATTCTTGGATTTTTTTCCAAAACACACAGGCACATAAACTCTGAATGTCATCAATGAAACACCTAAAATACTGGTCCTTTAGAATAAGGGAATTTGTTTGTTTTTCTGTTATTTCATCAGCCAGCCTCCCCGTCACCTAATATGTTTATTACTTCCTGGGGGTATGTCAAGCCCAATGGGTGTGCAGTAATTCATTTAGTTCACTAAGGTTCTGTTCAGTGTCCTAGGGAAGTCATTATTTGTCAGGTAATAAGTATCCCACAAGAGTTGGTGGCAGAAAAAGGAAGGTAGCTAAAAGTATTTAACTGAAAGTGATATTTACACTGGATTTATTTGGTTGAGCCTGTGTTGAATAACTGCAGGCTGAGTACTGTTTATATCCATTTCACATTTAAATTTGCCAGTAGCAGGAGTCAACTTTTTTTATGTCATAGATCCCTTTGGTAGACTGATAAAGCTTATGGACCTTTTCTCAGAACAATGTTTCTAAATGGACAAAATACATGGAATTGCAAAGAAATCTAACAGCCTTTTTTACGATGCTCAATATACAGATTTTCAGACCAAAGGGCTTGCTTGTCCTTTCCCAGTCCTCCTTGCATCTCTTGGGTAGCAGCCACAACTGTCAGTACTGTCATCTCAGTAATGCTGTTTTGTTGCTAGGCTGCACTCCTCTGAGCTTCTCTGATGTTCCCCAGTAACATCAGCAACCTCTTCTTTAAGGAAGATTACCTCAGCCCTAGAATTTCCACCTTCAAAGGGCTCTGCTCCTCGGGCCCCTCCCTCTCAGAATCTCCATTTAAAGAGGGCGCTCAAGTTAGCTATCTCTTCCTTCTCCACCGTCTTACCTCTTCTGCCAGCTTTTCATTTCTCCTTTTGTGTGCTGTCTTCTCTTTTACAATACAAACTCCTTGTGGGCAAGGGCTATCTTTTCGCTTACCCAGGATTTGTATTCCAAATGTATTTGTATTCCAAATCCCAGTACAGTGCTGGGAACATAAGTGCTTAACAAATGCTTCTTGACTGACTGACTGACTAAATGAAATAAGGATATAATTTCTCTCATTCAAGGTCATGGATCCCCCGAAATCTATCCAAAAACTCCTTTTGGATCTGTGGATCCCAGATGAAGAACCCTCAGCCTATAGAGCATCATCTCATGATGATGTTCGATCATTTTTTTCAGTCGTGTCTGACTCTGTAACTCCATTTGTGGTTTTCTTAGCAAAGATACTGGAGTGATTTGCCATTTCCTTCTCCAGATCATTTACAAATGAAGAGAAACTGAGGGAAACAGGATTAAGTGTCTTGCCTACTATGTATCTGAGGCTGGACTTGAACTCACAAAGATGAGTCTGACACCAGGCCTGGCACTCTATCCACTGCACCACCTAGCTGCCCATGCCTACTCATAAAAATGGTGAATATGAAGAATTTGAAGAAACACAGAAGACTTCTTAAATTAACCACTGAAAAGAAAAGGAAATAGAAGGAAAACAACATGTATAATACTAGTTTATCGGGCAACAACACCTTAGATGCAACAAAGGACAATAAATAAATGAGCTTTGTAATTATAATGATTAAGTTTAGCCTGGGAGAAGAGCTAAGGAGAGCATCTCCCTTTTTTGTATGGAGATTTGGGGGTTAATGGGTATAGAAAGTTACATGTCAGTCAACAAACATTTACTAAGAAATTGCTACTGCCATGCACTGTGCCTGGTTTAGTTTTATCTTCATTCATCTCTCCCCTTTCTTTTCTCCGGCTTCCCTACTCCCTGGGTTTTACATCTCCCTTTTGGACTCTGAGCTTTCATCCTCATCAGTGGCACCCACCTTGGCACTGTGGCTCACTTCACTGATCACACTAAGAAGGCTGCTGATTCCTGGCACCTAGAACCTGCCCACCCTGGCATAAAAGAAAGGACACTGGCCCTGGGGTCACAAGATTTGGGTGGGAGTCATAGCTCTAACCAGCTCATTTATAGAATGGCAGCAATAATGCTTTTCTTCTAGAACAGCTGCGAGGTTTTTAATTTGCAAAGTTCCAAGTGTCACATAAAGGTGAGTTAGCAAGCCATTAGTAGCACGCATTTATGTCCACCTGCTATGTGCAAGGCACCATGCTACTTACTCTCCATGGGTCACAGAATCTCGGACAAGTCTCAGTCTGGGCCTTCAAAGAGTTTATCATGAATTTAGGGAGAGAGAGCATGGCTATGAAGTGATAACTGACAATAATAATTGGGCTAGGTGTCAGATGAAAGGTACAAGTAAATAGTGGTAAAGAAATTCAAACAAATGAGTTTCTTCTGGACTGGCCAAGTCCGAGGAGGTGATGACCTCTGTCTTGAAGGGCAGGTACAAGTACAGAGAAGCTGGGAGAACATTCCTAGCAAGGGCAATGACATGAACAAGAACAGGGATGGGAAGGGTAATGGTGTTTTAGGGCCTGGAATGAAGATCAGTTCCGGTGGAGCAGAAGCTTCCTGATAGGAAGTAGTAAGAAATTTAAGGAGAGAAAAAGAGACCACATTATGGATTATGAAGAACTAACTGGGTTCTAGTACCTTCCTTATCACTTAGAGCCCTTCCAAATAGGGAATGTTTTATTCTTTGTATTTAGGTCCCCAGTGCCTAATACAGTGTCTAGCATGTAGAAGGCATTTAAATAAATATTTTTTAATTGATCATCAAATGAATAATTAAGCTTCTTGAGGGCAGACAGTTTTGTCTTTGTCTTTGGAACATCCTTGTCCAGTGTAGTGCTGACACATAGTAAGCATTTAATAGACAGTTTTTGAATTGAGTATTACCACCTTGAACAAAAGCAGTGACAACAGATCAAGGGACCTTAGAGGCCATTTAGTCTAACCCCTTCATATTACAATGAGGAAAGTGGAGTCAGAAGATTACGAGAACCTGCCCAAGTCACTGAGGTAATATGTCAGAGGCAGGCTAGGAACCCAGGTCCTCTGACTTTGCAGCCTGTCTTCTTTCTAGCATGTTGTTAATCAATTTTTCAGTCATATCCACATATTCCTGGCAAAGACACATTTCCTTTTCCAGTGTGGACAAGATGAGGAACCCAGGCAAAAGGGGTTAAGTGACCTGCCCAGAGTCACAGGGCTAGTAAATGTCTAAGGCCAGATTTGAACTCAGATCTTCCTGACTCCAGGAATGGTGGTTTATCCACTGCACCATCTAGCTGCTCTGACTTCCCACTATACTATAGTTGATTTTCTTCAGCCCCGCCCCCACCTCCTTAGGCCTCTTCCAGCTATGAGCCACGACTTTATGCCATAGTTATTTGTAGATGCTAAATAAAATGTTTTTGACTACTGTAATGATTCACAAATGAATACATGCCTTTAAGGCATTCTGTGGAAGTCCATGTGCACTGATAAAGCCTCTTAGCCCCACAGGCTCTAGGGAGCTGTCCCCGATGTGGGCAAACGGTTTAAGCAGGAACACAGCTATACTCTTCAAGTTGAACAACTGTGAAGGATTCCTAAATCTCTATGCATAAGCTTCAGATCCCACAGGGGAAACAGGGTCTTTAGGAAGGTGGATGCTTATGGCCACCAAGGAAAAATGACGAATGTGTCGGGATTCTCAATTTAGGGAGCTGAGAATATAACACTCTACTTAGAGCTCAAAGTCCAAGGGGATAGAAATTGCAAAAAGAGCCCTGAATCAGGAGACCTGGGTCTGAGGTGGCATGATTCTGTGGCTTACCACTGTTAGGTGCCTTAAGAATCTGCGTGCCCATCTTCTCACCACTGATACTCAGTTCCTTCTTCTGGAAAGGATCAGCCTTCACCTTTTTGACATCATGGACCCCTTTGGAAATCTGCTAAAGTTTATGAACTCCCCAGAATAATGATTTTTAGAGGCATAAAAAAAACTGCATTATAACACAAAGAAAAGTATTTTGTAATAAGGAAGAGAGGAGAAGGGGAGGAAAGGAGAAGGACCCTTTTACATTCTTAAAAATGATTTAGGACACTTCCCTGCAAAGAGCGCATTTAGGGTTAGGGTTAGGGTTAGTGTTGTCTAATATTTACTGTACTTGAAATTAAGGTATCTTGGTAGTATCATAATTTTTTTACGTCAAGAATATCCTAAAAGAGTTTAGAGGACCCCAGGATCCCCAGACCTCACTTTAAGAACAAGTGATCTAGTCTGTCTTTCTTATCTCCCACCAAAGAAACTCAGTCCAAGAGAGAGACATAAACTTGCCCAGGGCAACACAATGATTCCAAGACAGAGCTATGACTAGAACCTGTGATTCAGACTTTCCATCCTCCTGCTTTTTCCACTGTCTATGACTTGAAACAGGAAGATGCACATAGAGTTAATATAAGATATTGAAGCAGAATCTATTTTGCTCCAGTTGAGGTAAAAAAAGGCAATGCTGAAAACTGTGATCTCAGACAACACAAAAGCAAAAATAGACTTAATTGAAAGAGACGAACAGAGAAACTATATTTTGCTAAGAGGTACCATAGGAAACATATGTATACTAAACAGCATAGCATCCAACTTCTTCAAGGAAAAGTTAAATGCCTATAGTAGTGGGTGACCTCAATTTACCCCTCTCAGATATAGACAAATCTAACTGTAAAATAAATAAGATAAACATTTAGGAAAGGAATAGAACTTTAGAAAAGTTAAATATAACAGGCCTCTGTAGTAAACTGGATGGAAACAGAAAGGTGTACACCTATTTCTTCAATTGTGCATAGCACCTTCACAAAAACTAAGCATATATTAAGACATAAAAATCTCGCAAACAAATGCAGAAAAGCAGAATATTAATTGTATCTTCTGACTACAGTGCCATAAAAATTACAGTTAGTAAGCATGGATTAAAAATTAACTGGAAACTATATAAACTAATGCTAAAGAATCCAAGTGAATCCAAGAATGAATCACAGAAACAATCAATAATTTCATTAAAAATAAGGACAACAATGATGCAATGTACAAATATTTGTGGGATTCAGCCAAGTCAGTACTCAGGAAAGAATTTATATCTCTAACTGCTTATATTTACATTTTTTAAAAATTAAAAAATAGATGAACTATTTTTTAATTTGATTTTTAATTTTTAAATTTTCAATTATAAATTCTCTCCCTCTCTCCCACCTCTCCCCTGCCCATTGAGAAGGCAGGAAATACTCATTATACAAATGAAGTCATGCAAAGCATTTCTGAAATAGCCATGTTCAGAAGGAAAGAAGGGAGGGAGGGAGGGAGGCAGGGACAGAGGGACAGAGGGAGGGAAGAAGGAAAGAAGGAATAAAGGACAGAAGGAAGGGAAGGAATAAAAAACAGAAGGAAGGGAAGGAGAGAGGGAGGAAGGAAGGAAGGAAGGAAGGAAGGAAGGAAGGAAGGAAGGAAGGAAGGAAGGAAGGAAGGAAGGAAGGAAGGAAGGAAGGATAGAAATGCTTCAGTTTGCACTCCGAATCCATCAGTTTCTATCTGAAAATTGATAGCGTTTTACATTATGAGTTCTTTGGTGTTGTGGTAAATTACTGTATTGATTCAAGTTACAGCTGATTACCCTTAGAATATTGTTATTACTGGGTAGATTGTTCTCCTTGTTCTGTTCACATTACTTTGCATTGGTTCATATAATTCTTGCCAGGTTTTTCTGAAACCATTCCCTTCATAATTTCTCATAGCACAATAGTTTTCCATCACATTCATATATCATAACTTGTTCATTCACTCCCAACTAATGGGCGTCCCCTCAGTTTCCAGTTCTTTGCCACCACACAAAGAATTTCTAGAAATATTTTTGTA
This sequence comes from Bettongia penicillata ogilbyi, assembly GCA_023548195.1. NCBI lineage: Eukaryota > Metazoa > Chordata > Mammalia > Diprotodontia > Potoroidae > Bettongia > Bettongia penicillata. The sequence goes on along the minus strand of JAJHZJ010000532.1, from coordinate 52,688 downwards.
AATATGGATCCTTTTCCTTTTTCTTCGATCTCCTTGGTGGTGGTATGATATTGTTGGATCAAGGGATGGTCAAAATTTTATAGCCCTTTGAATATAGTTTCAAATCACTCTTCAGAAGAGTTGAACTAATTCACAGCTCCAACAACAGTGCATTAGGGTACCTATTTAGGCTACTTTGATTGAGAACAAGAAAAATACACAAATTACCAGTATAAAAATGAAAAAAGGTGAATTTGTAACCAATGAATAGGAAATAACAGCAATTATTAGGAGGTATTTCACTCAACAACATACCAATAAATCTAAATTTAAAATTAAATTAAAATAAAATATATAAATGTTTATAAAAGAGAAAAATTTTTAAAGATAAAATATAAAAAAGAGAAAGTATACCAGTGAATTGGACAAGCAACTAAAAAACTAAAAAAAGAAAAAAAATTTAAAAGCCCAAATTAAATACCAAAATAAAGGTTTTGAAAATCAAAGGAGAGATTAACAAAACATAAAGTAAAAAACTCCATCAAGTGACTAAATAAAAGTAGAAGTTGGTTTTGGAGGAAAGAAATAAACACTGGTTAATATGATTTTTAAAAAAGAAAAAAGTCAAGTTACCAGTATCAAAAATTAAAAGGGTAAATTAAAAACCAATAAAAAGGGGAGGAAAATAATTATTAGGAGTTACATTGCTCAACTCCATGCCAATAAAACTGATAATCTAAATGAAATGAATGAATACTTACAAAAATGTAAACTGCCCAAAGAAAAAAATCAAACAAGTCATAAATTATCTGCCAACTGGAGGAAAACAATAGGACCAAATGCATTTATAAACAAATCCTACCAAACCTTCAAAGAACAGTCATTTGTAATATTATGCAAACTCTTTGAAGAAAGATATAAAGGAAATGTACCAAATTTCTTCTATTACATAAACATGGTCTTGATTCCTATACTATGGAGAACCAAAACAGAGGGGAAAAAACTATACACTGATTTCCCTGATGAATACTGATGCATAAATTTTAAGTAAAATAATAGCAAGGAGATTACAGCACTATATCACAAAGAACATATGCCATGACCAGGCTGGATTTATACTGAAATTCAGAACTGGTTGAGTATTAGGAAAACAATAAGCATAACTGACCATGACAATAACAAAAACAACAAAAATCACGATTATTTCAATAGATACAGGAAAAACTTTTGAGAAAATACAAACACATTCATGTTAAAACACTAGAAAGTTCAAGAATATAGGGAGCTTTCCTTAAATGATAAGTAGTATCTATCTTAAAACCAGAACAAGCATTATCTGTAAGGGGGCTAAGCTAGAAGTCTTTCCACTAAGATCAGGAGTGAAGCAAGGATGTTCATTACCACCATTACTATTTAATATCGTACTGGAAGTGATAACTATAGAAATAAGACTAGAAAAAAGAACTGAAGGAATAAGCATATGCCATGAGGAAACAAAATCATCAATCATTCTTTGTATATGATATGATAGTATATTTAGACACCCCTAGATAGTTCACTAAAAAAATTAATTGAAACAATCAATGTCTTCAACAAAGTGGCAGGACATAAAGTAAATCTACACAAATCATCAGCATTTTTTTATATTACCAACAAAATCTGACAGGAAAAGATAGAAAGAGAAATTCCATTTAAAATAACTGTAGGAGTCTAACTGCTAAGACACACAGGAACTATATGAAAACAATTACAAAATATTTTTCACACAAATAAAGGGCTAATAATTGGATAAGTGTTTATTGTTTGTGGGTAGATGGACTCAATATAATAAAATTTAAAAAACACCAAAATAATTCATTTATTCAATGTAACACTAATCAAACTACTAAAGAATTACTTTATCAAGTTAGAAAAAATAACAATTTATCTGGAGAACAAAAGGCCAAGAATATCAAAGGAATCAGTGGAAAAAGAAAAACGGGAAGGAAGGGGGCCTAGCAATACTAGATCTCAAACTATATCACAAAGCTGCAATCATCAAAATAGTTAGCTACTGGGTAAGAAGTGGAGAGGTTGCTTGGTAGAACAGATTCAGGTACATAATATACAGAAGCAAATGAACACAGCAACCTAGGAATGGATAAACCCAATGATCCCAGCTATTGGGGCAAGAACTTACTATATGAGTAAAACTTGGAAAAACTGAAAAGTAGTCCAGCAGAAACTATATATAAACCAGTATCTCACCATGTATACCAAGATAAGTTTTAAAATGAGTACATTATTTAGACATAAAAAGAGATATCATAAGCAAATTAATATAACAAGGAAGAAAGTATCTGTTGCATCTATGGGTAGAGGAAGAGTTCATGACCAAATAAGAAATAGAGAGATTCACAGGAAGCAAAATGGATCATTTTGATTATATAAAATTTAATGGTTTTTGCACAAAAGAAATCAATGCAGCTAAAATTAGAAGAAAAGCAAGAAAGTAGGGGAAAATCTTTGCAGCAAGTTTCTCTGATAAAAGTCTCATTTCTAAATATATAGTGAACTATTTTAAATATACAAGACTAAAAGCCATTCCTCAACTGATAAATAATCAAAGGATATGAATAAGCAGTTTTCAAAAGAATAGCAAACCTATATAAATAGGCATATAAAGATGTTATAATAAAAGAAATACACATTGAAACTACTCTGAAATACCACTTCAGCAGGTTGGCTATGATGACAGAAAAGGAAAAAGACAAATGCTGAAAGGGATGCGGGAAAACAAGTACACTGATGCCCTGTCGGTGGAACTGTGAACTAATCCAACCATTCTGGAAAGCCATTTGGAATTATGCCCAAAAGGTTATTAAACTGTGTATACCCTTTGGCCCAGTAATGCCTCCGCTAGGACTATACCCCAAAGAAATCAATGAAGGAGGAAAAGGACTGTAAATACAAAAATATTTATAGCAGCTCTTTTTGTAGTGGTAAAGAATTGGGAGCTAAGGAGCTGTCCATCAATTGTAGAATGGCTGAACAAGTTATAGCACATTAATGTAAAGGAATACTATTGTGATATAAGAAATGATAAAGAAAGTGGTTTCAGAAAACCTGGGAAGAACTCCATGAACTGATGCAAAGTAAAATAGGAGGAACCAGAACAATCTACAAGAGGAACAGCATGAACAGAATCTTGTAAAGAGAATAATGAAAATAATAGTATAAAGAAAAAACTTTGAAAGACTTGGGAACTTAGAATGAACCACCACAGTTCCAAAGGACTCATGAAGAAGCATGCTATCCACCTGCAGAGGGAAAACCGACAGACTCAGTGTGCAGATTGAAGTGTGTGTGTATGTGTGTATGCATATATATACATATGTACACACATGTGAGCATATGTATGTGGGTATATATGTATGTGTGTGTGTGTGTGTATATATATCCATGGCTAATGTGAACATTTATTTTGCATGACTATACATATTTGTTACAGATTTTATTTTTCTTACCTCTTCATTTGATAGGAGAGGGAGTAGGGGGAAGGAGATAATTTGTAACTGAAAAAACAGTCTGTGCTTTTAAAAAAAGTAATTTTTTTTCTAAAATAGCACTATGAAATAAGGAAATTAGACTAGATGATCACTAAGATCCTTTCCACCTCTAGATGCAGGATCTCTTTAACAAGTAAACAAGATGCTACATTTTAAGCTGTGCTTACTTTAGAAGACTCAGGAAATATTTTAGATTTAGTGAAGCCCCAGGAGACCTCTTTATTTTTTCTTTATCAAACTGATCAACTGCCACCATCACAAGTTACCATTAATTGAGTCATTCCCTGATAAATAAATACAGTATGCTAGATTCAACGTATTAAATCGTACTGAGATTGGCCTGAGATTGTCATGCCTTTTTTCCCTCTCTGCAGAGAGGCAGCATGGCATGGTGGATGGAGCACTAACTTTGGAGTCAGAAAGACCTTGGGTTCCGATCCTACCTTGGACACACACTAGTTTAATTTCTCTGTGCTTCAAGCCGATCTCTAAGATTTATAAATCACAAGTAAGTTGGTGGAGGGAGTTTCTAATCTGGCAACTGACAAGTTTTCTCACTTCATAGCATGAAAATAACATATTAAGCTTTTGTGATCACACCAAGCAGCACCCTTTATCTTTTCCTAATTCTTCATTAATTCAATGACCACGAAATACATTCCGCTGCTTGCCCCCTACTTATTCCTGTGACAGGCTGGTTGAAAAAGGAATGACTTTTCCATCAGCACTAACTCAGAAGAGATCATGATTCTTTTTCTGGTTAGAAAATGGTAGCTGTTCTTAAATAAGACCCTTTATCTTGGGCCCTCGATATATTCAGGCAAAAATACTACCAGTATTAACTGAATATTGCATCCATTTTAACCCAGATCCCTAGCCCCAAAGCCTGAAAACATTTCAATAGACCTAAAGACAATCTGATTTTGATGTGAAAGAATTTCAATAAAATCAATAATTCCACATTTCTGGTCAGACTTTCTTCAGTCTGACTCTTTTCTCTTTTATCAGATACATTGTGACATGAGGCCAATAAATGTATAAAGACAGGGAAAATTTTTTAGGTTGATTAATATATTCATTCATTTAACCAACAAACATTTACTAATTACCTACTTTTTGCAAAGCCACTGCCCTTACAGAACATACAGTCTAGTAGAAGGATCCAGTATAAATAACAGATAAATATTACATAAGTGCACTAGATATCACAGTAGATAGAGCACTGGCCTTAGAGTCAGAAGGCCTGAGCTCAACTTTGCCCTCAGATACATACTAGCTGTGTGACCCTAGGTAAGTCACTTAACCTGTCGTTGCCTAGCAAAAGGCCCTTAATATACTGCCTGACACATGTTGTTGAGTTCCTGAGTTGTTCCAGTAACATCTGACTCTTTGTGACTCTATTTGGGTTTCCTTGGCAAAGACACTGGAGTGGTTTGCCATTTCCTTCTCCAACTCATTTTACAGATGAGGAAACTGAGGCAAATAGGGTTGTGACTTTGCCTGGAGCATGCTAGATGTTTAATAAATGCTCATTTTCTTCCTCCCCTATTTCTAAGATGGAATTTTACCCTAAGTGAATTCTTCCTCCCTTTTTGATGAATAGAAATTCTATAAAGTTAAATGGATGAGGCTCACATGTGGCAAAACTGCTGACATGGGTTCCTCAGATCGGGCAGTTCTAGAAAACTGTTATTTTTAGTTCTCTCAGTTACACCCCTTACTTACTGAAGGTGTTTTGATTAACTGAACCCAAGAAAGACAACATCAACCTAGGGTCTTTCCTTTTTCTTCAGTCTCCATAAATTTGTTAAATAATTTCAGGGCTCCTACTAGTTCCTACAAAAAAAAACCCAAACCTATAAAATCTTCAAAATATCTGCGAAGTCTTGACATAAGTGTTACAAATATCGCCTGAGCAAGCATGTACACTCCAGCATATACGCACGCGCGCGCACACACACACACATTTTGTACAGAGTGGGTACTCCAGTGAAACAAGAATTCCCAGTGGCAACCCTGGCAACTCAGGCCTACTCATTCATTCAATCATCAGTTCCTTCTTAAGACTGCCAACATGGAGAGGTAAATTAATATCAGACTCCGCAGGCTGGAAAACAACCTGCAGCTGAAAACTGGAACAACCGAAGGGCTAAGGCTGAGGCTTTACTGAGGAGATCTGGAAAGATTAAGGCAACTATCTTTGTATTTACAAAGGTTAAGTAAAGTATTACGATTTCCTGTCCTGGCCTCAGCCCTCCAAACCCGAAGATAACTGCAACTTTCCCCTAGTGCCGGGAGCAGTCAATCAGAGAGCACAGCCCTGGATCCGGGGGCTCCGCTCCTAAAGCCCATTCAGCCCCCTCCAGCAGCCTCGCTCCAAAAGGCAATCCATCCGCTTCTCCTCCTATCCACCGCAGGCTGTTATTACAGTGAACGTCGTCCGTTAGGAGCAGACCCTTTACTGGGTCCCGACCCCTCCTCCCGCAAAACCCTCCACCCCGCCCAACTGTGGAATCAATAGGTTTCTTCTGTTTGCCCAGTAAATAACGCCCCAGGTCCCTGGGATGGGGGAGAGGAGATGCTGGCCTCTAAGGTGTGTGTGTGTGTGTGTGTGTGTGTGTGTGTGTGTGTGTGTGTGTGCGCGCGCGCGCGCGCGTCTGTGTATGTGAGGTGCGTGTGTGTCTGTGTGAGTCTGTGTATGTATGTGGGGGGGTGTCTGTGTATCTGTGTGTGTCTGTGTGTGTGTCTGTGTGTGTGTGTGCGTGTGGTGTAGTGGGAAGCCGAGGAAGGCACCCGGGAGGCTGTGACAGAGGCCGGCAACAGGGTCTCCAGCAGCAGAGGTTGTCAAAAGCAGCTTTTTCCCTAGAAAAAGAAAGCAGCTACGCAGCGAGAGACGGTGAGGAGGAGGAGGAGACACACACACGTATATACATACACACACATACACATATACATACACATACACATATGCATACATATATACACATACACACATACACATATACATACACATACACACATACACATATACATACACATGCATACATATACACACATACATACACATACACATACATACACATACACACACACACACACCCCTAACGAGCGGTACCGGAGGCAGGGTGCGAGCAGGGAGAAGAGGAGAGGGATGTGAGTGTGGGAAAAGTGAGGCGCAACAGGAGAAAGTCGAGTTGGCCAGAAGGCAGACTGCGGGGAGGGAGGGCACCGTCCCCTGGCATCGGAGCAGGTAGCTTTGATAGGAAAGGAGCCTCCGAGGCTCTCCCGAGGCTGGGCATGGGGCAAGCCCTTCCCAGGGAGGCGATCAAGGAAGCCCTCAAGGATGAACCCCCGTGCAGACGGCAGAGCCCCCTCCTCTCCTCCGGGGCTGGGCCCGCTGCAGCCCTGGCACTTCTCTGGGGGGTCCGGCTTCCCCCTCTACTTAGAAGAGCCGGACTTGGGGGGACGTGCCCCGGAGAGTGGGTTCTGCCAACACGCCTCGGTGATCCGGGCCCCCGCCCCCGGCTCCAGCTGCGCCCCCAGCCCCGGGGCTCACCTCTTTGCGGCTGTGCCGCCGACCCTCGCGAGCGCCCGGCTCGTGCATCCCGGCGGGGGCAGGAGAGCCCAGTGCCGATCGCAGCGCGGGGGAGCAGATCCCTTCCCCCGGGAGGGTCCTGGGCTGAGGACTGCCGGGGCTCCCCGGAGCAGCTCGGCCGCAGCTTGACGCGGCTGCGGTCTCCGCTCCGCCCGCCCGGGACCTGGACCCGCACCCCCGCATCCTGGCTGCGGCCAAGGCTCTAGGGGGCACCCGCACGTGCCAGGGGCTGGATTTCTCCGGGAGGCTTTTCCCTGGGCGCTAAAGCTTCCCCAGCCCTCCTCCGACACGTCCCCAGGCTGCCCGATGGCAGGGTCCTAGCGCCCCACCGCGCGCCCAAGCGCTGACTTAGCGTGGATTTAGCCTCTGTCACTGGATCTAGGGTTGGGGAGCAGGAAACCTCGTCCAGACCACGTTCCTCATTTCCACCAAGGTGCTGTGGTTTGGCAGTGCTCACAGAAGTACTAAGTTTTAGCAATGCCCTCTGAAGATGAAAGAGTTCAGGACTTGTCTTATAGAGCGGTTAAAATCCTTTATTTGTGACTCAGTATCCCAGTGTGGCTCAGACTTGATTGTATAGAATACAATCTCCATAAGGGCTAGGACTGTTTCATTGTAGTGTTTGGATTCCTCCAGCACGCAGCGCGGTGCTTGGCACATAGTGGGCTCTTTAAAAGTGCCGATTGTTGATGGTGTTTTCAGGATTAGGCTCTTCTTCAGCACTCCAAAGAAAGAGGGTTTAGGACCTGCTCTGCCAGCTTCTTGCAATCCAAAAATGTTTAAAATATACGGGAATATATTGTGCCTCCACTTAAGGTATTACAATTTGGGGCTGTGAGGTAAGATACCATTGTCAACACAGCAAAACTCACTTTGAGAAAAATCAGTGTTAATTATATGAACAATTAATAAACCTCAGGCAAACCCAAATTAACTGCAAGTCTTTCCTTGCCTTATTCCCTTCTCAAACCCTCTCTTTAAGATGGAGGATTTTGTGAAAACCATCAGACTTCCAAAATTCCACCTTGAGTGGAGGCCAATCTACCCAGTTAAAAATTATAATTGTAAATAAGTCTCAGCACTTGGGCTGCCGTTATTACCACAATTGCCATAACCTCAGTAGAGTCCTAGGACTCCATGGGATACCTAGTCCTCTGAGGAATTAGCGACAGAAATGCTCAAGACATTTGAAATCCCCATTTTCCCTTTGGCTGCCCACGTGGCTTGAGTCAGCGCAGAACAACGACCAACAACAGCTTTCATGCCTGCTGCGTTTCTCATCTAGAAATAATGATGAAAAATAAGACTTCTTATGGATGAAAAGGAAACCACAGCAAGTTGTTTTTAAGTAAGATTCATTTCAGAGGGAATAGGAAGAGAACAAGAAAGAAAAGAAGGATCTAATCCTTCTGACAGCTGGCCTAGTGGCTAGGGAACTGGACCTGGAGTCTCGAAGACTTGGATTCAAAACCTGCTGTCCTAGCTTTGTGACCACAGGCAAATAGTTTAACTACTCTGAGCTTCAGTTCCTTGATCTATAAAGTAACAAAAATAATGTCCCCATTGCTAATCTTACAATGTTGTTGTGGGACAAAAATGTATACTTAGAAATATGCAAATATTACTTTATTATACAGCTCAAATTACACAAATATATAGAATATTAATACAATAATTTCTATTATCTTTTTTTAGGATGATAAGATATTAAAACCCTGAGGGACCTCAGAGATCATCTAATCCAATCCCTTTACAATTCAAGTGAAGAAATTGAAACCTATATGGTTAAGAGAATTTCCCAAGGCAAAACAGGAAGTAAATGGCAAAAGAGGAATTGGAATCCAATCTTTTAGTCTGAATCCAGTGCTCTCCAGCCTATAACATTCATCCTTCAGGGTATCTGTTTTATCATTTCCACCTGCCCAAGGGGACAGAAAGCAGTATTTTCTCATTAAAAAAAACTAAAACACAAAGAGGTTAAGGTCCATAACTGGTAATAAAATCAGGAAAGAAAGATGGAAGGAAGGAAGGAAGGAAGGAAGGAAGGAAGGAAGGAAGGAAGGAAGGAAGGAAGGAAGGAAGGAAGGAAGGAAGGAAGGAAGGAAGGAAGACATGACTCTAACTTGGCTCTTTTCTTTTCTTCCTTTACCCACTCACAGCTTCAGCTAGCTTCTCTACACAAATGACTCCCTATCTAAGGAATGCTAACGTCTCTCCAGAGCTCCAGTCGGCATCACCAACTACCTATTAAGCCTCTTGACCTCAATATCTCACTTGTTGTTGCTGTCTTTTCAGGTCATGTCTGACTCTTCTTGGTTCTATCTGGGGTTTTCTTGGGAAAGATATGGAAGCAGTTTGCTGTTTCCTTCTCTGGCTCATTTTATAAATGAGAAAACTAGGCAAACAGGGTTAAATGACTTGCCCAGGGTCACACAACTAGGATGGATTTGAATTCAGATTTTCCCGACTCTAGACCTGGCATTCTGTCCACTGTGCCATCTAGCTGTCTATGATATCTCATAGACACAGTGATGATATCCCATAGACATTTCAAGGTCCACATGTTCCCTAGTCACCCCCTTTCCTAACTATTTCTATTTCTATGGCCAGCATCTGGGTTTGCCATTTCATAAACACCTCAAACTCTCCTAACTCCCTAGATTATCAGCCTACCCAGTCAGTGGCCAAGTTCTGTCAGTTCTGCCTCCAGGGTCATCCTGGATGCTGATCACAGAAGCAAATCTAGGGATTTGGAAAGGACTTCAGAGGTCAGCAAGGTCAAATCCCTTACAGATACGGAAACTGAGGGTTGAGGAGGTAAGCTGAGTTGGTCAAAGTCACATCAAAGTTAAATAGTAGAACCAAGATTTAAGGTAAGTTCTGTGACTTTATTGTTATTACGGTGGTGATCATTTTTATTTTGTAAATGAAGAGAAATCCATTTTCTTTCCTTCCCTCTCCATGGAAAGAAAGAAAAACAAAGAAAAGCAAATTCCCTGGTTGGCTATATCTCAGCCTCACTCTCTCGGAGAGGTGGATAGCCAGCTTCATCATATACCCTCTGGAGTCATGGATGGTCATTGTGTCTTCAGAATTGTTTGTTTTTATGAATGTAACCCAACCCATGCTCAGATCACCTAAGTTGGGGTCACCCAAGCAGAAGATGACTTGCTTCCAGAAATAGATACCCTACTCCCCAGTGACTCAAGTGGGAAGCCGGAACAGGCTGTGTCTTTCAAATGGCCAGAATGGGACTTTTTCTTTCTCTTTCTGGTTATGTCCAGGGTGTGAAGGGTCTGTTCGCCCACTGCTTGGGGAGAAGAGCTACCTTCACACCCAATGCTCCACCCCACCATTTACCTTTTAGACCCTGAGAAATGGGCTTGGAGTTTGGGTCTGCTTTGTTTCCCCTCCATTCCAGGCACAGCCAAGGAACTCCTCAGATGAAAGAGCTTGAGCCATGGTGACCTTGGATCAAGGATTCCAAACTCAATTCAGTTGTCAACCCAGCAAGGAAACTCTGGAAGTGCAAGTGGTGAAACATGAGCCCAAGGGAGATTTCTATTTAGAAAATTTGGTGTGACCATGCTATATAGAAACTCAATTTAGCTATGAACCAAATCCCCTTTCCCTTCCCAGAGACTGAGTCTGGTAACATAGTGCGTTGCCCCGTGCATATCCCTGCAAGGGGGAGGAAGGAGGGCAATGTTTATATATTTGTTTTTTCTACGCCTTTGAAGTAAATATTGCTTTGTAAGAGCCATCTGACTGGTAAGTGGTTAAATGGAACTGAGAGTTCAAGGGAACCTTAGAGAGAGGAAGCTAGAGCCAATGACGGAGAAACTAGGTGCTCCCAAAACTCCTTAAGGATACTGGTAAACCCTGGATGAGGAGTGACTGACAGCATACCTGGCTTTCAGACAGTGATGGGAGGCCAGATTATTTTAATGTTACAGAAGATCAGTATTATAATATAGTATACACTATCCTTGTCCTGCTCACTTCAATGTATCCATTTATATATCTTTCTACATCACTTTGAAATCATCTTTTTTTCCTCAGCACACCAATATTTATTATATTTATGTCACAATTTGTTCAGAATTTTTCAATTGATGGACACTTTTTAGTTTCCAGTTTTTTGACACCGCACAAAGAGTTGTTAGAAATATTTATGCACATGTATACCATGGCTAGGCCTCTGTCCCAGCACAGCACTCCCTGCACCCTGGCATCTGTCCTTATCTCTAGATGAACCCAGGCCACCAAGCCAGTTTAGGCCCTCATTACCTATCATCCTGTATTTACTCATCTGGATATAAATTGTATTCTCCACCACAGAATGTAAGTTTATTAAGGACAGAAGTTCTTTTTTTCTTTGTGTAGCTTTACCTCCTAGCAAAGTTCCTGTGACAGAGTACGGGCTTACTCAGAGCCATAATTAGTCATTCTGGCACTTGGAGCAAGCGCCCCAAAATATGCTGTGACAACTTCACAAAGGTGCCCCAGAATCGCATTTTAAGATAAATCCAGGTGAAGAGGGGGGAGGGACAGAAATCTCAGGGAGAGACCCCAGGATACTGGCCATGTGGTAGAGCCTAAAAGGTAGGGTGATATGATGTGCTAGAGTCAATACAAACTGATTATCGAGAGCAGGTTGTTAAACGTTCAATGTAAGCATTTACATCTCAGAAACTCACACATGCTTGAGTCTAGTTTAAGAAGATGATGGAGGAAATGTTAATAATGTGTATTTAAAGGATGTTGTGGGTAGGTCAATGCTGTTATTGTTTTCCTCCAGAGATCTGGTTGTTAAACATTTAGCAGCACACTACTGGCTGACCCCCCCAGGGAATACGCAAGGCAAGGATGATCCACAGAGGAGTTGAGGTAAGTGGGAATAGAAGGAAAGATAAAGGATCCATCTGGTGAGTTCCTACTTTGGGTCATCATTTTCGATTACTAGGGACTAATTTAGGGATTTCTACCTGCTGCCAGAGTGAGCTCAAGTACACTCAATACTCTTGAAATATCAGCATCTTAGGGCAAAGACCCCCCCCCAGCATCCTTGCCCAGTTATAGTAGTTCTGTGTTAAATACATGGCCGTTAAATTGACTTGAATGACTGGAACCCTCTTCCTCTATTCTCCATGCTAAACCTTACAGCTTCTGAGGTATTTGAATGAAAAATAAAATCTTCATGAATGATTTTAAAAGGTCAGAAAGTATTAAAAAAAAAGAACCTCCAAGGAGAAAAGAATATATTTAGGGGAGATAAGCATGGTTTGGGGAATTTAGGATAAGGTTATACATGCCAAAGTCAACATATAGATGTTTCAGAAAGAAATTAGTTGAACTGAAAAAAAGAAAGTAAGAAACCATGAAGAACACGAATCAATGCATCAAATCAACTGAATCACTTTGTAATTTGTGAAACATAAGCTTCATTCTCCAGAAGGGCCCTATAGAAATACTTAGGAGAATGTGCACACAGTACATGCCTCTGGCACTCGTCAGGCTGACTGCTCCTGAGATGCTGCCTGACAATAAACGGTGTGGAGAAAAAAAAAACTGTTAGCAAGAGTTTTCTGCATCTGTACGAATTTATTAAGCATTATGAGGTTTTACACATGCCATATTTTACATTTTTCTTCTGAGTCATTCTTGTTTTTATTCAAAGTTTCAGTTGTGCCCAACTCTTTGTGACCCCATGTGAGATTTTCTTGGCAAAGATACTGGAGTCATTTACCATTTCCTCCTCCAGCTCATTTTATAGTTAAGGACCTGAGGAAAGACAGGGTTAAGTAACTTGTCCAGGGCCACTCAGCTCATAAGTGTCTGAGACTGGATTTGAACTCAGGTCTTCCCAACGCCAAACCCCAATATCTGTCCATTGCTTTAGTCCCCAAGATGAATCAAGTCTCAGGATCAGCTTCCCTGTCTAGGAGGGAAACAAAACACACACACACACACACACACACACATCACCACCACCACCAGAAGCAGCATCAGGAATCCTAATAGACAGTGTTCCTATCATATCCCACCCTGCGGTGGCAAAATCCTAAAACTCTTCTAGAGTTCCTTCCACACTTAAATGGTTTTACGGTTATTTCTGGGCAGCCCTGACATTGGGAATATGAGGAACCTGGAATAGGTATCACTGGATGAAGAACTTTGCTCAGGTAAAAGAAAAGCAGAAATGGAAAGCCTAAGGTTTAGCAGAGAAAGCAAACTATGTGATGACCCCCAGACTGCCACTGTGGTGATTTTATATGGAAGAGAAGGAATACCAGAAATCTCAGGCTGAATCTTATACTTTTGGAAAGATTGAATCTCAGAGGTGTCATGTTATGGGTTATGTTGATCAATAGATCACCCAATGCAAAACTGTGATGATGAGTAGGAACCACTTTAAGAATCAACAGAGCAGAATCATCTGAGACACTTCTAGAACAATCATAGATCCTCATCATGGGTCAGGATCACATAGAACAAGGTAGAGAAGACATCATTACTTTGTTGCATGCAGGCTGTCCTCATGTCAGGGGGTACAAAGGTTTACACTATATCATCACCACTTCAGCGTTCTCCCAGCCCGCCAGCCAGGACCTCCCTCTCCATAGAAGCTTTCGGAAAGGGACAATATCACATTTCAGACTCTCTAGAGCCCTTGGGGGAGGAGTAGCCCCATGCTCCCACAATGCCTGGGCAAGTATCGAAGTTGCACTGGTAAAACAACCCAGTTCTTCCTAAGGGTTAGTCTGACACACCTTTAAGTTTAATTGGCACTATTAACACTTTTGAAACATAAACATTTACCATAGTTATGCTGAAACAGTTTAACCATCTAGTCTCCCCATGGCCTTATAGCACAAGGTACTTCCAAAGAATATCCCCCTCTAATCCCCCAAGCCCTTTCTGGAAAGAGGGAAAGACAAATGGCAATTGAGAGAGGATGGGTAAGGTTTATCTCAGGGATATGGAGCCTTATGAGAGGGCAGAAAACTGTGCCAAAGACAGAATAAAGAAAGGCAAGAGAGGGTCAACCAGCAGTATGTTTAAATGCAGTCCACCCTTGGTAGATAAGTCTTCCTAGAGGGTGGATCTAAGAAACCACTGGTTAATAGAGCTTTCCCCTACTTCTGGTGGCACTGACCCATTGCAGACAAGGCTTCTAAGAAGTGGGGCAGTCAGAAGTATGAGAAAGAAGCTTTTGTTTAGCAAGGGCAAATGTCTTGCCCTGAGATGGGAATGGAATAATTTGTCACTTGGTGGCAAGTTGAAGATCCTGTAGTATAGGTGGAAACTCCGGTTGACCTGAGGGTCCCTATTGGGCAGAAGTGGTTGCCTCACTCTCTGTGAGGACTGTCATATGGTTCCAATATCCAATACAACATGGCATTACTGCCACCATGTCCCAGCAATAGACCCATTCCATCAATGATGGGGAAAGTGAATTCTCCAAAACCCAAAGAGTCTAATAGTCCTATGGGATTCCTTTTTATATATCAGGAAACAAATATTGTTTGTTCTGGATTGTGTCTAGGAACATCTAATTTCTCCTCATTTTCACCAAATTCCACAAAACTTAACTAAGTAGACAAACCCTTGGATTTTCATAGTATGGCTCTTCTACTCCTTCTCCTTCAGATTGACTGCCATCTGATATACCTTGTCTGGTCCAGTCAACATTGCATCACCATTGTGGTGGCCAACAGCAATACCCTCAGGAAGTGGGACCCCATTGCAGGTCTTTGCCCATCCAACTGGCAAAATGAAGGAGACTTCAGTTAGCTCTGGGAAAGGACAGTGGTCTCTTTCCCAGATTAAAGTGAATTGCTAGGGTTTTGTGACCAAGAATATGGAGGATTAGATTTTTTGTCTCACTTTCGTAACCTCTTCAATCTCTCCAAAACAGAAATTGTGTGCCAAGGAAAAAGCAACTTCGACCATCCACAGTCCAAGACACCAGAAGCCCAAAAGAAAGTTTACAAAAAAAAACTATGAACTAACACCTGTCTTGAGCTCACTCAGCACCCTTCCATGCCCCCACCAATCATACTATCAGAAATAAATTTTATACTAGCTGATCCAGTTCATGACCTTGCCACAAAATCTAACCTGGTCTCCCTCCCTCTTTCCAGTACCTTGGAGATCTGAATCTCAGGCTGTACAAGTTTGATGGGGCCTTAGTGTCCAGTGATGTAGTAGCATTCCTTCCTGCAAAAGATCTGTGCAGGACAGCAGAGGAATGGAGAAAGTAGGGACGGACACAAGTCTGGGCTTGAAATAGAACTTAACCCTCTCCTTTGACCCTCCCCTGACCTCTGCCTCTCCACCACTTTCCGGAGACTCAAAGTTCCAAATTCCGAATTCCACAGATCAACAATGGCTGCAATAACACTGGAGTGTGACAAAAGTAATAAGACAGGACACCATGTGTAAGGGGATTGTATAGCACTCCACTAAGTCTGAAGGAAAAACCCTAGTTTCCAGATGAGGCCAGTTCTATCCCCCCAAAAGTCACTTGAGGCAGAGGTATAGTTTGGTGAACTGTGAAGGGACCAGGCTGCAAGGAAACTGATACACTTCGAGATCCAGCCCCTAGGGAAACCACTATCAGGAAGGAGTCAGAAAGTGAGCAATAGGGAAAAATAAGGGGGTAAAAGACTGAAGTGACCCAAGATCTCAGAAGGCAGAAAATTTGTACCCATACTTCACAAATTATTCTCGAAATAGAGAATCTTATTGCAATCCTTTTATAAGAAAAATATCATTCCAGTATGTAAACCAGGGAAGGCTAAAACACAAAGGAAAAGTATAGACCAACGCCATTAATGAATATTGACTCAAAAATTTTAAACAAAGTCCTATCAAACAGATTATAGCAATTTATCCAAGAAATCATTCCTTATGACTAAGTGGGAGTTATACCAGGGATGCAAGGATAATTCAAAATTAAGAAAATCAATATAATTAAACATACTAAAAAGCAAAACATCTAAATGATATAATTATCTCAATTACTGCACAAAAAGCCTTTGACAAAATACAGCATTCATTTATACCCAAAAACCTTCAAAGTGTAGGCAGAGGGGGCCCTTTTTATTTCAAAAAAATCATAGAAAGAATCTATCTAAAACCAAAAGTACGCATCATATACAATGGCGACACATTGGAACCTTTTCCATTACAGGAGTAACTCCACTATTGTTTGCTATAGTTCAAGAAATGCCAGCAAGAGTATAAGACAAAAGAAATTACTTAAAGGCATAAAAATAGGTAAACTGGAGATAAAACTATCCCAATTTGTTGATGATATGATAGTATATTTGGAAATTCTTAGGGAATTGACAAAGATAGTGGCTGAGACAATTAATAGTTCCAGCAAAGTTTCAGGCATAAAATTAGCCCTCAGAAATCAACTGTATTTCCTTGTAATAATAACAAAATCCAAGAAACAAAAATAAAAGAGAAATCTCATTCCAAATAACTACAAGATGCTAAAATATCTGGGAATTTATTAACAGAAACACACAAGACTTGAACAGATTCCATTACAAAGTGTTCCTCAAAGAAACAAAGAATAATCTAAGTAGTTAGAGGCATATTCAGAGCTCATGGCTAGACCATGCCACTATAATAAAAATGAAAATATTACCAAGTTAATTTATACTTATAATGCTATATAAATCAAATTACCAAAGGGATACTTAATAGAACTTGATAAAATAATAACAAAATTATTTGAGAAAAAAAGATCTCGAATATAAAGAGAAATGGTGAAAAAAAGTGGGGATGAAGGGGAAATAGCACTTCCAGAGCTCAAAATGTTTTACAAAGCAGCAATCATTAAAACTATCTGCTATGGATTGAAAAACAGATATATCAATGGAACAAATTAGATGAGGGAAAATCAGAAATAATGGAACTCAATATTCCAGTGTCCAGGGAAAAAAAAACTCCTTATAGTAAAAATTACTAGGGAAACTAGAAAGCAATCTGGCAGAAATTTGGCTTATATCCTCATTTTATACCACGTTTCACAGTACGTTCTAAGTAGATATCATGACCTTAGTATTAAAGATCATACTATAAAAAAAATTAGAAGAGAAGCCTATTATATGCCTCTCCCAGCTTTAGATGGGAAGTGCATTCTTAATCAAACAGACAGAGGCAATTACAAAAGACAGAAGAGGTAACTTCAATTATGAGACACTGACAAAATGTACAGACAAAATTAATGCATCTAGGACAAGAAGAAAGATCAGATGGAAAAAATATCTTTGCATCAAATTTCTTTAATAAGAATCTGTTATTCAAGATATATAAACTATACATATGTAAGCTATATATATATATATATGCACATGTATATGCATACATGTATTTACATTTGATTAATAGTAATTCCCCAGTAGATTAGTGGTCAAAGGTTATGAACAAATAGTTCTCAAAAGAAGACTTGCTAAATATTCACAACAATATGAAAGAATGCTCCAAATCACTAATAATATGAGAAATATATATCCAAACAACTCTTAGGTTTTGCCTTTTGTACCTCACACCCTGCATATTGGCAAAGATGATAAAAGGTGACAATAGTTAACATGAAAGGACTGTGGAATGATAGATCCACTATTACATTGCTGGTGGAGTTGTAAAATATGACCATCAGCCAAATTCACCTGCATAGGTAGTTGTACTGATCTCCTGCTCAAATTTCCTTAGTCTACCCAAGTAATAAAGTTGTGTGCTCATGGAGTCCCATAGCTAAAATCTGACAATATTTAGCCAGCGTTCCATCCAAAAGTCAGGATCTAATTATACCCAACAAAGGTCAGTGTGTTGATTTGGGGGTTGAGCATCAGGGGGCAGCACAGTTCCAGTCTACTAAACCCATCTCTTGGAGTTTTATCCATTCTTATTCAGCCCCCTCTCTGGGAAATGGCTGCAAGAGGAATTCATTTTTATGGCATTACATAAATGCGATTCTCCTTCTTAACCACCTACAAAGTGACAAAAAATAGTTGACATCTTGAATCTCTAGCTAATTTAAACTTAATTTTAAAGCGAATCTTCTGTGAGCTCCGCAAGCAGATAGAACTCTGCCACAGGAAGGGACTCTGAACTGGACCATTAACTGTGCCCTCAATAGCCATTATTCTAATAACTCATCAGGTTGTTCAAATTTTTTTCCCAGCAACTTCCCAAGTTCTGTGATTATGAAAACATGCCCACCTTCTAACACTCTGAGTCTCTAGGTTTAATTAGTAGGGCAGACTCTTTGTTTTAAAACTCATCCCCATTCCCAATGTCTGAAAGTAATGGTCTTTGTGGGACCCAATGTATTTTCCAGGAAGACCTCTGTACTGGTAAACATACTTGTCCAAGGCTTATCAGTACCTACTTCCATGATCACCTTTTATTTGTGTTATTAATAATATCAACAGCCAGCTGCCTCTCTGCCTTCAGTCCTTAAAAACAACAAAAAAAAATAATTACTCTTTAGTTGTTCAAAGCACAGGAAACGTTTGCTTTTAGTTTTCTTATGCTGGTGTTTCAGCTCTTCTACGACCATTAGCAGGAACCAGAGAATGCTTGCATTGGCACTCCCTTTATACACCGTGTCAGTCTTCTTTATCTCCACCAGGATAATCTTTATAGGTCAAAGCAAGTTCCACTGTGTCTCATTGAGAGAACTTGCCTTCCGATCACTACAGCCTCTGCTTCCTCGGTATCAATCTTCTACTTCAACCACAAAGACCATGAGATCATTGCAATCCAGTGCTGCCAGCTGACTCCAAATATTGCAGACCAGGACTGATTTTGATCGGTCCACATTTAGGATTAAAATGAAATGAGACATTTAACCATTATACAACATCTAACAAAAAGAATTTTATTTTAAAATAGCATGGAAAGAACAATCAATCAGTATATAGCTCCAGTTCAGGGAGATGAAGACCCCTTTCTCTACATATAAAAATGTATGTAGTCAGTGTGTTGGGTCAAATAGGCATGGCAAAGTGATATCTGCCAATGCTGAGGAGCATTTATTCCTTTGGGGATGAATTTTTTATGCCCTGGGTGATTGGGAAGCCAAAAATCATTGACTTATGCCTTAGCAAGCTAGACAAATCAAGTCTCAGGGAAAGCCTTTTAGGGGAGGGGAAAAAACCCCTAATGCTCCTCCCACACCTTCCTTTCTGTAGTCATTGCCCCTACCCTTATCCAGACCTTATCACTTTTGCCGGCATTACTACAGTGGTCTTCAAATTTGTCTTCTTGCCTCTGGTTTCTGCCTTCCAATTCATCTGGCATACATTAATATTCCTTCTTTCCTCATGTCTTTCTTCTGTTAGTAAACCTTCAATAACTCCTTACTTTACAAATTTCAAGGCTTGTATTTAAAAGCCCTCCCCACATATATCCCCAAACTATCTTTCCATCTCCCGCTACTCTTCTACAATGTTCCTCTGCATGTATCCTTTGCTCCAGGCAGAGTTCATCCTTTGAAAATGCCCTGCACTTTTTTTACCCCCCTTACCTTTTCTGACATGATTTCCTCCTTCTAGAAGTGGGGGAATTTCTTTCTTGTTTCCATTAATCTGAATTACACCCATTGTTTAAGAGACAATTTAAGCCCCACTTTATTCACAAAGCTATGCCTGATTATCCCAACCCTCAGTGATCTTTTTCTCCTCTAAACTCTTAAAACACTTATAATCTACACAACCAAATCACTTCTTTTTCTACACTCCCTTGTGCTTATCTTTATACGTAAACGTGTTTTGTTTCCCCTTACTAGGTTATAAGCTCACCGAGGCAAGGAAACATATTTTCTATATCTTGGCACCCCCCCTCATAGCAACTAGCACATTGCTTTGTATGTAACAGGTACTTACTTATTATAGAAATATGTAGAGGGCACCCATCACGTATGATATATGCAGCATTCAATTATTATTTGTTGGCTGAATGTTGAAACAGAGCAAGCATAACATTAATATAGTATATGTAGAATTGCTCTAAAATGGAACTTGGACTGATGTCTGTAAAGAGGGAATAACTAGCAAGGGCTTCATTTTTTAAGCTGTTAATATTTCTACTGTCAAAAATAATTATATATTTATTTATATTAAGGTCTTCATAGCTTATTATACACTTCATTAAGAACTATTCCTGAATTCCACAAGTATGAGTGAAATGCATGTGCTGTTTTTCTTTTCAGTGATTTACCCTTGGTCAATATTTTCAGTCGGACAGTCTCAGCAAGGCACAGGATCTTACTAATAGCAAATGTCTTAGCTAGCAAATGACCAGCGTTCACAAGAGATCACTAGAAATTCCAGCAATTCTCAAAATATAGTCTTTCATGGTATAGAGGATGGTGACAAATTGAAGTTACACAAATGTTTATTATTTTTAAGAGGCATATTGTCCACCACTGATTAAATCAAATATAGAAAAAACTTAGTAACATTTCAAAAACATTGCTTTAATAACACGCAAACTCCACAACATTTTTATTATTTCTTTTGACTATGGAAAGGATGTGTAGCTTAAAGGAGCTTTCCACCCTACTGAAATAGCTTAGTGCTGAAAGTTTAAGGACAACTAATTTAGTTGGTCTCCATGTCACATTATGATACATTAGCTGTGCCATCACCGAACAGTTGGAAGATGTAGTAAGCAAGTGGCTAGTCCAATATCCAAGACTTCACAGAATCAGAGAATGTTAATGTTGGAAGGGATCTAAGTGGCCAGCAAGTCCAACCTGAAAGGAATTCTCTACTCTAACATACCTGACAAGGTATTGTCCAACCTCTGCTTGAAGAGGCAGGGAGCTCACCACCTCTTAAGAGACTTCGTTGCCTCTGATTGTTTCTTAGGAAGGTTTGCATAACATTAAGCCTAAATCTGCTGCTTCAAAACATTCACCAATGGAGCTAAGTCTAGTCTCTCCTTCACGTGTAGCGCTTCAAATACTTGAAGACAGATGTTATGTCCTCCTTGTGTCTTTTCTTCTCCAGGGAAAATATCCACTGCCACTTTCAACCAATCCTCATATGCCATGGATTCAAAGACCTTCACCATCCTAAATGTCCTTCTCTGGATACTAGGCAGCTGGGTGATATAGTGTTATAATGGGTAGGGTATTGAACTTGATTCAGAAAGCCCTGAGCTGGAATCCCACCTCAGACACTTCTTAGTTGTGTGACCCTGGGTAAGCCATAGAACCTCTCAATCTCAGGTTCCTTATCAATAGAGTGGAGATGATAGAGACACATTCCTCAAAACAAATGAGACAATATTTATAAATGCACTTCGCAAATTTTAAAGAATTTTGTAAATGCTGGGGGTTTTTATTACCAGCAATATTTTTCCTCAACTGCAGCGCCCAGAACTAAGCACAACACTCCAGATGATACAGGAGGATAATCACCTCCTTATTCCTGGAAGCTACATGTCTCTTAACGAAGTTTAAGATTAGGGTAGCTGTAATAATCCTAACATCTGCCAGTTTTCACTGATAAACTATGATAAAACAATAAGATGTCACTATTTAGATCTTGGTGGATACATTAGTAATGTCTTTCTCAGGCAGGAAGTGTTGGCGATGACAAGCTGGTGCTTGGCAGGACATCCAAGCAGGAGGAGTGCTGCTGCTCGCTTTTCCAATTTCCAATTAGGTGAGAGACAGTAAAGTTACTCCATATGTCAACATCACTGCCAACACATGCATTGTAATGCCCCTCTGATGATCAACTTGTCACTTGTTGGCACTACTGTGTTGGCACCACTGTAATGAATCTGTCCAGGTGGTACATCATTGTTCCATCACCAAAACCTGTCCCAGGAAGCACAAACATAGTAGCACAATTTTTATTCCATCAAGAGGAAGAATTAGAACTCCTAGACCATTTGGTGTGTGCTACTAAGCTAAGTTTCAGAATTGTCTCTTATAAAACAAACACACCTCTTATTCAATTGGAACCTTGGAAAGGATTCATGTACTAACTAACTCTACTGAGAATTTGTGGAACAGAGGTGTCAAACTCATGGCCTTTTACCAGATTAAAAGGCAATTGAGAAATGTTTAAAAGGTAAATTAAAAAAAAACACAATGTAAATAATGTTAATTTGTGGTTTTCTGAGTCAATACTTGGTGGCAGGAATATGTTTTCATTTAAGTGTGATACCACTGCTCTAGAATATAATAAATTTAAGCTTTCGTAATTGACTTCATGTGGCCCCCCTAGAGAGCAGAGAGTCCTTGTTTTATCAGGATGATCTCACCATGACCCAGGCTAGTAAAAACCAGTGGTATTGAAGGTTCCGAATTACCAGAGATGTCCAGGTATAATGTTGTCTCCATGACTCTGTCGTTAACCAGCAAGGGCTAGAATAGTTCAGGGTTTTCTAAAGAACAATAGGAAATGCCCAGGTTTCCAGAGTAAGTAGTCTGCAAAGTGAAATAAATGCACACAAAAATCCACTGAGGGTAGGAAAGAAATATTAAAACCTCTGTTTCTATGTTTTTAAATCTAATAAATAATAAAATTAAGCTTCATTGATATTTAATAAATGGATCAACAATGAATTATCAGTCCACATATCAGACAAACTCATGCCATGAACAGCACGTAAGGCATCTGGAGGGAAGAGTGGACGTTACACAGTATGGTGGCAAGACTGACAGTGGCTTCCTCAATCATCATTTGCCTTCAGTGTATTGCCACATATTCCAATTGACTCATGCCTGGGGAGGTAGATTTATAGATCATTACTAAACTTTCCAAAATAGATAAGTGGCTTTGAAAGATTCCTGTCCCCTCCAAAAAACCAATCGGCCAACCAACCCATGAAATGAAAATAAGCAATTCAAGTACAACTTGACAAGAAAATGACCAAGTTGATATTTCTTCAGCTCCCAGTGTGACCTCTTCATCAGTTACATTACAAGCTGAGAAAACAAGGACGGCCTAGTTAGATCTGGCAAGAAGTTGATCCAACAAATTCAAATTTATCAGGAATATTATTTGAATGCAGATTTGCAACCACTGCAATAATGAATTTTGCTCCAACTTCAAGTTGTTCTTGAGCTATTAGCTATGGATAGTATAAAGTCATTGCAAATGAGCAAGCCGTCAAAACTTTTTGTCACTGGAGATGATGTAAATGGCCACCTACAAAACTCATTTGTGCACACCTAAAAGACTTGGAAACTAGATTTTCTAACCTTCTTGAAAATCTTCCAAAAAAGGGTTCATGGGTTTTGTATCCATTCGTTAAAAAAAATACCACTTTCTGATTAGGTTGCATTACAACATGGATGGAATTGAAAAATGAGTGCCATAATTGAATGATAGCAGACCATGACACATTTCTTTGATTTGGGCTGATGTTTTCTTTTGTGAGATCAACTAGGTCTCCACCGTCTAGTAGATATTAGATAAAGGAGTTTATTTTTCAACTATAACAGCTGTTCCAACCAAATGTGGCAATGAACTGAATTTAGAAACATCTTCAAATGGCTATATCACAAGATATTATACCAAGATTTTTTAAAAACAATGAAGCTTATGAAACACATTACTTGGCTTAGTGAGTGCAAAAAAGTTTTTATATCATTCTTAAATAAAAGTTAAAATATCATTTATTTCTTTCTTATTTCTACCTTAAAATTTTTTATTATGACTTTAACATACACAATGTATTAGTGTACAATATGTCATATCTTTTGTAAATAAATATGTATTTGGAGGTATGCACTCAAAGATCTTTTACTGATAAGAGTATAAAATCACAAAGGGTGGGATCCACTATTCTAGAAGACACTAAAATGTTTTTCATCATTGCTAATCATCACAGATATTTAATAATGAAAACCTAGCCTCACATTTCTATCTGAGGCTTAGTTGCAGGTCAAAAGGTCTTTTTGATGAAAGCAGAAGCCTTGAACACTAGGCTGCCTAACTGCCAAAACAATAACCAGAGTCTTTTGCCTTGAAGTGAAAGGTCTTTCCAACATTATACACAGTCCCTTTTCCTGAGCTGACACTTTAACCTTTTGACAAATCTGTGATTTCATCATGTGACAGGTGCCAAATCCCTATTTTTTCATCTGCCATGACTCTTGTCCATGGCTTTCCATAAACGCTGAAAAAAAGAGTACATCCAAAGACATATTTGGGGATACCAATGAAAATGGAAA
This sequence comes from Bettongia penicillata ogilbyi, assembly GCA_023548195.1. Lineage (NCBI taxonomy): Eukaryota > Metazoa > Chordata > Mammalia > Diprotodontia > Potoroidae > Bettongia > Bettongia penicillata. The sequence goes on along the minus strand of JAJHZJ010000532.1, from coordinate 28,342 downwards.
TTAAGGATAAGGATAGGGATAAGGATTGGGACTGTACCGGTGATTTCATTGGGGCAAGGAATTCCCAAGTGAGGAAAGTCTCTTTACTGATGCAGACCAGAAACTTCATGCAACTTCAAGTGTTTGGGAATTATGCAGAGAACTGAAAAGTTAAATGACTTGCCCAGGATCACATAGTAAATATGTGTCAGAGGCAAGACTTGAAAATGAGTCTTCCTAACTTTATTACATTGAATTACATTGCCTCTCTAATGGTGATATTATTTGAGTTAATTTACAGATTTTGTGCTATGCAAATCAAATTATTCAGGAAGGTAATTCAGACAAAGTCATTGTAAAACCACTTGAAAAAATGAAAAGTCCAAAATAGCAAATGAAAGCATTCTTAAAATGAGTGATAAAGTAGGCATAACACTTGCAGACTTCATTTTATGCTGTAAATCAGTAATAATAAGAATTACACAGTATTAGTTGAAAAACAAAAAGTAGAGGAGTAGATTTACTGCCTCATAAATATTAGATAGGGAAGAATCAGAAACATTTAGACTAAAAAAATCCAGGGGTCAATAAGCCACAAACAAAATTTATCTGAGGAAGATCCTACTATTTGCCAAGAATTATTGAAAAATCTGTCAAGTAATTTGTCGAAATTAGATTTAAAAAATTTTACATAAAATTCAATAGTTTCAAAATGGATATGTAATCAGAACATAAAAATCAGAAAGAGAGCCATAAAACATTAGAAAAGAGCCAGATGAAGTAACTTTCATGACTGTGGGTAGGAGGAAGAGTTCTTAACCAAAAAATAGAGAGAAGTGATAATAGAAGATAAAACAATAAAATTGCAATACATGAAATTTAAAAAGTTTTACACAAAGAAAATCAATGTGTTGGAATACAAATGGAAACTGTTGATGGGGAGGAGAGGGAGAACGATTATATAAGTTATCTCTGATTAGAGTTTGATATCCAAGGAACTTAAGCACAAATATAAAATTAAGAATAATTCACCAATAGTACTCCAAAGAATTTTGCAAACTATTAACTGCTGTACATCGCTAATGTTAAGAAAAATGGACATCAAAGTAACTCTGGGCTTTTTTCAGCAAGCTGGAAAAGTTGACAAAAAATAAAAATATCTAATATTGGAGGGGCTTCAGAAAAGCAGGCATACTAATACTGTGTTGGAGGAACTGTGAACTGGTTTTATCATTCTGGAAAGCAATTTATAAAAAGCAAATTCATTTATCCAGAGATCCTCACTGCTATATATATATATATATATATATATATATATATATATATATATATATATATATATATATATAAGGTCAATGAGAAAAAGATTCTCTATATACCAAAATATTCATATCAACACCTTTTGTGGTAGGAAAAGTACTGCAGTAGATACTCACTGATCAGGGGAATAACTAAATGAATTATGGCATGTGAATGCAATGTATCATTGCTATGATATACAAATAATATCAACTTTTGGCTAAGATGGGTGCTTAAACAGTGGCAGGCAACCCAACTCTTACGTAACTACTTCAGAAAAGTATGTTAGAGCCAAGGATATCCTAAAATCCAATTAGAGGAAAAGATTATCTCAATAGCATTTTCAAGCAGAGACTCAAAGAAAAAAATAGATTTCTACAAAGACTTATGTGAATATCTAGGAAATATTAAACAATTTTTTTAAAAAAAATGAAATAAAAATTCTGAAAGATGTAGAGAGAGAATAAATAACTTAGGACAGAAAATGACAAATTTTATCCAAGACAAACTCCCTGAAAATTAGAATAGAACATATTAAACTCAATGATTCCAGAAGATAGAAAGAAATATTACAACAAAATTAAAAACCTGAAAAATAGGAGAATATGTAAGGTGTCTGCTATATTTAAAAAAAAAAAACTGATCTGGAAAAAAGTCAAAGAAAGATAATTTAATAATCATCTAACCCCCTGAAAACCATGACTTTTAAAAAAAATCCTGACCATTACATTTCAAAAAATCATAAATGAAAACTGTCCAGATCTGTTAGAACCAGAAGTCACTAATCATCTCCTAAAAGAAATCCAAAAGGGAAAAATCCTGAAAAAGTCACAGCCAAAATCCACATAAAAATAATAATACTGCAAACATACATAAAAAAGAGTCCAAGTATGTAGGAATCACAGTTAAGATTACTTAAGACCTGGAAGCTTTAATTATAAATGACAAGAAATCTTGGAACATGCTATTCTGAAAGGCAAAAGATATAGGCTTGAAACCAAGAATAACTTACCTTGCCAAGCTAAGTATTTGGTTACTATTGAATCCTTTCCTTGGCAAAGGTACTGGAGTGACATGCCATTTCCTTCTCCAGCTCATTTTACAGGTGAGGGAACTAAGGCAAACAGGGTTAAGTGACTTGCCCAAGGTCACACAGCTAGTAAATGTCTTCCTGACTTCATGCCCAGCACTCTACCCACTGTACCACCTAGCTGCCCAAAGCTAAGTATAATCCTACCAAAAAGGACCTTTACTGGAAGGGAAAGAGAAGGGATTTTAAAAGGCATAAGCTAGTATAGAAAGGAGAAAAAAGGAGGGGGGATTTATTTCTTATATTTGGGTTGTGGCAGAAGAGCATACAAACAGGGAGGAAGGACTGACAGAAGCAGATAAAAGATAACATGCTGGTCTCCGAAATTGACAAAAGGAATGTTGAAACCCTCTTTTTCAAACTTGGTTGATGTTTTGGTTAGTTTTACCGAAATGTTCTTCATTTTTATTCTTTGTTTCAGGAAATGGGTCTCTGGGTAAGAAAAGGATATATATACATATTTAGAGACAAAGATCTTGTAAAAAGAGAAGACATCAATGTTTGTGTGTGTTTGTGTGTGTGTATAAAGAATATGTGGTTCTATACATGGAAATGTGCTTTGCATGACTACACATTTATAAACTATGTCAAATTGCTTGCCTCCTTAGTAGGGGGAAAAGCAAAAGGGAGAGAGAAAACTTGGAACTCAAAATTTGAAAAAGGGATGTTAAAATTTGTTTACATCTAAATGAGAAGAGTAAAATACTAAATTATTTTTTAAAAGAATACATATTTGATGTTAAAATACAAAGATAACTTGTCTTACGTGTAGTATAGATAAATATTTCATCTGGGATCTGACCCACCCGTTTTCAAAGGGAGATTGTGATTTCTGCCTTTGTGGGGATTAGGAGGAAGGCTGTGGCTGAGCACTTGGTTTTTTCATTTGTTTAATGTCGAGGAGGAGTATTGGGCTAGAATTAAATTTACCCACCATGCCTCAGATATTAAGTAGTCTAGGGATACAATGCTTTGGAGCCCAAGATAAATAACACTTTCCCTGATCACTCTCAAAGGAAAGGTAATACTTATTGTACTCTCACCAGAATAGCTCCCTCCTACCACACTGGTTACTCAAAAGATCATGATGAATAGCCTATCATACCTCTCAATCAAAGTAAGCAATAAATGGAAAACAGAGAAATTATAAAAAAATCAGAATATACGCCCAAAATACATAAAATAAAGGAGCTCGTCAGCTTAGGAGGAAGATAAAAACATCATGACTCTCCTGTCAGTCACTAGGGTTCCAAGGCTTAGAAAGCAAGGGCAGTTTGTGGGTGAAGGACAGCCTCTTCTACATATCTGAAGCTCTGAGGACCTCTGGTAATCATTCAAAAATCCACACTTATCCTTCTCAACTTGACTCTCGCAAAGTCTTCCAACCATCTAAAGAGATCCCTTTTTCACTCACATTGTAGAAAATATCAAGGCTTATAACTGAATCAATCAAGAGTCAGGTCTCCATGTATGCTATATGCAATGCCATATGGTTGTCCCTCAGGATAAACCTCCAAGCCTGTGTAGGCAGAGATATTTCTTATAGACATGAGACACCATTGTATCACTCAGGACATTAATTTTTAAATCACAGAATTTGGAGCTGAAAGGGACCTTAGGTACCATCTGATCCAACTCTCTCATTTTGTTAGATAATAGCAATAACAACTCATTTATGGGTGCTGTACAATTTAGAAGACCCATTCATCAGAATAACAATATGATAAGTTAGGTATCACAAATGTTTTGACTTCCATTTTGCAGATGAGAATGTAGATTCAGAGACAATGAATCTTCCTCAGAGCTACAGGGAGTAACTGGGTACCAATCAGATGTACCTGAGTGTAAGTCCACAGGGCTCTCTATAAAATCTATGTCCCTCACTTATATTATTGAGCTGCCTTACTGTGGAAGTAATCCAAGAGTAACAGAGAGCTGATGAAGCCACATCATGGAGAAGATTCTCCATAGAAGTACCAATGACCCCTTAACTCCTCCTGCCATCACCAAACAAGTATGGCACCATGGCACCTTCATTGCATACCTTCACTGCCCTGGTTTGTCAAAGAGAAACACTTATTATTTATATTCACTCTGTGTTAGGAGGGCCGGAGACCCATTGATGTCCAATTTATGAGCTCCAACTATTTCTTTTTTGGCCAGCAACCCTGAGGGTCTTCCCCTCCCAATTTGATTTTTTTTTTAATTAAAGGGGCCATCCCTTGACTCACTTCTCTCTTTTTTTTTATCTTCAGTTTTCCTAGCATGTGTTTTGATTGTACAGAGTTGTTTTGCAGCTTTTTGAAACATGGGAGGAGGAGGAAGGAGGAGGACGAGGAGGAGAAAGCTTCCTTTTTTCCTTTGGGTTTACTGGCTACATTTCTTGCTCAAAGATCGGGCCTCAAACCCAATTCATTCTGGAGCTCATAGACAGGACAACAAGTGCCCACCCACCTAGCACAGAGTGGATGTAATAACTAAATAGTAATTGTTTCTCTTTTACCCAGAAATCCTAAGAGTCTTCTCCTCCCAGTTTGAGTTTTTTTTAAATATAAATTTATTTATTTAACTTTTTACATTCATTTTCACAAAATTTTGGGTTCCAAATTTTCTCCCCTTTTATCCCCTCCCTCACCCCAATACACCGAGCATTCTAATTTTCCCTATCACCAATCTGCCTTCTCTTATATCATCCCTCCCTTCCTTGTCCCCATCTTCTCTTTTGTCCTGTAGGGCCAGATGACTTTCTATTCCCCATTAACTGTATGTCTTATTTCCTAGTAGCAACAACAATACTAAGCAGTTGTTCCTAAAACTTTGAGTTCCAAAGTCTCCCCATCCCTCCCTCCCCACCCATTCCCTTTCGGAAGGCAGGCAATTCAATATAGGCCATATCTGTGTAGTTTTGCAAATGACTTTGATAATAGTCGTGTTGTGTAAGACTAACTGAATTACCCTCCATCCTATCCTGCCCCGCATTGTTTCTATTCTGTCTTTTTATCCTGTCCCTCCCCGAGTGTTGACTTCAAATGCTTCCTCCTCCCATTGCCCTCCCTTCCATCATCCCCACCTTTCTTATCTCCTTCTCCCCCACTTTTCTGTATTGTAAGATAGGTTTTCATACCAAAATGAGCGTGCATTTTATTTCTTCCTTTAGTTGAATGTGATGAGGGTAAACTTCTTGATTTTTTCTCAGCTCTCCTCTTTTTCCCTCCACTAAAAAGTCTCCTGCTTGCCTCTTCAATGAGAGATAATTTACCCCATTCCATTTCACCCTCTTTCCTCCCACTACATTTCTCTCTCACCATTTACCTTAATTTCTTTTAAGATATGGTCCCATCCTAGTCAATTCACTCTGTGCTCTCTGTCTCTGTATGTGCGTGCATGTGCGTATGTGTGTGTGCACATGTGTACATGTGTGTGTATGTGTGTGTGTGGTCCTACCAACTACCCAGATACTGAAAAGTTTTAGGAGTTACAAATATTGTCTTTCCATATAGGAATGTAAACAGTTCACTTTTGTTAAGTCCCTTATGACTTCTCTTTGCTGTTTACTTTTTCATGCTTCTTCTCATTCTTGTGTTTGAAAGTCAAATTTCCTTTTCAGCTCTGGTCTTTTCATCAAGAATGCTTGAAAGTCCTCTGTTTCATTGAAAGACCATATTTTCCCCTGAAGTATTATACTCAGTTTTGCTGGATAGGTGATTCTTGGTTTGAGTCCTAGTTCCTTTTACTTCTGGAATATTCTATTCCATGCCCTTCGATCCCTTAATGTAGAAGCTGCTAGATCTTGAATTATCCTGCTTGTATTTCCACAATACTGGAATTGTTTCTTTCTAGCTGCTTGCAAGATTTTCTCCTTGACCTGGGAATTCTGGAATTTGGCCACAATGTTCCTAGGAGTTTCTCTTTTTGGATCTCTTTCAGGCGGTGATCGATGGATTCTTTCAATACTTATTTTGCCCTCTGGTTGTAGAATATCAGGGCAGTTTTCCTTAATAATTTCATGGAAGATGATGTCTAGGCTCTTTTTTTGATCATGACTTTCAGGTAGTCCCATAATTTTTAAATTGTCTCTCCTGGATCTATTTTCCAGGTCAGTTGTTTTTCCCATGAGATATTTCACATTCTCTTCCATTTTTTCATTCTTTTGGTTTTGTTTTGTGATTTCTTATCAGAAAGTCATTATACTCCATCTGTTCCATTCTAATCTTGAGAGAACTATTCTCTTCAGTGAGCTTTTGAAACTCTTTTTCCATTTGGCTAATTCTGCTTTTTAAAGCATTCTTCTCCTCATTGGCTTTTTAAATCTCTTTTGCCAATTGAGTGAGCCTATTTTTCAAGGTGTTATTTTCTTCAGCATTTTTTTGGGTCTCCTTTACCAAGGTATTGACCTGTTTTTTCATGCTTTTCTTGCATCTCTCTCATTTCTCTTCCCAGTTTTTCCTCCACCTGTCTTACTTGATTTTCAAAATCCTTTTTGAGCTCTTCCATGGCCTGAGCCCACCAGACATCCACCTGGGATGTCTGGGATACAGAGGTCCCAACCTCCACATCTTTCCCTGATGGTAAGAATAGTTCCTCGTCATCAGAATTGAAAGGCAGGAACATCTGTACCCCATCAAAGTAGCTTTCTATAGTCTTATTTTTCTTCCCTTTTCTGGGCATTTTCCCAGCCAGTTACTTGACTTCTGAGATTCCTGTCCACCCCTGCCTAGATCCACCCAGCTAGTGCTTGGGGTCTGAGATTCAAATGCTGCTTCCCAGTCTCAGGGCTATCTGTGGCGGGAGCGGCTGCTATTCAATGTGAGCTTAAGTTCTGGTGCTTGGGTGGGGGCAGGGCCACCTCCCAGGCTCAGTTCCCTCAGGGGGTTTATGCAGAGACCTTTGGTAATGGCCCTGAACTTCTGCCTGCTGCTCCAGGAGTCCTGGGCCGCAGCCGCTGCCTCTGCTGCTGCCTCCCAAGGAGGCCTGAGTCACAGAGACACCCCGCTCCCCTTTTGGCCAGCCCAGATGTCTCTCTCACTGACCTGTAGCACCTATGGGCAGAGGGACCTTCATGGCCGCCAGAGATTCCGTCCCTGAAGCCTGCTCAGATCTTCTCCTCTGGGGCCACACACCAGGGCAGCTCAGGTGTGGGCTCCGCTGTCCGGAGCATGATGGACCGCTAGGGATGGCTCTCCAGGGCTCTCTGGAATGGAAATCTTTTCCACTGTGTTTCTGCATGCCTTGCAGCACTCCAGAATTTGTGGGGAGTTCTTTTTGCAGGAAATATATGGGCTGTGGTTTCGGAGCTAGCATATGTGAGTCTTTCTACTCTGCCATCTTGGCTCCCTTGACTCACTTCTCAAAGAGGCCTCTTCACTGAATGGCATTACCACTCAAAGTGAGAACTTTGAAAATCCTTAGCCTAAAAGGGCCAGGTCTCCCACTGCATCCTGGGCCACTTCCAGTCCTCCTGGTGAATATCTGGCCACTGGACCCAGATGGCTCTGAAGGAGAAAGTGAGGCTCGTGACCTTGCACTCACTTTCCTCAAATGCAATTTCCTTGTACTCCCTCACTCAAATCCAAGTCAATTGCAAGTCATATCATCATTTCCCTGATGTCATGGTCCTCTTCTAAAACAAAGGACAAAGACAATCAACCTTGAATGTGTCAGTTTATGGACCTAGAGAAGAGAGATTCAATCTGTCCTTGTTGGTCAGGTCCAGTTTATCTCCCTGACTTCATCTTCTTAATCTCCATTGTGACTTCCTCAGATTATTCAATGGATAATCAAGAGGTTGAGTCTCCAAATGGCAGCTACACTCTGGTCACTGAGGGGAAACAATCACCACAGAAAGGCTGGCAGATTTGCTCCAATTCACATGTATTTGTTGTCCTTTCCATTTAATTTGTAAATTCTCTCAATGTAATCTGGCTTCTCTGGATCTTATGCATGATCACTTCTGTTTCCTTTTTTTTTATATATTTTAAGAAGGAGTCTCCAGTCATCCTGATCTATATATGGCCACTGGACCCAGATGGCTCTGGTGGAAAAAGTTCAACAAGGAAAACCAAGAGAGCATGAGCCCCTGTGTGAACCTGCTCTCTGCTGCTCATCCCCAAAACTGCATTGGGATGAGGTTTGCACTTATGAATATGAAAGTTGCAACTAGCCGATTCCTGCAGGAATTTTCCTTCAGAACTTGGAAAGAGACATGAGTTCCTCTGAAGCTGGGCACTCTTTTCACCATCTGAAACCATTGTTCTGCAGGCTGTACCAAGGACCAAGGAGGCAAACCAACACTAGAAATTCTCCTCATTCTACACATCCCTGTCTACAATCATGCTCCCTATTTCTCTTCTCTAAACCAAATAATTCAATCCTTGGATTTCAGAGGTAATTTGATTTACCTTATGAACCAAGCAAAGAAAGAGAAATGAGGTTGGTTTGTTTTTTAAACACAAGAGAAGAGTACTTAGAGTTTTTCAGATGGTCTTTTGGAGATCTTCATGTTTGAGAACTACTGTAAAATGTTCAGTGGTGTCAAGTCACATATGCTAATCCAGCAGATCATGTTCCAAAAAAATGACCCATGAACAAATTATTACCACTTGATATTACTGGATCACAGAGAGAAAATGATGAATTGAGTGTCTGTTCATTATTTTTATGAATAATAATAATAAATAAACCTTTACAATTATAGCTAGAGTGAACACAGTAATATTGTGGGGATTATATCACTTATTTTTAATATTCTGCTTTTAATTGAAACATACTATATTTTACTTTCTGGTTTTTTTCCATTTTTTCTTGGGGTCTGTATCTTCTTTCACAGCATGAATACTATGAAAATATATTTTGCATGATTAAACACATATAACCTATATTAAATTACTTCCTGTCTTTGGGAGAGGAGAAGTAAGAAAGAGAAAGATATATGGAACTCAAAAGTTTAAAAAATTAATGTCAAAATTTCCTTTCATGTAATTGGGAAAAAATAAATATAATTTCTTAAAAAAAAAAGAAGTGATTCCACTTATAGTTTTCTGTCATTTTCATCCATAAAGTTTTGTGAATAGATTTTGCCTTTGGCTGACATTCTCTTGGCTTTCTGAAGGGATTAATTAACGGACCAGTGGAGGTATTTTTTGGCTTCCTTATTAAAATGAAATCTTTTGTCCAACTAAACTTCTTAAAGATATAGTAATAAACAAAGTTCAAGTTTTTATGACTGCCTTTGTGACAAAGATGAAGAAATAGCAAAGGAGCCTGAAAAGAAACAATCAGAAATATAGAGGAAAAACCAAGTGACAGTCATTTCATAAACATCCAAAATGAGTACAGTCTAGAGTAGGAAAAGATGAACAATGATGTCAAATATTTCAAAGAGGTGGAGAAAGATAAGGATTGAAAATGCCATCCATACCTAGAGAAAGAACCATGGAATCTGAATGCAGATCAAAGTATACTATTTTCACTTCTTTTTGTTTCTTGTGGCTTTTCCCTTTAGTTCTGTTTCTTTTTTTACAACATGATTAATGTGGAAATATGCTTCCATGATTGAACATGTATAACATATCTAATTGCTTATGGTCTTGGAGAGGAGATGAGAGGGAGGGAAGGAGAAGAAAAATTGAAGTTAAAAATCTTATTAAAAATGAATGTTGAAAACTATCTTTACTTGTAATTGGAAAAAATACTATTTACAAAATAAATACATTTTTAAAAAAGAAATGTACGAATTGAGAAAAGGCTATTCACTTTGACAATTAAATTTGATAGGAAGCTGGTAGGGATAACTAACACATTGTATAATACAGGTAGAACCCAGAAAAGATCTTTATAGTTTATAATGATGGGTTGAAAGCAAATTCAAAGTATAAAAATATTTAAATAAATATTTAGCATTTAATAAATATGAATATAAAACTCTATGCTTCAGTTTTTTAGAAAAACATCAAATTCATAAGCACAAGGCAAAGAAGGGATAACTAGACAAGACATAACAGCAAAAAAAAAAATAATAACTTGGTTGCTTTAATAGATTTTAAGCTAAATATGAGTCAAGTGCAACATGGCAGCCAAAAAGGAAAAACTCAGATCCTAATATACAATATTTGATCTGTAAAAAGCAACACAATAAGGAATGATATTGTTGATACTCTGACTGAACTCTGCCTTGATGGACCACATTTGGAGCATTGTATTCAGTTTGGCGTATCACATTTTAGGAGGGACAGCGAAAGTCTGAAGAATGCCTAGAGTGGAGTGACCAGGCTAGTAAAGATTCGCAATATCATGCCATATATTAGCAGTTAAAGAAACTGGATGTGTGCAGCCTAGAAAAGAGAAAAATTGTGGGGTAAAAGCATTGATCATTGTCTTAAAGTATTTGAAGGGCTGTTATGTGAAAGAGACAGTATACTTCTCCTTGACTCCAAAGATTGGACTAAGACCAGTTGGTGGAAATTTCAGAGAGGCAAATTTAGGCTTGCTCTTCCTAAGAATTAGAACTGTCCAAAAGTGGAAGGTGCTACTTTGGAAGATTTTTAAGCTCTCTCTCACTAGAGTCTTCAAGTGAAATCTGAGTATGTTAAGATGAATTTCTTGTACCCTATGGTCCCTTCCAACTCTGAGCTTTTATGATTCTGGGAAGAACCACCCAGGAAAATGTTAAGGACTTTAAATGCAGGTTCATATAAATCTACATATAGCCTGGGATTTCATTATTCACATCAATAATAATCTTATTAGGGAAACTATAGCTGTGTGTAGTGGAAAATATACTGGACTAGGATTCAGGAGACCTGGATTCTTGTCTCTGAAAGGTATTGATTTCATCATTTATAAAATGAGGAATTTGGGTAATATAATTTTTCAGAGATTCCTTCAGTCCTAATGTTATTTGATTCTAAAATTCTAAGTTATTTTAGAAAGTATTGAAAATGAATGGAATCTTTCACTAAAAAACACTGCCTTAACTATCTAAACAGGGGGAAAAAAACAAGTGGATGATGAATGGCAAATGTTCAAACTATGGTGTTAGATGAACAATCTACAGAGCTCATCTATATTAATATATACTGTCATGTATTAACATATTATCACACATGACTATTATGCTACATGTAGAAATATAATAGGTTGATATGTAATTTTATGATATCACGTGGAGATAGTTACATTGTATAATAATATAATTTTAAATTATGTATGATTATATAATATCATACATTGTATATATATTTATATTGTATTATACATTACAACATGGACAATAACCTAGAGGAAGAAAGTAGGCTTGACTGCCTATGGGAAACTACATAGTTCTTTTCTTTAAAATTCATTTTGAATTTAAATAAAAAAAGAAACACATACCAAAGAGCATTTCCATGTACATACCACAACGTTAAAAAGAGGATTCAATATAAAAGCCACGAATTTCCATTTCACTCTGTTTTTTGTAAACTATGTAATAAATAATATTCATCATTTTCAAAGCTACCTTGCTTTTCTGTGCTTCCTTCTAAGTTTTTTTGGTTTTGGTTTTTTTGCTGTGCTTTGCATTTCCCCCAAATTTCACCCAAACCTAGAGAAGGCTACCATGTGACACAAATATGCATATGTATCTAAAACCATTTTATATATACATATACATACATACATACATACATACACACACACACACACACTTCTACTTCTCAGTTCTTTCTCTGGAGGAGGATAGCGTCTTACTTCATTGGTCCTTTGTAGTCAATTTCAGTATTTATGATATCCAAAATGAAATAATCATTCAAAGTTTTTCTTGTGACAATATTTCTGCTACTGTGGACAATATTTTCTTAGTTTTGCTCATTTCATTTTTCATTACTTCATGTAAGTTTCTCCATGTTTTTCTAAAATCAACCAGATCATCATTTCTTGTAGCACAGAAGTGTTCCATCAAAGTCATATGTCATAACTTCTCTAGTCATTCCCCAATTTAATGGCATTTCCTCAGTTTCCCATTTTTTGCCACCACAAAAAGAGTGACTATAAATATTTTGGATCATATAGGTTCTTTTCTTTTTTTCTCTAATCACCAGGGGAAACAGACCTAGTGGTCAATTTTCTGGATCAAATGGCTTTATAACTCTTTGAGCATAAGTCCAGATTGCTCTCCAAAATGGTTGGATCACTTCACCATTCCACCAATGGTGTATTAGTGTCCCATTTTTTCCATATCCCCGCTAATATTTGTACCTTTCCCCTTTTACTATTTTAGCCAATCTGATAGTTGTAAGATGGCATCTCAAAATTGTTTTAATTTGCATTTCTCCAATCAATAGCATAGTTCTTTAGTGACCATAAATTCCCCCAAATAAAAACCTGTATTTTAAACACACATATTCTTGTTTTGATATTACGAATCACAGAATATTGTGATTGTTAAAAAAAAAAAAAGGAAGACTATTACCTAAAAGGCAAAAAAATAAAAAAGGTCATGATGGGCAAGTTGAAATATATGATAAACTAGGAATTGCATAGGAAAAATGTTGTAAGGATGTCATAAAGGAAATGTATTATTATTTAAATAAAAGACAGTGTGATCTCAAGAACAATTGATAGATGGTCCATGTGTTCTATTGGTAGCCATCCAATGTCAAGAGAACACTTTGAAGGTCTTTAGTATTGGGGTGCAGTTCTTGAGGCAACCATGGGTGGGTATGAAGGAAAGTTACATAAGGTGAGTGGCAGTGGTTGGGTTGCTTTCCACATCAGTGGAAGCAATAACTGAAAATACACAAAACTGTGGCATTCAGTCAGAGGATGTGGTTCAGTTGTAGATGTACTACAATCCTTAATCAATTCAAGATAATGTTCAAATTTTCATTTGTTTTAAACTTCTTTGAAATGTAATTTTGCCCAAGACACCACCACCATCTTTCCAAATGCCTAAATTCACAATCTTGGAGTCATTCTCATTTCCTCATTTTTATTCACCCCAAATTTCAAATTAGTTACTGAAACTTTCTGTCTCTTTTCCATCTGTTCAGTTGGAATGCTTCTCTCCACTCATATAGCCCCCACCCTAGTTCAGGGCTCATCACTTTTTACCTAAACTATTGCATTTGTCTCCTAATTGACCTCCCTGTGTCTCTTTCTAATTTCATCCTCAACCTAGCTTCCAAAATGATTTTCCTAAAATACAGATCTGACCATGTCATCCCTTGTTTACTGAGTTCTGGCAGCTTACTATTATCTCTGAGATCAACTATGAATTCCTAAGTTTGGAATTTTAAGTTCTTTGTACTCTCACCTCCACCTACTTGTGTAGCTTTATTGCATATTATTACTTTGCCCCATGTGAAAACAGTCCAGTCAAAATCATCATCGACTACTTCCCATATATGGAACTTTGTCTCTGTGTTTTGCTCTAGCCATCTTCTATTCCTGGAGCGTCCTCCCTCCTCATCTTTGACCCTGGTTTCCTTCAAGTGCCATGTCCTATAGGGAACTTTACTTGATCCACTCAGCTGAGAGTGATTTTTTCCCACTTACTTGGTATATATTTTATATCGTTTGAATATACTTATATATGTACACATTATCTCTTCTTGTTAGAATCTAAGTCACTTGACAGTAGGGACTGTTCCACTTTTGTCTTGGCATGTAGAAGGTATTTAATGATTACTCATTGATCCATTAATTACTTATGGCAATGAATTCCTATTTTAAAGGTGGCATGTTAAGGGCAGTTAGGTGATGTAATGGATAGAGCACCAGCCCTGGAGTTAGAAGGACTTGAATTCAAATCCACTCTTAAACATTTACTAGCTGTGTGATCCTGAGCCAGTCACTTAACCCTGTCTGCCTCCAGAAAACAAATAAATGAAAAATTAATAAAGGTAGCATGTTATACTTTGCCCTTCCCAAATAGGACCAGTATTAGCAAATAGATCTTGTTTCCCAATAAGGTTGTATCTCTGTTTTTCATTTTCTTCTTTTCTCCCTCTTTCTTTCCCTTTCATTTCCTTCCTTACCTGGTCATGAAATGGACTAAAATATAATGATTCTGCTTCCTCTAAATCATCATTAGATTAATTCTTACTTTTGAGAGAATTTGCTACAAAAAAACATTCAAAATTTATTTTTTTAAAATAAAATTTTAAAATTCCATTAAAAATGGAAGCATTGCAAAAAAAAAGTATTGCATTTTGGCATTTAGAGATCAACCAGTCCAATCTATTTTATTTATGAGGAAATTGAAGGTTCGGACTCATTAAATATCAGGCCTCTAACTACACAAGTAGTAAACAAGAGTCAGAAGTCAAACCCAGGTTCTTTGATTCAAAATCCAGGACTCTTTCAATTTATATGGAATGAAAATGGGGTGGAGAGAATACTCCTTATACGGAATTGTGTTACTACTTTGTGACTTTCATAGCAGTACAGCTAGAAACTTAAAGTGAAGCTGTGATTTTGCTACTACAGGTTAAAGTGGAATTACTTAACACCTCTCTCACAGACCAGATGAAATTAAGCTGAGGGCCCAAGGAAAATGACATATCACTGAGAGTCAGAGAACTTTGGAACTGGAAGGGACCTTTGAGCTATACCTGCTAGTTCCTTGGACAGAGGAGGATACAGAGGCCCAGAAAAGTGAATTGCCTTACCCAAGATCAGAAGCCAGTGAAAGAACAAGAACGGAAAAAAGGAAGCAATCATTTATTAACATGTGCCAGGTCCTTGCTAAGAACTTTACAAATATTATCCTACTTGATCTTCACAATAACCCAGGGATGTGGGGGTTGTTATTATCCCCCAGATGAGGAAACTGAGGCAAAAAGAGGTTAAGTAATTTTCCTGGGGCCACACATCTAGTAAGTGTCTGAGGCTGGATTTGAACTTAGGCTGTCCTGGCCCAGCATACTTTTCACCACATCATTTAGCTGCCTGGGAATAAAACACAAATCAATTGCTCTTTCCATTGTGTCACTGTCATTGAATTATCAAATAAAATGTTTATTTACTGCCCACTAGATGCAAGGTATAATAGAATATAGTTTTCTGTTGCTTTAATTTTGTTTCCCCACACCTATCTCCCCATTCTCAGGTCTTTGGCTCAAGACAGAAAAGGTTTCCATGAATTATCCCATTCACCCTCCTCCCCAAATTCCCCAAGCTAAAAGACCAAAGTGACACTTTGACCCTCCTCTCCCATTCTCCAAAGACCTTCATGGTCCTGATAGTTAGATGAAATGTGGGTAGAAACCTTTCTTTTTCCAGAAGTTCATATGTCTGGTTTGTACCTTAGAACTATACAATCCCCAAAGCACCTGGAAGGTAAACAAACTTCTCCACAAAGAGCCAAGGAAAAAAAGCTTAGTTTCCAATCCCAACAAGAACTAGAGATTCTAAGAGTTAAAAGGGACATCAGCAGCCTTCTAGTTCAAGCCCTTCTTAAGCCAGGAATCTCCTTTCCAACATGCTCAAATTCATTTTTCACTTTAGGAGTTACAATGTTGGGGAACTCACTACCTGTCACAGTGGCTTCATTTCTGGGAAGGTTTGAATACTATATTCTTTCTTTTATTGACCTGAACCCTACATCCCTGCGACTTCTACCCATTAATCCTAGTTATACTCTCGGAGGCCAAGGAAAGCAAATCTAACCCCACTGAGACACAACATTCCTTCAAGTCTTTAAAGACAACAACCATATTCTTTCCAAGTCTTCTTTTCTCTGGGAAAAACATCTTCAGTGTCTTCTACTGATCTGTGGGCATCAATCTGTGCGACCCTCTTCTAGATGTACTCTACAGTCATTTTCCTTAGTGACAGCTAATGTTTCACTTTTCTCTTTCGATAGCGTTGTTTCAGTCATTTTCGGTTGTGTCCAACGTTCTGTGACCCCATTTGGGGTTTTCTTGGCAAAGATATGAGGGTGGTTTGCCATTCCTTCTCCAACTCATTCTACAGATGAGGAACTGAAGGAAACAGAGTTAAATGACTTTCCCAGGGTCACACAGCTAGTAAAGTATGGAATACAGACTTGAACTCAGGAAGATGAGTCACTTGACTCCAGACCCTGCACGCTATCCACTGTGCCACCTAACATTATTTGATGGCATATAAAGTGTTAATTTATATATTTACTAACATATGTGTGCATCATTATCAATTTTCACATGGTTCTGCTATCCATGTTCCTCATGCTTTTGCAGAAATAGCAAATTAATAAAAACAAATGGTATGTTACTTGGTCTGTATCGCAGAGATATTTTAAAAAACAAGGAAAGAGACCTATACGTACAAAAATATTAATAACAGCTCTTTTTGTGGTAGCAAAGAGTTGGAAACTGAAGGGATGCCCAACAATTGGGGAATGGTTCAGCAAATTGTGATACACGGTAGGGATGAAACCCTATTGTGCTATAAAAAAGATGAACAGTATTCTTTCAAAAAAAGAACCTGAAAAGACTTACATGAACTAATGCAAAGTGAAGTGAGCAGAACCAGGAGAACACTGTATACACAGTGACAGCAACATTGTACAAAGATCAAGTAACTTAACTGTGAGTGATTTAGCTACTCTCAGCAACATAAAGATTCACGACAATTCTGAAGGACCTATGAAGAAAACTGCTGTCAACCTCCAGAGAAAGAACTGATGGAATCTGAATACAGACCAAAGCATATGGTTTCTTCACTTTTCTTACTGTTCTTGTTTGGGTATTTTTTTTACTGGTACCTGTGTTTTCTTTCAAGACATGACTAATATGGAAATACATTTTGCACGACTACCCATTTATGACCTTTATCAAATTGCTTGCTTCTCAATGAAGGGGAAGTGAGGGTGGGAGAGAATTTGAAACTCAAAATTATAAAAAAAAATGAAGGTTAAAATTGTTTTTACATGTAATGGGAAAAATAAAATATTAAATTATTTTTAATTTTAAAGCAAACAGTACTAACTTTGAGAAGGGTTTATTTTCAGATTGTGTACATATGTGTTTCTATCTATAACCCTTTATGCAATATCTAATTTAAGTTCAATTTCATTTGGCTTGGTATCTTCCACATATTAACCATCCAAATCACAACTTAGGTAACAGATAAAAATAAAACCCCCCAAAAAGCTCTTTGGGTAGCTCCTGTGGTCCTGAGTAAAGTAACATTGCTTCAAAAACCCAGCGTGAAGTTTTAAAAGGTAAAATCCATTAATTTAGGTGGTATAGTGTGATAGAAAACAACTGTACAACAGTTGGCTGTTATTTCTACACTCAAAGGGGATATTACGAGTTTTTCTTTCAACAGCCACCATTCTTAGGACAAAATCGTGGCTTGGATGCCATGGTTTCTTCCTATTCTGATTTTCTCACTCATGAGTCTAGGAGAACCTGCTCATAATGGTAAGATCAGGTTTCCTCCACAATCTAAAATAAGAGACTACCACATGCCCAGAAGTAAGGTACTACTCCGGCAGAAAAAATCACATGGTGTGGCTACTTTTTTGACTTTCAGAACCATAGATCTCAAATTGCAAAGGTCCTCAGTAGTTACCTCATCCTATCCCCCTCATTTTACAGACGAGGAAATTGAGGTGTAAGTAGATTAAGGGAGTTGCCCAAGCACACCAGAGAGTAAACATCAGAGGCAGAGTATTAACCCAAGTTTTTTGACTCTAGAATGGGTGCTCTTTCCACTTTACTACATGACCTTGGAGCAACGGGAGCCTAGAAGCTGGTGTTGTAGTATTTAGGGACTAGGGGAATAGTCATCCAAAGAATAAGCATTTTAACGAATGGTTTAACTCCTTTGGAGGTTAAAGGCAGGGTCACTTTTTTCATAACACACCTTGTGTTTCATAACACACCCCTGTCATTAGGATATAGAAGCAATTCCTGAGGTCACTACCAGAATGGTAAATTGGGACATAAAAATAAATGCTGTCCATTTTCAAATTATTCATGGACTTATTGCCCAGTTTGTGAATTGGCTGTGACCATTATTCTCCTCTCCCTTCTCTGACCATTGTGTTGCTCATGAACATATTCACTATTGGAAGGACATGTAATTAAGGCAATTTTGCTGTTGTTTGGTTGAAATAGAGATTAGAACCATTGGTAAATATGAGTTTTACAGACACTCTTCGGATTTCAATTCTCTATGTTTCTGAAAATTGAAAATTTGCACGAGGTGACTTTCTGACACATGTACATAGGATATTCAGGTCTTCTTTAACCTTTTCTTGTATGGCAAATATATCACAAATTCATATTATCAGGAATCTTCTTTTTCCATTTTAGATTTATTAAACATACAAAATGGAATGCTTGGAATTCAATTTTTCTCCAGAATTTTTTAATGTTTTTTCTTTTTCTTAAGTGGTCAATGAGACAGCTATAAGTTTTACCTAATAATAAGGCTTCCCTAAATAGCTGAGCCATGTTCGATATGCCATCTGTAGTCTTCAAAGATGTCAACTCTTACCAAAAAAGTGATTGGGGAATATTGATTAGGGGCATCCAGCAGAAAGAAAATCCCTGGACTTCTGAGGAAAGAGCCAAGATAGTAGAATAGAGAAAGTACTGAGTTGAGTTCTCTAAACATTCCCCTCTCAACAACTTTAAAATAACACCTTAAATCAAATTCTGGAATGGCAGAGTAAACAAAAGGTCAGAGTAAGATATTCTTCTACCACAAGACAATGTAGGAGGTCAAAGGGAATGATCTGTGACAGAGGGGTGGAAGCCCATGCAGATGAAACACCAGCAGTGGTACTAGGTGGTGGCAAAAGAAGCAGCAGCAGTTTCAGGAATCCTCAAGCAAGAGATAATAAGGTGACCCATCAAATGGACAAAAAAGATTACAAGGGACCCTTGTGGTAGCAATGGATGTAGGACCTGATATTGTTGACAACTCCACTGCCTACACCCACTTCTGGGTCATAGTTCAAGCATGGAAAGGAGTAGTTTTTGATCAAGAGGGAGCTAGAGCTGTGATGGAAAACTGGCAATTCCATGACCTAAACTCATTTCTGAGTTATAGTTCAAGGGAGAGAAGGAGTATTTTTGGTCAAGGGGAAGAAGAAGCCCTGAGGGGCAGTATCATTTTTTGTCCCCAGGGAACAGGGACCCTAACAATCAGCATTGATTGCAATCCTAGGGGATCAGAGGCCTTTCCTGTCCAAGAACCAAAATGCAGACCAGGAGAGCAGTGACTATACCTCTCCTCAGATCACAGTGCCTTGGAATCACTGAAAATGTCCAGAATGAGCTCTGAAAACAGTGATGTGAAAAAGCCTGAAGTTTGAGACAGTGCCCATTCTCATTTTCACTCACCCATGTCAGGAACAGAGCCCCCTTTAACATAAGGCTCAAAATCAATAAATAGGGAGGAAAAGTGAGCAAATAGCAGTGGCAAAAAAAGGAATCTGACCATAAAAATCTACCATGGTGATAGGAAAGATCACAAACTCAGAACAAGGGAGTCAAAACAACTGCAAGCAAAGGCTCAAAGAAAAAGGTGAATTGGACATAAGCCCAAAAAGAATTACCAAAAGAATTTTAAAAAATTGATTTTCAAAATCAAATAAGAGTGGTAGAAGAAAAATTAGGTAAAGATATGAAGGAAAAGAAAGAAAATTATGAAAAGACAACAGCTTAGCACAAAAAAAAATACTGAAGAAAATAACACCTTAAAAATAGAATTGATGAAATAGAAAAAGTGGTTCAAAAGCTCACTGGAGAAAATAACTCCTTAAAATGAGAATTGGGCAAATAGAAGCTAATGACTCTAAGAGACATCAAAAAGCAATTTTTAAAAAAAGTTAAGAGAATGAAAAAATAAAAGAAAATGTGAACTATCTCATCTGACTTAGAAAACAGATCGCGAGATATCTTTGAAACATTAGGCTACCTGAAAACCATGATCAAAGAAAGAGCCTGTACATTGTATTGTAAGAAATTTTCAAGGGAAACTTCTCCAATATCCTGGAACCAAAGGGTAAAATAGAAATTGAAAGAATCCATTGACCATCACCTGAAAGAAATCCCAAAATGAAAATTCTCAGGAATATTATAGCCAAATTCCAGGGTTCCCAGATCAAAGAGAAGAAAAATAAACTTCATGCAGGCAGAAAAAACCATTCAAATATTATTGAGTCACAGTCAAGATCACAAAAGAATTTGCAGATACATACTAAAGAAGTGAAGGGCTTAGAATATGATATTCTAGAAGACAAAAGGGCTGGATAACCAACTCAGCAAGACAGTATAATTCTTCAAGGAAAAAAATGAATATTTAATGAAATAGATGACTTAAGCAGTCCTCAGATGAAGCAAAAGCAAAAATAGACCTAATTAAAATGGATAATCATGGGAACTATATCATGTTAAAAGGAACCATAGACAAAGAGGTAATATCAATACTAAACATATATGCATCAAACAGTATGGCCTCCAAATTCTTAAAAGAATAGTTCAATGAATTGCAGAAGGAAATAGATAGGAAAACTATACTAGTAGAAAAGACCAAATGGATTTATAAGTGAATTCTATGAGTAATTTTAAGAAAAACTAATCCCAATACTATATGAACTATTTTAAAAATAGGTAAAGAAAGAGTCCTGCCAAATTCCTTTTATGGTGTAAATATGGTTTTGATACTTAAATCAAGGAGTGTAAAAACAGAGAAAGAAAAATACACACCTTAATGAATATCAGTGCAAAAATAAATAAATAAATAAAATACTAGCAAAGGAATTATAGCAATATATCTCAAAGATCACACACTATGACCAAGTGAGATTTATACCAGGAATGCAGGTCTGGTTCAATATTAGGCAAATTATCAGCATAATTAACTATGTGAAAAAAAAACAAACAAAATCATATGGTTATTTCAATAGATGAAAAAGCCTTTGACAAAATATAATACCTACTATTAAAACACAGGAATCAGTGGAAACTTTCTTAAAATGATAAGTAATATCTGTCTAAAACAAAGACCTAGCCTTATCTGTACTGAGGATAAACTTAAACCTTTCCAATAAGATCAAGGGTAAAGCAAGGATGTCCACTGTCACCAATCTTATTAAATATTGTACTAGAAATGTTAGCTAGAGCAACATAACAAGAAAAAAGCAGGTCAAAGGAATAAAAATAGACCAAAAGAAAACAAAACTATTGCTCTTTGCAGATGACTTGATGACATACTTAGAGAGTCCTAGAAAATTAACTAAAAAATTAGTTGAAACAATAAACAACTTCAGCCAAGTTGCAGGATAGAAAATGGATCCATATAGATCATCAACATTTCTTTATGCTACTAAAAAAAACAGCAGAAAGAGAAAGAAAGAGAGATTCTATTTACAAGAATTACAGATAACAAAATATTTGGGAGCCTATCTGCTAAGACAAACTCAGTGAATATAGGAACACAATTATAAAATACTTTTCATATGTATAAAGACAGACCTAAACACTTGGAGAAATAACTATTGTTTGTGGGTAGACTGAGCTAATATAATAAAAATGACAATTCTACCTACTCAGTGCCATACCAATTAAACTACGAATGAATTATTTTATAGAGCTAGGAAAAAATACTAGCAAAATTCACCTGGAAGATAAAAAGATCAAAAAAATCAAAAGAATCAGTGACAAAAATATGAAGGAAGACAACCTAGAAGTTCCAGAATTCAGACTATGTCATGAAGTGGCAATCACTGAAACAATTTGGTACTGGCTAAGAAATGAAATAAATTAGGTACACAATACACAGTAGAAAATGACCAAAGTAATCTAATCCTTGATTAAACCATGAGATTCAAGCTTTTGGAATAAAAACTTAACATTTAAAATTTTTTAATTTATCTTATTTTAAACTTAAATAATAAAATAATCATTTCCATAGCCAAAGTATTTTTTTAAAAAAAAAGATGACTGCCCATGAAACTCCAAATCCATTATGTATATTTTAAAAATGTATAATAAAGTTATCATGTAAATTTCTTTTTTTTCTATTTTTTTCTCCACCCTCAACCAAAAGATGGCTACCATTAGACACAAATATGTACACACACACACACACACACACACACACACATACATAAAATTATCCTATACATTCTTTTATATTAGTTTTTCCTCTGGATGCAGATAGCATCTTTCTTCATATATTATTTGTAATTAATTTGGGTATTTATAATAGTTAAAATTACTTAATTGCTCAAAGTTGTTCTTAAACAATATTGCTGTTTCTGTATACAATGTTCCTTCATTCTCCTCATTTTACTTTTCATTATTTCATGCAAGACTATCCATGCTTTTTCTAAGATCATCGAGTTCAATATTTCTTACAGCACAATAGTATTCCATCACAATCATATATTCAACTTGTTCAGTTATTCTCCAATTGCATAACCTGCAACTTTCTGTTTTTAAAAAACAAAGAGAGCTGCCATTAATATTTTAGGACATATAGGTTCTTTTCCATTCTCTCTAATCACCTTCAGAAATAGACTTAGCACTGGAATTGCAGGATCAAGAAGCATAGGCAATTTGGGCATAATTCCAGATTTCTCTCCACCAACGATGAATTCATGTCCTAATTTTTCAATATCCCCTCCAGCATTCATTACTTTTCCCTTCAATAATTTTAGATAATCTGATAGGTGCAAAATGATATCTCAAAGTTGCTTCAATTTGCATTTGTCTAGTCAATAATGATGTAGAGGATTTTCTTCATATAACTTTTGTTTTAATTTCTTCGCTGGACAACTGCTTTAAAGAACTCAACATCTGATAAAAACTGATGGAAAAGCTGGAAAGCAGTTTGGCAGAAACTAAGCATAAACCAGCATCAAATGGATACATGCTTTAGACAAACAGGGTGATAGCATAAGCAATTTAGGGGAGCATGGAAAACTGTACTTGTCAGCTTTATAGGTAAGGGAAACATTTATGACCAAACAAAAGATAGAGAAGGTCATGGGAAGCAAAATTGATCATTTTGATTACATAAAATTATAAAATTAAAAAGCTTTTGTACAAACAAAATTAATGAAGTCAAAATTAAAAGGAAAACAGGAAACTGGGAAAAAGTTACAGCAAGTTTCTCTGATAAAGGTCTCATTTCTCAAATAGTTAGGGAACTGAGCCAGATTTATAAAAATAAAAGCCATTCCTCAGTGAATAAATGGTCAAAGAATGTGAACAAGCAGTTTTCAGAAGAAGAAACCAAAACCATAAAATTTTAAATCTTTTAGAATGTTCTAAACCACTACTGATTGGAGAAATGCAAATTGAAATAATTCTGAGGTACCACTGCACACATATCAGATTGGCCAGCATTACAGAAAAGGAAAATGACAAACGCTGGAGGGCAATTGGAAAAATTGGGACACTAATGCACTATTGGTAGAAATGTGAACTAGACCAACCATTCTGGGGAATAGTTTGGAATTAAGCCCCAAGAGCCATAAAATTGTGTATAATCTTTAACCCAGCAAAAGATTAAAGAAAAGCAAAGTATATGTGTGTGCAAAAATATTTCTAGTAGCTCTTTTTGTGGTGGCACAGAATTGGAAACTGAAGGGATGTCCATTAATTGGGGAATGACTGAACCAGTTATGGTATATGATTATGATGGAATACTATTATGCTATTAGAAATTATGAGCAGAATGGTTTCAGGAAAACCTAAACAGACCTATATGAACCAACGCAGAGTAAAAAGCAGAACCAAGAGAACATTGTGTACACAATACCAGAAATATTGTAAATATGATCAACTATGAAAGAATTAATTACTCTGATCAAGATCATCCAAGCAAGACATTCCCAAAGGACCCATAATGAAAAACACTATACACTTCCAGAGAGAGAACTGATGAACTTTGAATGTAGATCGAAGCATACTTTTTTTTACTTTTAAAATTTTCTCATTTTATTTTTTGTCTGCGTTTTCTTTTGCAACGTGACTAATATAGAAATATATTTTTCATGAATTCACAGGTATAAATGATATAAAATTGCTTGCCTTTTCAAGGAGAGGGGAAGTGTTGAAAGAAGGGAGAGAATTTGGAGCTTGAAATTTTTTAAAATGACAGTTAACTTTTTTTTACATATGACTGGGATATATTTACTGAAATAAATTAAAAAGATATTTAAAAAGAAAAAATGAAAAATCCCAAGACATAGCTCTGAGTACAAACTCAACTCAGTTTTCCAACAGTTTCTTTTATACAGAAAAGCAACAAAATTAAGGGAAATGCTTATTAAATTCTCTTTGGTTACACTAAATGACAGAGGACTACATGGGGATTAAAAAAAAACCCTCACAGTTAAGAAACACCAGAAGCACACTAAAGGGAAAATTTCCTCATTATTAAGAAGTTTCTGATTTGCCAGGATACAAGTCATATGTGGTACTAAAAATTAAAGCATAATACATAGAGTACAGTATAGGAGATTAACCATTGTTAAACACCTTTTCAAATGTGATATAGGGCATAAGGAGTTTTTCATAAACAAATATTATGATAAATATTTTTGCTTTTCCCTCAATCCATCGATAAGCATTTGATCATTGCTTATGATGTACCAGGCATTATGATAAGTTCTGGGGATTCAAAGAAAAGACAAAAAAAAATTTTTTTTAATAGTCCCTGCCTTTAAGTAGGTTACAGCCTAATGAGAAAGATGACATAGGTAAATCAGGACATATAAGACTAATATTAAATACTGGAGTCTAGACACATGAAAAGGTAAATATAAGGGACAAAGGAAGTGCTTGCATTCTAGCATGGAAAGAAGATACATGTGTTCTCTCAGATCCCTATCATCAGGGATCATAAATGGGGTCCAATAAGACAGTGGGTCTTGATAGACTGGTAAATAATTAAGAACAGGCTCTTTGAAAACGAACAATTAAGAGTCATGACCCACTTTTAAGTTTTCTCCGAATTACTGAATTCTCTCTACTACTTTCTTAAGTCTAGACAATCGACAAAACATCACATCAATCCCTATCTGTAGCTTCAGATGATCTGAGAGATCTAAACGTCACACTGGAAACGGTCATTCATTGCGGCTAGTTTCAGATAGCTCCAGCACACCCCTGCCTCTCAGGCTTCATTTCCTCGTTTGTGAAATAGGGATTATTACCGGGTCTACTTCACAGGGTCGTCGTGACGCTCAAATGGGATAACGCATGTTCTAGGTAAAGTGTTTTGCAAACCTCAAAGTGCCACAAAAAGACATCCATCGCTATTATTGGCCTCCCTTCAGAGCCCAACTTCTTCTCCACATTCCCAAAACTGTCCCCCAGAACCAGGGACCTCTGGTTCTTTTCCATGGCTGCCACACTCCTGCTGATGAGCAGCGATGGGATTGTGGCTCCCGAACGTGACCTAACATGTGCCCAGCACTGCCCCTGAGTTAAAAAGCACACAGCAACTCTGGATCAGGGACTTGGAACCGGACACTCTGTGTGCAGCAGGAGGCTGGGTCCATGCCCAGACAGTGTCAGGAACTCAGTGCCAAGGCGCTGCTCGGCCCCTTTGACAGACAGAGTGCCTGGCCTGCCTCCAAACTTCCAGAGTCAGGGAGAAATGTTCACGTCCACCAGTAGCGAATCGGTCATCAAATTTCTCAAGCACTCCCCGACAGCCCTAAAATCTAGAAGAGATTATCCGTTTGCCCCCTTGTCTCGTAGTTACCAGCTCAAAGAGAGGACGGGCAGACAGACACATAGAGGATTGTTTGGCCTCCGGTTGTAGATTAAAAATATCCTTCCAGGCTCAGGCTCAAATTAACTTTTCATCACTTTGGTTCTTAACAACAACAAAAATTACAATGGAAAATTACGTCACAATGTCATGGACATAAATAAAATGAAAGGCAAACTTGACGTCAATACAGACCTCTCACATTCCATTCCACCACTTTCATCATCAAATATTTAGCACAATTCTCCCCTCATATGCCCCTTCCCCTCTCCAGTGATGGGGAGCCAGTGAGCATCACTCGTTGTATTCTCTACTCAGTAGGTCAGTCATTTTCAGTTATGTCTGACCCTATTTGGAATTTTCTTGGCAGAGATACAGGAGTGATTTGCCACTTCCTTTGCTAGCTCATTTTATAGAAGAGGAACCTGAGGTAAGCAGAGTTAGTGACCTGCCCAGGGTCACACAGTCAGCAAGTGTCTGAGGGCCAGCTTTGAACTCAGAAAGATGAGTCTTTCTGACTCCAGGTCTGGTGCTCTATCCATTGCACCACCTGGCTGCCTGTTCTCTGTTCAAGAGGTGATTATTTCCCCTTCCACGTTATCCCTAGGAGGGCTACCTTGGAGGAGTAGAGCATGTACACTGCAAGAGGATTTGGACTCATTTTCCCACTACCTGATGCCCTGTATAAACCATTTCTTATACATGTAGAGTGGATGCCTCAGGACCCTTCTGTTAGCCATCCTTTGCAATTCAGACCCCCTCTTTCAGTAGCAATCAACTAAGTCTTCCTTCACTAGGTCTGATGTTAGAGAGGGACAAGGATTTCCCCTCCACAAATAGTAGTTTGTTAACCTGCATGAAAGGGGAAGCTAGGTATAGTTCTAGACAATATACATATAGAGGTTAAGTGCAGGGAGCCTCACATATAGAGGGGCCATATGTGGCCAAGACATTGTTCTTATGTGTGGCATAAAGGGAGGCAGGTTAGGCATCTCTAGCCTCCTCTCTCCCCACCTTTCTTCAAGGGGAACTTTCATTCCTGCCTAGAGGAGAAACAGGAGGTTACTCTGCTCCCCTCAGAGAGAGGGAATATGGGGATAAAATATGGGGATAAAAGTATTATAACTCTCTAGTCCCTTAAATAATTGTTCATCTAGGGGATATGATCAGTTTCCATCTTACTTTTGATTGATTGGTCATTTGGGAGGAAAGAGGGACCCCCAAGTTCTGTATCCAAGGCTTGACCCCTTTCCTACCCAATACCAGTTCCATAGTGAACACACAGCAAATAGCAAAAAAGCCCGTCTACTCTAATTGTAGCAAAATAGAAATCAGAGATGGTACGCATAGGGGAATATATACCAGACAATGCAAAATGAACACAGATCTCTCACTAGGAGCAAGATAACCCAGCTCAGTCAAGAGAGAGGGTCCTGGATCTCACCCAAGGGGAAATTCCCTGAAGTCTCTGAGGTAGCGAGCTAGGAATGCAGACATAATGGAGCCTGCCCACTCCTTTCATGTCTTCCCAGAATCTTTTCCTTAAACAACCTGAAGTGGAGGTAGCTTCTTCCCAACTCTATGCTTTGCTCTCACTTGATACTCCAGCTTGAAGAGTCTCCAGATCAAGACTAGCCGAGAACTGAAGCTCTTTCTCTCTCAACAACTCCTTCTCCACCAGGGAAGAGAGAACCCCATACTAATAGGCTTCTGGTTCAAGGGTGACATATAGGTACGCCTCACTTTATATGTAGTACTAGTCTCTACCCCCTCCCCAGGTTCAGTTAGTATATTTGGGTGATCCTAGTTATACATATGAAACTTGATTCCCTCCCATCCAATGCATTTTCTTCTGTGAGATCAAGAACCATAAGCCAAATAGCAAAGCTTTTAATTAGGACAAAATAGCAAAGTAAATAACAAAGAGAATCCCTCTCTTCATAGACAAATAGGTATGAGTTCCTAATAAATCCCTCACAGCACAATCTCTCAAGAAACATAAATCAGATAGTAAAGCTTTTAATTAGGACAAATTAGCAAAGCAAATAACAAAGGGAAACCCCTCTCATACACAAAGAGGTACAATCTACTACCAAATCCTTAACACCCAGAAGAGATAGCAAATTCTTCCTCAGACAACTCACCATCCTGAGGTGCTAGCACAGCTGGAACTTCTTTCATAAGTCTTGCAGAAATGGGCTGTGCCCCTTGGCTCCTTCCTTCTCCCCACAGCTGGTCCAATGAACCGATGCAGATGACGTTCTC